>CM075987.1:11585394-11722705 GCA_038087875.1 Malacoraja senta
ATAGAAAACTGATCAACCAACATGGATATCTTTCACAGATGCTGCCTTATGATCCCAAATATTCTGTTATATTTTGTATTTCAGCCTCTGTAATGTTTTGCTTCTCCGCTGTATTATCCCAGCTCAGCAGTGGAACAATGTGGATCACTTCTTGCACTGACATATCATTGTTTTCTACATGTGTTTCGACCAATATCTTGTCTTTTGCATAGTCTTTTTTCTTTTACAATTTGTGTCATTTATGTAGTTTATGTATAATTTATGATGTTGCGTGCTGACTGAGTCCAAGTGCCTGTGATGCTGCTGCAAGCAAGGTTTTCTATTGTGCCTCTATCTCTCTGTACTTGTGCAGATGACAATTAACTCAATGTTTATGAAGGAACTGCAGATGCTGGTTTATACCAAAGGTAGACACAAAATGCTAGAGTAACTCAGCGGGCCAGGCAGCATCTAGTTTTCTCCATTGATGCTGCCTGACCTACTGAATTACTCCAGCATTTTGTGACAATAAACCAACTTGACTTTACTTGACCTGACTTAAGTCAAGTTGCATTAGGTTTAACAACGAGGTTTGATGAGCATAAACATTTCTTAATGAAGCATTAACCTCACTTACTGATTTTAACATGGCATGGATACTTCCACCAAGTTGATGTACTTTTTCTTCACTTGGTTCTTTTGTCAGGGTGAATTTGGACCTGTTGGAATTCCTGGACCAAGTGGTGACACAGCACCAGAGGTGGGAAGGAACTTCTATTAAACAAAAATTATCGCGTCTTTGTGAAATCCAGTGATACTTAAAGTGGTTGACAGGAGCACCTTAAACCAGGAAATGATGGAATGAGTCTAACTTTCAGTGGTGAGATGGAAAGTAAGAGGGATATGCTGAGATTTGAGGTTTGAGGTGCCATCTTCAAAGCATTTGTCATTTTGCAGGGCTCCTGTGACACTGGAGTATTCTGTGCTGGTTTATAGAAGGCTTGATGCACTTGAGCCTGAGGCACTCAGGGTTGTCTCCTGTCTTCTCCTCTTCCTCAGCAGTCCCTCTGGATCAAGGATGACCCACTCAGGTTCAGTGGGTTCTGAGGAGGCCAGTGTGGGGACCACAGACTCTGCATCAGATAGAGCAGGAGGTGTCCGATGAGAGAGCGGTGAGGGGTTTGTGAGGTGGGGCATTGCTTCCTCTAGGTACACGGTTCCCATGTGCTCACCATGCATGGCCTTGAGGTTCTCAAAACCATCCTATAAGCTCCTTCTTCACTTTGAACGATCATGGGCCAGAAATATCCCTGTGAGGGGTGTCACAGTGACGCAGCAGTAGAGATGTTGCCTTACGACGCCAGAGACCCGGATTCTATCCTGACCTATGGTGCTGTCTGTATGGAGTTTGTACGTTCTCCCTGTGACCACGTAGGTTTTCTCCAGATGCTCTGGTTTGCTCCCACACTCCAAAGACCACCCATAGGTTTATAGGTTAATTGGCTTCGGTAAAATTGTAAAATTATCCCTAGTGTGTAGGATTAGTGTTAGTGTATGTGTGATTGGTGATTGGCACGGACTATTGGCCAAATGGACTGTTTCCGCGCTGTTTCTCTAAAGTCTAAACTTGCTTTTTTGTTTAATGCAAAGCTGGCAGGTAGCTATCATTTTGCCACCAGCTTAAAGGTTTTCTTCTAACTAGGGGTCACCTGGTGAAAAAGGAGGCGCGGGAGACGCTGGCAACCCCGGATCCGTTGTAAGTATGTCTCATCATTGAGAGTGCAAAGGATTTTAAGTTTCAACAATCACCAAAGCGGTTAACTTCCATTGATTTTATGTGTATCTTTAGAGGGCACCTTTTTGAAAGGAGGGTGAGAGTGGGGTTTTTTTTCTCTCACTCTCTCTCTCTCTCCCTCTCCCTCTCCCTCTCTCTCCCTCTCCCCTTCCCCCCCTCTCCCCTTCCCCCTCCCTTTCCCCCTCTCCCCCTCTCCCTCTCTCCCTCCCTCCCCCTCTCCCCCTCTCCTTCCCTCCCTCCCCCTCTCCCCCTCTCCTCCTCTCCTCCTCTCCCCCTGTCCCTGTCCCTCCCCCTCTCCCTTCCCCTCTCCCTCTCTCCCTCCCTCCCTCCCTCCCTCCCTCCCTCCCTCCATCCCTCCATCCCTCCCTCCCTCCCTCCCTCCATCCCTCCATCCCTCTCCCCCTCCCCCTCTCCCTCTCCCTCTCCCTCTCCCTCTCCCTCTCCCTCTCCCTCTGTCTCTCTCACTCACAGGGAGCTACAGTAGCCAGGATGTTTGGGCATCTTGCCATCTCTGTAAATGATTGTGGTTTCATTGCTGCGGTCAGTTAATGGTCAGGGGGGAGGACAGGCAGATGGTGAATGTAGTTTGAGGTTCCCAGCAACAGTCAGAAGACATCTAGAGTCAAAATGTGTTTGAAGACCGAGACAGAACGGTCTCATTGCGCCAAGGATAAATTGGCTCAAACTCCTGGAAAATGACACATCCCAAGTTCCATTTGGTTGATCTTTTCGACATGAATAATTGCAGATGATGGTGTATTAAAAAAAAAAAAAAAAATGCTGGAGTAACTCAGCAGGTCAGGCTGCCTCTCTGCAGAACATGGACAGAAGGAGGTCTGAAGAAAGGTCCTGACCTGAAACGTTGCCTATCCATGATCTCCAGAGATGCTGACTGACCCACTGAGTTACCTCAACACTTTGTATCATTTTTTCAGCTGATCTTTTACCTCCTGACCACCTGACCACTTTCCTGTACCGATACATCATTCCTAGCCTCCATTAATGTCTAAACACTTATCGATCTGTCTTGAATGTGCAAAGGAATTGAGCCGCCTTGGGGAGGGAGCTCAAAATAATCGCTGTCTTCTGGTAAGAAGACAGCGATTATTTTGAGCTCTCTCCCCAAGATGACGAAGAAATCGAATGGTGACCATTTTTTTTTCCTGAATGGCTAACTCCTTGCTTTTGATACTGTGAGTTGTGGTATTGCTGACCTGCATGGCATCAGTCCCCAAATTTGGAAAATATAATTAATAATTGGTGAAGTTGGTTTATTATTGTCACATGTACCAAGATATAGTGGAAAACATTGTTGCATGCTATTCAGTTAAATCATGCTATACATAAGTACATCGAGGTAGTGCAAGATAGATACAAAAGTAGAGTACAGAATATATGGTGTAGGAAGGAACTGCAGGTGCTGGTTTAAATAAAAAAATAGACACAAAATGCGGGAGTAACTCGGCTAGACAGGCAGCATCATTGAAGAGAAGGAATGGGTGACGTTTCGAGTCACGACCCTTCTTCACACTTACAGAATATAGAGTCACAGCTACAGAGAAAGTGCAATAAAAAAGTGCATGGGCTGCAACGAGGTGGATCGGGAATCTATCCTTAACATGAGAGTTCCATTGCTAACAGTGGAGAAGAATCTGTTCTGGAATCTGGACACTGCACACATTAAACATGCAACATATGATTCAATTGCTCCTCTGTCACTCCTTTTAAACAGTTTATTTCTGAAACTCTCGTATTATCAACGATGCGATTACTTGTGGAGTCAATCGGTAGATTTTTCACCTGCCTACTGTATGAACCAGTGTTTATTTCTGGAATAACATTGTACAAGAGGTGTATACCATTACTTTTCAGTTGCAAGTTGAACATTGTAGCCTTGCATTGAGATTCCCAGTCGACCCTCTGGGTTATTTGGAGGTGTGCGTGGTTGTGCATGTAGGGCGAAGGGTGGGTGTGTGGCCTGGACTGTTTCTAGTGAGGGAGGGTAGGAATCAGATACAGGAGGAAAGCGGGGTCAGCAACAAAGAGGGACACCCTTGGGGTTACAATTAGAGATGAGGCCAAGGGATTCACCGTAGATAAGGATATTACTTGCTTCCTGCAGGTTCACCTTCCCCAGTTCGCCACTGAGGGAGGAGGCCCTACTTGCCCTGGCTACTCCTCCATTACAATGCGTCCCAAGTTCCCTCACAAAGCTCCAAAATAGCTTTGGGTATGGAATCAAGGCATGCCATGTGTCACACACACAATTGGTGTTAGGGTCACATTGGCAACTCACAACACGATGTACACAGTTTAATTTTTTGAGTAATACTTATCGATCTGGAAGTGGTTGCATTTGTACTTTGCTGTAAAAAAAACATTAAGTTACAACTCCAGGACAATAGGATTATGCAAATCCATTAATGGGCAAATATGAGAATAATACCGTACCAATATATCATTACAAATAAGTGCGTCGCCTGTATTTTCTTACACATCTGTTGGTTAAAATCAAACGATGCAGGGCCCATCTGGTCCGGGGAGATCGAGAGGTTCACCAGGCCCCAAAGGTGAAATCGGGCTGCAGGGAATGAAGGGGAAGCGTGGTCTCGAGGGCAATACAGGACCTCTGGTAAGTTCCCTGCCTTTCCAATTCCCTGGTGCACCTACACATGGGAAAATCTGCCAACTTGGTGAAGATTATTGTGATTAGTTTTTTTATTTAAAGCCTTGACTTCACATTGATCAGCTTTGATGAAAGGACCTGTTACTTCAGTACATTTAAAACATATATTTGTGTTTGAATTGTATTCAGTGGATTTGTTTGATGTTTAAATTGACTGCCAATAAACGCATGGGGAATAAACAGAGTCCCTGGATTGAAGATTTTCTGAGTTTACACGGGTCATAACGTTGAAACTGAACTTGATATTTTTACAACATTAAACCTGTTCAACTGTCGAGGTGCCTTTATTACAGTAACTAAATCTCAATGGCCAAGTGGAGAAATTAAACCAGCCACGATGCAATGGTTTAACAGGACGACAAATAAAACTACAGATGCTGGAATCTAAGCCAAAAGCAGAAATGTTAAAAGAACTCAGCCAGTCAAGATGAACGTCTTTGACCCAAAATATTAACTAGATTCTCTCTCCACAGAGGCTGCTTGACTAGCTGAGTTCTTCCAGCATTTCTGAATTTGTTATCGATTGGCAAAGGAGGCTGAGGGGCTGGATACCAACCTCTGATCCTAATTTCTTTGTAAATGTGGGTAAATGCCTTATCTTTACTTCATATTCCAATATTTTCCCTTAGTCTTATTGCCTTATTTTCCCTTGGTCATCCCCAGTGACCACTCTCTTTCCCCTTCATTGTTATTATGACAAGTTTAGCTTAATTCCTTCTCGGAGTCCTGGTTACATTTTCCATTCTGGAGAATGGTGTGCTAAAAACACAGTGTTCATTCACCCAGAGATCACGGCTTCATTCAGTAGCAGCCTGAGAACCTGAATGTTGGGGAAATATTAAGCTGCATCACTCTGCGGCTCCTTCAACTTTCAATTCGACAATCCATCTATTGCCGATAACAATGTAAAGACATTTTTGCCGACCCGTGGAATTAGCATTTTACAACTTTTTTTTTACACCATTTTTCATAATGCCAAAGACACTTATTCCTTCTCCTCGCTAAATTTCCTTTCTCTAACAAATGGACGTCACTTTTTTTAAGCCTCGTCCTTCTCCAGATGAAATTATTGACTTCTGTCCTTTCTGCAAGATCTAGACTTAAAGTGATTATTTAAAAAATAAAGACATTGTGCTCAATAATATCCGGCTCTTTTAGTGAAAAAACAAGATTTACTACAAATCTAATTTCAGTGTATACAATTCATCTACTCGGATGTTCCAGGGCCTATGTTTCTATTTAGTATAACTTAGTTTCACTAGTTCGAGTCAACATTTTGAATGATTAACTAATGAAATGCACATTTTCAGGGGCCAGATGGAACGCCTGGAGATAGCGGAGCAGCAGGTGATCCAGGGATGGAGGTTGGTGGTGACATTGAAATCCTTGCTTCAGCAAAGAAATGTAAATGCCAACTGTATTTTACAATATTGCTCCCCCCCTTTATTATATACTCACCATTGGAAAATTATTGCTTCAATGTTAGGGTTCCACGGGTGAGCAAGGACCGCAGGGCAAAGCTGGACTTCCAGGCAAAACAGTAAGGAATACTTATTTGTTAAATTAAAACATAAATACCCATTTCCCTGCCGCATATAAAAAATGTGGTTTGTTTCCACCTTCAGGGTCCGGGAGGTCAACAAGGTTCTGAAGGCAGGACGGGGGTCAAAGGAGAAAAGGTGAACTAATTGCAGAGAATGAGCAAACTACTGAAAGGACGCAAAGTGTTGGAGTAACTCAGCAGGTCAAGCATCTCTGCAGAACGTGGATAGGACGTATAAGATGGCTCCATCCATGTTCTCCAGAGATGCCGCCAGACCTGCTGAGTTACTCCAGCACTTTGTGTCCTTTTGTGTAAACCAGCATCTGCAGTTCCTTGTACTACTGAGTACAATGTACTGAGAGTGTCACTCAATTTACAAATTTGCAGAAGACACCACCATTGTGGGCCGGATATCAAATATTCATGAGTCGGAGTACAGGAAGGAGATTGAGAACCTCATGTCCTGATGTCGAGACAACAAACCTTTCTCTCATTCTCTCAAGGCCAGCAGCATGATCAAGGATGAGTTACACCCTGGCCACTCCCTCTTCTCCCCTCTCCCATCAGGCAAAAGGTATAGAAGTGTGAAAACGCACACCTCCAGATTCAGGGACAGTTTCTTCCCAGCTGTTATCAGGCAACTGAGCCATCCTGCCGCAACCAGCGAGCAGTGTTGAACTACTGTTAGACTAAGGTACACAAAAATGCTGGAGAAACTCAGCGGGTGCAGCAGCATCTATGGAGCGAAGGAAATAGGCAATGTTTCGGGCCGAAACCCTTTTCCAGCATCTGCAGTTCCTTCTTTAACACAATACTGTTAGACTATCTTTGATCGGACTTTACTGGCTTTACCTTGCACTAGATGTTATTCCCTTATCATGTATCTGTACACTGTGAATGGCTCGATTGGAATCTTGCTTTCTGCTGGCTGGTTAGCACACAACAAAAGCTTTTCACTGTACCTCGGTACACATGACAATAAACAAAACTGAAACTGAACCTGAGCACAAACACATTTCATTAACGCAATGCCTGAGAGGTTACTGTTCCACATCTCCCACTGACCAGCGAGGAGGTCTGGAGCTGTGCTGCTTCTACCCACATGGTTCCAGCTCACACTGGGCCGTTCGCACCACCCGGGGCTGGCTCCTTGCCTGAATGAGCTTGACATCCAGTGACACTTTGCCCACCATCTGACTGATACATTGGTATTGATATAGGTTTATTATTGTCTGTGTACTGGGATACAGTGAAAAACTTTGTTTTGCATGCTGCCCAGGCAAATCCTACCATACATGAGCACATTCGGTAATGCAAAAGAGAAAATAAGGGTGCAGAATACAGAGAAAATGCAGATTTAAAAAATGTGCCAGGGCTGCAAAGAGATAGATTGGAATATCGAGACTGCTCCCTTAGTTTATCAGAGGACTGTTGTAGAATCTGATAACAGCAGGGAAGAAGCTGAAGATAAACACAAAAAGCTGGAGTAACTCAGCGGGTCAGACAGCATCTCTGCAGAAAAGGAATAGGTGACGTTTCAGGTTGAGACCCTTCTTCAGACTACTGAATCTGGCTTTCATGTTATCGCATCTTCTGCCCCATGGGAGTGGGGAGAGGAGGACTGGGATGTTAATGGGTCTTCCTGATCCAGCTGTACCATGTGATTGCCAGGAGCTGGCACAGGATCAATGGGCCGAACCTCCTCTTTTTTGCTGCAACTGTTCTAGGCATCTCTGAACTGCGGTTAATATTATTTATATTTATATTTCAGGGGGACAGTGGGGTTGATGGAGTTGCAGGAGACCCAGGGAATCCCGGAAGAGCGGTAGGTATCAACACACGACCTACAAATTCCTCACACTTTGAAACGATTCACATTTCCCTGGTGCGAAAAGTCGTACCATGTTAATAACTAATATTCTGGGGACATTCTCTTCCCTCTTCCAGGGGAGAAGAGGAAAGGCTGGACCAAGAGGACTACGGGGGAAAAAGGGCTTAAAGGTAAACACTGTGTTTTGTTTTCTAGAAAGTCTTCAAGATTCAAGTCAAACTTTCTGCTGAGAAGGAATGGCCACAGTTAAGAACTTGATCAGAAATGTCCCCATGCCATCCTGATGCCCAGTGATGTGTACCTGAATATTCAGAGTGAAGCCCATGAGAAGGCATCAGGATATAATTTTCAGAGTAATTGGTGTACTGAAGGAAGTACTACAAAACATAGAGCAAGACATACTGCAAAGGTCCAAAAACAAGGGTAAAAACTGAACAAATTTGATCCTCGGTCCAATGACATGGCACAAATGCCCAGCAGGAGAAACTGGTAAAGGAACATTTACTGATGTTCTTTTTCTTATAGTTCTTTATGTATTGAAGTGAGCATTGGATCCATTGGTTCGTTCCACCCCTGAAGCCTGTTGCAACCATATTTCATCAATGCAGTTCAATGCATTTTTACTGTTTGCAATAGAGAACGAATTTCCGCCTTTTTCTGTTCCAGATTTTAAGTATGGCTATTTAGTCTTTAAAATTGAAGGAATTACATGGATGGGCTGATGCATTTCGGTAAATTTGGCGTCTTTGCTCCTTGTATCTACACTTGCGTGAATCATTGTTCCAGCGGTTGGCGCTCCTGACCTTGGGCTTGGGAGCAACGTATAATCCCCAACGTTACACAAATGAACCTTCGCTGTCTTTGCCAATGCAGGAAAACACTGACTGACCATTTCTGCATTGCAGGGCCCAAGAGGTGACAGAGGACCAGCGGGCTTTCCTGGATCAGTCGGATCTTCTGTAAGTCACTGCTCACCAACATAGTGATGGGTTAATTTTTTCACGGGGGCTCAATGACAGGGTCCAATTCCCCTGCATCGCTTCTGAAGAAATGTTTCCCAGGAATTAAATCGTGTGGGGGATTACAAGATTGACTGATTTACAAGTTTGATCGATTACAAGATTGACTGGGACCTGCTCAGTCGAATTTTCCATTTGCTGTTATTCAAACTGGAGTGGTGGGAACTGCAGTTTGTTCCAACTTAAAGTAATTTTCAATCAACTGGCCAGCGTGTGTGACCCAGTTTCGTGACAAAACTATTTCTGAACAGATTTCTAAACTTCAAATTGGCAGGTTGCTATTTTACCTGATTTCAGGTTCTGCTATAAACCGCTGTGCTACCACATAACGTTATAGCGTAGTATATCAGGTTCTGTGCAACACCTCAACTGTTCTTGGTTAGTACGGGTGTCAGGGGTTATGGGGAGAAGGCAGGAGAATGGGGTTAGGAGGGAGAGATAGATCAGCTCTGATTGAACGCCGGAGCAGACAATGGCCTAATTCTGCTCTTTGAACTTGTGAACTGGGTTATGTGTTGCAGCCTTATTATCTGTTCCAACTCGTTTCTTTTTCAGTAGAGTGGAATATTAAAGAAGGCTGAGCAATGTGCTTAGAGAGGTTTATAAAAACATGAGGAGCCTAGTTATGGTCAAAGTCTTTTCCCCAGAGTAGGGGATTCAAGAAATAGAAGCTATAGGTGAGAGGGGAAAGATTTAAAGGAGGAGCTTTTTCACACAGACGGTGGAGGGTATATGGAAGGAGCTGCTTGAAGCCAGCACAATGACCACATTCACAAGATATTTGGAAAGGGACATGGATAGAGTGCATGTGGAGAGGATGTTTCTACTAGTGGGAGAGTCCAGGACTAGAGGTCATAGCCTCAGAATGAGATTCTTTTAGGAAGGAGATGAGGAGGAATTTATTTATTTAGAGATAGATTCTTGATTAGTACGGGTGTCAGAGGTTATGGGGAGAAGGCAGGATAATGGGGTTAGGAGGGAGAGATCGATCCACCATGATTGAATGACAGGGTGGACTTAATGGGCCGAATGGCCTAATTCTACTCCTATCACTTATGAACATGATAGGAAAGATATAGAGGGATATGGGCTAAACACAGGCAAATGGAATAGCATAGGAAGGCATCTTGGTTGGTATGGATAAATTGGGCCAAAGGCCTGTTTCCCTGCTGTAAAACTCTATGATACCATCTGAACATCCACAGAGGAATACATTTTATTGTATTATATTAAAAATAACAATGAAGGCTGCAATTGTAAGCCTGATAATCACAGTAAATGACGTTGTTTTACAGGGAATTTCAGGAGTAAATGGTAAAAAAGGAAGGCCAAGGCTGAAGGGACAGAAGGTAAATTGTTGCAACTTTGTGGAACAACGTTCTGACTGAACCGTCAGGCATTTTCACTTAACATCACCACTGCTCACTTTTCTCTGTGTCACAGGGATCCGGAGGAGATGCAGGAACATCAGGACCTCATGGAGACCCGGGCAAAAAGGTATGTGGAGTTTTCAATGCTGTTCATAAGGTCATATGTGTTAGGAGCAGAATTAGCCCATTTGGCCCATCAAGTCTACTCCACCATTCAATCATGGCTGATCTATCTATTCTCCTGCCTTCTCCCCATAACCCCTGACACCCGTACTAATCAAATAAAATACAATCTATTCATATCTATTATGTTCATATCTAAAATATTCTATGTATAGATCAGCAAAACATCTGAATTAAACACAAAAGTAAAACTGATAAGGGAGTAGATTGCAAACCAAAGACATACGGGTTGGTAGGTTAATTGGCCAACTGTAAATATCCCTTTGTGTGTGGGTGAGTGGCAGAATCTGGGGGTAATTGGTAGCAATATGGAGTGAATAAAGTTGGATTAGATTAGTGTTGGATAAGTGTAAATGGGTGGTTTATGGTCAGTGTAGACTTGGGCCTGTCTCCCTGCGATTTCTCTATATATGTCTCTAGAACGATGAGACATTGTTTAAGTGCACTGAGCTCAGTTGCCTTAATGGCTGAGCTGGAAATAACCCACACAAACTGGACCAAGGTTTAACACTCTCTGAGGCTGCAGCTACCCTCAGCTGGCAATTAATGGGTAATAAGGGCGTCAGGGGTTGTGGGAAGAAGGCAGGAGAATGCGGCTGAGAGGGAAAGATAGATCAGCCATGATTGAATGGCAGAGTAGTGGATGGGTCAAATGGCCCAATTCTGCTCCTAGAACTTCTGAACTATTAACCCCACAAGCCAGTACTGCTTCTCGTTGTTTCTGTGGTTCCCCTGGATGTGTGCTAATGAAGAGTGGAGGAGCAAGGTCTCTTTAGTGACCATGTACCATGGACAACAGCTGGTCTAGGTAGCCAGGTGGAGTGGCTGAGTTACCATCTCCCACCAGGCTGAATTTGATGAGAAGGTTTTTCCTTTGGCAATATCCAATGGCTTATTTCAGATTTAGTTGTGACCGTTTTATTATCAGTGGGTCCAGTGAAGAAATTGGATTGTTGACAGAATGCACACAGCAAATTTTAAGATTGCTGCATTCTTTGGCTAACTTCAAATGTTATTCCAGTTCTCAGGCACTGCCTGTGATTAATCAGAAAGATTTTTTCCTCTTATTATCCAGGATAACATCTCAGCAGATTAAGTTGGAAATGCAGTATTTTCTTCATTTTTTGATCTTCAAAGTGAAATTAAAGCATGATGTGAAAAGGGTTGTTTTCTGAATGTGGTTTTGTGTCTCTTTGTTTCAGGGGAAATCGGGAACTGATGGATTACCAGGATTAATGGGTCGTAAGGGAGAGCAGGTAAATAGCACTACCCCAAATGCAAACAGAAGATGGTGCACTCGGCAGTCATTTGGGGCGCCTTTAGATAGGCACATGGATGTGCAGGGAATAGAGGGATATGGATCACATGCAGGCAGAGGAGATTAGTTTAAACTGGCATCATGTTCGGCATGAATGGCATGTTCCTTTACTGCACTGTTCTATGAAGTTAGGAATCACTTGTGGGATAGAAAATTCTCTCTGTCTCTGTCTGTCTCATGAGAGCGATAGATCGGGTAGATGCAGTCTCTTGCCTAGAGTAGAATAATCGAGGATCAGAGGTCATGGGTTTAAGGTGAAGATTTAATAGGAATCTGAGGGGTAACGTTTTCACACAAAGGGTGGTGGATGTATGGAAGAAGCTGCCAGAGGTAGTTGAGGCAGGGACCATCCCAACATTTAAGAAACAGTTAGACAGCTACATGGATAGGACAGGTTTGGAGAGATATGGACCAAATGCGGGCAGGTGGGACCAGTGTAGCTAGTATGTCTAGTGCTTTTGCTTTTAATTTTAGATTTCCAGCATTTGTAGATTTTTAACACTTTCATTTAATGGTGTTGAGCCGTAATTTAGTCACTCCAACATTTGAAGCTGACTTTCAGCTTGTGGTTTCATCTATTGTTACTCGTTGACAAACTTAACTAGGAGAGGAGTGCTGAGAAGTTTTGTTCCAGGGGGTGGCAGAGTTTGAACAATAACTCTATTACCCAGCCAGGAGAGGGCAGCCTTGAGCCACATGATGCACAGAGGCTGGATGCAGCCGATCACTTCAATAGGAAATGCGACCCCAACCTGCAGTCCTGCAGAAAGACACTAAATGCTGGAGTAACTCAGCGGGTCAGGCAGCATCTTTGGAGAGAAAAAAATAGATTACGTTTCTTGTCTTAATCCTTCAAACTGAAAGTAGAGGGTGGGTGGGTGGACTAGAGGTGAGAAAAAGCCAGAACAAATCAGGGCCGGCACCGAATGACCTGAGGGTGGAGCCCATAATGGCCCATTGTTGGCGAGGGAAGGTGTGATAACAAGAGGGATACAAGGATGCGAACAGTAGAATATATATGTATTAATATATTTTAGTTGATCAGTCTGAAGGGACGAGGAACGATTTCCAAATAATCCCAACACTTTCCTTGTCAGCTTAATTCCTGTTTAGTCAGGCTTCCTCAGCATTTAATGGTACTTTCACAGAAACATAAAGACAATGGAACCTGAGACTTACCAGCAGGAAATCCTTGTTTTTGATAAATTGGAGAACTGAGATGAATATTATTTGATTCTACTAAGTAAAAATCCAAAGGTGTGCTTTGATGTTTTTCATATATATGGAGCTTTATAATCTCAAAGTGATATCATTTGTAATGGCAGGGGCATCGTGGTCACCCTGGTGATATAGGAAGGCAAGGGTTCCACGGATTACTGGTAGGTGTGCTCGTGTTGATTAATATTATTGCTGTATTTCTGCTGTATTGCTGCTGTATTTCATGTGTTTTAATCATTGCCCAAACTGTTTGTCCAAAGTCCAGATCTCATATAAAACATAGAGGTTTACGGCTAACTTGGTGCATGCACTGCCCAGAGCAAGATCCCAACTTCAAAGCATGCTTGGTACCTGAACAGGGCCGGGGTGGTGGGAGGAGATGCACCTGCCATCTTTGCTGCACCTCCATCAGAGGTGAAGTACTCGTGGTAGCTCATCCCAGGAGGTGAGACAGTGGCGCAGCTAGTAGAGCCAGTTCCTCACAGTTCCAAAGATCTGGGCACAATTTTTCCCTCGGGTCCTGTCTGCGTGGAGTTTTCACATTCTCTGTGTGGGTTTTCCCCTCTGATTTCTGCCCACACCCCAGAGACGTGGGAGTTAATAAGATCAATTGGTCATTATAGATTACCCCCAATGTTGAATTAATGCAGATTAGTGTAAATGCGTGCTTGATGGTTGAAATGGACTTGATGGGCCGAAGGGCCTCTGTCCATGCTGTGTGATTCTCCGACTGTGTCGCCAGTTTCAGCGAAGGAGAAAATTCAGTAGGTGTTGAAACTGTGATAAGGGAACACAATTAATGGAAGGGTTGGTAATGAATTTGCTTCCTTTTACAGCAGTTATTTTTGGGAGAAAGGCATCAATTATATTTGTTCATGTCACGCTATTTAATTTCATGAAAATCACATTACTGCTGTTTTGCACTTTTTTACAGGGTCAAATTGGACTAAAAGTAAGTGTTTTTCCAGCAGTTCAGTGAGTATAATAGTGCAGCAATCTATGCTACAGTGCTACATAGATGACATTTGCTTTCAGTGACTAGTTGTGTGCAGGGTGAAAACACTTTCATAGAGCTTGTGTAATGCCACCGATCGAAATACTGATTTTCCTCCCACTATATTTAGATGCATATGAATTAGAATGAACAGTGTGCTAAATGGACTCCAAGGTGATATCAAGATCATGTAGCTTACTACACTCAGACTGCAGAAAGGAAATAACAGAGGATATAGAACGGTACAGCACAGGAACAGGCCCGTCTGCCCATGATGTTTGTGCCAAACATGATGCCCAGCTAAACTGATCTCATCTACCTGCAAGTGATCCACATCACTCCATTCCCTGCAAATCCATGTGCCCATCTAAAAGTGACTAATTTTATATATATATATACTTATTTCAAGTCTCTGACGTTCCAGAGAAAATTATCCAAGTCTATCCAACCTCTCCCTGCAGCTGTAACCCTCTCATTCAGGCAGCATTCTGGTACACCTTCTCTGCACCCTCTCCAAAGCTTCCAAATCTTTCCTGTAATGGGGGTGATCAGAACTGCAAGCAAAACTCCAAATGCAGCCTAACCAAAGTCCTACAGAACTGCATCAAGACTTCTGGACTCTTATGTTCAACGCACCAAGTAATGAAGGCAAGCATACCATATGCCGCCTGTACCACCCTATCTAGTGCTGCCACCTTCAGTGAGCTGTGAACGTGGACTCCAAGGTCCCACTGCACATCAGTGCTGTTAAGTGTCTTGCCGTTAACTACACACTCTCTTCTTGCATTCAACTTCCCAAAGTGCAACATCTTGGACCAGCTTGGGTTAAAATCCATCTGCCATTTCGCCGCCCATCACTGCAGCTAATCTATATCCCACTGTGATTATCTGGCAGCCTTCCTCTCTCTCTGCAACTCCTCCAATTTTAGTGTCACCAGCAAACGTACTCACCACATTTATATAAATCACAAACAGCAGAGGTCCCGGCACAGATCCCTGCAAAATTCCACTGGTCACAGACCTCCAGCCAGAATATCCACCTTCCACCACAACCCTCTGAATAAGCCAGTTCCGAATCCATATGACCAAGTCATCGTAAATCCCATATATCTTAATCTTCTGGATCAGCTTACCATGAGTGGCCTTATCAAAAGCCTTACAAAAATGTCTACAACATCCACCGCCCTACCCTTATCAATCTCCTTTGTCACAAAATGTTATGTTGTATATGGAACCGTGGTTAGATCTCCATGTTTAAATGTCCCCCACCTATCATGTTTATTTACCTGACCTTTAGATTCAGGCTCTCACTGGCTGCTCCCTTGTACAGGAGTTACAGTAATACATACAGTTATGGATAATCAGTTGAACATTTGACAGGATAATTATAATTTAAGAGGGTTTCCATTGGTTTTCAGGGACTTGAAGGATATTTAGGAAGCCCAGGGATAAAAGGCACTCAAGGACCTCCGGTAAGTATTGGGGTTTGTTTCATTTATATTATGTATCACATATATCAACCGTACGAGGCACGCTGGACTTCAAGCAACAGAATCTGCCCCAACTACCTCCTCTGGTAGCTCGTTCCGTACGCCCGCCAATCTTTGAGTAAAAATAAGTTACCCTGCAGGTTCCTATTATATCCCCCCTTCCCCCCCTCACCTTAAATTCATGTCCTCTGGTTCTCCATTCTCCTATCCTGGGCAAAAGACTGTGCATTTACCAATTCCATTCCTCTCATGATTTTGTACACCTCTATATGATCACTCCTCATCCTCCTACAATCTAAGGAATAAAGTCCTCGGCTGCTCAACCTCCCCCTATAACTCAGGCCCTCAAAGCAGCATCCTCGTAAATTTTCTCTGCACCCTTTCCCAGCTTGAAAGTGAAGGCCTTCTGTGTCACTGCTTGTCCCCTCTGCAGTTGAACCCTCCAAGAGCAGGTCTGTGACTGGTGCAGGGTCTATAATAAAGAGAATCGCAGTGTTTAAATCCCTGATTTTGCAGGTGAGGAGGCAGCAGAAAACACACAAGATGAGTGAGAAAGAACGGCAGATGCTGGATAAAATCGAAGGTAGACACAAAATGCTGGTGTACCTCAGCGGGTGAGGCAGCATCTATGGAGTGAAGGAATGGGTGATGTTTCGGGTTGGGTCTCGACCCGAAACATCACCCATTCCTTCTCTCCACATATGCTGCCTCACCCGCTGAGTTACTCCAGCATTTTGTGTCTTTACAAGATGCTTTGATTGTTTGACGAGAATATTTCTCTTTCATTCAGGGTCCCCCTGGTCCTCCTGGTCTACCTGGGCCTTCAGTAAAGATTTCTGAAGAAGAATTCCAGGTATGGAGCCCATGTTTCCCCACACCACACATATGTTCTCACTTGCAGGAGGACAGTTCCACGGCAGCCAGTCACGTCTCCTTGATGTATGAGCTGTCATGCGCAGGAAGGAACTGCAGATGCTGGTTTACACCGTGGACACCAAAAGATGGAGTAACTCCGGCATCTCTGGAGAAAAGGAATAGGTGACATTTTGGGTCGAAACCCTTCTTGATGATAATGTTAGGTGGACAAAAATGCGGGAGAAACTCAGCGGTTGAGGCAGTATCTATGAAACGAAGGAATAGGTGACGTTTCGGGTCAAGACCCTTCTTCAGACTGATGTGGGGGTGGAAGTGGGGGGGGGGAAGAAAGGAAGGGAAGATAATGATGATACTTTCACAAGTCACAGTGATATTCTTTGTCTTGCATACCCATGGTCTTGCATACTCTATGCAGAGTTGTCACACGAAGGTGCCGGCAAAGTTATAAAGTATCCCGCGCCAGGTCCTTTGTTCTTTTGTTCTCCCCCCCCACCCCCCACGCGGTTCCCCCACGCCAGGTCCTCCTTTCTTCAGACAGTTGCTGATTTAACATCTCAACATATCCACAGCTCTAATTCTCCAGACTCCTCTTGATTCCAAGTTCAAACCCTCCAGATAGAGGACACCATGACTGATTATTTTCCTTCTCTTCAAAACTGGACCGCTCACTTCCAGAGCCTCAGCGACTGGTCTTGCTGAGGTGCAGACTCGTGTAGTTTATGTTCAAGCTTTGCTGAGCAGGATACTTTATAACTTTGCCAGGCACCTTCGTGTGACAACTCTGCAAAACAAAGAATATCACTGTGACTTGTGAAAGTATCATCATTATCTCTTCCCTTCTTCCTTTCTTCTTTTGCCTCTGGCAACTGATCCATATGGGATAACACACAAATTACAAACATTATGCAAGACTCTGCAAATCTTCCAACCATCCCACTTCAGTCAGATGTCACAACTTAAATAACACATTGACCAAAGATTTGGGAAGCAGTCTGTGAAATCTTCCCCACTGGAGAAAGCAGGGGCCAGCCAGTATACAAGCCTCCCACAAGGATCCATCAAGATAACCGTTTTACTGTAGAAGCAAGCACCTTATAGGTGTCTTTTATGGGGAGAAGGCAGGTGAAAGGGGGTTAAGAGGGAGAGATAGATCAGCCGTGATTGAATGTTGTAGTAAACTTAATGAGTTGAATGGCCTAATTCTAGCCCAATCACTGATGACAATAAACTGCAGATGCTGGTTAACAAAAAAAAGAGACATAAAGTTCTGATGTAACTCAGTGGGTCAGGCAGTATCCCTGGGGAACATGGACAGGTGACGTTTTGGATAAGAACCCTTCTTCAGACTGAATGAAACCATTTTAATGATTGAACTACTTCCAGTTCACTTTTGTCACAAACGTTGAAAGTTAGTAAGTATCAGACTCAATGTCTAATGCTAAATATACTGAGTCCATTATCGATATACCTAAAAAGCAGCTAACTCTCCTTTCAACTCATGTCACATTAAAATCTGAACAACTTGTTCAGGCGAAGAGCGTATTTACTAAATTCAAAGGTTTCAAAGGTCTTTTATTGTCACGTGTACCAATTAACGTACAGTGATATGCAAATTACCAAATTGTTGCTCAATACAAATTACTTTAAAAATCTGAACATGAATTTTACAATGCACCCACTTAGTTGGATAAATCATTCTCTTAGTCTAGCTGATATGGCCAAGGCTGATTTGTTTCCCCCATGCCCAGATAACTTTGAAATTGCGTAATAAAACAGTGAATGCTGGAAATAGGGCATCAGGTAGATTCAGGGCATCCAGGCATCAGGAGAGAAACAAGCTAAGGCCTTGGTACTTCATCACAAAAGATTAAGTTTGTTTCTCTTGCTGCAGAAGCTGCCTGGCCTGCTTAATCTTTCAAGCATTCTGTTTTTATTTCACATTCCCAGCAGCCAAACTATTGAAGATTTCTGTATGTTTGAGTCAAGCATCTTTGAGTCATTCTCAGCAACCCCCAGTCTTGAGTAATTGCCTCTGGTGTAGAAAAATCCAAATAAAGTTACATTAATTAATTTAAATTTCAGCACCCTGCCACCTGGAAAATGTCTTAATTCATTCGCTATAAAGGGAGGTTATATGACTGCCCATCGGTGTGTAGAGTAACTACTGCAAACACCTGGTGATAATTTCCTGTGATCTTCTTGTGGTTTAAATTTTTAAATGCTGTATCAGTAGTTAAAAATTGCAATATAAATACTGATGAAAGCAGATTAGCATTTTGTTGAAGCTTTAAATAGTTTGCTCTGTTTTAATTCTCCATCTTTCCCATTTAATTTAAGCTTAAGTGCTGTGACAAACTCAATCCAGATGGGTCTAGTGGTGACATGCCTGGAGCAACTTCTTTGCCCCCCCCCCCCCTGGTCCTGTCCACAGTCAATAAGGGTAGAAGAAGGGTATATGGTTAGGAAAAGGGTCTGTTTCCATGTTGTGAGACTCAATTACTTTAAGGGTGCCGGCCTGAAATGTCATCTGTCGACATTCTCCAGAGATGCTGCCTGACCCACTGATTTCCTCTAGCAGTTTGTGTCATTTTGTAAACCAGCATCTGCAGCTCCTTGTGTCTCACTCCACAGCATGGGCTCTGGTGATATAGAGATAGATTCTTGATTAGTACGTGTGTCAGGGGTTATTGGGTGAAGGCAGGAGAATGGGGTTAGGAGGGAGAGATAGATCAGGGTTTCGGCCCGAAACGTTGCCTATTTCCTTCGCTCCATAGATGCTGCTGCACCCGCTGAGTTTCTCCAGCACTTTTGTCTACCTACGATAGATCAGCCATGATTGAATGGCGGAGTAGATTTGATGGGCCGAATAGCCTAATTCTGCTCCTATCACTTATGACACAGTCAGCCTCTGGAGCTCAGCGGAGAGACCTGATTAAACAGCCAGTTCATGTATGATTGTGTTTGTGAGTAGCATCCATTTTGTTCACAACTCTCATCCCTGGCTACTGGAGCAGCAACATATCAGAAACATATTAATCTGGATTAAGATTGCTTGGACCACTGTAGATCATGTCAGTGGTTAACAACATTTGTAATTACCAAAAACCAGGTAAACACTATGTCTGAATTTGTTCATTTGATGAAGACAACACAAGTTGCCAAGTGGGCTCTCCAACTTTAGAAATCTCTGGATTGTGAACATAATGCCACACTTAGCAATGCCTCACAGATGCAAGAAGCACAGTCCATGGCTCAGGCACGGTGTTGACTGCAGGCTCGACAACGTGTTAGGAATAATGTAATAAAAATGAGCTGCAGATGCTGGTTAATACCAGAGATAGCCACAAAATGCTGCTGCAACTCAGGCAGCATCTCTGGAGAAAAAGGACAAGTAACGTTTCGGGTTGGGACCTTTTAAGAATAAAGAAAACAAAAGTGTTGGGAATTAATGTCTTCCCACAGCTTGTGGCTACCAATTGCACAGCTGGGGTCCTGATAGCCTCTGTCTTCATGAGTTTCCTTTTGAAAAAACACATTCCAAACTAGTAGTGAAGTGCACTCCAAGTTATAATTCTTGTAATGCTCCTGAGATAAAGCAAACCAATTTTATTTTTCACTTTGTGATTTTGTTTACGCTGACAGCTGCTTTTGAATAAAACGCGCAGTTTGGATTCTAGAAGTATATGGAAGGCTATGGAAACTCTGAACATGGAGCTTCGGCATATTGTGGCCCCACCCACGGGAAGCAAGGACAACCCTGCCACAACGTGCAAGGAACTGCAGCTGTGCCAGCCACAGCTCCTTGACGGTAAAGACCCGGGTGGATGTTGTTGCCATGGGGCTGGGATTCAGGACACTTGATACTGTGCATCCCTCATGTTTATAGTTCAAGCTGACACATTGTGGTCCCACGGCAGCATAATCAAGGACGAGTCGTGCCCTGGCCATTCCCTCTTCTCCCCTTTCCCATCAGGCAAAAGGTATAGAAGTGTGACAACGCACAACTCCAGATTCAGGGACAGTTTCTTCCCACCTGTTATCAGGCAACTGAATCGTCCTACCACAACCAGAGAGCAGTCCTGAACTACTATCTACCTCATTGGTGACCCTCAAACTATCCTTGTTCAGACTTTACTGGCTTTACCTTGCACTAAACATCATCCCCTTATCATGTATCTATCTATACACTGTAAATGGCTCAATTGGAATCATGTATTGTCTTTCCGCTGACTGGATAGCACACAACGAAAGCTTTTCACTGTACCTCGGTACACGTGACAATAAACTAAACTGAACTGATTCATGAGTCACTGAAAAGTTGTACTAATCCTCAGCATTCTTAAAGGCCTGTCTCACGAGTCTGCGGTCTATGGCAGCGAAACGGGAGGAATCTGCCGCCATAGACCGCGCACTCGTGAGAAAGTACAATTCCCAGGCCGTGCGGCGGTGTTCCCAACACCGGTGCTAAAATAAAATCGACAATGTCCAAAACTAAATACTCACCGCACAACCTCCACCAGTGATGCACGAGTGCGGCACGGCCGCTCGCACGGGCCGCTGCCAGTGTGGCTCGAGCGCCGTGCGTCAAACCTCCACTGCCACAGGCTCCGCCAGTGACGCACGTGCCGCCGCCAGTGAGGCACGTGTGCTGCACGGCCGCAGGCACAGCCACCGCTGCAGCGCCGCGATCAGGATGGCCGCCGCCACAGCCGCCGCTGGTGAGTCACGTGCGGCGGGCCGACGTCATCGCAGTCGGCCCGCCCTTTTTTTACTTACCGCAAGCACGTGGGACCCGCCGTGTTTGAATTAAGTCGGCCCCCGCGCAGCATCCGTGCGGTGCTCCGGTGGATAGGTTCGACGCTCTCGCCGTTGCCGCGCGGTCCTCGCTACCGGCGACGCCGCGCTTCACCGCCGATGACCGCAAACAGGTAAGACAGAGCCTTTACTGGAAGTGATGACGCATTCACGCCTATAGCACAACCTTGACACTGCATAAATCATTCCCAGCCAGGTGATATTGTAAGTAGTGGCATGGGTTGATATAAGGCATGCTGCAATCAGAGAGAATCTTCTGCAGAAACAGTAAGGATATGTTGTGATGGTTCTCATGTTTCTTCTTCATACTGAAGCACTTTGGTTGCTTCAATTAGGCAAGCCCTTGGATTTGCATGGGGACGTTTGGAATTCTCAAGGTAATGGTAGAGAACTTCCATTCCCTGAAATTGCTGACTCCTGTCTCTGGGCTGAAATCTTTATTCCAGAGTGGTTCCTGGGATCAGTAAGAGCCCCACTGTGTACAGGGTAGTCCTCCACAATTTGAGCAGCTGACTCCCTCCACAGATGTTTGGCATCAGTGCAATTTTAATAACTGAATGTTAAGTGATACGGGACTTTTTTTCAATAAAAATATTCTTTTAAAAAACACATGATCTTATTGGATGTTGGGACAAGTTGAGAGGCATGTGGTCCACCACGGTTTCTGAAATTATTTTTGTAGCTTCTTTCAAAAGATGTGACTGCAATCCTTCGTTTTATGCCATTTAAGTGCTCTGAATGTTAAGTGCAAGAGTTCAGAATATCACCAGTTTTTATGCAGGAGAATGTCCGTAATACATGGTGTCAGTTCACTGGCTCGCAGATACATTGTACGCTTTTACAGCAGTTCCAGGTTAAAATGGATTATTGGCATTGTTGTCCATTGGTCTCTATTTGCTGCCAGCCTTCATGGTTTGTGCCAATTGTTCGATCTCCATTGGTAAACACAGCCAGTTGACCAAACTGAATGATATTCCTGGTTTTCTTTGTTTTTGGATAGGTTTCTATTACATTGATCCCAATCAGGGATGTCCTTATGATGCACTGCTGGTCTTCTGCAATTTCACAGCCAATGGAGCCACATGTCTGTCTACTAAGGAAAATGAGGTACTACTGCTGAGAAACATGTAGAAAAGTTGGATGATAAATCCTGATGTAGTTCCATCACAGGACAGGGCCTCTTGTCATTGGCATATTTGCCCATTTGTATTTAGAGATACAGCGTGGAAACAGACATTCGAGTCACCAAGTCCACGCCAGCTATCAACCACTCGTTCACACTAATTCTATGTTTTCTCACTTTCGCATCCACTCCACACACTCAGGCAAGTTACAATACCCAATTAACCTACAAACTCACATGCTTTTGGGATGCGGAAGAAAACCAGAGCATCCAGGGGAAACCCACGCAGTCACAGAGAGAACGTGCAAACTCCACACAGACAACACCCAAGTGCAGTTTGTACAGAGTTTGCACATTCTCCCTGTGACCGCGTGGGTTTTCTCCGGGTGCTCCGGTTTCCTCCTACACTCCAAAGACGTGCAGGTTTTGTAGTGTTAATTGGCTTGGGTTAAATTGTCCCTAGTGTGTAGGATAGTGCTAGTGTGTACGGGGTGATCACTGGTCAGCGTGGACTCGGTGGGCCAAAGGGCGTTTTTCCACGCTGTATCTCTAAAGTCTAAAGTCTCTGTTGTGGTGGGCATAATAAACCTGATAGACTTCCATTCCCAGACTAATTTATAAAGCTTGAGTCAAACATATAAAAAGAGAAGAAAGCAATGTGGTCAAGAGCAGTAAAATGACAAGTATCAGACAATTATTCACTCAGCCATTTTGAGAGAGGAGTGGAGCTGGGGTTTTGGAGAAGATTGAGGAGCGTGTGAAAGATCCTCAAAGTTGCAGGGGTTTTGCTGAGCTGCCCCAACCCACTGGCATTAGGATTCTGAATAAGACACAGGTTTAAGATGGGTGGCAAAGCAATGTGTGAGGAGGTGCAAAGAAATACTTCTGTTCAATCTATTGTTAGGGCATTGGATCCATTGCCTGAAAGAGGGATGGAAGCAGATTCAATGGCTGCTTTCCATGGGAAAATGGGTATACACTTCAGAAGAAAAGTTGTAGTAGTTAGTAGTTAAGAGCAGGGCGTTTCATAGAACTGGCAAGATTCCCCAGTTAATAATGTTTATTTTCTGAGTAGAAATTAACTTGTTTCACCTTGTCTTTCACTTGTTTACTGCATCACTCAAGAAGAAACAAATCCATGTGAGAGGGCTATGAGCATGTTGGTGACAAACTGTTCTATGAACGTGACTTTTTTTAAAGAAGAAAAACTTTAAATTAATTCTGACACTGTCAACATATTATCCAGGTACCTACAAAAGGATGGTTCAAAGAATATTCAAAGGAAAATACATACCAGTGGTTCAGCTCTACAGAGGGGGGATTTTTGGTGAGATAACTTTGCAATACAAGATTTAAAATATTATTTAAAAATTCCAAAAATGTCTATGTATCTGTAATCTGGGCCTTAATTTCTAAAATTAAATCATCCACACCTTGCTTTGAATTTGTTTCAGTTTGACTATCCTGGAGTCAGTATCGTACAGCTTCGCTTTTTAAAACTTCACAGTACGTATGCCAGCCAGAAAATAACCTACAAATGTAATCCGGGCCTTAATTCATTCAGGATGAACATAAGTGATCATAGAACAATTCAATTCATGGGTGACAATCAAAAGAAAATATTTAATGGACACAAAGGATTCTCAATCAATTCTGATGGATGCTTGGTAAGTTTTTGGTGTACCTTTATTATATTTTATTAACTTTATTATCTTTATTGAATGTTATTAAGTTTATTATTTTTATTAACTTTTTGTGGCTAAAAATGAAATAAGTCGTGGTAAATTCAGTTATTAGGTATATCTTTATTAATTAGACATTCATTTTTGCATGTCAAACTTTAGCAACATCCAGAATTATTCTGTGCGCGTATAATAAATTGTGACAAAAAAATTAAAATTTCTAAGTAGAAATTAATTTGTTTCTCCTTATCTTTCACTTATTAACTGCACTATGCTAGAAGAATCAAACAATAAAAGTGGAACGTGCGAAAAGGAGCTTATTGGGTCCAGAGGACATCTCAAAATATTGCTGATGAACTTATTCCCTGTTGTGGCAGTTGAGGTGTTCACAGTGTCTCAACCAGCAGCAGAATGAGCAGATAATCTGCTACTGGTGATGGTGATTGATAGGGCTAACAGTGATCAGGACTCTGTGACACTTAAAGGACAGTTTTGTTGACATTACCCAACTGACATGGTCTTGGGTCACTTAATAACAAGTTCAATTATGACTGTGAAAATCTCTCACTCCAACATTTCCAGGTGAGATGCACTTGTTCACTCTGTGACAGGACCATCCTCTGCCCCACAATAAAGTCCTGCTGGTCAATCCAAGTGATACTGAAAATCCCCAGCAATGAAGTACAGTGGTTTGTTTACCAGACAAAAGGCAAGGAAGTCACATCAGTTGAATGATTTCGTTTGTTTAGTTTATTATTATTAAGGACAGCTTTCTGTTGAACGCTACCAAGTCAGCGAAAAGTTTATACATGATTACAATCAAGCCATCCAAATTGTACAGATACAGGGAATAACGTTTACTGCAAGTTAAAATCCAGTAACGTCTGATTAAAGATAGTTCAACGGTCTCCAATGAGGTAGGTGGGAGGTCAGGACCGCACTCTAGTTGGTAAGAGGACAGTTTTGTTACCAATTAATTGCCATTTTAGGCATTTTTTATCTTAGATTAAAAAAGCCTCTTAAACGCCAATATCATATCGGCTTCCACCCTCTGTGAGAAAAAAAAAGCGAGCCACACACCACCCTTAAACTTTACCCTTCTCACCTTAAACCTATACCCTGCAATCTTTGGTATTAATCCCTCATTTTTTAATAATATCTCGTGTGGCACCTCCTCAAAGGCCTTCTGAAAGTTTAAATGCACCACATCAACATGTTCATATCTATTCTGCATATTAAAATCTTGAACATTTCATACAGATTTGTCACACAGGATTTCCCTTTCATGATCCCATGTTGACTCTTCCCTATCCCCACCAACACTTCTTCAAAAATAGATCCCAGTTTCTTTCTGCTACTGATGTCAGACCTACTGTCAAATAGTTCAGTTTTCTCAATCCCTCTCTTCTTAAATAATTGTGGGGGGAGACGAAAATGTAGGTAGAATAAAAATAATGGGATGAATGTGGGACTGGTGTTTATGGTGGTTGATGGTCGACATGGAATTGGTGAGCCGTAGGGTTGTTTCCTCGTGGTGTGACGATAACACTAGCGGAATTACCTTTGTTATCTTCCGATCTGTGGGGACCATTCTGCAATCGATGGAGTTGACAATCACTATGTCCACTTTCCCCATAATAACCTTCCCTAAAACATTAGGATGTAAGTTAATGGGGGACTTGACACTTTTCAACCTGGTTAAGTTCTCCAATATTAGTTTCTTCACAGATGATAATTATTTTGCTCCTCACCTGCTCCAGATCTGTGATCCTCCTCTATTTACAGGAGATTTGCAGTGTTTTCCATGAAGGCAGTTGCAAAATACTTCTCTGCCATTTCTTTATATCCCAATATATTTTTCTTCTGACTGTCATTAAATGATGCACATGAACTTTAGCACATGATGCACATGTTGTTCCGCACTGATCTCCAGCTGCTTCCCAACTCCTGTGCTGTAATGTGCAGAAGCAAAAGTCAGGAACAAGTTGACCCACCTACCGTGGTTGGTCATAGAGTCCATCACTGGACAGTGATGAAGCAGATATGATTCAAGGCTGGAGAACAGATCTGCGATATCCAACCTAATGAGTGGGGAACGGGTTTCAAAAACATGCGCCGGAGATCCTGAATCCTATTGTTTTACATCTGCAAAAACTTTGTTACAAACAACTGCCACATGGAAGGTGTACAGTCTTACTGAAATACGTTGACATTTTAGCATAACAAATCCATAATCAATAGAAAAGGAAATTGAGTATTTTAATATTCCGTAAAAATAAAAATTAATGTAAATGTTTTAATTTTTTTCAGCTTGGTTGTCTTGAGATATTTTTCTTGCCTGTATATGATTGCTAAAAGTCCTGATATTTTCAGTTAACATTATTGATCCTATGTTCTTAATTATATGTTAAACCATACATTTATCCTGCCTATTGTATCATCTATTATCCACAACAAGCACCATTTTAACATCTATTATCCACAACTAGCACCATCTTGTTCTGTTTCAGTTGAATGACTCTGGGCCTCACAAAATCGAGTTTGAAGTCACCACTGATGAAGTCGACCTCCTACCTCTGAGGGATTTGGCGGTGTTTAACAATGGCGATGATACTCATGAATTTGGCTTTTCTGTTGGCCAAGTATGTTTTTATTAATTATTCAGCAGAAACCTCGGGGTAAGCCAATGCATCTAAAAATCCCTGGGCTACACCAGCCAATCTGTGGACTTACAGGTGAACTTGGCATTGCAAGAAAAGCACTTTTTCAAAATAGTAGTAGTAATTTTGTAAAGATTACATTTTCCTTTCAGAGACCACCATTAACCTTTTGGACTATTACCCTACTGAACAGTCAAATGTTGTTTACATTAATGGTACAACTTGAAAACATCTGGTGCCAACTTCTGAAGCCTTTGCCACCACTTTACATGTGTTGAACGGTGCTGATTAATGTTCAAAGCTGGATTGCAGTGTGTTTCTGTATTCAATTCTGCACCTAAAATTAATCTTTCAAAATCAGTTTACAGTGCATTAATCTGACAGTTTACAAAATAGTTTTCAGAAGTGTTTGTATAAAGGACCTATTCTAATATGTTCACAGCTGTGTAGAAGCATTTCTCTTGCCAATTAGTACTTTATACATTTATACATGACCCAAACATTATTATTTCAAACAGTAACTATAACTGGAAAAAGAAACAATGTGCTGGAATAACTCAGCAGGTCTTTACTTTAGACTTTAGAGATACTGTGTGGAAACCTTTGGCCCACTGTATCCATGCTGACCAACGATCACCCAGTACACTGACACTATCGTACACATTGGGAACAATTTACAGAGCCAATTAACCTACAAACCTGCACGTCTTTGGAATGAGGGAGGAAACCGGAGCACCCAGAGGAAACCCACGAAGTCGGTATAGGGAGAATGTACAAACTCCGTACAGCCAGCACCTACAGTCAGGATCAAACCCGTGTCTCTGTCACTGTAAGGTACCAACCCTTCTGCTGCACCACTGTGCCACCCTTTTAAAAAAATATATATTTTTATTCCAGGAAAATAAATGCTTATTTTTAACCCCAAATGTCGTCTCTACATGTTCTCCAGAGATGCTGCCTGAACTGCTGAGTTACTCCAGCAGTTTGTGTCTTATTTGTGTAAACCAGCATCTGCAGTTCTTTGTGTTCTTTAAATGTAACTGGTTCTTGACAAAAGTCAGTCATTTCCATGCGTGATCCTGAGCCATCAAACCCATGTCTTTATGAATTGGTTGCAAAACCACACAGACTTTGATATTAGTTTGTGGATTTGAAGCAATTTTCCAAGTTTGAAGATAAATTACCAAACCTATTCCTGTGATATTGTCACTGATATCAAATGCTTTGATCTTTCCGTTACACATTTTGAGATAATTCATATTTTAACTGTTAAAAATATTTTTTAATTAAAGAATAATTCATTTCTGCAGCAGATTTTACAGTTGACCTGTAGTGTGAATCATTCTGCCAGAAGAGAATGATTTTGTTATTTTTGCCATGGAAAAAAGCTGACTTGCCCATGTTTTAAAAATCATCTGTATAATCAGTAAAATATTATAAAAACAAACCTCATTCGTCATTGTATATCAAAACAGATGGATTACTCATACTCAGATGTCTCTGTGGAAGAAAGACAACACTGTGCACAAAGCCTTTTTTGGCTTTACATTTCTTGCACATTGGCAAATTTGTCTTAATTAAAAAGGTTTTTATTTTAATCAGTTGTGGTTTACCTACGAATGTTATACTTTGGATCATTTAGTTGTACAGTAGCACATTTAGAGCTCCCTCTGTAATATTGATTATGTACAGTGAACAGAAGGATTGCTACAGTTAAGATCAGATAGGCCATGCCTGGAATTTTACCTGGCAATGAACACCTTTGTATTTTTCAACAATGGTAGAGTGGCTCTTAATTTTTCATTTATTTTGTGTAATGATCCTTGTAATTATACCATGATTCTAAATGAAGGTGATATGCTGGTCATTTTTGCTAATAAAAGTTTGTTTTATGAATAAATGTACTTTTAAAATTTATTTGCTAGATGATATAATTGTATTTCACTAACATGGATGTACAAAGTAATTCTGCTGTGGGTGACTTTAATGGAACCAAATTCCATTAAAGATATTTAATTTTCCATTTGGAAAACTTAAATAATTTCTGGTAAAGCTCTGATTTTACATTACCTATTTAAAGACGAAATTTATACTAACAGTAATGAAGAATTGAACAGGAAAAGCTTGAATATTATGTTTATGTTTGGAGGAAGACTGGAGATATGAGTGGAAACAACCTTTTACTTTGGGGGGTGGGGGGGAAGCTTGGGTGGAATTGGAATGCGTTAGAATCTGGTCTACATTGTCTGATGGGGTGGTTGAGATTGTCCTAATATTTATGAGGCTTTTAGATTAGGCACATGGGTATTCAGGGAACAGAGTGATATGTATCACGTGCAGGAAGAGTTTAACTTGACATATTCAGCACAGACTTTGTGGGGCGAAGGACCTGCTTCTGTGCTGCTGCACTATTCTATTTTTGTGGGTATTTAGATGAGCACTTAAATTGCTACTTTCAGTCTGAAGAAGGATCCCAACCCAAAACGTTACCCATCCTTTTTTCTCCAGAGATGCTGCCTGACACACTGAGGTACTCCCAGCACCTTGTGATTATATTTTTTATCAAAGCACAGCTGCAGTTCCTTGGTTCTACAGGTAGAACACCTGGTTGAGTGGTGCCGCAACAACAACCTCTTGCAGAACATCCTCAACCAAGAAACTAAGGGGAAGTGGGGAGTACCCCATGTGCCAGGTTTCATTGGTGGATTGGTGCTGGAGAGTTATTAGCTTCAAATTCCTGGGTTTAACCTGCCCTGAGCCCAGCACCTAGGTGTAATCAGAGGTACAGTAAACCCTGGTTATAATGGGGGAGGGAGGTTGTTGGAATTATGTCCGTTATTGCTGATAGTCAAATATAACTTAGTAAGTGGGTAAATATTAACTTGTTTACCCAAGGCTGGGTGGGAAGAAGCGCAGCACTGGGGGATTAAACGCGGGGGGAAAACTCACAGGCCGGATAGCCGAAGAGCCCTCTGTACCCGTGCACCAGGTACGGGCCTAATACTCACGCCGCTCAGCAGATCAAGCTGGATGAAGGCAAAGGGCGACCCTGAGTTTATCCCTGAAATGGCAACTGCTCCATTGCAGAGTTCTTATTAGTTTGTTTTAACTCTAGATTCTTGCATCTGTGGTCTCATGTGTCCCCATATCAAAGTTGAAAGTTGTCCATTCAACCCCTGAGCAGTGTCTCTCCCTGTGCGGCCGCACTGTTACGGGCTGTGGGTCGGCAGCTCACACACACGGGGCCGGGTGGAGCGGGGCAGCGGACACACGGGGACGAAAACGTCCCCACAGGTGGGGAGGGCGGCCGTGGCCGGACAACGCTGACCCCGGGGGGGAGAGTGGGGAAAGGGATGCGCTCCTTCGGCCGCTTACACCTTGATGCTCGGGTTCAGAGCGTCCAATCACCCTCCAGCCCCGGGCATTCGTGGGCCGGGACTTGCCCTCAATCCGCCGGCACGCTGCTCTTTCGCAAGTCAGTGAGCAGCAGTGATTTTGGCGGTTTTCTCTCACGGTTACTCCTATGTCCACAATTGTTTACAGCACAAAAATTGACCATTTTGGCGTTTTTTAACAGGTAAGAACGTACGTGTTTCGTGCGTTACTAGTGTCTGCCGGAAGCTGCCTTGTATTGCAGAAGGATTGAGCTACTCCGTGTGTCACGCCCTTTGACCTGATGACCTTACTTGCAACCCCCCTATAGGGGGTGTTATGTATTTGTGCTGGAATCGGACTCAAAATAAAACTCGGAACACACAAGTATTTAACATGTTTGTTATCATGTTATCACCATCTTGAGTTCCCCGCACATGCGCAAGTCATTCAAATAAACAAATCATATTCTCATACACAACACTCCTCCCCCTTTAACTTGGAGGCAGGTTACACAAAATCCATACTGTCACACCAAAACTTATACAATTTCTTTTCCACAACCTGGCTTTTTCAAGTGACTTCTTATCGCCTACTAAATTAACTAACTTCAGTTTACAACTTAAAACAGGTCTTGGATATATTCTTTGGTGAGAATATTCCTCTTCTCTTATGTATAAATGTAATATAACTCACAATGTGTGACCTGCGGTCCCATGTGTAATATTTAAGAACTACAATTTGTATATAATTGAATAATACACTGTTCTCCAAGTCGTATTATAAAAGTCATCTTACAATTAGATCATCATGACACCATATATCAAAACCTATAATATTACCAATGGATCTTCTTTAGATCAACACGTACCCATGTCTAAAGTCACATAATATAAAACAATAGACCTTCCTCATAACAAAAATGTGTGGTAGAATTTACCAAGACCTTACAGGTACACAAAAATGCTGGAGAAACTCAACGGGTGCAGCAGCATCTCTGGAGCGAAAGAGATAGGCAACGCCTAATGCCTTTCGGTGTGTATTAAATCATTCCATCAAAATTTTCAACCTCCAAATATTTAACAACTACCCTTTACTTCAAAGTTATTCCAACAACACCTAACATTTCCTCTGAAGCGTTTATAACATCCCATTAGGAAGGTTATGCACGTTCAATTAACACGTTTCATCAACTCCCTAAATGCATACAGAACTCTATATACACTGTACATTTCTTTGATTATGCAAACAAGGCCTGATGTTTAAATCATCATACCCACTATACTTTACCAGGCAGTAATAATCATGCATAAAGTAAACTGTTTATCTCAACTTGGCACTTATGATTTATTAAATTCCACCCATCTTCCTTAAAGGTGGTGTGGCAAACAAATAAATGACACATTGCTTTGTGCCAACTATATGTGTGTTCACTTATAAAGAACAAAATCATCAAATCTTTTGGGTGTTCTTTTAGTTCTATTAGACATGTGTCTGTGTTGGATTTTGCATGTGATCTGAGATATAAGGCTCTGGTTGTGATGTTGTGTTATCACTGTGGACAACAGCTTCGTCACTCTGAAGTTCTTTCAGAATCTACGCCTGCGGTTGGAGTAGGCAAAACTATCAGTGACTCCTCGCTTGGTTGAACCATTTCTCTTTGCTGGAAGTTGGTGTGCTCTTCACCTTTTGGCAAGTATGCTCTCATTGGATCTACATGACGACGAACGACTCTTCCCTCACTCAACTTTACATTGTACATGACTTCACTGATGACTTCTGCTATCATTCCGTAAAGCCAAGTAGGGCCTGATGTAAAGTTCTTGACCATGACATGATCATTCACCTCAAAGACTCGTTTCTTGCTTCCTCGATCTGCTGCCTGTTTCATTGAGGCTTACTTCCTTCGGACAGATTTGCTTAGATCGGGTCGCAGACTGTCAAGTTTAGTGCGGATCTTTCGTCTGAACATCAGTTCACTAGGTGACTTTCCAGTCGTTCCTTGAGGTGTGATTCAGTACGTCAGCAAGAACTTCTGGATCTTTAGTTCCAGGTCTGATCCTTTTCCTTTCTTCACACCTGCTTTCACCGTCTGTACACCTCTTTCGGCTAGTCCGTTGCTGGACGGGTGTTTGGGTGATGTTTGAATGTGGCAGATGTTGTTGCTGCTGAAGAACCTGGCAAATTCTTCAGACACAAACTGCGTACCGCTGTCTGTGCCCACCGTTTCCGGTAACCCATGAGTTGCAAACAACCGTCTCAGGGCAATCACTGTTGCTGCTGCTGTTGCGTGTTTCACCCGAATGGCTTCAATCCATTTGCCGTGAGCATCGACCACAATCAGCAAATTCTCATCGTCGAGACTCGCATAGTCACAGTGAATCCTACTCCACGGTCTCTCAGGAAACTCCCATGAATGGATTTGGACTGCAACAGGACTATGTTGACTCTGCTGACAGCTTGGACAACTTCTCACATGTTGTTCAAACTCTTGTTTGAACAACATGTGAGAAGTTGAAGTGAGGAGTTGAATGTGAGGAGTCTGAAGAAGGGTTTCGGCCCGAAACGTTGCCTACCTCCTTCGCTCCATAGATGCTGCTGCACCCGCTGAGTTTCTCCAGCATTTTTGTGTAGCTTTGTTCAAACTCATTGTTGATTCCTGGCCACCAAACGTATGATCTTGCCAATGCCTTCATTTTCAAGATGCCAGGGTGCGTGCTATGAAGTTCTTCAAGAATTCTAGTCCTCAACTCCAGATTATCTGGGATGACCACTCGTGGTCCCCAAAGGATTATGTCGTCCTCAACTGGCAAAGGCTTTTACTTCTTCTGAAAGATTCCTTGCACTTGGCCGCCCTTCCATGATGTGGTTCTTCACCTTGGAAAGAACTCTGTCCTTCTTGGTAGCTCTCTTCACTTCCTGTGCATCAACAGGGCGTGTGTCCAGATCGGTGAGCATGTTGATGCGTGCCTCTGGTGCATCATCAAGCTCCGGGTGATTCCATGAAGAGTCCTCTTCGTGGATCGGAAAGCGCGAAAACGCATCTGCATTCTGGTGTTTCTTGCCTTCTCGATGGACTATCTTGTAACTGTAGGCCGACAGGATCATATGCCATCTTGCTATGCGAGCAGAGGCCATTGGGCTGGCAGGCTTGTGGTCTCCAAAGAGTCCCATCAGAGGCTTGTGATCAGTCACAATGGTGAAAAACCTCCCATGTAACTGCTTGTGGAACTTCTTCAGTCTTAAGATTATGGATAAACCCTCCTTTTCATATTGTGCGTAGTTCACTTCGCTGGGCTTGTGAGTGCTTGAAGCAAAGGCTATCGGGCATTCTTGTCCATCTAATTCAACATGGCTTATCATAGCACCTAAGCCATAGGAGCTTGCATCCGTTTGGAGCAGGATGGTTTTGGCTGGATCGTAATGCGTCAGCACACTATCACTCTGAAGAAGACGCTTGGATCTCTGGAATGCCTGTTCTTGTTCCTTTCCCTATTTGAACTTGGGATCAGGCTTGCTGCTTCTCCTCCCACTCTTTGAATCTGCTGATCTGTACTCTTCCTTCAGCATCCGAGTCAACGGTGCAATCTCCTGTGACAGGTTGGGTATAAACTTCCTGTAATACCCAAGTAAGCCGAGGTATGCCTGAAGTTGGCTTTGGTTCACAGGCCTCTTTGCTTCCCGCACAGCATCAAATTTGTCTTGAAGAGGACGAAGACCATTCTTGTTCAGTCGATGTCCGAGAGTCGACTGACTCTTGCATCAGTGCACACTTCTCCTTCTTCAGACGTAACCCACTGGTCTCTAGTCTTGACAGGACCGCTTCCAGGTTCCTGAGGTGTTCTTCGTCAGTCTTTCTGCTGATGATGATATCATCAAGGTACGGCTTGCACATGGGAATATCTGCTAGCAGGCTCTCCATTGTTCTCTGGAACATGACTGGTGCGCTGGATATCCCAAAGGGTAATCTGGTATACTCGAAGAGACCTTTGTGCGTATTGATTGTGGTGAACTTCTGAGCTTCTTATGATCGGCATGGGAGAGGTCTAATAGTAAGATTAAACGAGAACTTACCAGTTTGAAGTTTGATCTGTATTTTATGAGGAGTTACGATGAGGGATTACGTGAAGACCCCGTCCAGCACGCATGCGCGACATTCTTCAAAGCAGCGGTGTGGAATCACAGGAAACACAATAATTGAAATAAACATAGTAAAGAAAAGGAGAACTAAGATACCTGTTGATCTATATATTTGAGGGTGGGAGCGGAGGGCACGTAATCCCTCATCGTAACTCCTCATAAAATACAGATCAAACTTCAAACTGGTAAGTTCTCGTTTAATCTTACTATTTTACTTCGGAGTCACGTGAGTGACTTCGTGAAGACTTCAAAGCTCTGTGATTTCAAACCGTGTAACAGTTCATACTTCACTCGCTGCCGAAGTCATTCAAGGGAGGAAGTATGTTATCGTAATCAACCATAATCTGTTTGTAAACAATAATGGTATCTATTAAACAATAACAAAAGACAAAATGCTCCCCCGGGCTTAAATTATATAATTTTGCAGATTTTAAAACTCTTTCTGCAAATAACACAGGTTCTGCTAGCGGCTTGTGGTAGAACGTTTGGAACGTTTTCTCCATGTTCATTCTTTTAGCCGCCGATGTGGATGCTGCCCTGGTGGAGTGAGATGTATATACATCAGTATCTACTCCAGCAGCTCCCAGTACCTGCTTGAGCCATCTCGAGATGGTTTGGCTCGACACCCAACCATGAGGTTTCTTGTGGCTGACCCATAAGGCTTTTTTTATTTATTTATTTATTTATATATATATATATATATATATTTTTTCCTTCTCCCTCGAGAATCTCTTGTTGTGTTGATGTAAGTGAATAAGTGAGTCATGACACACAACCGTAGGTCAGGTGGGTATGCCCGGAAATCCATAACTAGGACTCAAGTTCCTGGCTTGCTCTGCTTTAGCAGCTCCTGAATGGTGAATGAGACCCGGTCTGGTGTTATAACCATGTTGTCCAGTCGCAGTAAGTGGAGGGACTGGACTCTTTGTGCTGAGACTAGTAGCATCAGCATGACCGTTTTCAGGGTTAGCTTTTCCAGGGTGAGAGACCTGGCTGGGGACCATCCCCTTAGGTATGTCAGGACCACACTGACATCCCAGATTTGTGTATACCTAGGTCTAAGAGGGTTGGAGTTGACGATACTCCTCATGAGTTTGATCACCAGCGGGTGAGACCCTATGGCCTGTTGTCCTGGCACCTGTTTTAAGTAGGCTGACAGCGCATGTCTGGCAGTATTGATGGCGCTGTAGCTCAATCCTTCATTATGGTGAAGGCCCCCCAGGAACTCCAGTACATTGGTTATGGTTGCAGATGAGTACGTTGTCCCAGTAGTCGAGCAGTATCTTTCGCACTTCCTGATGCTCGATAGGTATTGTTTCCTGGTGGACATACGGTGTCATCATGTTGATGGTCCTGTCAGACAATCCCAGTCCCAGCAGTGGTCTTTTGATAATCTGCAACCCAGTAGGTTAATTTTGGCATGGCATGGATGACTTATGCCTGATACAGGGTGCGTCAATAGGTCTGGGCTACTGGGAAAGGTCATAGGAGTGTCGATGACCATGTCGAGGACCACTGGGAATCATGGCTGTGTAGGCCAGTTGGTACTATCAAAATACCTGAAGCAGAGTCCATCTGTATTTTGCGTAGTACCCTACAGATTAAGGCAGAAGGGGAAAAAGCATAGAAGAAATCTGTACCCCAGTTCAGCGCGAATGCATCTATCGCTGCTGCCTCAGGGTGTGGTTCCCAAGGGACATACATTGGTACGTGGTGATTTAGTCTGGATGCAAAGAGATCGATATCTGGTGTGCCATATTGGTTTGTAATTTTAGCAAAGCTCTAGGATTTAACATCCATTCGGTGTTTATCATTGAATTTGCATGACCTGGCACTGTATTTAGCTTACCTGGTAGGTAAGTTGCTGATAGCCAAATATGTCTATCGACCCACCATTACCAGATTGTGTTGACCCAATTGTCACATGATATCGATTTTATTCCGGCCATATGGTTAATATAGGCCACCACCGTGATATTATCAATTTGTAAATGAACATGCAAGTTGTGCATATTCCTAGAATATGCTTTAAAACCATAAAACGCACCCAACATTTCCAAATAATTTATGCCCAGTGTTTGTAGTAAAGACGAGTCTAGGTTAGTCCATCTACCACCTGTGCTGGATATGGTATTAGTTGCTCCCCAGCCTTGAGCACTGGCATCTGTTTGTATAGTTAACGTTGGGTTATTGATGATGATAGGGCTGGAACTATGCCAAATGTGTTATATCCACCATTGTAACTCTGATATTGCTTCAATGGGTAGTTTTATGGATCTGTCAAAGTGACCTGCATGTCGTTTCAACGCCTGTACTTTTGCCCTTTGTAGGTGCTGATAGTGCAGGAGTCCAAATTGTGTAGCTGAAAATGCTGCTACCATTTTGCCAATTACTCTTGCCACTTGTGGGATGGTTGGTCGATTGCTTACCATTAAATTGTTGCACATCTGTGCCAATTCTGCTGCTTTACCTATTGGCAACGTTACAGACATGTGGATTGAGTTAATTGAATCCCAGATAGTCCATAGTTGTGGATGGCGTCAACTTAGATTTATCTGGATGTATGACAAACCCAGGGTTTCAAACTATTATTTGGTAGCTAATACAGCTGATTTAGCCAACTCCATGGTTTTGCCAACTATTAGGATATCATCAAGATACGCCATGACAATATGTCTTTGTTTCGCTAATGTTGCCAAGGCTGGTTTTAATATCTTGGTAAATAGTCTAAGGCTGATGTCAACCCATTAGGCAATACTTTATACTGCCATAGTTGCCCCATCCAGGTAAATTTTCAGGTATCTGCGATGACCCTTGTGAATGGGTACTGAATAGTAGGCATCTTTTAGATCAATGCTTGCCATAAAGTATCCTTTGGAAATCAGTTGTTTAGCAGTTACAAATGTTTCCATTTTGAAATGTACATACTTAACAAAGGTATTTAGTGAGGTTAAGTCAATGATGATGCGACATCCACCATCTTTTTTACTTTTGGTAAATATATTTGAGACAAATTCCAAAGGATCATGTTTGGATTTCTCAATGACACCCTTTGTAAGTAACCTCACCAGTTCTGCTTGAGCCTCTAGTTCTCTTTGACTGAGAGGGTAAAGACCCTTTGGGTACGTGCTGAACTGGTGGCATGTTTTCGTGAATGAACTCTATTTTGTATCCCCGAATACTGTTAAGTATATAACTATCATTCGTGAGACACCTCCTGTTAGTACAGTTCCCCATTTACATTGCTGGTAGGAACCAAACCCACCTACCTCCATAGTTATGGTAGTGTTCCTTTCTTCCGTTTGTTCATCCGTCGTTATACTGCTGGATGTACTGTTGATGTACTGCTGATTGGGGGTGGCGCATTTTCCATGGGGTCCGCTCTGGGCCCTGGCCTAAAAAGGCTTTCGGGGATAGTATGCGGACCCCGAGCTTTCACCAGTGACATAAATTTGACCTTGACTGGTGGACGCGGTGGGGTACTGCCGTCTGGTTTTTTGTGTGGGTCTGCTCGTTCCGGGGCCTGCCCTCATGAGGCCAAATGCTTTGGACTCCTCCTCCAGGTCTTTCACTTGTCCTTCCAAATAACAGGATCTGCGGCTCTGAGGCCGGTGTTTTACACAGTCCTGCAAACCTGGGATTGAGGGCAGGTCTTATTCTCTCCTTGCGGAGGTTATTTATCTCATATTGGGTGTAGCACAGCAGAGCCAGAGTGTCTTGCTGGTTTGTGGTCATATCCACCCCATCCACGGAACGAGCATAGGCTGTTATCCCTGTCGTCAGGAGCTTGAGGATTTTAGCTCCTGGTTCCGGATACTCTGTCCCCCCCCCCCCAGATTTGGCTGTTAACAGCCGGTGCATTGAGCGAACTGCAGTTTTCCAGCTCTAGTGCCTCATTAAGTACCTGTCTTGTAGGGGTTTGAGGGACAGGTGGTTGATGCTGGCCGCCAGTTTTGGCTCCAATGGCCGCCCTGCTCGTGGTGAAACCACGTAGCGGATCTCCACACCCAGCAGCTCTTCCTGATCCTGTACCCCAAGCGTACTCCCGACATCTTCAGCCAATGACCCCTGTTCCTGACCAGCCCAGCCCTGGTCGCCAACGCTGCCCTGCTTTGAGGGGAAAGCGATGGCCAGTGCATTTATAGAGCACTGCTGTGGGAGTGCCTGATCCCCCTGGCGAGACTGCTGTAGCTCCTGAAGCAAGTCTCGCTGGAGCAGTTGCTCCATGAGCCTTTTCATTCGGCTCAGGCGGCTAGCTCTGCCGCTCTAAGGCGGACCCTCCTCATCGGAGTCAGACATAACCGGCCGGTTTGTTTGTTTGTTTGTTTGTTTAAACTTTTCCTCCAGCCCGCTGCCGCTCATCAGGCTGCGCTAGCGGGACTGGGCTCGGCTCGGTCTCGATGAGGGTGGACCGCCGCATATACGGTCCAGGTGCCGCCTCTCGCCCCCCACTGATGGAACACTCCCGTTCTGTTGGAGTCGAACGGGGGGCGGTTTTCTTCCTTTGCCGTGCTGCTCCTGTTCCCAGTTCCTCTGGAATAGAGAGCAGAGCACAGCTTGCGGATTACGACCTCAGTGTGAGACTTACCTGAAGGTCCGCTGTTTATTTTCACCGACGTGTAGCGGGAGCGCCTGTACTCCCGGTCGTCGCTGTTGCACTGCGTGAACGCTAATGTCGCGCATGCGTGCTGGACGGGGTCTTCACGAAGTCACTCACGTGACTCCGAAGTAAAATTTAGAGAATTTTTCTCCTCCTTCTAGTTCTTACAGGAGATCCTCCAAAGTTGGAAGGGGATACTGTTCAACTTTCAGCACCTTATTTGCTGTGAGCTTGTAATTGCCGCAGACTCTCATGCTCCCATCTGGTTTTGTAACAGCTATGATCGGGCATGCAAAATATGCTGTCTTCACAGGCTTGATAATGCCATCCTGCAGCAAGTCATCCAATGCGGCATCAATCTGCTTTCTAGCAGCATATGAGACAGGAGCTGCCTTGTAAAACTTTGCTCCACTGTTTTCGTCTTGTGGATACACCTTGGCTTGGTATCCCTTCAGTACTCCATGGGTGCTGTTATCAAACAGTTTAGTGTGTTTGTTGAGTACTGTGTTCATGGCATCTTGCAAACTGTGCATACTACTCGGTGGACTTAGGCTTGGATCCGGCGTGTTCTGGCTGGCTAGATTTGACACCAATCCAGGGTACTTCCTCAACCAGTCTCTTCCCATTAGGCTTGCACCTTTCTTTACTACCACTAGGGTCAGCGTTTCTGGCTTCCTGTGAGGTTCGAGCGTACCTGTACTGCTGCTTGTCCGTGTAGGATTTCAGCTTGATGCTACAGGGATCTAGTCTGGGGTCCTGACCGAGTTTGCTGAAGACTTCTTCTGGTACGATAGTCCATGGACTTCCAGTGTCCACTTCTAGTTGTACCTCACTGCCGTTCACTATCAAAGTGACTGTATACGGGTCAAAGTTCGTCAACTTGTTGATCGATTCATCTTCCAAGTGGCTCATGGTTATTTGAAGCGGCCTCCTCCAAGTGGTTTGCTTTTTTCTGGCATTGTCCCCTCCTCCGCTGGTAGGCATCACACTGGCTTTTGGTGTGACCCGTTCCCAAGCACCTGAAGCACCTACCATCTCGAAATTTACACGTCGCTGGCTCATGGCTGCCGCCACATCTACAGCACTTCTTGGAGGATTGAACCTTGTCTTTGGGTGCCCTTGGTTGACTCCTTGTCATCTTTAGTCCAGATGCCTTCCTTTAAAGCTGATGGATGGAGGCAGAATCATCTTGAGGCCTTCCGATCTACTTGATCTGCTCTACATCTTGTTTGGTAACCTCCATTGCTGTCGCAATATTGACTGCGTTTTCAAAGGTTAATTTTGGTGTACCCAACAGTGTTCGCTGGATGTGGCGGTGTTGTTAATCGGCTGCGGCTCACCTGCAGTCCGTCTGTTTTTACTTTTTCTGTTGGTTTTTTTTGTCCTGTTTTGTTAAGTTTTAGTTTGTTGGGTTGTGTTAGGGGGGGAGAAACATGTCCTCTGTCTCCTCCTTCGGGGGAATGCGACTTTTTCGTGTCGTATCCCCCTTCCCTGCCTCCGTCTGCGGTGAGGCCTAATGGCGGAGCTGGCCGCTTCCATCCTGCGACTGACCCCGAGGCTACGGAGGCAGAGCCAGCCAGGACTTACCAGCGGGATGCTGGCCGTCTTCGGGGCTGAGGCAGCGGTGGCCCGACTTGCTGGTGCGGCGTTCTGGCTTTCGGCGGCGGCCTGGAGCTGATGCAGCGGGGTCCAGAGCAGAGACTGCGGGGCCTGGAGCTGATACAGCGGGGTCCGGAGCGGAGACTGCGGGACCTGGAGCTGGTGCGGCGGGGTCCGGAGCGGAGACTGCGGGACCTGGAGCTGATGCAGCGGGGTCCGGAGCGGAGACTGCGGGGCCTGGAGCTGGGGCGGTGGCCCGGAGCGGAGACTGCGGGACCCGGGGCTGATGCTGTGGCGGGCCGTCTCGGAGCGGAGACGGCGTTCCTGCTTTCGGCGGCGGCGACATCACCACGGAGGTCCGCTGGACTGGAGGGCGGCATCTTCGGCCTGGATCGATCGCCTCAGCGCAGAGGGAGAACAAGGAGGGAAGAGACGGAGACTAAGACTTTGCCTCCATCACAGTGAGGGTGTGCTTGGTGAACTCACTGTGGTGGATGTTTAATTTGTGTTTATTGTATGTTTTGTTATTATTGGTTCTGTGTATGACTGCAGGCATCACAATTTCGTTCAGACCGAAAGGTCTGAATGACAATAAAGGAAACTTGACTTGACTTGAACTTGATCTGCACATCCTACCACCAACCTATCTCTTAGCATATTCTCCAGTTTCTTAAAATTACACCCATCACTTAACTGTTGAAGCTTTGCAAGGAACTGAGGGATTGTTACATTTGCTTGTGTGCATGTGTAGAATCGTTATCTTTGCACAATTTCTGTTGGTTTTGGCGAGAAATGAGCAATTAACGCCTCCTTACATTGCTTGTCCGTTTTACTAGCGGGTTTCGCTGGTTGCACCAATGTGTGATAACCCTTGCTTCCTAAACCTGTAAGGAACAATGCTTTTTTCTTCTCTTCTGAAGTGATATCGTTTGAAGTGAATCAAGCCTCTAAGACTTCGGTCCATTCCTCAAAAGTATAACCAGATTCTAACTGGGGCACATTCCCAACGATTGGATTAGCCATGGTTACACTGTTACTACTCAGTTACACAACGTGCCGTCCTCTTACACAATGTCCTCTTCAATGGACTTAATTCCTTTACAAAATCACTGAGCAATTGTCACCAATCGAGGCTAGACACTAATTAGACCAAATTATCCCAACTTTTCTGAGTACCATTCCAGTACTCGTATGAGACCTTATCAAAACGCAAACGGATCATTAGTATCAAGTAAATTCACGACCAATAACTCTCGTATACTAATCGATGTTAGGTCTAGGCTACTTACTCTGAATCTTGGAGTCGATCTAATAGAGGGCTTCATTTCATCTCCAACTGCATTTAATTCGGTAACACAGCTACTTCAAACATGGCTAGCAAATGCCACATTTACCATATTTCACCCATATACATGCATGCACAACATATATCCTCTAAACTTATGTTCATCAATGATCAATACAACTGAAGGTACACAAAAATGCTGGAGAAACTCAGCGGGTGCAGCAGCATCTATGGAGCGAAGGAAATAGGCAACGTTTTGGGTTTCGGCCCGAAACGTTGCCTATTTCCTTCGCTCCATAGATGCTGCTGCACCCGCTGAGTTTCTCCAGCATTTTTGTGTACCTTCGATTTTCCAGCATCTGCAGTTCCTTCTTAAACATCAATACAACTGAGTTTGTTAAGTCCAGATCTTGCTGCGATTAATTCACAGGTCGACTTGACTGTTGACCAAACTGTCTCAGGACTCCGGTGCATCGGTGACTACTCGGGCTGGCCTCACGGGCTGGCTTTGCTGGCTGATGTTACTGCTGGCACCATCTCACTTTCAGGCTACACGACGTTACGGCTGGGCGACACGGTAGACCTACGGCTAGGCTAGTTAACCGCATCAGGGCTGCACCGCTTAACGATGTGTCATTCTACGTTATCACCGGCGCTGGTCTGCTCTTGAAAACTCGGCTTCTTGTCGTCGGTGGCGGTTGCTGGACTTGGCCATGGGCTGCACGGCACTGGAAACTCCATAATTCTCTGCTAATTCACTGTCAGGGTCACGTAGGGCTACATAGTTCTGTTGGCAAGCGAACATGGTTGATGTTCTGCTGGCTAGGCTAATTCAATGAGCTGTGCTGTACCGCTACAGTACTGCTTGTTGCATGGCGATCATGCGTTCCAGTCCTAAATTTGCGGCAAAGTTTTTCAAATACATAACTCGTCTTTAACTTCATGTCCGATCGTGAGAAAACCTCAAATCGACCGCAATACTGTTCCTGTTAGCGGAATCCCATCCTCGTCGCCATATTGTTATGTATTTGTGCTGGAATCGGACTCAAAATAAAGCTTGGAACACACAAGTATTTAACGTGCTAGTTGTCATGTTATCGCAATCTTGAGTTCCCCCGCACATGCGTACAATCGCGCAAGTCATTCAAATAAACAAATCATATTCTCATAAACAGGGGGTTGCACGTAAGGTCATCGGGTCAAAGGGCGTGACGCACGGACCAGCTCAATCCATGTGGAGGACATGGCAGCTTCCGGCATATACTAGGTATGTTACAATACTTACAATACTTACCTTCAGTGGCGCTGCAATTCTGTCACTGGCCGTGTGCGCGATTTTGGCGCCTTTGAGGGGGGGGCGGGGTTAAAACGCGTTTCTCCTACCTTGTCCTGGATTATATTTCGTTGGAGTGCAAGCTTTTGCTGAAGAATAGTTCCGACGGGCGTTCTGTGTATTTTATTTTTTTATTCGCCCGACAATTTCAGCGCTGGAGCAATTTTAAAATCAGTTTCTAAAGCCGTCAACGCCGACAACGGGGACGGATTTCACGCATGGGACAGGTAAACGAAAGCCGTTTATTTTATGTATAAAAGTGCTCTTTAAGATGCCTTTAATTCACATTTTAAGTTGCGAAACGGTGATTTTTTTCCCTGAACGAACCGGCAGTATTTTTCATGCCGATACGGGTTTAAATTCACCGCAACGTTCCAAATGATCGCGTTCCAGAAAAACCCACTCGCAAGATGATTTAAATGGCCATTAATTTACAGGTATTAAACATTAAATTCCTTCCATTTGGCCTATAAATCCATGACAACGAGATTTAAAAAATATGTTATATTGTGAATTCTTGTGTGAATGTTATTTGGACACTTAGGCTATTTAAAAATGTTAATCTATTCTTAAGAAATTGATAGATGTTTAGATCTAGTAATTGAATTTTGTAATTAGCTACAATTAGGTAACTAACTAATTATATGCTTTAATTTCATGTCATCTAAGTAAGATTGTTTCATATTTGTTTCAGAATGCTTCAAACTATAATAACTGAAAATTTCTTTCAGTTCTCTTAATTTTTAAGAAGGTTATGGGCTTTTGACTGTCCGCGATCACAGCTTTTGTGTTAAGTCAATGGAAACGCAATAGGGAACAAGATGCTAATTTCCGACTATGAAAATGGCCATAACTTTTTTAATACTGAAGATATGAAAGTGAATTAGGTGTCAAATTAAACGTCTTTTTATGCTTTATCTGATGGGATAAATTACAGACTTGATTTTTAACATCTCAAAATTTTGTAACATTGCTACATATACAGTTAATACACAAAATGCGTACTTTCTTATCCATTAAAAAACCGCTGAAAAGGTAATTTTTTGCGCTGTAAATAATTGTGGAAATCGTGGTAAGCGTCAGAATTGCAAAAGTGAGGAGAAATGATGGTAGAGAGAAGCGAGAGCTGAAGGGATAACAACAGCTAAAGTGCTTGGCGAACATTGGCCGTGCAGATATCGATTGAAAATATTGGGAATTATCGCGTTTGCTCACTGCATTTCATCAAGAGTAAGGCATTATTTGTGTTTTTTCTTGATTCCTTTGGTATCTAAAAAGTTTCAGAAGTGATAAATCTGGCTGTAAAATGTTAAAATTGCCCATGGTTCTGAATTGGGTTTTTACAAGCAAAAAAACGCTTCTGAAGCTAAATTTATCACCAGTCGCAGGTCAGCATGGACATGGTCAGCCAAAAGGCCTGTTTCCATTTTGTATCTCTAAAATCTAAATGCGGAAGCTATCATAAAAAATCGTCACTATCTGGCCATGCCATCTTCTCACTGCTACCATTTGGCAGAGGTACATATGCTTGACACTACCAGGTTCAGGAAGAGCTACTTTCCTGCAACCATCAGGTTCTTGAACTGACCTTGACAACTCTAACCCTACCTTGACAAGGAAACACTGTGGTCCACTTCTTGCACGACTGTGGATTGGTTTGCAATTGTGTTTTGCACCATTGTTTTTTTTTGCAGACTTTTTTTGACTGGCATAATTTGTGCATAATTTACATTTCAGTGTGTTGTCTAAGTCTATGGGCCTGGGTTACTGCTGCAGGCAACTACCCCAACACCCAGTCAACACACCAGCTGAAGAAGGATCTTGTACCGAAACATCACCTATCCATGTTCTCCAAAGATGGTGCCTGACCTGCTGAGTTACTCCAGCTCTTTGTGCCCTTTGATGTATGCACCAGCTTGAGTCCATGACTCAAGTCCATGAGCCTGGGTTGTTGGTACAGCCTTGTCTAACCATCAGCCTTGTCTGTCCATGAGCTTAGGTTGTTGGTACAGACACCTGTCCTGTCGCCCGGCTCTGCACCGACTGGTGTGTTGTCTCTGTCCATGAAGGCTGGATTGCTGCTGCACCCACCTGTCCTGTTTCCCCGGTCACCCACCTCATCGCTCGGGCACCCACCTGTCCCATTGATGCTGCACTCATCTGCCCCATTGCCCGGGCACCGACTCCATTGCCCGAGCACCACACTGACTGGAGTGCTGTATGAGTCCATAAGCCTGGGTTGCTGGCACAAGGACCGCCCTGTTGCCCGGGCACCCAACCCATTGCCCGGGCCCCGCAACGACTGGAGTGCTGCCTGTGTGAGTCTATGAGCCTGGGTTGCTGCTGTTGCTGCAGCCACCTGTCCCAATGCCAGGGCACCACACTGACTGACTGGGAGTGCTGTGCATCTTTGGTGCTGTGTGAGTGCACGAGGCCGGGATGCAGGTCGCGGGTCCCCGCCCCGTTGCCCGGGGCACCCGCGCGTCCACGCGACGCGCTGGCCGGGAGCGCGCACCGGACGTCGCGCGGCGCGCCCCGGTTGGCCCCGCCCACCCCGGACGTGACGCTAAAGGGCAGGGGCCGAGAACCGAGCCTGGGTTGGCATCTTTGGTTGGCAGCCACGGGGCGGCGGGCTGAGGTACTGGTACCGGGCAGGGCAGGGCCGGGCCGGGAGAGAGGGGCTGAGGTACTGGTACCGGGCAGGGCCGGGCCGGGAGAGAGGGGCTGAGGTACTGGTACCGGGCAGGGCCGGGCCGGGAGAGAGGGGCTGAGGTACTGGTACCGGGCAGGGCCGGGAGAGAGGGGCTGAGGTACTGGTACCGGGCAGGGCCGGGCCGGGCCGGGAGAGAGGGGCTGAGGTACTGGTACCGGGCAGGGCCGGGCCGGGCCGGGGAGAGAGGGGCTGAGGTACTGGTACCGGGCCGGGCCGGGAGAGAGGGCTGAGGGACTGGTACTGGTACCGGGCCGGGAGAGAGGGGCTGAGGTACTGGTACCGGGCAGGGCCGGGCCGGGAGAGAGGGGCTGAGGTACTGGTACCGGGCCGGGCCGGGAGAGAGGGGCTGAGGTACTGGTACTGGTACCGGGCCGGGAGAGAGGGGCTGAGGTACTGGTACCGGGCAGGGCCGGGCCGGGAGAGAGGGGCTGAGGTACTGGTACCGGGCCGGGAAGAGGGGCTGAGGTACTGGTACCGGGCCGGGCCGGGCCGGGAGAGAGGGGCTGAGGTACTGGTACCGGGCCGGGAGAGAGGGGCTGAGGTACTGGTACCGGGCAGGGCCGGGCCGGGAGAGAGGGGCTGAGGTACTGGTACCGGGCCGGGCCGGGAGAGAGGGGCTGAGGTACTGGTACCGGGCCGGGAGAGAGGGGCTGAGGTACTGGTACCGGGCAGGGCCGGGAGAGAGGGGCTGAGGTACTGGGAAGGGCGGCTCCGAGGACGACGGGCTGAGGTTCAGGCAGCGGCCGCCCCGCCCTCGGTCCCGGCCGCTAGCGCTGGTGTCCGGCGAGCCCGAGGCATGGGCGACCCGGGGGCAGTGGGGTGGGTGATGTACAAGCACTGCGGTAGGGGTGGTGTCCTGGGGGGGGGGGGGCAGCAGGTACTGGGGGGTCTCTGGGAAGAGATGTCTGGGTCCCTGGCGCCTGATGTTGGGTAGGAAGGTGCTTGGCCGGGGGCGTGGGCGTCCTGGAGGGTGTGGGGTGCGTTGTCTTGTCGGTGGTGTACAAGGGCAGGGGGGAGAGCTCTGTGTCCCTGGCCCCTGATGTTGAGTGAGGAAGTCCTGGTGTTGTTCCGGGGGCGTGTCCAGGGGTGGGGCTGAGTGTCTTGGATCGGGGAAGGACCCGAACCTGGGGATGTCTGAGGCTCGGGGGAGTGTGCTGGGGTGGGAGGTCCTGCGAGGGGGAGAGGGAGAGGGGTGGGGTTCAGGTGTGGGGAGGAGGAGGAGGAGGAGTTCCTGGTGTTGGGGTGTCAAGGGGTGGACGGAGTGTGCTGGATATGGGGTGGGATAGGGCTGGGGAAACACCGGAGTACACCTCCCTATGTTTCTATCAGACTGACAGCCTCTGATTCCAGACCCATTTAATTAGTGTCAATGTTAAAAATGCTTTGAATAGTTAAAGTTATGTTATAGTTACAAAATAAATACACATTCATGCGGGTTTCAATGAAATCCCCCATTTTATTTTTTTAATATATCTATTGTGGTGTACTCTGATCTGAACTTTGACTGGGAACGTTCCAGTTATTGATAGTTGTGAGAACCAACTTTTAAAGGTGACAATTAACGTTCTACCCAAGCATTGTAGGATGCAGTTTTGAATATATCTGTAATCTAAACCTTATAGTTTAAAAGATATTGGAACCAAGATCAGAACTGCAGTAAAATATTATTTATATCTATTTTATTTTTTAGTGTCCTGACTATCTTGATCATTAGTATTACTTTTTGTTCAGTTTTGCTGGCTAAAAGTGAAATTTATAAATGCAATGAAATACGCCAGAGAAAGATCACTATACATTCATTCTTGCCGGCACAACAAGTTATGATCAGGTGACTGTACTAAAGAGGCTGTTGGGTCACATGGGGGTCCAAGTTCATAGATCCCTGAAAGTGCAACACAGGCATATACAGTGCCCTCCATAATGTTTGGGACAAAGACCCATCATTTATTTATTTGCCTCTGTACTCCACACTTTGAGATTTGTAATAGAAAAAAAATCACATGTGGTTAAAGTGCACATTATCAAGATCAAGATCAAGAGAGTTTATTGTCATGTGTCCCTGATAGGACAATAAAATTCTTGCTTAGCTTTAGCACACCAGAACATAGAAAGCACAAATACAGAACAGACCAGTGTGTCCATATACCATTGTATAAATATATACACACATGAATAAATAAACTGATAAAGTGCAAATAACAGATTATGGGCTATTAATGTTCAGAGTTTTGTCTGAGCCGAGTTTAATAGCCTGATGGCTGTGGGGAAGTAGCTATTCCTGAACCTGGTTGTTGTAGTCTTCAGGCTCCTGTAACTTCTACCTGAAGGTAGTGGGGAGATGAGTGTATGGCCCGGATGGTGTGGGTCCTTGATGATGCTGCCAGCCTTTTTGAGGCAGCGACTGTGATAGATCCCCTTGATGGACGGGAGGTCAGAGCCCATGATGGACTGGGCAGTGTTTACTACTTTTTGTGGTCTTTTCCGCTCAAGTTTCCAAACCAAGCCACGATGCAACCAGTCAGCATGCTCTCTACTGTGCACTTGTAGAAGTTTGAGAGAGTCCTCCTTGACAAACCGACTCTCCGTAATCTTCTCAGGAAGTAGAGGCGCTCATGTGCTTTCTTTATGATTGCATCAGTGTTCTCAGACCAGGAAAGATCTTCAGAGATATGCACGCCCAGGAATTTGAAGCTCTTGACCCTCTCCACCATCGACCCGTTGATATAAACAGGACTGTGGGACTCCATCCTCCCCTTCCAAAGTCCACAATCAGTTCCTTGGTTTTGCTGGTGTTGAGGACCAGGTTATTGTGCTGGCACCATTTGGTCAGTCGGTCGATCTCACTTCTGTACTCTGACTCGACCCCATCAGTGATACGTCCCACAACAGTGGTATCCTCAGCGAACTTGATGATGGAGTTCGCACTATGACCGGCTACGCAGTCATGAGTATAGAGTGAGTACAGCAGGGGGCTAAACACACAGCCTTGAGGTTCTCCCGTGCTGATTGTTATCGAGGCTGACACATTTCCACCAATACAAACTGACTGGTCTGTGAATGAGGAAGTCAAGGATCCAATTGCAGAAGGATGTGCAGAGTCCCAGTTCTGCGAGTTTGGTAACCAGCTTGGAGGGGATGATTGTATTAAATGCCGAGCTGTAATCAATGAATAACAGCCTGACATATGAGTTTTTGTTGTCCAAGTGGTCCAGAGCAGAGTAGAGAGCCAGCGAGATCGCATCCACCGTTGATCTGTTGTGGCGGTAAGCGAACTGCAGAGGGTCCAGGTTTTTGTCGAGGTAGGAGTTGATTTGCGGCATGATCAACCTCTCAAAGCACTCCATCACCACAGACGTTAGTGCCACTGGCCGATAGTCATTGAGGCACGTCACCTTACTCTTCTTGGGCACCAGTATAGTTGATGCCCTTTTAAAGCAGGTGGGAACCTCAGACCTCAGAAATGAGAGGTTGAAAATGTCCGTAAAAACTCCAGCCAGTTGGTCCGCACAGGTTTTTAGAACACAACCGGGTATACCATCAGGTCCAGGCGCTTTTCTAGGGTTCACCCCTCTGAAGGATTTCCTGACGTCGGCCTCTGTGACTGTGACTGAAATACCATCACAGCGAATGGGGGCTCGAGAAGGCACATCAGTGTTCTCCCTATCAAAGCGTGCGTAAAACGCATTGAGCTCGTCAGGGAGTGATGTTTCGCCGACATTCGAGCTGCCTCCTGATCTCGCCTTGTAGGAGGTGATTGCATTCAAGCCCCGCCACAGCTGCATTGTCAGATTTTATTAGAGGGTATTTTTATACACTTTGGTTTCACCATGTAGAAATTACAGCTGTGTTTATACATAGTCCCCCCCATTTCAGGGCACCATAATGTTTGGGACAAAGCAATGTCATGGAAATTGAAGTAGTCATGTTTAGTATTTTGTTGCATATCGTTTGCATACAATGACTGCTTGAAGTCTGCGATTCATGGACATCACCAGTTGCTGGGTGTCTTCTCTGGTGATGCTCTGCCAGGCCTGTATTGTTTTCTCTTCAGCATATAAAAGGCATGCTCAATTGGGTTCAGATCGGGTGATTGACTTGGCCACTCAAGAATATACCATTTTTTAAGCTTTGAAATACTCCTTTGATGCTTTAGCAGTATGTTTGGGATTATTGTCTTGCCGTAGAATGAACTGCCCGCCAATGAGCTTCGAGACATTTGTTTGAACTTGAGCAGATAGGATGTGCCTATACACTTCAGAATTAATTATGCTACTACCATCAGCAGTTGTATCATCAATGAAGATAAGTGAGCCAGTACCTTCAGCAGCCATACATGCCCAGGCCATAACACCCCCACCACTGTGTTTCACAGATGAGGTGGCATGCTTTGGATCTTGGGCAGTTCCTTCTCTCCTCCATACTTTGCTCTTGCCATCACTCTGATATAAGTTAATCTTTGTCTCATCTGTCCACAAGACCTTTTTCCAGAACTGTGGTTGCTCTTTTCAGTACTTCTTGGCAAACTGTAACCTGGCCATCCTATTTTTGCGACTAACCAGTGGTTTGCATCTTGCAGTGTAGCCTCTGTATTTCTGTTCACGAAGTCTTCTGCGGACAGTGGCCATTGACCTGACTCCTGAAGAGTGTTTCTGATCTGTCGGACATGTGTTTGGGGATTTTCTTTATTATAGAGAGAATTCTTCTGTCATCAGCTGTGGAGGTCTTCCTTGTCCTGCCAGTCCCTTTGCGATTAGTAAGCTCACCTGTGCTCTCTTTCTTCTTAATGATGTTCCAAACAATTGATTTTGGCAAGCCTAAGGTTTGGCTGATGTCTAACAGTTTTATTCTTGTTTCTCAGTCTCATAATGGCTTCTTATCTATCATAGGCACAACTTTTGTCCTCATGTTGATAAACAGCAATAAAAGTTTCCAAAGGTGATGGAAAGACTGGAGGAAAGTCTAGGTGCTGAGAGCTCTCTTGTATCTGCTTCAAGGAGGCAATTAAACACACCTGAGCAATTACAAACGCCTGTGAAGCCATGTGTCCCAAACATTATGGTGCCCTGAAATGGGGGGATTATGTATAAACACTGCTGTAATTTCTACATGGTGAAACCAAAATATATAAAAATAGCCTTTAATAAAATATGACAATGTGCACTTTAACCACATTGTGGAGTACAGAGGCAAATAAATAAATGATGGGTCTTTGTCCCAGACATTATGGTGGGCACTGTATGAAAGGATATGATATACTTGGCTTCATAAGTCCGTGCACAGAACATAGTTGTGATGTTGTGTTGTTACTTTATAAAACACTGGTTAGGTTGTACCTGTAGAATTGTGAGCAGTTCGCCATATTATAGCTGTTCGTTACATTATAGGTAGGATGTGATTGTGCTGCAGAGAGTATGTGAGGTTTCACCAGGATGATTTAGACAGGCACTTAAGTATGCAAGGCACAGATGATATCAAAGGTTTCAACGGTTTGTTATTGTCACATGTACCAATTAAGGTACAGTGATATGCAAATTACCATGCAGCCATACGGAAAAAAACAAGACACAACTACATAAAAGTTAACATAAACATCCATCACAGTGGATTCCCCACATTCCTCACTGATGAAAAGCAAAAAAGTCCAATCTTCTTCCTCTGTATTCTCCCGTGGTCAGGGCAGTCAAACCACCCATCGGGGCGATCGAAGGCCCCGCAGCCGGCGGTCAAAGCCCCCGCGTCGGGTTGATCGTAGCTCCTGACCAGAGACCGCGGGCTCTGTGATGTTAAGTCCGCAAACACCCACGGTTGGAGCTCCAAGGTTGATCCCATGGCAAAGGGATCGAGGGCTCTGCGATGGTGTCCCATAGGCTCCCTGCGGTGGTCTCCAGCAAAGGCCGCCAACTTCCTTGATGTTAGGCCGCAGTGCGGACAGAGATACGATACGGAAAAAAATTGCATCTCAGTCGAGGTTAAAGATTAGAAAATGTTTCCCCCAATCCCCCCACATAAAATAAGCTAAAGAACACTTTTACATTTAACACACACTATTAAAACACAAAGAAGGAAGGGACAGACTGCCATTGCTGGTGATATGATCCTAATGCAAGCAAATGTGATTCATGCAGTTGTGCAAAATAGCTGTCGTGGTTTTGGTGGGCTGAAGGGCCTTATTTCCGTGCTGTAAAACTCTATAACTTTCTGTCATTAGCTTATTTTCAATTTCTCCATTTACCAGATAAACTTTCTAGCTAATTTAAATTTCCTTTATCACTAATGTGCTCTTGTAGGTTTTATTAACTTCCTTTGTTCTACTTGTGAGGTAGTGTTTAGGAAACCTTTTCCAACTTACACTGGCTTTGCAGTGAAAATAGGTCTTCTATGGATCTGAGTGCTCTTTCCCCATTTTGTCCCACTTTTATGAGACAAGTGTATGCATATTATTGCTCTCACTGGTGGCATATCAATGTACACATTTTTAAAAAAAGTTTACGTATTTACACTCTGCAGTGAGTCACAATAACTATCTTAAATATATGATGAATAGTTTTGTCAAGGTGCCTAATGGACAGGATTCCCAACATGAGTTTTGTCAAAACGCATTTATAGGTAAATTTGCACTGATGAATGTATGACTGTTTTTCTGTGCCGTGTTCTTTTTGATGGATGGGTGGATGGATGGAATCAAGCCAAGCTTTTGATGGAAAAATAGTATCAAGGAGATGATTGGGCTCTGCTTCCATTAGAAATCGATCCCTAAACCCATTTTCTTTACCATGCATTGTACAAAGCTTTTGTTACTGAGAACAGATGCTAGCATTAAAGCTAATTCATTTTGCTCTGTGTTGGGCAGGAGCTCTTGTGCCCTGTTTGTAAGACAAGTCTCACATCACTGCTTTACTCGTGCATTGATTGCAGCATACTGGAGAGTCATTCTCCCAGGATTGTGAAGAATGTATTCACCGCAACGGAGGGACTTTATATCAGTGACCCTGGGTAGCCAGGCAGGAAGGAACTATGACAACAGTAAAACCTGGCGAAGACAGTCATTTTGGAGGGTAAGTTCAGTTGCGTCAGGAATTTTCCTCGGTGCTTTATCATAACATTAGATTCAGTGTGACCTTATTGTTTGCTTGGTTACTATCCAAAATGAGATACGTCGCAGAGACTAAGTCTGTCTCTCACTTGGTTACGTTAATATGATTCAATAGTAAGGGAATTTTGTGCAATAGGTGCATTACATTTTAAACTGGATTTTTGAAAAATCTCCATTATGGTTCCATTTTGTCCAATTTACGTTTTTCCATTTGGAAAGTGAAATAATTCCATGTCACAGCTACTTGGCATCAATTACCGAAGCTGATGGGTTAGTCCTTGGGTAAGATTTATGCTCCCAGTGAGGCAATGGTATTAAAATAGTATAGCAACTTCTATACAAGTACTTTGATTTTAAATTGGAGAAATCAGCAAGCAGAAAATATTGTATAGTTAGGTCTGCTTGTCTGGCTTTCAAGCCCTATATTCAATGGTTAAAATGTGTTGACTGTTTCGTGTAAAGCCACGTATGGTGAACATTTAATTATTTATCTCAGTAAGAGATCAAAATCGTTGAGTTGGCTCGAAGTTCTTTTCGCAATGTGAAACTGTTAAGAGATAACATAGAAATGCAAGTCCTTCATCTCACAATAATAAGTGGGGCATTACCTAATGCACAGGAATAATGCAAGGAAAGCATAATTCTTGTTTTTTTTAAATTGCACGTTTAGTTTAGAGATACAATGCTGAAACAGGCCCTTTGGCCCACTGGGTCCACACCGACCCAGTGATCCCCGTACACTAGCAATATCCTACACACTAGGGGCAATTTACCAAAGCCAATTACCATCCAAACCTGTACGTCTTTGGAGTGTGGGAGGAAACGGAGCACCTGGAGAAAACCCACACGGTCACGGGGAGAACGTGCAAACTCCGTACAGACAGCACTCATAGTCGGGGTCGAGCCCGGGTCCCTGGTGCTATAAGACAACAACTCTACCGCTGTGCCACCGTGCTGCCCCTGAACCCACCTGCTTCTAAACATGACTTACGTAAGTCTCATCCAAAATCAGTACGTCAAACAGTTTTGTATTCGTTGATCAATCTTCATTTGCAAATGCAGTAACTATACTGTTGCAATAGCCATTTCCTGAGGCAGTCCCTCAAGATCATGGGTGACTTCCACTTCCATTTTGTAGATTCTGAGCTGGTGAATGAGGCCAATATGAAAACTGCAGACCCTTCAATGGCTGGGGCAGGTTGTGGCCAAGGGGTAGGTAGGTGAGTAGTCGATGCGGTGGTCCACTTCAGCTGCTTACTCAGTGGCTCTGCTCTACGTGCATGGCCAGGGCATTCTCAATACCAACCTGATTGCTCCTCCACACTGACTGGTCATGAGTCAGCATGTTTCCCAGAGGCAGTGGGGATATTGCATTTCCTCCAGGTGGCTTTGAGCACCTCCTTGACTCTCCCTCAGTCCACCTGGTAAGTGCTACTCATTGCAGAACTCACAATAGAGGGTCTGCATAGGCACTCTGGAGTTAGTGAAGCAAATCACAGAGCCTGTCAAATCTACTCAACTGAGAGTAACATGGGCTGTGCTCCGAGGAGAGAAGAGTGAACCAACCTCAGTGATTCTTGTAATTTTGGATGATTTTGTGGCAACATAGTAGGTGGTATCTTGTTGCTGGCTTAAAGTGCCTGCAGCAAGCAGTCCAGGCTTCAGGAGCACATATGAGAGAGGGATCACTACTGCCAGGTAGACCATGAGTTTCGTACTATGCCTGATATGTCTTTATCTTTGAACACCCTTTTGTTTGAGTTGGTAATACTCTGTGTTGTGCATGGAGCAGTTGTAAATTGAATCACCTACCTTCTCTGAGAGGTGATCCATGTTTGCAGCCTTTTGCCTTTATTGTTGGAGGGCAGTGTGGTGCATTAAGGAAGGTTGATAGAGGATGTTTGTTTTATGGAAAAAGAGCGTAAGGCCCATCCTCCAAGTCTGCAAACACACCAACATTTGCTGACTGCACCTCGACTGTGGATGTTGGAGGACCTTGTTCTGGTCTGAAGATTGAACAACGTCCTGGCTGTAATGCCTCAGAATGTTTGTTGATGTTTTAATGCCATTAGACAGGAACTTGTCATGGTTGATTGGGAGAGGCTATTGGAAGATAAAGGAATGTTTGGCAAGTGACATTGATATGTTTCAAGACATCGCTGTTCTCTTCCCTGAAATCCTAGCTTCCAAGAGGTTCTCAATGGGAAATACAGGCAAGTAGTATTCATTTAAAATCTTGCCCATTCCCTACGGCTCCACACATAGATGGCCATACTGATCTTTAAGAGGATCTATTTTCTCCCTAGTTACCCCAATGCCTATACCTGACATTTGCCTTATTCTTTTTACTAACCAGAGCCTCCATATCCTTTGGTAGACACCAAATGCTGGTGTAACTCAGCGGGACAGGCAGCATCTCTGGAGAGAAGGAATAGGTGACGTTTCGGGTCGAGACCTTCAGGCAGAATGAAGACTGAATTGACCCGAAACATAGATCAAACTGAAGAAGGGTCTCGACCCGAAACGTCACCCATTCCTTCTCTCCAGAGATGCCACCTGTCCCGCTGAGTTACTCCAGCATTTTGTGATTACCTTGGATTTAAACTAGCGTCTGCAGTTCTTTCCTCCAAATCCTTTGTCAACCAGTTCCGTACTCCTGCCAGCCTTGCACTTCACACCAGCAGAAGCGTGTGGATCTGACCCTTTCCCTTTCCCACGTTAACAGTTTGGATGAGACAGAACGCGACATAGTCTAAAATTAGAGGCCATTGATTTTAAGGTGAGAAGGGAGAGAAATAAAGGGGATCTAAGGGGGATGTTTCTCAGTGTGGCGGAAGCTGTCAAAGGAGGTAGTAGTGATGTGTACAATTACATGTAAGCAAGATACTTGTATAGGTACATGGATAGGAAAGGTTTTGAGGGATATGGACCCAGAAGCAAGTAAATAGTATTAGCTCGGGAAAGTAGCATGGTTGACATGGATGGGTGATGATGAACTTGAAATACAACATAGTGGTAAAAAAATTGAGAAAAATATTGTGACATTGCCGTATCTTGTTTGGCACCATTCTTTACTAAGAGTAGTTCTTTTGCCGGATGCCTTGGTTAATGGCAAATTCAAATGGCCATGTGTTGTGACTTGTGCTACTCCCAGCTCTTATTATTGCTTAGTGAAGATCCTGTCCACTGTGCCTGCAGATGGAGAGAAACCACACTGATTTCAGGAGCATTTCTTCCTCCACTTGGAGAAGGTAGTTGAGGAGTTCTCTGGCAGTGACATTCCCTGTGATGGTAAACGCTACCTCTGGGTAATTACCACATTTGGTCTCTTTTCTTGAGCTGGTCACCATTTCTTGAATCTCTTGGAATTTCTTTCTCTTCCCAGACTGGCGAAGAGGCTATAGAGTAGTGACTGAAGTGGATGATTTTAGGATTTTTCCAGTGATACTGCCTGCTCCCGAGTTATTGAGCCAAGGACTAAAGCAGCACCGTAGAGCCTCCTGTTAGGAGATCTACTTCATGGCTCCCCTCCCTGATCAGGACCAGGTCTGACGTGGTGAGTCACTGTTACTTAGTTGGGGCTTGGTCACCTTGACTTGTTAGTCAGGAGTAGTGGCAAGGTTGGTCCAGATGGACGTGTGAATGGAGGCCAAGGCACTCTTGTTAAGGACAGAGTCACGGTTGAGGAGGTCTTTGTTTTCCTTCCAGCAGGTATTAACTACTTTGTCCCATTCTTGGTGAGGTGTGATCTCAGTTGCTTGGCTATAGCAGGCTTTTACAGTGCTGAAGAGCATGACCGAGGCTGTCACTGTTGCTGCTTTTCCTGCAGTCCCTCCAGCCACCATCCAATCTTCAGAGCTTGGGTTTTCTTCTGGACCTCTATTTTGGGTACCTGTAGAACTGTTTTGGGGGGATAGGTGGAGCATCTAATCCAGGATCTCTGCATTTGTGATTAATTAGCTTTTCAATCTCTGGTTTATTAAACCAGCCTGGCCGGTTCTTGTTGGAGAAGTCACAGAGTCTTTTCATGAATGCCAATTTTGTTAAACCACAGGGTACCCCTTTATTTGCAGCCTGTGTCTGATGGGAGTTGTCAGGTATTTGAGTCGCTACCTGAGAAAGGCTAGCTTTGTGGGATGCTTGGAGTTGACCTTATGGCAGTAGTTCAGAAGAAGCAGTTATTTTGTGGGCAGATTAATGAAGAGAGATTAGACTGTGGTCAGTCCAGTGGTTGCTGGTATCTCACGATGAAAGCAATGTCCATGTGAAAACACCTGAGTTTTACCAAGCACCTGTCATTGTTGGGATTGTCCAGGTGAGTCCTGATATTCCAAGTGCTGAACACGATGTGGCAGAGAGGAAGTTGCCTCTGTTAACCATGGGAGTCATTGTTACATGCCAGCTATTACATAGGATGCACAAGCAGTATCTTGACCAACCTGCCAGAGGCTCAGTGGTAGCAGATCAGGGAAAGCAGCCTTGCACCCAGATCAGGAGAGTGCTGTCAGGCAGGGAGAGACAATGGGTGACAGGGTGCAGTTCAGATAAGTTTCTGCTTTTTTCTGTTAATGTGCTCAGCTGTGCCCTTGTTAGGAAAAGAGCAGATGTCTTTCCACCAGTATGAAAGTCAAGCACGAATCTTGAACATCTCCAGGTGGTTCTGGTTTAAAAGACTCTGTTTCATCTCTAGTTTATTCCATCTTCTGAGGAAGCGGTATAATTAACCATTTGAGGAGCGGGCGGGGAGGGAGAGGCAAAAAGAAAGATGAAATCACACCATTTGCAATTGAAACAAATGGACTGATGATGCATTTTGGGGCGAGGTTTTATAGAACACAATTACATTTTTTCCCAATTTTTCTGTATTTTTCAACTAGAAATGGAAACAGCTCTCAAGATTGCAGCGAAGCTTAATTGCCTTCGTGTTTATCTTCATGATGTTCTGTGGTATTGCAACATATCTTAACCTGTCTGAACACTGGCAAGGTAGGCAGCATTGCTGGCTTTTGCACTTGAAGATTGTCTAAATTGTCAATTTGAATACATTCTGTATTTCCACAGTAAGAAAGCTGTTGTCATAGCTGTTTGAAGTTACCATATACAAGCAGTAGTTATCTTTTTTATGTAGATGTGTTGAAAGTCAAAATAGATAATAGAAATAAAAGCAGAACATGTAGCCTATGAGAGAGCACCTGTTGCAAGGAAAGTGGTTAGCATTTGTAACGTTCAGCAGATGTGAGATATCGATGAGATCATCAACTCTCATTAAGGGGCTGGATCCTCCTTAATCCAGACTGTAGCCTGTGGTTAGGCCTTGCCCCAGGGCCGCAGCTGGACTAACCTGCAACAGATGCTTAGCTGCCGACAACTTCAATGTCAGTGTGCTGAACTTGTGTACCAGACCATGAGTGGTCACCAAATCTCATCAAGGCCCTGCTTCTGGCTGAACAATTAACAGGCTGTGTGAAGATTTTAAATGTTTCTGATAATCAGAGATGTTTGAATGCTGTTAAAATTATTTAAATAATTCAGAAAATTCATTTTAGAAATACAAAACTTCAAACACATTAAACTGTTTTAAATTAATAATAAATATACAAATTAATAATATCTCGGATAATAAAACTGGATTAGTGAAGGATGAATATAAAAGGGTGTTTGAACGCTGATGGACATTCGGTGGGCCATTGGGCCCATTGCTCTGCTGTATGGTTCTATATCAGTCCAGTGATTCAACCACAGCATTACAGCTTTGAGTTTTTGCAGCTAGAGCATTCATCGCCAGTTTACAATATTTTGGCATTTTTTCCTAACCCGACTGAATGCAGTTAATTGTGGATATCTAAAGTAGCAAGCTCTGTTGTGGCAGTTGACTGGAACATGTTGGTTGTTTGATTCTAACTAGGTCACATCACGCACCCATCACAAATTTCCTGGGTTGCAGGAAGACAATGAATGGGGGGGGAAGAAAGTAAGGAGTGTGAACCTACGGGCACAGACGTGGTGATGGAAAATGGATTGTCGGAGACACAAGAGACTGCGGGTGCTGCAATCTTGAGCAAAAATAAATTGCTGGAGGAACTTGGTAGATCAGGCAGCAGCTGTGGAGGGAAATAGATATCGGCCTTGTATTTCCTTTTATAAGTGCTGCCTAATCCACTAGGTTCCACCAGCAGTTTTTTTGTAGTGGATTAAGTTGAGTAGCGTCTTTTTGACTGAGAAAAAATATGTTCAGTGGAATGGCCACATGCCAGAAATATTCTATAAAATAGAGGTCTAAGAGCAGCCTATATAAGCTATCTCTATATGCTTTGAATACAATAGTTCATTGTTGCAGCGGGAGGATCTGGGGCACGCAATGCTGTCTCGAGGTGGTGGGTCTGGGGCACATGGGGCCATGGTCTGTGATGCTTGTGTGGCTCCTGAAACTAAGCTCTGTCTCTTGCACTTCACCGGGCCTTGGTGTCCTCCTTCCTTTACGTTCAGAAAAACGACTGGTCTGGCATCACCATATTCTCAAGTGTGCTGCATTTTTGGTGCTTTACTGAACGATGCAGGAGGCCACTAAAGTCATGAGTCAAGAGAGTTTTATTGTCATGTGTCCCAGATAGGACAATGAAATTCTTGCTTGCTGCAGCACAACAGAATATGTAAACATAATACAGAACAAGAGATAAAAGTTCAGTGTGTCTATATACCATTAACCATATATATATATATATATACAATAAATAAACAGATAAAGCGCAATAGGCTGTTATTGTTCAGAGTTTGTTTGATGTGGTGTTTAATAGCCTGATGGCTGTGGGGAAGAAGGCCCTCAGTCCATGCTTGCTCTCCACAGAGCAATCCCATCCATGCTTTTTATTGCCCTGCAGCTTATTCTCTTCCTTGTATTCATTGACTCCACTTTGTTTCTGGTTCTACTAGTTGACACTAAGGGGTAATTCATGATGGGCAAGTCAACTGCCAGCATGTACTGAGGTTCTGGGAGGAAGCTGGAACAGCCAGCAAAAACGAAGGTGTTTGTGTAAACACCACACAGTCAATACTCTAGTCAGGTCGAACCCAGATGGTAGGAGCTGTGGAGGAGTTTTACTAGTATATAAATAGTGATAACCAACTGAGCAATTTGACCTTAATCTGACACCCACCTCATCTGGGCCACAGATTAGTTTCACATTACACCCTCATTAGGAATGAGAATCACGGATCAGCTGCTTTTGGTCCCTTTCTACTAAAACAAAATAGAGTTGTTTCCCTTCAGCTAACCTGTACTGTTTTAGTTATTTCACAAAACCCGTTCCATATTTCAATTTGGCTTGTTGAGGTGGGCAAATGTAACAAATGTACTGTGTGGCATTATTACAGGTACTCCGTAATTGGTAAAATGAGATGCCAAAAGATTCTGAAGGTAGCTTGCCAGTCTGGTTAAAGCTAAAAGCAATTTTTTTTAAGCCTTTAATACCATAGTGTAGAATATGACCTAGATCAGTTTGCATGGAATTATACTTGAGGGAATTAGAAAATAACTGTCTGTCACACAACTGAAATTGGTTTAATTATATAGGAATATTTTGGTTTTCTTCACCTGTTTGTTGGAGCAGTTCAGTTTTCTCTCCAGAATATTAAAGGCATGTTCAATTGGATTCAGATTGGGCGATTAACTTGGCCAAAGAATTTACCATTTTTTAGCTTTGAAAATCTCCTGTGTTACTTTAGCAGTATGTTTGGGATCATTGTCTTGCTGTAGAATGAACCGCCAGCCAGTGAGTTTTGAGGCATTTGTTTGAACTTGAGCAGATAGGATGTGTCTATACACTTCAGAATTCATTATGCTATTACCATCAGCAGTTGTATCATCAATGAAGATAAGTGAGCCAGTACCTTCAATAGCCATACATGCCCAGGCTATAACACCCCACCACCGTGTTTCACAGATGAGGTGGTATGCTTTGGATTTTGGGCACTTTCTTCTCTCCTCCATACTTTGCTCTTGCCATCACTTTGATATGTTAATCTTCGTCTCATCTGTCCACAAGACCTTTTTCCAGAACTGTGGTTGCTCTTTTAAGTACTGCAAACCGGCCATTCTATTTTTGCAGCAAACCAGTGGTTTGCAGTTTAGCCTCTGTATTTCTGTTCATGAAGTCTTCTGCGGACAGTGGTCCTAGAAAAATCCACACCTGACTCTTGAAGAGTGTTTCTGATGTGTTGGACAGGTGTTTGGTTTTTTTTCTTTATTATAGAGAGAGTTCTTCTGTCATCGGCTGTGGAGGTCTTCCTTGGCCTGCCAGTCCCTTTGCGATTAGTAAGCTCACCAGTGCTCTCTTCTTAATGATGTTCCAAACAGTTGATTTTGTTAAGCCTAAGGTTTGGCTGACATCTCAAACAGTTTTATTCTTGTTTCTCAGTCTCATAATGGCTTCTTTGACTTTCATTGGCACAACTTTGGTCATATTGATAAACAGCAATAAAAGTTTCCAAAGGTGATGGAAAGACTGGAGGAAAGACTAGGTGCTGAGAGCTCTCTTATACCTGCATTAAAGAGGCAATTAAACAAACTTGAGCAATCACAAATGCCTCTGAAGCCATGTGTCCCAAACAATATGGTGCCCTGAAATGGGGTAACTGTAATTTCTACATGGTGAAACCAAAATATATAAAAATGGCCGTTATTAAAATCTGACAATATGCACTTTAACCACATGTGATTTTTTTTCTATTACAAATCTCAAATTGTGGAGGCAAATAAATAAATGATGGGTCTTTGTCCCAAACATTATGGAGGGCACAGTAAATCCATATTTTACTGCTTCCAATTTGCAAAGTAATTGAAAAGAAATAACTGAAATATCACTTTTACATAAGTATTCAGACCCTTTGCAATGACACTAAAAATTGAGCTTAGGTTCATCCTGTTTCCATTGATTATCCTTGAGGTGTTTCTACAACTTGATTGGAGTCCACCAGTGGTAAATTAAATTGACTGGACATGATTTGGAAAGGCACACACCTGTCTATATAAGGTCCCACAGTTGACGGTGCATGTCAGAGCAAATACCAAGCCATGAAGACGAAGGAATTGTCCGTAGACCTCCAAGACAGGATTGTGTCGAGACACTGATCTGGGGAAGGGTATAAAACAATTTCTGCAGCATTGCAGGTCCCTAAGAGCACAGTGAACTCCGTCATTCTTAAATGGAAGAACTTTGGAACCACCAGGACTCTTCATAGAGCTGGCCGCCCGGCCAAACAGAGCAATCGGGGGAGAAGGGCCTTGGGGAATTGACCAAGAACCCGATGGTCACTCTGACAGAGCTCGGGAGTTCCACTGTGGAGATGGGAGAAACTTCCAGAAGGACAACTATATCTGCGGCACTCCTCCAATCAGGCCTTTATGGTAGAGTGGCCAGACAGAAGCTACTCAGTAAAAGGCACATGGCAGCCTGCTTGGAGTTTGCCAAAAGGGTTGTTTTCTCTGGTGTTCTGGTCTGATGAAACCGAGATTGAACTCTTTGGCCTGAATGCCAAGCATCACGTCTGGAGGAAATCAAGCACCGCTCATCACTTGGCCAATACCATGACAGCCTGCTTGGAGTTTGCCAAAATGCATGAGAAACAAGATTCTCTGGTCTGATGAAACCAGGGTTGAACTCTTTGGCCTGAATGCCAAGCGTCACGTCTGGAGGAATCCAGGCACCGCTCATCACCTGGCCCATACCATGCCTAAAATGAAGCATGGTGGTGGGCAGCATCATGCTGTGGGGATGTTTTTCAGCGGCAGGAACTGGGAGACTAGTCAGGATCGATGGAAAGATGAACGGAGCAAAGTACAGAGAGATCCTTGATGAAAACCTGCTCCAGAGCGTTCTGGACCTCAGACTGGGGCGGAGGTTCACCTTCCAACAGGACAACAACCCTAAGCACACAGCCAGGACAGCGCAGGAGTAGCTTCATGACCAGTTTGTGAATGTCCTTGAGTGGCCCAGCCAGAGCCTGGACTTGAACCTGATCAATCATCTCTGGAGGGACCTGAAATTAGTTGTGCATCGACGCTCCCCATCCAACCTGACAAAGCTTGAGAGGATCTGCAGAGAAGAATGGGAGAAATTACCCAAATACAGGTGTGCCAAGCTTGTAGCGTCATACCCAAGAGGACTTGAGGCTGTAATCGCTGCCAAAGGTGCCTCAACAAAGTACTGAGTAAAGGGTCTGAATAGTTATGTAAATATGATATTTCAGTTATTTCTTTTTAATTACTTTGCAAAATTTTCTAAACACCTGTTTTCTCTTTTTCATTATGAGGTATTGTGTGTAGATTGATGATAAGAAAATTGAATTTAATCCATTTTAGAATAGGGCTGTAACGTAACAAAATGTGGAAAAAGTGAAGGGGTCTGAATACTTTCTGAATGCACTGTATTATAGTCTCCATTTGGATTATGTTTTACGACATTGCTAACCGCTAATTGCAGCCTGTTCTGCCTATCCATTCCAGTTGTTTGAATGTGCTGTGAGATTCAGGGAGATCTGCGCTATTTGGGGGAAAGGTGAAGGTTAGATATGGAGGAGTTATAATTCCCTGGACACTATCTTGACTGAGAGTTATCCAAAATCCTGACAGGAGCCTTCCAGCTATAAGGGTGTGCCTTCATTAAAATTTGAAACTGTTATTTTCTTCCCTGCCGCTTTAAAACCAGGTTAGCTTTCTCCCCAGCTATGTTCAAGATTTATTCCACAACATGATTTCAAGATTAAATTATATAGTCTTGTGTTGACCACTTTGAGCATGTGAGCATTACAAACAGCTTGTGTATAAATAAATTCTCCAGTATTACCTGAATATACCTGTTGAAAGCGAGGTCCTGCCAGTCTTGCAGTGGTCACGCAAAACAGTTTGTACCAATTTTTTTGTTGTTGAAATGGTTAAGTGCCTTTCTTTGCATTTAGTCGTTGAGGGTCGTGACCAAGAACTGAAGCAAGTTAAGCCAGTGGTCGTACCTGCACTAGATGTGCTTTTATCCAAGGCAACGTTTATCTCCCAACAACCAGTAAGTAAATCAGATACAACTGACCTGAACTACATATGATGCTATTCATTAATTGTGGTTGTGTTTCACTCCGGTGATTCGTGGTGTGCCTCAGGGTTCAGTGCTGGGCCCGTTACTGTTTGTCATCTACATCAATGATTTGGATGAGAACATACATGGCAAGATTAGCAAGTCTGCTGATGAAACAAAAGTGGGTGGTTTTGCAGAAAGTGAAGTTGGATGTGAAAAATTGCAGAAGGATCTTGATCGATTGGCCAGGGGGGCTGAGGAATGGTTGATGGAATTTAATACAGAGAAATGTGAGGTGTTGCATTTTGGGAAATCTAACATGGGCAGGACCTACACAGTGAATGGTGGGGCTCTGGGGTGTTGTAGAGCATAGGGATCTAGGAGTGCAGGTGCATGGTTCCTTGAAGATGGAATCGCAGGTAGATAGGGTGGTCAATAAGGCTTTAGGCACATTGGCCTTCATCAGTTAGAGCATTGAGTACAGAAGTTGGGAGATCATGTTGCAGTTGTATAAGACGTAGGTGAGGCCACATTTAGAGTATTATGTTCAGTTCTGGGCACCATGTTATATGAAAGATGTTATCAAGCTGGAAAGGGTACAAAGAAGATTTACGAGGATGTTGCCAAGACTAGAAGGTCTGAGCTGTAGGGAGAGGTTAAGTAGGATGGGACTTTATTGCTTGGAGCGCAGGAGGCTGAGGGGTAATCTTTTAGAGATGTATAAAATCATGAGAGGAATAGATCGGGTAGATGCACAGTCTCTTGTCTAGAGAAGGTGAATCGAGGCCCAGAGGACATAGGATTAAGGTGAAGGGGAATAGATTTAATAGGAATCTGAGGGGTGACTTTTTCACTCAAAGGGTGGTGGGTGTATTGAACAAGCTGCCAGATGAGGTAGTTGAGGCTGGGACTATCCCAACATTTAAGAAACAGTTAAACAGGTACATGGATAAGACAGGTTTAGAGGGATAGAGACCAAACACGGGCAGGTGGGACGTGTAGCTGGGTCATGTTGGTCAGTGTAGGCAAGTTGGGCCGAAGGGTCTGCTTCCACACTGTATCACTCTAGGTCTCTAACAGCTTCAATGAATCAATGATTCAGTAAGTTTAAAGAATTCTAACTGATAACCACTATAATGGCACATAGATAGTTTGAAAAGGAAAGACACAAAGTGCTGGAGTATCTCAACGGGTCAGGCAGCATCCCTGGAGAACATGGGTAGGTAATGTTTCGGGTAGGAACCCAATCTGAAGAAGGTCCCGATCTAAAACATCACCTATCCATGTTCTCGATGAATGCTGCATGACCTACTGAGTTATTCCAGCATTTTGTATCTTTACTTGGTAAACCAACAGCTGCAGTTCCTTGTTTCTAGCTAGTTTGAAAAATATTATTAGTGTAAATCTACAAAAATGTATATCTATATATATATCTATATCTATATATATATATATATCTCTCTCTATATATATATATATATATATATATATATATATATATATATATATATATATATATATATATATATATATATATATATATATATATATATATATATATATATATATATATGAACCATCTACACCATGTCTCTTTGTGGCACCTGTATCCCATTTGTCAAATAAATTATTTCAGACTTGTAAATCAAAAACTTATGCTTTGAGGAGTTATTTTTTGTTGATTTTTATTGCCATAAATATTTAAGGTTTAATTTTAATTCTGCGCGGTATTATTTAACATTCCCATCAGCACAGATCCCGTTTCAGTCTGGGGATTTTAATTTTAGTAGAAACCCATGTAATTGTATTCTTGTATAATTGTCAAAATAAGTCATTTCAATCGCCATCGGCTAACAAAATGTACCTGGCTTGTTGCATTGGTGGAGGGTGGGAGAAGATGCTTTTATTTGCTTAGAGGTGTTTCCGCACATATTGTGACCATTAACTGGTCATTTATTCAAACGGATCACTGCGAATGTTCCACAATTTGGACACTACTTTCTCATGCATCACATTGCAAATACGGCCCAACATTATTGACACCAAGGAATGCACTTGCTACCTGTTTAAGTGTATAATTTTACGGTTATGATTTACTTGAAACAATGCGCCTGTTATTATATATTTTGAAGGTTTGGACAAACAAAAGTTGTTACAAAACAATTCTTTGAATAAAGCAATATGTCAGCTGTCAATACTGTAATTAATCAAATCTTTTCCTCGTTCTTCAGTGACATGACAATCCTAATCACAACCACAATCACAAACGTTATTTTTGTCGTTTTACAAGTTAAAGATGTGTTACATACTAAACAGGATTTGTCAGATCCGAGAAGCAGAGTACTGTACTTAAATTAAAAAAAAAAAGAAGAAGAAAGTTGTAGAATTATTTTGCTCTATCTTCAACCAACTCCTAGGTTTGTTTTAATCCAGAAACTTAAAAGACCAAATCTGAACAAGCGTGGGCCACCATTTTTACAAAATCGTTTGTCGAAGAAAGAAAAAGAGGAACCAAAAATCAGGAAGAATAATGAAGCTGAAGCTAATTCTGATGACAAAGATAAAGAAAAAAATAACATTGTCAGGTACTTGATAGGTGAAACAGCAAACATTTTAATATTTTGCAAAACAATTTACATATTTAGAAACTTTGATCAATAGATTTTTCTTTTGAAGCCTCTGTTTGAATTTCATAATGGAACATCCATCCTTCTGTGATGTATGTTAAAGTGATAAATATTACATATTTATTTTAGCATGAGTAAGCTTTGGGGTTAAAAGTCACCTTGATATTTAGACATGAGCTACATTTGACATCCCATCAGTTGTGTATATGTGAGCATTTGAATGGTACTTTGTAGTCTGAATTGTGGCAGTGGACTCGTTCATTTTGCGATGCAAATGTCACTTGTGCAGATGGAACAGACATTTGAGGAGGATGGGTACTTGGTATAATGAACCTCCCAATGCATGGTCTCGAGGTTCACCTCAATATCCCAAATGCTGTGCTTCCACTGTGAGTGGTTGTGGACCAGAGATTTCCAGATGTCAGTAGAGATTGTAGTGGCAGATTTTCATATCTTTCGAGAAATTAACTCCCTCGCCGCCTTTTGGATGAGCATGGATAAGGGGAATATCTTCGATACGCATGCGAGCTGCCTCACAGGGACCTTCAGAGCTTCTTCACAGATATGGCTTCAAAACACAGTCTTTTGATGAATAAATACTTTATTGTTGATAGAAAACAGTAAGATACATCCAAATTTCTTCCGACGTTACTGCAATCTTCATCGAACTCCAGCTTATTACTTTAAACATTAGAAAACTCCTCGTGTCCCGGTAACACTGGCACGATCTCCTTTGGAACGCGCATGGCCGAAGGGTTAACCTTCTCCCTACTCGCTCCAAACTGCACTAAAAACTAAACTTCTGTGCAGGCTATATAGCCCAAAACACGCCCATAAATACGTCATAAATCCCACCCACAATATAACGGGTAGTCTAAAATTTAAAGGCACATGGTATCATCAGTGACATGCAAAACAGGCCAAATGGCCACTACAGAGATGTTGCAGTTCTTCATGGAGACTTTGAACACTCTCCTCCATCTGGTAATCTCCTCCCATGACAGGGCTTGGAACAGAATCCCTTTTGGCAGTTGGAGGTCTGGATTTGGGTATATGAATGCACAACCTGCCTAATGTAGTGTCTCAATACTCTAGGCCTGGGAGAATATACTGACATTCCAAGGCCACCAGCATAATCAAGGACGAGTCTCACCCTGGTCACTCCCTCTTCTCCCCACTCCCAACAGACAAGAGGTACAGAAGTGTGAAAACACACACCTCCAGGTTCAGGGACAGTTTCGTCCCAGCTGTTATCAGGCAACTGACCGATCCGAGCACCAACTAGAGCGTGGCCACGACCTACCATCTACCTCATTGGAGACCTTCGGACTATCTTGAATTGGACTTTATGGACTTTACCTTGAACTAAGCGTTATTCTCTTTAACCTGTATCTGTACACTGTGGACGGCTTGATTGTAATCATGTATAGTCTTTTCACTGACTGGATAGCACATAACAAAACAGCTTTTCACTGTACATGCGACAATAATAAACTAAACTAAGCATTGGTTTGCTTATCCTTCCAATGAAGTTGGAGGATTTTGGGAAGACAAAATTGATAATTTTCCAATGCCTTGAGGTATCTGTTGTAGGTGATCCAGGGCTCAGTGCCTTCTGCTGGGGGAGGGGATATTTCCTCCAACACCTGCACCAGTCTCATTTGCTGGCCATCTTCCTGCCTTGTGTATTCTCTGTAGTTTAGTTTAGATATATAGAACAAAAACAGGTCCTTTAGCTCACTGAATCCTGGCCTGCCAGCGATCCCTGTACACTATCCTGCACTATCCTACACACTGGGAACAATTTACAATCTTTACTGAAGCCAATAACATCCCATCTTTTACATTCTATGCCTCGAGATCTGAAGACAAGATGTGTCTTCTCGACCTGTGTGGTTCTTTTTGGAAATTGTGGACTTTTCTCCAGAACATCAATTCTCAGGTTTTCACCAGTAACTCTGGAGCTTCAGCCTCTGTAACTAATGCCGGGTCCTACACCCATAGGGCCAGTTGTGAAGGCACATGGCAAGGCAATGCTGCACACTTGAAGAAAGCTGCTCACAACCATTGTTCGTGTCTGCCTTTAGTCAATATCTCCGGATCTCTGCTCTCTCACAGCAGTGTGTAAACTAGCATGGGGCGTATTTGTTAACACTTAGAGCAGGCCCAATACATTAGGGAACAAGTTAAAACAGCAATAACATTTTTAAAAACAAAAATGTATAATTTAGGAAGTGCACAGCTTTTAAATAATCGAGGGGCTTATAGTTTAGTTTTGTCAGGGCCAGCAAGTTTGATGAACAGAAATTCTGGGATAGTAAGTCATTGAATCTTATTTGCACAACAGATGATGTGTAGGAAGGAACTGCAGATGCTGGTTTATATCGAAGATAGACACAAAATGCTGGAGTAACTCAACGGGACAGGCAGAGTTACTGGAGAGAAGGAATGGGCGATGTTTTGTGTGTGAAGAAGGGTCTCGACCCTTAACGTCACTCATTCCTTTTCTCCAGTGATACTGCCTGTCCCTCTTAGTTACTCCAGCATTTTGTGTCTATCTTTGATAATGAAATGTATAATTTTTGGTGATTTTTGTTTTTCTTTTTGTTTGCATCAAGAATGGCTTTTGGGAGTTTACTTTTCTGAAGATGCCAATGGTGATGCTGGCAAAACAGTACATCCTGAGGAGGATGTTAATGTTTGACTGTGCAGGGTGACCGACAGAAGCTCCTGTATTTGTCATGGTTGAATAAATATGATTACTGATGGTTTTGCTGTTCTAAAATCTACACCAATATTAACTCAAGTGTCCTCAAGTTCCCACACTGAACAGGATCTGCTGTGGCAGCATCCGCATTGTCTGGTTATGGTACAGTAGTAAATCCACTGATGTTCCAGTCACTGAATCTTGACGACATAACGACAAGGACTTTATTCCTTGGAGCGCAGGAGGGTGAGGGGTGATCTTTACAAGATCACGAGGTGTATAACATCATGTGGGGAATAGATAGGGTAAACGCCCTGACTCTCTTACCCAGAGTAGGGGAATCGAGAACCAGAGGACATAGGTTCAAGGTGAGAGGGGCAACATTTTCACACAGAGTATATGGAACGAGCTGCCAGCGGAGGTAGTTGAGGTAGGTACCATGACAACATTTAAAAAGACATTTGGACAGTGACATGGATGGGAAAGCTTAGCAGAATATGGGCCAAATGCAGGCAGCTGGGACGAGTGTAGATAGGGCTTGGGCAGCATGGGTATGTTGGATCAAAGGGCATGTTAGATCAAAAGGCCTGTTTCCATGCTGTATGACTCTATAACAGTGGCCAGTTTTGTATTACATTAATTTACTGTATCAATCTGACAAGTTAGTTAAATTAAATAGAAAAACATCTTGATTTCTACCATTCTAAAACATAATCACAATTATGAAACGAATGTGCAACAGCGTTTTTAAAGATGTTTGAATGGAATACACTGGGGTTTAACCTGCTTTACTCTGTCCTGTGTCAGTTTTATCCCTGGCTGGCATTCTCTTGCATAAAAGGAACAGCAATAATTGTGATGTTTGCACTTGCAGTTGGCGTGGAATGGAGATCGCACCTGAAAGGGTTACTGCAGCTCCACCCGATTCAAAGCAAGAGGAGAAGCCAGTGTTGCATGAAAAAGTAAACACCAAAGAAACAGGTAGCATGGCCATGTAAGGGGTACTCGTGTTAGTCAAAAAAAAATTCACCCTTCTATGGCTGTATTCTGCAGTTTGAGGTATAGCAGGTAACTGGGAAATTGAAACCAGGCAGGTCGCAGCAGTAGAGCTGCTGCCTCACAGCGCCAGAGACCCGGGTTCGATCCTGACTATCGTTGCTGGCTGTGTGGAGTCTGTATGTTCTCGTGGAGTCAATTATAAAAGATGAAATAGCCGCACATTTGGATAGCAGTAACAGGATCGGTCCGAGTCAGCATGGATTTACGAAGGGTAAATCATGCTTGACTAATCTTCTGGAATTTTTTGAGGATGTAACTAGGAAAATGGACAAGGGAGAGTCAGTGGATGTAGTGTGCCTGGACCTTCAGAAAGCATTTGATAAGGTCCCACATAGGAGATTAGTGGGCAAAATTAGGGCACATGGCATTGGGGGTAGAGTGCTGACATGGATAGAAAATTGGTTGGCAGACAGGAAACAAAGAGTAGGGATTAACGGGTCCCTTTCAGAATGGCAGGCAGTGACTAGTGGGGTACCGCAAGGCTCGGTGCTGGGACGGTAGCTATTTACAATATACATCAATGATTTGGATGAAGGGATTCAAAGTAACATTAGCAAATTTGCAGATGACATAAAGCTGGATGGCAGTGTGAACTGTGAGGAGGATGCTATGAGAATGCAGGGTGACTTGGACAGGTTGGGGGAGTGGGCAGATGCATGGCAGATGATGTTTAATGTGGATAAATGTGAGGATATCCACTTTGGTATCAAAAACAGGAAGGCAGATTATCTAAATGGCATCAAGTTTGGAAAAGGGGAAGTACAACGGGATCTGGGGGTCCTTGTTCATCAGTCTATGAAAGTAAGCAAAGGTAGACAAAAATGCTGGAGAAACTCAGCGGGTGCAGCAGCATCTATGGAGCGAAGGAAATAGGCAACGTTTCGGGCCGAAACTCTTCCTATGAAGTAAGCATGCAGGTACAGCAGGCAGTGAAGAAAGCGAATGGCATGTTGGCCTTTATAACAATAGGAGTCGAGTACAGGAGCAAAGAGGTCCTTCTGCAGTTGTACAGAGCCCTAGTGAGACCACACCTGGAGTATTGTGTGCAGGTTTGGTCCCCTAATTTGAGGAAGGACATTCTTGCTATTGAGTGAGTGCAGCATAGGTTTGCACGGTTAATTCCCAGGATGGCGGGACTGTCAAATGCTGAGAAAATGGAGCAGCTGGGGTTGTACACTCTGGAGTTTAGAAGGATGAGAGGGGATCTTATTGAAACATATAAGATTGTTAAGGGTTTGGACATGCTAGAGGCAGGAAACATGTTCCCGATGTTGGGGGAGTCCAGAACCAGGGGCTACAGTTTAAGAATAAGGGGTAAGCCATTTAGAATGGAGAGGAGGAAACACTTTTTCTCACAGAGAGTTGTGAGTCTGTGGAATTCTCTGCCTCAGAGGGCGGTGGAGGCCGGTTTTCTGGATACTTTCAAGAGAGAGCTAGATAGGGCTCTTAAAGATAGTGGAGTCAGGGAATATGGGGAGAAGGCAGGAATGGGGTACTGTTTTGGGATGATCAGCCATGATCACATTGAATGGAATGCACCTATTGTCTATTGTCCCTGTGATTGTGTGGGGTTTCTCCGGGTTTCCTCCCACATTCCAAAGATGTGCAGTTTTGTAGGTTAATTGGCTTCTGTAAATTGTGCCTGATGTGTGTAGGATAGAACTCGTGTGCGGTGATTGATGATCATTGTGGACTCGGTAGGCCAAAGGGCCTGTTTCCACGCTGTATCTCTAAAATGAAATAAAACTAAAGGTCAATCTATAGCTTTAACTCTAAGCCTTTGTTCAGCCATCATCGGCAATTCTTTATCTGTTCAATAGAATTCAGACTGGGTGGTTTTCAGAACCTGGAAAAAAAACTTTGGAAATCTATGAAGTTAGCACTTTTTTATAAACCAACATCTGCAGTTCCTTGTTTCGACCTGGAACTACACATTACAGCACAGGAACAAGCTGTTTGACCCATTGACATTTTAGGTACTTGGATTTCTAAAGATTGGTTCCTCATTAGCTAACTTTGTCACCTTATGTTATGTTTATGGCACCGACCATATGTGCAGCACCTTTGAAATATTGCAATTGGCACCATTTTTAATATGAAGCCCCATCGAATCGCACCAAGGTTGAGAAGAGCTGAGTTAAATCAGGCAATAAATGACAAGGAAATGGCCACTGTAGACAGTTTTATTCTATTGTGTAGACTATTCTCTCCTCCAGCCCCCCCCCCCCCCCCCCCCAATGCCCTCCATCTGATAAGAACAATCTTCCAAAACACAGACCTCTAAGGGAACCGGGTGTAGCACCTACTTGCTTAAGCAGGTGTTGTGTTCTGAGCCAAGACCGCGCCTTGTTTAACACTGATGTTTGCATTGTTTGGACATGTTGAGTATTTCAATCCATCAGAAGCTATCGGGTGCCTTGGTTATTTGAATTCAGGGACCACATACGTCACCTCAGTTTTCTTCCCTTGTGTTGTACCCTTGATATTTGTAAAGGCCTTCTATGACCCTTTAAATATTCAGTACCACTTTCTGTTCCATACTATTTTCTCAGTTTTCTAAAAGAAAGTTTATTTTTATTGCCAGTTCAATTCTGCTTTTATATCCCAGCAGTGACACGTAAACATTTCATAAATGCATATCCTCATCTTAGTCTGATGCTTGTGCAGATTTAAGATGTAATCAGGATCAAGGAGACTGACAGTAAATGAATTTTGCCTTCTGATGACCGTTGGAGGACTTTTGCCAAGAAGTATGTGAATGTGGTCACCTGGAGAACATGATTAAGCTTCATGACCTTGAAGCTGAGGTAATGGAAAATCATTAGCGAAAGTAGAACCCAAGAATTAAGAGAGGGATTAGGAGAGGATGGTAGCTTGGATAGACAGCAAGTTCATGGAAAATAATCTGCCCACTTTGAACCTCTGCCTTTGTAGTCATTTTAATTTGGTATGTTACTAATAAATGTTGCTGCAGCCTCATTTGGTTCTGTTCACTTGCAGCCACTGTAAACGAACAGCAGATGGCAGTGATAGAAGCATTCCAGCATGCGTGGAAAGGATACAAACTGTACGCCTGGGGTCATGACGAACTGAAGCCGATTTCTAAGACCTACAGTGAATGGTTCGGCCTAGGACTGACGCTGATTGATGCCCTGGACACCATGTGGATTTTAGGCCAAAAACAAGGTGACTTGAATGAATTGCTTAACATTGATGCTGTTGTCCTTTGCTGTAAGATGGAAATATCGTGCAGCGGATCTTTCACAGGGGAGTATACTTTTGCTTTCTGCGTCTCAAAAATGAGGTTGTTGCCAATTAAAATCAAATGACATTTCAGGACTCGCGTGTGGTTGAGGTGGGAGAATGCTTTTGGAATTCTATAAAAGCATGTTAGATTGAGCATTCTCATGGTTACCCTGTACCAGATTTCAAATCTTACTAAGTTTGCTGCTTCTCATAACTTTATTGTTCTTTCCTCGGAATCAGAATTAGACATCATTATTTTCTGATTTTTAGAATTTGAAGAAGCCAAGAAATGGGTGATTGATGAATTGAATCTTGGTAAAAACGTGGATGTGAATTTGTTTGAGACGACAATTCGTATTCTCGGTGGATTACTCAGTGTGTACAATCTAACTGGAGATCAAGTCTTCCTGGATAAAGCAGTAAGGAGTTTTACCTCTGTAATTTAGCTCATTATGAAGCCATTTATATACTTGTGTTTGACATTAAAAGAACTAATAATAGCCATGGTCTGTGTTTGTGCAGCTCCTAATAATAAGTGAAAATGTGTAAAAGTAGCGGATTCACGACACCACGCTGTGTCACAGGATAAGCACCTATTCTGCACGGTGCCTGTGCTACAGGAGGAGCTTCTGCCTGGCTCTACTTGTGCCAGGTACCTGCACAATCTGGGTATGACCTGCCCCCATCATAGTCATAGAGTAATAAAGTGTGGAAACAGGCCCTTCGGCCCAACTCGCCCACACCGGCCAACAATATTCCAGCTACCCTAGTCCCACTTGCCTGCGCTTGGTCCATAACCCTCCAAACCTGTCCTATCCATAAACCTATCCAACTGTTTTTTTAAATAATGGGATAGTCCCAGCCTCAACTACCTCCTCTGGTAGCTTGTTCCATGCACCTACCACCCTCTGTGTGAAAAAGTTACCCCTTGGATTCCTATTAAATCTTTTCCCCTTCACCTTGAACCTATGTCCTCTGGTCCTTGATTCCCCTACTCTGACACTTTGTGGTTTCTGCCTTGTCCGACATGAGATGTAATTATCATTGGGTGGGAGGGAAACATACAGTATTTCTCTGTGTTGTGCTTGGAGTCATAGAGTTGTCCAGCACAGAAGCGGGCCCTTCTGCCTGCCTCATGCATTCTCTTTGTGCCTATCCCATTCACCTGCATTAATCCCGGATCCCATGGCTCCTTTCCCGTACATGTATCCGTCCAGATGCTTTTTAAACATTGTAATTGTATCTGTCTCTATCGCCTTCTCTGGCAGCGCATTCTGGATATTCATCACCCTTTAAAAAAAAATTTAAAACGTCCTTCAGATTGAATTCAACTCAGGCAAATGTGAACTGATGATTTTAGGACATTGGGGCAGGGCATACACAGTGAATGACAGGGACCTAGGAGTGCTGTAGACCAGAGAGATCAAGGGATGCAAGTACATAGTTCCCTGTAGGTGGTGACTAGGTGGTGAAGGTGGCATTTGGCCTGCTTGCCTTCATTGAATGGGGCATTGAGCACAAGAGTTGGAACATCATGTTACAGCTATACAAGATGTTGGTGAGATTGCATCTGGAATATTATGGTTCTGCTTGCCATACTATAGGAAGGATATGATTAAGCTATAATGGGTGCAGAACAGATTCATAAGGATGTTACTGTGGACTGGAGGGCATATATTGGTGGATGGCTAATCTTTTACCCAGGATAGGGGAGCCTAAAAATGGAGGGCATATATTTAAGATGCGAACGGAAAGATTTCAAGGGGACCTGAGGAATAGCCTTTTCCAGTGGTTGAAATGAGGGTATATGGCATAAGCTAGCAGAGGAAGTGGTTGAGATAGGTTAAATTACTATGTTTAAAAGGTGTTGGGACAGGTTCATGGATAGGGCAAGATGAGAGGGATAAGGGCCAAACATTAGCAAAAGGGGTTAGCTCAGTGATACAGCACTGAAACAGGCCATTCGGCCCAAGTCATCCATTGCAACTAAGATGCTCCATCTGAGCTAGTCCCATTTGTCCATGTTTGACCCCAATCCCTCCAAATCATCTCACTCCAATTACCACTCCAAATGTCTTTTAAATGTTGTTCGTGCCTCAACTACTTCCTCTGGCAACTCGTTACATATTGCTATCAATCCCTGAGTGAAAAAGTTGCCTCAAGTTCCTATTCAAGCCACCTGTTTACTCTTCATATACCCTGTAGAATCTTTGGGGATTTTCCTTTTACATTGCCTGCCAGCATCATTTCGTCACCTTTTGCCATCCTGATTGCTAACTTCAGTGCCCTCCTATAGTACTTGTACTTGAGGAGGCATTTGTTTGAAAAGTACCAAGTAGTGACAAAGATTCGACTTCCTAAGTATCCTAATGCCAGAGTTCAAATTCGATGTGTAATAATGATTGTCCTTTAACACCCTGTTTTTCTCTGGAGCATAGGTGGCTGAGGGGAGACCTGATATGTTTATAATTTTATGCGGGTAATAAATGAGGGCCAATCTCTCTCCCCGGGTTGAAATATCAAAGACTAGAGGTAATAGCTTTTGGGTCAGAGAGGGATAGTGTGAAGATATGCATGGCAAGTTTATGTAGACATTGGTAGGGATCTGGAACGCAGTGCCAGTGGTGGAAGCAGATACGACAATGGTGTTTAAGAGGCTTTTAGATCGGCACATGGATATACAGGGAACGGAGGGATATGGATCATGTGCAGGCAGAGGAATCAGTTTAATATGGCATCATGTTCGACATAAGATAACATGGGCTGAAGGGCCTATTCCTGTGCTGTACATTCCTCAAAACTCAGAAAATACATCAAAAAATTAAATGAATATTTTCTTGATTTAAAAGTTTGAAAATCGTGACATCTTCTGTAAATGTGCTTGACACTTTGTAAATGTTTTGCTCTGCATAATGTACACTTTATATTGTTGCTACCTGTGTGAATAGAGTGAGCTGGGGGATCGTCTAATGCCAGCCTTCAATACTCCGTCCAAGATTCCGTATTCTGACGTGAACATTGGCCTTGGAACTGCTCATCCTCCCCGCTGGACCTCTGACAGTACTGTGGCAGAGGTGACCAGCATTCAGCTCGAGTTTCGGGAGCTGAGCCGCCTCACCAAAAAAGATAAGTACCAGGTACGGTAAACTGCTTGTTTCCATTAGTTTACTGAAATTGATTTTAAAGTTCGAATATGCTGATTGTGATTCCTTTTTCTCTCTCAAATCACGAAAGTTGTTCTGTTTCTTTGCCTTCGATCCTTTCGCTTGATACTTGGGATTTTGGGGTTTTGTCTGTTCTGAGATTAATGCAGTACATTTCAGTATCAACTCTTCCAGTCTTATGAATTATTTCAAAATATTGTGTTATCGCATCTTCAGTTTTGACTAATGTTTTTTGTACAATTGCAAAATTTTAATTGTCAAAATTTTGTTGAGTCTTCACTTAAATTAGATTGTAATCTTGTAATCCTTGAACATGGGAGAAGGCCACTTGGCCCCTCGTATCAGTAGCACTATCCCACACACTAGGACCAATGTACAATTCTTACCGAAGCCAATTAACCTACAAACCTGAACATCTTTGGAGTGTGGGAGGAAATTAGAGCACGCGGTGGTCACAGCGAGAACATACAAACTCACCAGGCAGCGGCCGTAGTTAGGATTGAACCCGGGTCTCTAGCACTGTAAGGCAGCAACTCTGCCATCCAGCACTTGTTGTAGTGCAAGTCCCAAATTATTTTTCTTTTCGTTGACCGGGGTTTACAAATCAATGCGCTAATTAGAATTGTGGATCTGAATCAGGAAATCTTGTTTTCCATTTTTAACTTTTGATTTATTTTATAATTTTGTTTGCCTTTCACTTATTCCTCAATTCATTTACACACAACTCCACATTTCCAGAGCTCTCACTGTGACAGAACATGGGGACTCGGCTGTTTTCATTCTGTTCCAAGCCATCGCAGAGTCCCCTGACTTACCATGTGTTTGAATTAAGTGGCTCTGGAGCTATTTGGACTTTTGTGGACTTGAGCTTGTAAAAAATAAGTTCCAACAGAATGTGCTCTTTTATCTTAACAGCTCATCAGTTCCCTAATAACTTTATGTTCTTCCCCCCTCCCCCCACCCTAAACAGGTAGCGGTAGATGATGTAATGAAACAAATTCACAGACTGGGGGGGAAGAAGGATGGATTGGTGCCAATGTTCATAAACACCAACTCAGGACAATTTAGCCACCTTGGTGTCTATACACTTGGTGCCAGGGCTGACAGCTACTATGAGTATCTCCTTAAACAGTGGATCCAAGGAGGAAGGAAAGAGGCAGAGTAAGTAATGCAGAATTTAAATTGAGCAACTTGTAATAGTAATATGCAAAGTTGATTTGTTCTTTATTGAAATCACAGAAATAAATTAATCAAAAAAGATTGAACCTAATTTTTCTAGTTTAGTTTAGAGATACAGCGTGGAAACAGGCCCTTCAGCCCACCGACCAGCGTTCCCCACGCATTAACACTATCCCACACACACTAGGGACAATTTACAATTATTTCAAGCCAATTAACCTCCAAATGTGTATGTCTTTGGAGTGTGGGAGGAAACCGGAGATCCCAGAGAAAACCCACGCAGGCCTCAGGGAGAACATACAAGCTCCGTACAAACAAGCAACCAACCCGGATCTCTGGTGCTGTAATCAAGCAACTCTACCACTGCGCCACCATGCCACCCTAAAGTCCATTAAACTGTAGAAAAACTCTGCTAATCCACTGGCTATTCAGAAGTCCTGGTGGTTTGGCATCTGGTTCATCGGGTAATATTTGCTGCACTCCCCTTTTTATTATTTGAGACCTCGGTTCACACACTCCTTTTCTACTCTTCTGGTTACTGAAAAATATATGATCAAAGCATAATGCATCTAAGTGAATTAAGAGTGTTGAGCTATTAATGGAAGTACACTCTAATAGTTCAGGATATCTGCCAGTCTGTTTTCTTCAGTTAGATTGTCTGAGCTTTTACCGCAGTTGGAACTGCAGCTGGTTCCGATCCAGTGAAGCTCTTCCTTCAAGGTGTCATGGGTGTTGGTGGAATTTAGTCTGGCAAAGACTTCATAGTCTGGCAATGACACTAACCAACTCTGAAATGAATTTAATCAAATGAAAATGGCAGTACATTGCTGGTCAAAGCAGTTTCATCGATTTTCTTCTTCGTTTTAGCAACACTCTTAAACTTTCCTGTCTAATTAGCGAAACAACATTCGCACTAATTTGCACGTTCCAACCTCATGCAAAATTTCAAAATTTTTATGAGTATTCAAAATCGGTCTCTGGCCTCTCTCCATCTTCCTCCCTCTCGCGTGCTTTTTATTGATTTTAACTGGTTGGATATAAAATGTGCTGCATCTTACCTGCTGCAGTACTGCGCCCTTGGAACTTTTCCTCTCTGGACCATTGGATGTACTCCAAATTATAACCAAAGATATTCATTTTAAGTTTTATTTTACATATACAATAGTGTAGTAAGTTTTCCATTGAACCCAGTGAGTTTAATGGGAGTGGGGGTAGCCCAACACGCTGGACCCAGGCTCTGACCACATTCCTCACCTTCAGTGTTCTGGGCCCCAAGCCCTTGCTGTAGCAGCCGATCCGGCCTGTACTCTGAACCTCCGCTCACATTCTGGGCGGACGAGTGATCTTATCGCAGGACTATGGCGATCTTCAATCAAATATTGGATTATCAGCATTTTACGTTACAAGGAAGATTATTTTTGGGGATATAGTTTCGAGTTACATTACTATTTATTTTATCAGTATCTGTGTCATTAACCCATTTGCAATAACATCTTAAATGGTGCATGGTGAGCAGAAACATTTTTAACAAGCTATTAACAATTGACATTTTTGTGTTTAATTGTCAGCTTGCTGGAAGACTATCTACAGGCTATAGACGGTGTCACGAAGAACTTAATTAGAAAATCAGAACCAAACAAACTGACCTTTGTAGGTGAATTGTCCCATAATCAATTCAGTCCAAAGATGGTAAGTAGCTTTTCTTAAATGAAAGTGTATTAGGGATAGAATTATGCTTGTTGTTTGAAGATCAAATGATTATGGAGTTGTTAGAAGGAGTGACTTGCAAGGCTGCTTGGTATATGTCACCAAAGGACTGCTTTAATTATTACATGTACATGAGCATAATGCAGTCAAACTCCTACAATGTGCAATCTGACTATTTGGAAATCATAAATTCGGTATCTATTTCACCAGGAAATAGTTGCCACAACCATTTTTACCTTTCCTAGTTTACTGGGAAGTTTATTATACTGGGATAATTAGAGACACTGAGCATGGCTTTGAATGTGGCATATCAGGGCTCACTAACCTGATTGCATTTTTTTGAGGAGGTGACGCAGATTAAGGGTTGAGCAGTGGATGTTGTGCTGGGATCTCTGTGTTTGTGATGTACAGTACCCTCCGCAATGTTTGGGACAAAGACACATAATTTATTTATTTGCCTATGTACTCCACAATTTGAGATTTCTAATAGAAAAAAAATCACATGTGGTTAAAGAGCACATTGTCAGTTTTAATAAAGGCCATTTTTATACATTTTTGTTTCACCATGTAGCAATTACAGCAGAGTTTATACATAGTCCTCCTATTTCAGGGCACCATAATGTTTGGGACACAACAGTGTCATGTAAACGAAAGTAGTCATGTGTAGTATTTTGTTGCATATCCTTTGCAACAATGACTGCTTGAAGTCTGCGATTCATGGACATCACAGTTGCTGGGTGTCTTCTCTGGTGATGCTCTGCCAGGCCTGTATTGCAGCCGTCTTTAGCTTATGCTTGTTTTGAGGGCTAGTCCCCTTCAGTTTTCTCTCCAGCATATAAAAGGCATGCTCAATTGGATTCAGATCAGGCGATTGACTTGGCCACTCAAGAATACACAGTTTTTTAGCTTTGAAAAACGTCTTTGTTGCTTTAGCAATATGTTTGGGATCATTGTCTTCCTGTTGAATGAACCGCCGGCCAATGAGTTTTGAGGCATTTGTTTGAACTTGAGCAGATAGGATGTGTCTACACTTCAGAATTCATTATGCTACTACCATCAGCAGTTGTATCACCAATGAAGATAAGTGAGCCGGTACCTTCAGCAGCCATACATGCCCAGGCCATAACACCCCCACGACCGTGTTTCACAGATGAGGTGGTATGCTTTGGATCTTGGGCAGTTCCTTCTCTCCTCCATACATTGCTCTTGCCATCACTCTGATATAAATTAATCTTCGTCTCATTTGTCCACAAGACCTTTTTCCAGAACTGTGGTTGCTCTTTTAAGTACTTCTTGGCAAACTGTAACCTGGCCATCTATTTTTGTGGCTAACCAGTGGTTTGCATCTTGCAGTGTAGCCTCTGTATTTCTGTTCATGAAGTCTTCTGTGGCCAGTGGTCATTGACAGATCCACACCTGACTCCTGAAGGGTGTTTCTGATCTGTCGGACGGGTGTTTGGGGATTTTTCTTTATTATAGAGAAAATTCTTCTGTCATTAGCTGTGGCGGTCTTCCTTGGCCTGCCAGTCCCTTTGCAATTAGTAAGCTCACCAGTGCTCTTTTTGTTCTTAATGATGTTTCAAACAGTTGATTTTCGTAAGCCTAAGGTTTGGCCCAAACAGTCACTAACAGTTTCAATCTTGTTTCTCGTGTCATAATGACTTCCTTGACTTTCATTGGCACAACTTTGGTCATGTTGATAAACAGCAATAGAAGTTTCCGAAGGTGAAGGAAAGACTGGAGGAAAGACAAGGTGCTGAGAGCTCTCTTATACCCACATTAAGGAGGCAATTAAACACACCTGAGAAATTACAAACTCCTGTGAAGCCATGTGTCCCAAACATTATGGTGCCCGGAAATGGAGGGACTATGTATAAACACAGCTGTAATTTCTACATGGTGAAACCAAAATGTATAAAAAATACCATTTAATAAAATCTGACAATGTGCACTTTAACCACATGTGATTTTTTTCTATTATAAATCTCAAATTGTGGAGTACAGAGCCAAATAAATAAATGATGGGTCTTTGTCCCAAACATTGTGGAACGCACTGTAAATAAATGACTTGGACATAATTGATAGTGGACATAAATGGAAATGGGTTGGTTAGTAAGTTTACAGTTGACCCCAAAATCAATAGAGTTGCAAGGAAAATTGTCAAATGATACAGTGGGATTTAGTTCTATTGCAGATACATGCGAGGAAATGGCAGATGCAGTTTAGACAATTGCAGGTGTAGGCCATTCGGCCCTTCGAGCCAGCACCGCCATTCAATGTGATCATGGCTGATCATCCCCAATCAGTACCCCGTTCCTGCCTTCTCCCCATATCCCCTGACTCCGCTATCTTTAAGAGCCCTATCTAGCTCTCTATCTAGCTTTAATCAGGGGAAGTGTGAGATTTGTACTTTGGGAGATTACTTTGGGTCTAAGTTCATTACTCCCTGAAAGTGGCAACACAAGTGGATAGAGTAGTAAAGAAGGTTTATGTTATGGTTGCCTTCATTGAGGGGGGCATTGAGTATAAAAGTCAAGGAGTCATGTTGCAGCTTTATAAAGCGTAGGCTTGATCACCTTTGGAGCATTTTATGCAATTCTGGTTGCAGAAAAGCATGTGGAGGTTTAGAGAGGGTGCAGAAGGGGTTTAACAGAGTATTTCCTGGATTAGAGAGTATTATCTATAAGGAGAGGTTGGACAAAGTTGAGATTTTCTCTGGGACGTCAGAGGTGGAGGGGAGACTTGATAGAAGTATGTAAAATTATGAGAGACATGAATAGGGTAGACAGTCATAACCTTTTCTCCGGGGTAGAAAAGACTAGAGGGGAGCATCATGTTCAGCTCAGATATTGTGAGTCAAAGGGCCAGGTCCTGTGTGGTACTGTTACAATGTGTAACGTACAAGAGGAGTACGTTACCAATATGTTGAACGAGTAACACCCAATAGTGTTACTGCTAATGTTAGCTGCTCAGGCACCAAGTCTTGAGTGTGCTGGATCATTCGAGCTTCACTGCACAATGGTTGTAGGATCTTTTGCAAGTTGTATGTGTTTATTTGATTGTAACTGTTCACTGATGAGATAACTTTAACATTAGGGTGGTTACGGTGGCGCTGCGGTAAAGTTGCTGCCTTACAGCGAATGTATCGCCGGAGACCCGGGTTCGATCCCGACTACGGGTTCTGTCTGTACGTTCTCCCCGTGACCTGGATGGGTCTTCTCCGAGATCTTCGGTTTCCTCCCACACTCCAAAGACATACAGGTTTGTAGGTTAATTGGCTTGGTGAATGTTAAAATTGTCCCTAGTGGGTGTAGGATGGTGTTAATGTGCGGGGATCGCTGGTCGACACGGACCCGGTGGGCCGAAGGGCCTGTTTCCGCGCTGTGTCTCTAAACTAAACTAAACTAAACATCGGCAGGCAAAACATGCTGAGAAATGGTGGCAGTTCCATGCTGACTCCCCCCCTCCCTCCCTAACTGGATTCAGGTTTGGGACTTCCAAGCAATGCCAAGTCCCTGAATTGGTGGCTGTGATCTGCCTTTGGGCAGATGGTGGAGTCCAGTGGCAGGGTGCAAGCTTTTTGCCGATAACAGGAGTAAACATAGGTTTGCCAAATAAAACTCCACAAGCTGAGGCACAGGAAGGGAAGAGTCCTTTCATTGATGTGGGGAAGAACAGCTGTGAGAGACAGAAGTATGTTGGTCATTAAGTCAAAAATCGCTGATGAAATCTGAAATAAAGTAAAGTAAATTTATTTATATAGCACTTTTCAATCAATTTCAATCACTGAAGCCAAAGTGCTTTACAGAGAAAATTATCCATATAAATGAAGAAAAAAAAATAGAGGTAGAAAAAAAAGACACGACACACTATTAGAGATTCAACACGAACATCCCCCCCACAGCAGAGTCGACACTCTCAACTGTGAGGGAAAGGCACCAAAATGTCCAGTCCTCCTCCTAGTCCACCCGAGGTCGGGGCCAGTTTGAGGCCTCCGCAGCCAGTCGCCGCAACGGCAGCCCGTTGTATTGGATATCTCAGCAGGCAGGCAGTGGAAAAAACTGTTAATGTTTCAGGTCAGTGAAGGATCATTGAACTGAAGGGTTAACTACCAGCAAGCTAGCAATCAAACAGAAAAATACAACATTAAAAGTTCGTCAAAGGTATTTCTGTTCACCATGCACCATTTTAAGATGTTCATTGCAAATTAGTTAATAACACAAAGTGACAGATGTTGGTAAAATATATACCAATGTAATGAGAACTTATTTTCTCATAAATCTTCCTTGTACAGTAAAACTGCAATAATCCTCTCTCCATGGATGCTGCCTGAGTATTTTAGCACTCTAAACATTTTTAAGATGGATTGTTTTGTATTGCATTGTTTCTGATTGTTGCGGGCAACCAGTAAACAGGCAGCAAGTCCTGGCCCAGTAGTTAAGTCTCTTTGTTTAAATCCTGGGACAGGTTGAATGAAACATGTTTTATATCCAAGCCAAATTGATAAGGAGAACCTTCAGCTCAAGAGATCTAGTTTGTTTTATTTGTTGCTCAAGTCTTTCATATGGTTTGCTTGCTCCATAATCGGGAGCCTCGTGGCTCCAAATCGGCGCGGCCTTGTCGGCTTCAGGTGCTGCGGACGCCTGCGGGAAATCGGCCGTTCCAGCCGTAGTTACGGCCTCTGGTGAGGGATGCGGCCGTTCCAGATGGCCCAGCTGCTGGAGGACTCTCCCGACGCCGGGGCTACACCACCCGGCGAGAACGGCCAGGATCATCGGGCCTCCGTAGAGGCAATAGCGGGGGCTTCATTTGGCCTGACTTTTCTGGGTGAACTGGGGCTGGGGACTGGACATTGTGCCTTCCCCCACAGTGGAAATCATTGTGGGGGGGATGATTTTTGTATGTAATTGTTTGTAATTGTATTTGTTAGTCTGTCTTCAAGATGGCGGTCGGAGGGGAGAGTGGACGCTGGCGTTAAATTGCCGCTGCTCTCTCCTCAAATTGTGCTTCTGATTTTCTTTTTTTGTGTTTTTGGAAGGAATTCTGTCCCTGATTTATGTATTGGTCTTTATAACCTATTTTTTAAAACTCTGATTATATGTTTTCTATAAATCTCTGTATGGTGTCCTTGAGACCTCGGTATAAGGCGCCCGTAAATAAAATCCATTATTATTATTATTATTATAATCAGCTTGCAAACCTGATTATGCAAAAAAAGCAACAATTCTACCTTACTGATTCTGAGAATTGTATCCATTTGTTTTAAATATGTTTCTTTGTTGCTTTTTAAAGGAGTTTGCATTGTTAAATGCTTGTAGCATTTTTTTCAGAATAAGCTGTGCTTTGTGGATTTAGATCACCAAGGTGACAGAATGAGTCGAGTTTTACTTCAATAAAAATTGATTGACGCAGTCTGCTAACAAAACATTGCAACCATGGTTTTAGAGTACTTGTGCACCTGAGATTGCAGAATATTGATTTAAGTTTGGAAAGTTTGAAAAATGATCTACAATGTTTTATTTACCTTGCGTATCTGGATTTTATTTCATGTTCTAACTTGTTGGTGTTGCTGAGTAGCTTTTGTTGGTAGACTTGTGTAAGTAACTACCATGAAAAATAATGCATTATGCAGATGAAAATATTTACAGATTTCTGATATACAATTGAAGCATTTACAACTAATGCTTGAATTGTTGTCCTGCTGGAATTGAAATTGGGTATGCACAAATTTTATTTGTGGTCGACTCAGCCACTTGGTAAATTGGATCCAAAATTTGACTTGATGATTGGAGGCAGAGGGTGATAGTGAAGGGTTGTTTTGTGAATAGAAGCATGTGACCAGTGGTGTACCATTGGGATCAGTACTGGGACCCTAAAGGGCCTGTCCCACTGCGGGGACCTAATTTGCGAGTTTAGAAGAGTTTGCGCTCGACTCAAACTCGCAGCATGGTCGACACGTGGTCCTAGGAGGTCACTGGAACACTTCTTCATGCTCGAGGGAAGTTCCCGCATACTCGCGGCCTCAGTTTGGTCGAGGAAAATTGGTGGGCATGGTTCTTTTGAACTCGTAGTGCAGTGGAGTGGGGTCGCTATGTAGTTATAGGCAGTCGAGGTAGCCGTAGGCAATCTTCTTTGCTGACCGGGCATTTTAATTGGCTCATTGGAGTTTTCAGAACCAAGGAAAACCGACCTGTAATGTTAAATGCCCGCTAAACTTTATTAAAAGTTGTCTGGCTTTTAAAAGTGTATCCACTCCGTCTCTCCCCTTCTCTCCCCCACTTCTCTCCCCCCCCCCCCTCTCCGCGCTCTCTAAAGGACTTACCGTACACTGTGCCAGCCATCTTTTACCTTCCTGTTCATCGCGGGTGTGAATTTCAGACAGCGCTCCCCCACTTTCCCTGGCCCCTGCCTTTGCGATGTGTGTGTGTGTTGACGGTCGATCCAGCTCGAGGTTTTTCAGGCGAGTGCCCTCGAGCTTGAAGGTCGAGGAAGGTTGCTGAAAAGTCGCGTTAGTGGGACAGGCCCTTAACTGTTGGTATACATTGATGATAGATGTGGATGTAGGAGCTACGATTAGTAAGTTTGCAGACAACTCAAATATTGGTGATGTTGATAGTGAGGAGGGTAGGGACATGGGTTACACATGATATCAGTCAGCAAGTTGAACAAAGCCATGCAGATGGAATTTAATCCTAATAAGTGCAAAGTGATGCATGTCAAGTCAAATAAGGGTCGCATATTCCATGAATGGCAAGGCCCGAGGGAATATTAAGGAACAAAGCGTGGTAGATGTTATAAGTTCAAAGATCTTGAAGGTGGCAGAGCAGGTATAACCATATAACCATATAACAATTAACAGGTAGATAGGGTGGTTGAAAGAAAAAAAGCATGTGGTGTTAGAGGGGAAGATATTGAGCATTTTATAAAACATTGGTGAGGCCACATCCCGGATATTCTATGCAGTTTTGATCTCCTCAATATCGAAAGAAGGTGTAGAAGAGTTTCATCAGGATATTGCCTGGGATGGAGCGTTTGAATTATGACGAGACTCGATATGCTGGGTTTGCTTGCCTTGGAGCAGTGGAGGTTGGAAGGGAACCTAATAGAGGTGTACAAAATTGAGAAACAGTGGCAGGGGAGAAGCCAAAAACGTGTCCACATACCTATAATCAATGTGCATAGATATAAGGTAAATAATAAGAGGGTCAGAGGGGATTTTTTTTTAACCCAGAAAAATCTATGGTTGTAATTTGTTATTCCCTACCTGAGCAACCGGTGGAAGCAGAGATGGTCACTACATTTAAGATAACTCTAGACAAGTATTTGAATCGCCAAGTCATATAATGCTATAAACTAAGTGCTGATAAATGGGATTAGTATAGAAGGACTTGACGGTCAGCAGGGACGGTGGGAGAAAGAGCCTGACTCCATTAGAGTAGCATGACATGGGCATGTCTCAAAACCCTGCTGCTAACACTTAAGCAAAGCATAATTCCCATTAGTCTTATTTACCCTTTTGACCATGTCTCATCATTTAACCCTCTGTCCTATCCATTCCCTCCAGCCACTTTTTCTGCAATTTAAAATTGTTTATTATTTCTTTCCAGTTAGTGGAAAGAGTCTCAGTCCTGTACCATTGACTGCTTCTCCTTCTACATCTACCGCTTGACCTGCGGAATCTTTCAAGAACTTTGCCTTTTTACTTTTGTCTGTTCATCTCCAAGCTGGCCAGTACTGGTGTAACGATATCCACTTCTAACATTACCTGTCTTTCTCTCCCTCCAATCTACAACCTCAAAGTATAGCTTCCTGACATAATTACGAGGGATTGCTTCACCAGAGTACACTTATGGAGATCGAGAATGAGATGTATAGATTATTGAGAGGTTGGGTAGAGGAAGGGATAGTTTCGGTCTATGTGGCTGAAAGTAGTTTTCCAGGATTGCAACATTCCTAATTTGCAGTGCAGGCTCAGTGGAACTTGCGGGGAAATACTCAGTGCACTCTTACTGATCTTCTTGCATTCCAAAGCCACGTAATTTGTATTTTTATTTAGTGAACAATCATGGCTTTTTTTAAACGTGCAATAACAAACTTATTACAGTGAACTGACGTGCATATCTTGAACTGCGCTGCTAGTTCTCTACCTTGTTGACAAAACCGAAGAGAAATCTCCAACTGAATTGTGACCCCAGGGAAATAATTACTGTTCTATCATATTCCAAATTTAAAAATGCTGTAAAATTATACATTTTGAAATTGTAGTTGATATGGTTCTCAGCAGCATTTGTTGAAGGCAGCTGACACATTTGCCTGGGAGTTACCATTCATTGACAAGATGACAAAATGTCACAGCATATTCTTGCTCTAGTTTGCAAATAAGAGCCATATTTGTCTGTCTGAATCACTGATGCAGTTGCAGAGAATGTTTACCAATGGGGTTTTGATTTACACGTGATCTATCCATGTTTATCACTAGAACTGCATTTTCATCAATGATCTTCACTCGCAGTTGCAAAAAGTTAAAATATATTGTGGGATGAAAAGTGGGTGGTGAAGAACAAAAAGATCTGTGGCTTAAATCCTAAAGGCTAAATGACAGGGCGAAATGGAGTAAGGAAGAGCGGGATGTTAGGAAACAGATGGAACGTAAATGAGGTATTCAATTACGAGTAAAGATTTGGTTTCTATTTTTTACTTTTTGCCCCACATTTACTGTTGACCTCCATAAATGCTCATTGACACAAATATTTCCAGTATTTCCTGTTTGTTTCAGATATGCAATGTCTGTTGTGTTTTGAAGTTAGCTATGGGTCATCCCAGTAAGATTTATGTCTGTGTTGCAAGCATTATTTCATTGACCTAAATTTTTCTTTTCCTTTTTTTTTAAAGGATCATTTGGTTTGTTTCCTTCCTGGGACTCTAGCTTTAGGAGTTCATCATGGGCTTAGTGCCAATCACATGAAACTGGCCAAGGAGCTGATAGAAACCTGCTATCAAATGTACGCACAGATTGAAACGGGATTAAGCCCAGAGATTGTGTATTTCAATCTGAATCCACACAATGCCAAGGATGTTGAAGTTAAGGTAGGTACAATGAAAAGCTGATTAATATAATATAATTTGGAAACAGCCCTTTTGGCCCACTGAGCCCATGCTGACCATCAAGTATCCTTTTATACCTATCCTACTCTTCCATTTTATTCTCCCCACATTCCAACAGCTCCCTTCTGATTATACCACTTACCTATACATTAGGGGAAATTTACAGTGGCAGATTAACCTACCAGTTTGTAAGTCTTTAGGATGTCAGAGGAAACCAATATGGTCGGGGAGATCCTGTAAACCAGACTGCATAGGAATTCATGAAGGAACCTGGATATCTGGAACTATGGGGCAGTGGCTCTGCTAGCCGCAGCACATTAATTTTATTGTGTTTTAAACTTTAATATTTATGATCCTTCAAAAGTGTGTACATTTTGAAAGATGAAGCTACACTATATTCAAATCCTTTGGTACTGCTGGGAATTGAGTCTCATTGATCAGAATGTGTGAAATAAATTATGCATTATTTGATTTTTTTTTTTAAAGTAATATATTAACCCAGTGACCATAAGAGAGATAGATAGATAGATATGCCTTTATTGTCATTCAGACCGAAGTCTGGACGAAATTGCAGCAGTCATACATATAATACAATAAAAACAACAATAAACACATATTAACATCCACCACAGTGAGTCCACCCAACATCTCCTCACTGTGATGGAGGCAAAAGTCTTAGGTCTGCAGTCTCTTCCCTCCTCTTCTCCCTCTGCGCTGAGGCGATACCCCCCGGGCGATGTTATAAATCAGTCCCGTGGCTCAAACACCGCGGCCTGGGGTGGTCGAAGCTGCCGCCCACCAGTCCTGCAGACGCAGCTGCTGGCCCGCGGCCGAACCCCGGACTCAGGCCACCACCGCCAGAACACCGTCCCAGCCACCCTCACGTGAGTACCGTGCCGTCTTCAGCCTCGGGCTGGGCCGCCCCGACATGGGCGCCGAACCTCCCCCGAGCCGGGCCGCCCCGACATGGGCGTCGCTTCTTCCCCGGGCCGGGCCGCCCCGACCTGGGCGTCGCTTCTCCCTCTGGCCGGGCTGCCCCGACTTGGGCGTCGCTTCTCCCCCCGGCCGGGCCGCCCCGACATGGGCGCCAAACCTCCCTCGGGCTGCGAGCGCCACACCTCCCCGAGCTCGGTCTCTCCAACGGGAGCCTCGTTCCACCCTTGGGCTGGCCACCCTCACGAGAGCGCCACAACCTCTCACGGGAGCACTGTTCCAGCCCTGAGCCGGACCACCCTCACGGGAGCGAGCTCAGGGCGAGTCCTGACGGGCTCTGCCTCCGGAGCCTCGAGGTCATCAGCTCCATTAGGCCTCAGCGCAGACGGAGGCAGAGAAGGGGAATACGACAAAAAAGTCGCATTCCCCCGCAGGAGAGACTGCAAACCCCATTTCAACCCCCCACCCCCCCCAAAACACAAACTAAGAACCAAAAACTAGACTAACCAAAACAAAATAAACAACACAAAAAACACAAACAAGCAGGACTGCCGATGAGCCGCTGCAGCCAGGGCCGCGCCGCCACTCCGGATAGATCTGAATATAGAACAACCCTTTTACAGAGAACTAAGTGAGAATGCAAAAGTTCATTTACCAGGAGATATTTTACAGTGGCGACCAGTGACGAGCAACCCAGGTTGGGTTGACAAATATAAGCGGTGTTAATTAACTATTGGGTTTATTTGATGGCTCACCCATTCCAGAAATGCTCAACGTGACCCAGTTACTCATTATGAAAATTTGAACTTCAGCTTTGGAATATTAGTATCTTGTTTTTCTAGCCTAAATATCAATCTAAATTATTGGTTGCAAGACCTGGTGTTTAAAATTGTGTACCTTGATGTAATGTGCATGCGATTTTAATGCGCTTTGAATGTGCTGTTTTCAGATTCTCAGATTAATTCTCAGTCTTTCCAACAGCCTGCAGACAGACACAACCTTTTAAGGCCTGAGACAGTAGAAAGCCTTTTCTACATGTATAGATTTACAAGAGATAAGAAATACCAGGAATGGGGCTGGGAGATTTTTCAAAACTTCAACAAATATACTCGGGTAAGTAATGTGTGCTTTGTTTTAAGACATAAAATATCAAACAGAACAAGTTGTCTTTCAACTTTAGGCTGTGCACGCCATGCGCAAGAAGAAGAGGAAGATATAAAATTGTTCTTGGGATATTAGGGATTTAAGAAAGTGAATCAGTCAGCTATGTCTTTTTTTTCTGTCGCATTTGCTTCAAACCATAAGCCAAACCATATTGGTTGTATAAAATCTCAATCAGGAATGCAAGTTATTCTCGTCAGTAGACACAAAATGCTGGAGTAACTCAGCGGGACAGGCAGCATCTCTGGAGAGAAGGAATGGGGTGACGTTTCGGGTTGAGACCCTTCTTCATACTTGTCAGTTCTACCTACCTTCTTGCTTTCTGGTCCAGCAATAGAAATCTATACGAATAAAAAAAATCTTGCCCACATAACCCTGCAAACCAAGATAATTAAATTCCTAGATTGAGGAATTCCTAGCTGCAATGTAAAGTGGGATGTGTAATGAGGGGGAGGGAGGGAGGGGGGGGGGTGCTAGGTGTGGCGGGAAAGTGATGCTTCCTTGGGACAAACATCAATGATTTAATTGTATTATTTAATGAAGGATTTAAAGTTGTACAGGTTTAAACTATTCCTCGGCCCCTAAAATGACTGACTTCTGTAAATTACCATAATTAATAAATACTACTTTTCTGCATTTATCCACAGCATGGGATTTCCTAAAATTCTTCCTGCAAGTTAGCTAACTATAAACTGAATTTCAGCTTGTTGCTTGAGCCAATATGTTAATTGACTCAGATTTCTTCATAACAGGACCGTGGGCTGATTATCCTATGTCTTGAGCGATTTTAAGAGCAACCCAGCATGATTCGATCTTCCAGCTCTGAGTTCATAGTTCTGCAGGTTACAGCTCTCTCTGAACACATCCAAATACTTTATACGTGCACTAAGAACACAATAGGAACATGAGCAGGCAGTCTAACTCTCCCATTCAAGATCCTGGATCAATGTAAGTTCACAGCACCAGCCCCATTATCTGTTTCCTTGAATACTTTGATTGACCAGTGATTGAGCCTCTGCAGTTCTGCAGGGTAGCCTATTCCAAAAGTTCAACACCCTTTGAATGAAGAAACCTTTCTAATCTCAAATTCGCCAACCGTATATTTTGAAACACCTCCATGTGGTCCTAGACTTCTCATCCAGGGGAAACATCTTCCCTGCATCCCATTTATCAAGCCCTTTAAGATCCAATCCCGTCCTGCCACCCCTTCAAAGGTCTGGAAAATATGGTCCTACTTTGCTCACTTCCTTGTACGGCTAAGCTTCACTGCAGTCTCTCTACGACAGGTACATACTTTCTAATACAATCAACCACACATTTTAATGGTGAATTATCCAGTGTTTGTAGTACATGGCTCATTTGACTATTGTTTCACTCTATCGATCGCTCTGCAACCACTAGTGCATTTCATACCTTTCTATTGGATTTTACACAGCTGTATGGTGTAATTTCATAACTGATCACTGGTTTTCAGTATTAAAAAAATCAATGGAAATGGCCTGAAGGTTGGGACTTGATTTCAGTGGTTCCATGTTAACCAGTCTAGGGCTCACCTAGATTTGTGGACAGCACATCAACAGATGACAAAGACAGAATGCGTTCAGTCTCTTGTCAGCCACCTCTGTTCCAAAAAATGTTCCAGCCTCTTCAATCTTTCCTCCTAGCTAATTATGTTTCAGTAGTGAGAACATAAGCCTAAAGGTTTGCTCTTGCCTTAATACATTTTATTGCATTTCTGTGATAGTTTGCATTGCTAATGTAAAGGCTCAAACTTTTGTGCAGCCTTTTGTCTCTCCGCTGGTTGGATGCATGGTATTTTCTTCTTTTAAGGAGCTGACTTGCGTACCTTGCATTAATGTAGACATAAGGGCCTGTCCCACTTGGCTGTCATTTGTGCGCAATTTACACGACCTGGTAGCGTGTGGGTAGCGTGGGACGGGCGCATGGAGTGACATGGAGGAGTGTGGAGTTGCGCACGGTATCGCGCAGCGCTCCAGGATTTCGTTCTGCACGAAATCTTCGCGCGCCACCGGCCTGTCGTGTAAATGACGGCCAAGTGGGACACCCTGGTGCGGCGCAACGTCTCACCTCCAACAGCAGCAGAAGCAGGCAAGCGATCGCCGAGCTTGGCCTGGGGCTCATGGCCGTTGCGGATCCGAATCCGCCCCCACTCCTACTCCCAGACCGGGCCCAAGACGATTGGAGATAGACACAAAATGCAGGAGTAACTCAGCGGGACCAGCAGCATCTCTGGAGAGAAGTAATGGGAGACGTTTCGGGTCGAGACCCTTCTTCAGACTGAAGAAGAGTCTCGACCCGAAACATCATCCATTCCTTCTCTCCATAGATGCTGCCGGTCCTGCTGAGTTACTCCTGCATTTTGTGTCTATCTTGAAATGACGTCACGCGCTCCAGACGGCTGTGCGGACAAATGATGACGCTCGCAACAGTCGGGCATATGTCACTACCGGCCTGTCGCGTAAATGACGGCGGTTTAAAATTGGAAAACAGTAAATCAGCTAACATTTGCCAAGATTCCAGCCTGAAATGGCAGCATCTTTTGAAGGTCACATGGGCATGGTTAAATATGAAATCCAGATGCTTCCATTAGTGATGCCCTATCATTGTGCACAGGTTTCTCTGAGCTGAGTGTTTACTCCTATCATATTGCTGCTTTTACTGCTTTCTATTTACGATAAACTGAGGCACACCTCTCTCTTCAGCTGGACATTAAATATCCATGATATTGTTTAAAGTGTGATAGGGGAGACAAGTTTATCCAATCAACCAAAATTACAAAAGATTATTCTACATTTTTTATGTTAAATAAGTGACTATAATTTACAAAGTAGTTTGTTTTAAGACATTTTAAAGATTGATAATTGATAGTTAATTTATTGAGCTAGTGTAAAAACATTTCAAAGATACCTTCAATAACATTGCTTTACCTTATCTTAGGTCGACACTGGAGGTTATACTTCCATAAATAATGTGCGAAGTTCTGAGAACCCTGAACCCCGGGATAAAATGGAGAGCTTCTTCCTTGGAGAAACATTGAAATATTTCTTCCTCCTTTTTTCTGATGAATTTAACTTAATCAGTCTGGACAAATATATATTTAACACTGAAGCACATATTCTTCCAATATGGACAACCTGATAAATGTAGGAATGATTTAGAGTTTCGTCTTGATACATCTTAGTTGTGGGATCTGTGATGTCAGTTGGAGATGATCACTGTGGAAGATTTACATTAATCACTGAAAGTTCAGAGCTACACAGGGGTGTGTCAAAGAAGTGGCCATGGCTGCACCGATGCGTTGAGAAAAAAATGTGAACATAAATATTCTAAACCAGGGAACAATTATACGAGTTGCACTTGAATTGACTTGTTTTGTATATTACAAAAGATGCTTACCAGATGTTGCCTCCTGTTCATTCATTCATTCCTGCCAAATTCAGTCCAATAGAGAAATATTTTATGTATTTTTAAATTAAATGTCCTGAATCCAGAAATGGGGCAGATTTTATGGATATAAAGACTGAATTGACGGGTAAATTCCTATAAATATTGGTGAATAGGAAAGTTAATTATATAGTTGGTTAAATATAGATTCAAAATTGATTTATTCATGTGTTACCATTATAGTCCAAAATATTGATGTTTATGTAAATATGTTGTGAAATTATATTTGCATTACATACATGTGATATCTTTTAGGATAAATGCGGGTCCCAACTATATGTACATATAAATGCTGCTGGTTTATTTTGAAGAGTGGTAAATATAATCTATTAGACTACATTTCTCAGAACAGATTTTGTTCAATGATTAAATATCCTTATCCTCATATCTCAACATCATGTAGATTAGGTTTTTTTCTGTAAATAAAATGTTTAGCCTTTCTCTCTGTGCTTCAGGCTGCAGCAACAAATCAAGCAGCTTGATTGAATCTGAAATAAGGTCTGAAGAAGGATCTCGATCCAAAACACCACCTGTCCATTCCCTCCACAGATGCTGCCTGACCCCCCTGGTTCCTCCAGCACTTAGTGCTTCACATCTTAAATACATCTACCAACATTATAAACTTGTTTTTTGCATCCTTGATGTCAAGGTGGTCCTTTGGAACAAACCTAAAAGGATCCTTTTTTTAGCAGTTGAATGAGCGTTTTGGCAATGCTTTGCTCATATTGCAATATGAGAAATGAATAGTAGGATTCAGGCACCTTTTATTAATTTGTTACTGATTAAATAGGAGGAGATTAAATAATGAGATGCAATGAGTTTTTAAAAATAAAACAAGGAAATGAGCCATAATTTTCCATTATTTAATTCAGAATTGTCCTATTTATATATTGGACTGTAGTTTAAAAACTACAGCCTTTAAACCTGGAGTTAGAAGCATTTCAGGAGTGCACCAATATTTGTTAAATTTCTAGATATTGTAACCGGCACCAAATGTTGCTGCTCACAATTTTTGTCACTTTTGAATTATTTGTAATACTTTTTGGAAAGTGTTATATTTCTCACACAGTAGGTCACGGGTGCAATACCCCACCATTTATAATTTTTGTGCCATGTGGAAGTAAGCTGTTTTAGGTGGATTTTTCTGGCTAACGTGCAAATTTGCAGTATATCCAGTGTCTTGAGAGTGTCTCACAGCATTAATTGCAGCATGACAATGAAAGTGCCATATATAAAAGACAAATGAAATTTGCTCAGTGACTCTGCTGCATGTGCTATTTGAACAGCATCTAAATTCGTAGACAATTAGGTAAATTGAACATTATTCATGTTAAATGCAATGGCTCCTAAAATATTTACGTACAAAATGTTTGCCTGCATGTATTGTATTGAGAATAACTTGCAGGCAAATATTGATGAATCAGTCAAATTCAGATTCCTACACAAACACTACGGGAATAGAGATTTCTGTCTGTCGCCATCTGAAAAATATTTTTCAATGTACTTTCTTTGCCTTGTTCCTGAAATTTCAGTACTCTAAAATGGTTTTAATTTCAGCAGCAGTAAATGTAGATTTGATTTTTATCATTCCTGAATAATGTTACATTTACAACCATTAAGCATTGTTTGTCATTTTCAACAATTAAGTGACCTTGTTTGATTTTTTTTCCCTTCCAGAAAAATTGTAAATGTTAATTCTATATATTTTCAAATTTATTGTATAAAATTTTCTTCAATACCAATGCAAATACAAAATTATGTCTCTCCAACATTATTCGTTTGTTTAATACATTTCCAAGTCTCATAATTTTTTTTTCAAACAGCAGGTAACAAATGTCCTATTCTTGTACATGTGGATTTTGGTTTAATGTTGTCATTTCTCATATCCAACTTGTCAAACAGAAGGACGCTTATAGTTTTTCACCCATTCCTTGATGATACTTGATTCTTTTTTACGAATTGTAGTAACTGATTGTGGATCAGCTGGATTAGATCCTCTGAAAGAAAACAATTACATATATGAATCACTCATAGTCATCAAGCAATGTAATTTATGACCATTTTAAATTTAGTGAGGATCAACACTGGCCAGTTTCTTGCCAATTACTGATACCCAACAGCTGCATGCATCATTAAGCATTGGAGCTGATGACTTGAAAGAATGGTTGTAAGCGTATTTCATCACTTACCGCAGGTCAAGATGATGTGCTCCTCCCTCTATAATATAAGCAACCACAGAAGGAGTCACATTTCTGAGAATCTGTTTCGAGGAGAAAACAGTTAGTTTTCCATCATCTTTGTTTTGTGCTGCATTGAGTGTAGTCAGATACTTACACCACCATTTGCCCATGGATCCAATTCACCATTAGAAAATATTATATTACTTGCTGCTTTGAAATCTGCAATAATAATAAACATGGTTAGATATAACTCCTTCCACTCAAAATAATGAGGCTGATAAAAATATTATTACCATCTCCCCAGTATTGGATCTTTAACCATTGTGGATTGGGGTAGACACCCCATTTATTGTGACAATAATTTCTCCTCATGTCTTCAGTAAAGCGAAGTACTGGGAACATATCGGTCTCGTTGTTGGTTTCATACAGCAGGTTTATCTCTGTGCAAACCTTTAAAAAAAAAGAATCAACCATAACTGTCCACAGTAAATCTAATCAGCAGTATTATAAAATTAAAGATCAAAATAGCCAGGTATATTAATCTTAAATGTTTGTTTGAGGGTAACCGATTGCTTGGGTAAAAATGTTTAAGAAAGAACTGCAGATGCTGGAAAAATGGAAGGTAGACAAAAACCTGGTGAGGGTGAGTCTGAAGAAGGGTCTCGACCCGAAACGTCACCTATTTCTTCGCTCCATAGATGCTGCCTCACTCGTTGAGTTTCTCCAGCATTTCTGTCTACGCTCGGGTAAAAATGATTAGATAAAAATAACTATATTTTACAGTCTACTTTCTTTACATTCTGGACACAATATTCAGTTGTTCCTTTTATGAGAATTGTAAGCTGTCCAAGCTCAGAGCAACAAGCAGCATTAGGGTCATTCAGCATGGAAATAGGCCCTTGGGTCCAATCATCCATAATGACCAACATGCCCCATCCAAGCCATTCTACTTCCTCTGGCAGTTCATTCCATATACCTAACACCGTTTGTGGAAAAGGTTGCCCCTCAGGTTCTTGATTCGCCAACTTTGGGGGGGGAAATACTTTGTATTCACCTGATGTATTCCCCTCATGATTGTATACACCTCTATAAGCTGAACCCACGGCCTCCTTTGCTCCAAAGAATAAAGTCCTAGGCTGCCCCAACCTCTCTCTGTGGCTTGGATCCTCGGATCCTGTATTATTCCAGCTTAATTGCATCTTTCCTGTAGTTGGGTGACCAAACAGACCATACTCCAAATGCAGCCTCTCCAACATCTTGTACAACTGTAACATAACATTCCAACTTCCATAATCGGTTCTCTAACAGATGAAAGCCAATGTGCCAAAAGCTGTCTTAAGGAACTATGTACTTGTTCTCCTAGATCCATCTGCTCTACAACATTTCGCAGGACCCTGTCCTGGTTGGACATCTGAAAATGCAAGTTATCTGAATTAAACTTCATTTGCCATTTCTTGGCCCTCTTACCCAGCTGATAAAGATCATGTAATTCTTGTTGGCAGATAAAAATGCTGGAGAAACTCAGCGGGTGAGGCAGCATTTATGGAGCGAAGGAATAGGTGTCGAGACCCTTCTTCAATTCTTGTTGATCACCTTCACGGTCTACAATACCACCTATTTTAGTGTCATCTGTAAACTTACAAATGGCTTGTACATTTTCATTCTAATCATTGATATTGATGACAACCCTTGACAACAAGCAATGAGCTCAACACCGATCCCTGAGACGCACTTGTCACAGGCCTCCAGTCTGAAAACCAACTTTCCATCACCACCCTCTGCTTCCTACCATGAAGCCAATTCTGTATCCAGTTAGCTAGCTATTCCTGGATCCTATGTGATCTAGCCTTGCAGAGCAGAATCTTATCAAAGGTCTTAATCTAGTCCATATAGACTATGTCGATGGCCCTGCCCTCGTTAACCATCTTGGATACTTCAAAAAAAGAATACAATTTATATGACAATCTCCCATATACAAAAATGTACTATTGATCCTATCCAGTAACTTTTCCACCATAGATATTGGGCTTACTGGTCAATTGTTCCCAGTTTTTTTTTTTGCACCCCTTCTTAAGCAGAGGCATAACAATAGCCACCCTTCAGTCTTCTTTCACCTCGCCAGTGTCAAAAGATGATTAATATCTCAGCCAGGACTCGTGCAATTTCTTCTGTAGCTTCCCTGTGTCCTTGGATATATCTGATCCGGCCCGGTAGATTAATCTATTATCATACGTATTCAGATGACCAGCATCTCCTTGACTGCAATATGGACCATTCCCTAGACATCTTTATTAACTGTCCCAATTTCCCTCCTCCTTGTTTCTCCATGGTAAATATTCTCCTGATGAGAAAGATTAATTGAGCCCGTCTCCACATGTAGTTGATCATTTTGCTTTCTGAGCAGCCCTCTTTTTTTCTCTTTCCTCGCTTCTTCTCCCTCTCCCCCCCCCCCCCCCGCCTTCTCCCTCTCTCCCTCTCCCCTCTCTCTCTCCCCCCCTCTCTTCCCCCTCCTTCCACGACTTAATCCTCTTTATCTCTCTATTAAACACAATTTAATCCAACCATCTTTCCTTGTTTCCTGTTGTGTTTCTGCTTATCCTATCTACTCAACTTGCTGTCATTGCCTTCTGTACTAACTCTCAGCCTCCCAGCTATCTCACTTCTGCATTGAATCCTGTTCCCTCTGCCAATTTAGTTTAAACCCTCCCGGGTCGCCTCAGCAAACTTGCCGCCAGGATATTGGTTCCCCTCCAGTTCAGATGCAACCTGTCTCTCTTGTACAAGTCTCCTCTGCCATGGAAGAAAGTCCCATTGGTCCAACAATCTGAATCGCTGACCCGCACCAACTTCTCAGTCACAGTCACTTGTCCAATCTTCCTATTGCCACCCTCGCTAGCAAGTGGCACGGGGAGTAATCCGAGGACCACTATCTTTAAGGTCTTGTCATTCACCTAACTCCCTATATTCACTCTACTGGACATCACTTTATTCACTATATTCATTCTACTGGACATCCCTTTTCCTATTTATGTCATTTGTGCTACTCCCCCTCCCCCTTGGGAGTGTTCAGCAGCCGCTCAAAGACATTTGGGTGATTAAATTATGATTAATATAATCGGCAAACAGCCCCATCTCAGGAATTAATATTCAGTCTCCCCTCAATGTGTATAAATCAAGTACTGAAAGAATCAATCCATAAACCCCCTTCTAGGATTTGACTCTGAAATACAGGGGGCATGTTTTGTTTTAATAATTAATTCATGCAAAATGTTGTAAAATATTAAACATAAAAATAAAGACTGATAAGCTGCAATATTAGTACATATGTTGTATACAAACCTCTTGTACAGGAATCTTTCACCTGTTCTCTGCCCAAAGAAACTTGATCCCATTCAAAAATTCAAATAAACTGCATTGATTGTGCTTGTTTTTAGTAATGTTCAAGAGGGTAAATGTTAGTCAAATTAGGCTAGGGACAATTCCCATGGTCACCTCTGAAGTAGGGTCAGGGGGTCTTTTAATACTCGGGGAGAGACTCACCGATTTAATTTACTCGTCACAAAGACGGTACTTCTGGCAATGCAGCACTCCACCAGTACTGCATTGTTGTCACAACCTCAGGCTTTGTGACCAAGTCTATGGAGTGCGAACACACAACCTTTTGACTTAGCGGTGACAGGTTTAGGGACTGCATGCACAATGTCTATTCAAACATTTTGAGTATAGCCCATCAGATCAAGGAATTTGTGAGCTTCATACTGTTATATTCTGCTATAAAGTGTGTTTCCGTCATAATAATTGTATATAATGCGGTTAATAAAGTAGGTAACTCTGTTACATGGACCAAATTGGTTATACAGTGATTACAATTGGGAACTAAAATACCATTTAAAAGCTACTTTGGAAATAACAATGAGGAAAAGGCAGCAGTGTTTGGGGAAAAAACAGTCTAGGGGGAATAAAACTGTTTTAATTTAACCTCCCCGCAGTAATCCAACACTATTGCCGATTAAGAACTTGAGTGCCACTTTCATTGCATGTGGCCATTGAAATAAAGAAGCAATCACTTCTATTGACACTTGTGCAATGATCTCCATTAAACATTGCAACATGCAGTCTTTAATAATTTTACAAAATTACAAACATAACTATTAAAAAGTTTTTTAAATCCTGCAAGGAAAATAACATTTATTGGAAGCCTGAATCTCTAGCCCCTAACCCCCTTTTTCCATTGACACAATTGTTTTTATAACGTAAATTTCTATCATGCAGAGTTTCTTAATAACGCAACAATTGCATTATAAATAACTACTGCTATTAATTTAGTAAATAATTGTAAGTTTCTTACACTTATTAGACTGCTGCTCCCTATTATTTCTGATCTATAATTTCTATCAATTACTTTGAAGACATACAGATTATTATTTATCGTGTTAGCCTTTTCCTTATTCCGCAATCCACAAGCTGATGCCACATCATTTTGGCAAACAAGATCTCTACCCTCGAGGGAAAGGACATGTCATGCTGGCCATCTACCTAAATGTTAATAACTGCTCCAGAGATCACTCATTGTATTGTACACACTTATCTCATGCAATCTCATCTGCCAATATCACTAATATTTGAGTTTGTTTCACTCTCAGCTGCTATATCAGATTGGGAAGAACTTCAGACCAGTTAACAAGCTATATGGTAGATTTCATGCATACATAGAACAGTTCTGTACCTGGAAATCCCATGCTTGACTTGCAGTGCCCAAGCCACAACCTGTCGGATCAGCACAGTGTTGAAACTCAGAATAGATATCAAAGCATTTTTTTGACCCCGTGGAATTATAAAAAATACCTGTTGGAGTATTGAAACAAAAATTAACTGCCGGTTACACGAGCCAATATTGCAGACAAAAAAGTTGAGAGCATTGTGAATTATGAAGAGTACATCGTAAACTATAGAGAAAACAGATAAGTTGCTCGGATGGTTGGACAAATAACAGAATAAGTTTAACAGAAGAAGTTGTCATATTTTGGAAGGTTGAATAAGGTGTGGCAATATTAACTAAAGGGCCCAGGCAGTGAAAGATTTGGGGTATGCATTCATTATAGAAAATGGCAAGGCAAGTTAGGGAAATAGGTAAATGCAGCGAACGGTATCCTGAGAAATATAAACAAAGCAGTAGGAAGGGAATCATGAAGAACCTCCATAAAATAACGGTTTGCCCTCAACTGAAGCATTGTGTCCAGTTCTGGGCACCACATTTCAGTAAATCTCTACATCCTCCATAAGTCCCTTACATCTTTCCAATAGTGATTCCAGGAATGAGAAATTGTTTGTAGGCTGGAAAAGGTTGGGGTTGCTCTCCTTGGAACGGAGGAAGTAGAGAGTAATTGTCATGAGTTTGAGATTTAATAACCAACGACACTGAATGATGATGTTTTGGAAAAGTAGCACATTTCATTTGTATAAAACAAAATGGCAGAAATAGTTTGGAGGCAGGGGAAAACTTTAAATGCTGTCTCTGGAAAAATTAGAACTTAGTGTTTTCTATTGCAAACCCCATGATAATGAAGAAAAAATTGCTGGGCTAACAACAGGTGCTACAAACGAAAAGCTGGAGAAACTCAACAGATGGAACAGCATTTGCGGGATGGGAGGGGGGGGGGGGGGTAAGGAATTGTACTATTTCAGTTCAAAACCCTGGATCAGGAGTGAGAGTGGAGAGGGGAGTTAGCCAGTACAAAAAGGAGCTGGGAAATGACAAAGCGTGAATCGGTGGGTGATTGGTGGACTGAGGAGTGGTGAAGGATGATGGGCAAATCCAGGCAGGTGGGAGAGGGGAAGGGTAGCGTTGGGAGATGGATGATAGGTGGAGGTACAGTGCATTCAGAAAGTATTCAGACCCCTTCACTTTTTCCTCATTTTGTTACGTTACAGCCTTATTTTAAAATGGATTAAATTCTTTTTTTTTCACAGCAATCTACACAATACCCCAAAATGAAGAAGCAAAAACAGGTTTTTAGAAATTTTTGCAAACTAATTAAAAATAAATAACTGAAATATCACATTTACATACGTATTCAGACCCTTTGCTATGACATTCAAAATTAAGCTTAGGTTCATCCTGTTTCCATTGATTATCCTTGAGATGTTTCTACAACTTGATTGGAGTCCACCAGTGGTAAATTAAATTGATTAGACATGATTTGGAAAGGCACACACCTGTCTATATAAGGTCCCACAGTTGACAGTACATGTCAGAGCAAAAACCAAGCCATGAACACAAAGGAATTGTCCATAGACCTCCAAGACAGGATTGTGCGACAGATCTGGGGAAGGGTATAAAATAATTTCTGTAGCATTGCAGGTCCCAAGGAGCACAGTGGCCTCCGTCATTCTTAAATGGAAGAACTTTGGAACCACCAGGACTCTTCATAGAGCTAGCCGCCCAGCTAAACAGAGCAATCGGGGGAGAAGAGCCTTGGTCAGAGAGGTGACCAAGAACCCAATGGTCACTCTGACAGAGGTTCAGAGTTCCTCTGTGGAGAAGGGAGAACTTTCCAGAAGGACAACTATATCTGCAGCATTCCACCAATCAGGCCTTTATGGTAGTGGCCAGACGGAAGCCACTTCTCAGTAAAAGGTACATGACAGCCTGCTTGGAATTTGCCAAAATGCATGAGAAACAAGATTCTCTGGTCTGATGAAACCAAGGTTGAACTCTTTGGCCTGAATGCCAAGCGTCACGTCTGGAGGAATCCAGGCACCGCTCATCACCTGGCCTATACCATGCCTAAGGTGAAGCATGGTGGTGGGCAGCATCATGCTGTGGGGATGTTTTTCAGCGGCAGGGACGGAGACTAGTCAGGATCGAGGGAAAGATGAACGGAGCAAAGTACAGAGAGATCCTTGATGAAAACCTGCTCCAGAGCGTTCTGGACCTCAGGTTCACCTTCCAACAGGACAACGACCTTAAACACACAGCCAGGACAACGCAGGAGTGGCTTCATGACAAGTTTGTGAATGTCCTTGAGTGGCCCAGCCAGAGCCTGGACTTGAACCTGATCAATCATCTCTGGAGGGACCTGAAATTAGTTGTGCAACGATGCTCCCCTTCCAACCTGACAGAGCTTGAGAGGATCTGCAGGAAAGAATGGGAGAAATTACCCAAATACAGGTGTGCCAAGCTTGTAGCGTCATACCCAAGAGGACTTGAGGCTGTAATCGCTGCTAAAGGTGCCTCAACAAAGTATTGAGTAAAGGGTCTGAATACTTATGTAAATGTGATATTTCAGTTATTTTGTTTCAATTACTTTGCAAAAATTTCTAAACACCTCTTTTTGCTTTTTTATTATGGGGTATTATGTGTAGATTGATGATTAAAAAAAAGAATTTAATCCATTTTAGAATAAGGCTGTAACGTAACAAAATGTGGAAAAAGTGAAGGGGTCTGAATACTTTCTGAATGCACTGTACACAAAAAAGAAAAACAGATGGAGCCATATGGAGGGAGGGGGGAAGGGATGGTGGAAGCGATGTTCCTGATTATGACTCCAGATCAGAAGGGGTGGCGGTGGAAACATTGTTGCCTTCTCTCCACGACAACAGGCACTATCTGATTTCCACTGCCAATATTGATGTTAATAGCATTCTTTAAATAATAGAAATGAAATTAATAGGCTAAATCCAAATTTCCTCAAGCAAAGTACTGGCAGGAATCCAAATTGAACTGTAACTTTGGGCAATTTTGTATTCAACCTGACAATATTTCAATCACCAAACTCGATTTAAGAAACTGTAAGGATTGATTATTTTAATATGATCCGAATTTCTTCCTTTAAAAAAAGAAACTAAAATATTTTGGGCACTTATAAAATGACCTTTGGAATGTTGAATAATAAATTGATTTGGTCACACTGTGACATTGGGCATCTGAACACTAATTGCATTTTGCCTGCAGACAAGTCCAGGCAAGTACTAACATTTTAAATACTTGACTTAGATAAAACACTAAGAGGAACTACGCCACAAAAAAACCCATTGTGATCACCACACTAAAAGATTCAGTTTGACTAAATGTAGTAGAGACAAACCAAGAGCATTTAATGTTAATAAGCTGAACATCTGGGTGCTGATCACTGGACTCAAAAAGAACTTAGTATTTGAATAATACTGCGCCTTTGCTAGTCAATCATTTCCAAAACAGCAGATTAATGAAGCAGAAAACAATATACAGTAAGCATCATAGAATACCTTCTAATGATTGCAGAGCTTCAAGAGCCAGCAGCGGGATAATTGTAAGTTGAGCATATGCATTAATAAAATGATTTAACATATGAATGTAACAGATAAACTGAAAATAAATGTATTCCTTGCACTATCTCAGAACTATCTGATATCTAATGAATTTGTAACTGGCAGTCTCATCTCTTTATCAAGAAATCTTCACAAACGTATGCGAGTCTGACAGACCTTCAGTGTGACTGAAGCAAGTGGTTACTACAGTTGTCTCAATTTTAAGACAATGGCACCTTTAAATGGATTAGCAGACCACGGCAGGTTGATATAGAGTTTTTCTATTCAGCATGTGCTACATGTAGCAAAGAAAACAACTCTACAGCCAAGATTGTTTCTACCTTAAAAAAATGTCTAACAGTATGCAAATCAATGTGGACCGCCAGTCACGTGTTTCAGACACCTATCCCTGCAGGTTACTTGAGGGGCTCTCCAATTTGAGAATAAGGAACATTTTGTGCGACATTGCTCTGGAGGCTGAAGGAGTTACCTTCCTGTACACAAAGTAATTCTAGCATCTGTCAGTAGTTATTGTAAATTATTATTAGAAAGTCAACCCGACAATGCTATCAAGTTAAATAATGTCAGTGCAAGAGGGTTAAAACACGTGTTGGATTTTATTTACTCAAACAAACTAGATCTTACTTTAGATACGATTGAAGATATATTAAAGGCAGCAGAGAGTTTGTTGATCCAGGATGCAATTAATCTATGTTTTATATTTCTTGAAGAACATCTCTCTCAGGGAAATTGTTTTGATATCTTTAAAATAACTCAAAAATCTGGATCCGAAGAGTTAAAACAAAAGGCATTTTTATATCTTGGACATTACTGCAAATATATATTAGAAAATCATCAGTACCTCGTCGAGCTGGATAAAACAACACTGTGCAAAGTTCTAGAGAATGATGAAATACAAGAGTACAGTGAACTGGAACTATTCAATTGTGCAACTACGTGGCTACATCATGGTAGGAATAGGATGAAGGATGCTGCATATATTATGAAAAAAATTAGATTCTGCCTTATTTCAGCCATCGACTTACAGAAATATGTTCAAGAAATCTCAGTGATGAAAACTGATTCCCAATGCTACAAATACCTTCAAGAAGCACTTAGTTACCATTCTCAATTATATGCTCAGCCTATGCTAGTATCTGAACATTCACGGATTCGGTCAAACACTGAAAATGTGTTGATCCTCGGAGGCCGCACAACAAATAACAGTACCTGCAATGATATATGGATTGCAGATGAGAATGGCAGCTGTTGGAGAAAACTGGGAGAAATGCATACTCCTTTGTACAATCATGGTGTAGTGGTTGTGAATGATTTTGTATTTGTAGTAGGAGGACAAAACAACTTTGATGCCACTGGAAATCAGCCATTAAATGAGGTAAGTCCTTACAATTTGCAGTGAAGTTGAATTTTTATTGTGCACCACATTTTAAAAGACTACCATCTGCAATTCAGGTCCATACTCTGAACCTGGGGCCAGTCACCAAGGGAAAGCGATTTAGAAGGGGCTTCTATTCATGGTGGGTTTTATCAGTGCGGTAACTAAGTATGTCACAACTATGCGAGAACAGTACTCGAGGAACAGACTCAATGCTTTCTATGATTAGTGAGAATGTCTGATGCTAACTGCATAATGAAAAATTATTCAATTTTCCATTTTTTTAAATATATAATTTGAGCTTTTTCAAAAGTGAAACCACACATATGTACTGGAAGCATCAATGTTGTGCTCACTCATATTTCCATTCTGTAAATATTATGTAATGTATTAGTGATTTATTAGTGACATAGTTTCTGCTTGAACAACCTTTAAAACTGTGGGCTCCTCAAACTCTGCACTCTTAGATAGAAAGGTTTTTCTCAACTCAACTCTAATCGTAATATTTTAACCTTCTGTTCACCCGCCCTACACATCTGATAATTTTGCACACCTGGATTATATCTCGTCAACCTCTTCCGTTCCAAGAAAAAGAATCTGCTTACCCACTTCTCTCCTCAATCAGAATTCCACAGACCCAATAATATTCTTATAAATTCCCCTTTTTATTGTTGTTTTATGTATGACTGTTGCAATTTCGTTCAGACTTCGGTCTGAATGACAATAAAGGGCTATCTATCTATCTATCTTTTCTTCACCAGTGCAATCACATTATTGCACTAATCGCCACCAGTCTGCACACCTTATCCTAACTGTGGCCTAACTAATGTCTTGTACAGTTCTAATATTACCTCCTTGCTCTTATGTTCTACGTCTCTGCCAATAAAGGAAAGTAGTCCAAATGCACCTTATCTATCCATCTTTCAACCTTCAGGTATCTGTGGACATGCAACAGAAACAGGATCTCAGATACACTATATTTTCTGAGTATTCTACCATTCACTGCATATTCTGCTGTCTTCTTTGGCATCCCCAAATGCATTACTTCACAATTTTTTGAGATTGCCACATTTTTGTTCATCTGACCAGTTGTTACTTCCCGCTGCCTTTAACTTTTTTCTTCAACACTATCCAATGCATTTGTCATACGCAAGCTTTTTCAAATTAATATCTTCAAGTTCAATTCATTCGTTTACACAGGATGAGTAATGCACTGTACCAGTGGGATTTCAGAACTTCAACTACAACTGTTAAAAGACCACCACTGAGTCCATTTTTGGATCCAACATCACTTTTGCTTGGATCTCATACATTTGCATGCTGATCAGTCTACCAAGTGAATCTCACCAATTACTTTTAATTTGCAAAAATTAACAGGTAATTGTAAATAGGCTACATTTCAGACTATCCAAAGTGAGTGTTATCACATTCCCCGATAATTAAATCAATATTTGGTAAATCAGTTCAGCCAATGTATTAGTCACATTTAGGTATTTTATTTATACAGGTTTTTCGGTTTGATCCACGGAATAACTCATGGCTTCAGGTTGCTGGAATGCTGGAAAGGCGCACACGGTTTCATGTGAATGCAATTTTAGACCGGATTATATCTGTGGCAGGGGGCACACTGCTAGGGAACTTAACTTATACAGTGGAAGAATACAAATTTGAAAAGAACAAGTGGGAGTTTGTAACACCCTTCCCTGTGGCAGTGGCAGACCATACTGGGGCTGTTCACAAAGGTATTCTCTACATTTCAGGTAAGGATAAAGAATGGGGAAAAAAAGTTACACAAACATTTTAGAAGAATAGCAGTTCAAGATTACGCAGATTTGCACTTAAGAAAATATTTTATCATCCTATGTTCCACAAAATAAAATAGGCTGCAATGTGGTAAGTTTATTTAGATGTTCTAGAGACAGGAGCATTTTTATACATTTCCTATAGGCTGTGGGTCGAGGAGCTTTATCGTTCAAGTTCCTGACCCAACTCACGGGAACTACCTGAATTTTTAACATACTGTGTAAAAATATTATATAAATCATACCTGAAACTCGTCAAGACCAAAACCTGCACATTTTTAAAAAATACGAGAAAAACTTCCAATTTTCTGAGTAGTAATTGTCCATCAATGCACGTTTGACATTGAGGTTGGACGCAAATTGACCAATCCCGCGCTTTGTTTTATGATCGCAAGGCAGCGAGGATCATGGCTGCCTCCTCATTACATCAAAACAATAGCAATGTTTCCAAGGAATAAAGGTAATGCAAACCTTGTTGATAATTTAGTTTTTCAATTGATTTATCTTTATAAAGTTATGATGTGACCTGTTAAATAAAAATGATAAATAACAAATGTAGAGCTAGGGTTAGGATTAGGATAAGGGTTAGGGTCAGTTGGTCAGTCTGTTGGTCGGGCTTGTCAGTAGGCCGATGGATGCTGTGGAGGATCGGTCGGGCTGTCAGGCCGTCGGTGGCTGGTGAGTGACCGGGCCGCCGGTGGGTCGTGAGTGGTAAGCCGGGCTGGGCCGCCGGTGGGTCGTGAGAGTGGTCAGCCGGGCTGGGCCGCCGGTGGGTCGTGAGAGTGGCCGGGCCGCCGGTGGATGGTGAGAGTGGTCAGTCCGCCAGTGGGGTGCTGCGAGTGGTCGGACAGCCGGTGGTGCTGCGAGTGGTTGGACGGCCGGTGGGTGCTGCGAGGGGTCAGTCGGGCTGTCGGTAGGCCGGTGTTGCAGAGAGCGGGCGGTCTGACAGAGCCGGCGTTATGGTGGTGCTGAAGGCGGCCCGGGTGGCGAGCAGGGCAGTGCTGCTCCCCACTATCATCACCACGATGATCAAGAAGAGCATGCTGGCCGAGGTGGACGAGCTGCGGGACCACACGTACGGAGCCTGCAGCCGGTCCCAAAGCGGCTCCAGCTCCAGCCATGGGCAGCTCTGGAAGGGGGGCGAGTTAAGATTAAGGCTAAGCATTTTCCTGTCAGTGGAAGATGTCTTAGCCTTCCCCCAGCATGGCACTGCCCCAGTCCCACTGTAGCCGTTACCCTCACTCTGCACACTGGCAGTCAGTAGGGTTCAGTAAACAGGGGAACTCACAGGAATTGCCCTCACCCATTAATTAGGCTGGTTCAGGAGCCAGACCTCTGCGGCAGTCTCATTCAAAAAACACACAATTATATTATTTTAATATAATTATACATAATTATATATGATTAGTCATATTCATGTCATATATATATATATATTTATATATACACACACACATATATATATATATGGTATAATATATGGTTTAAATAGACTGCAACACGGAAATAGGCTCCCCCATGGTGTAATATGGGCATTGGACACTAGATGGCGCTTACTTTTTCGATCTAATTTTCTAATTAGTTTACTTAATTAATGTGCAACTTTTGGCACTGACGAGTTATGACTTCCTTCTCAATTATATTTTATCTAACTCTGTGCAAAATTTCATGTTCTGAGACATGGGTCACTAAAGTTGATTTCTGGACACATTTTTGATGCTCAGCCCACAGCCTACTAGCACAATTGGCACATGAAGGTGCTGCGAGGGTGGCCTATCAAAGTAGGGTTAACTGTCTGAGGCATTTTGAGAAGGTAAAATATAAGGATAAAAGATAATCCAAATGACTCAACTTCAGATAATACTGTCACTAAGAAATAACTGCTAAATGGCAAAAATATAATCGATTGTACCAACCTAAAAAGAAAACTTATTTTTGTTGCAAGCCAGCATCATTCATTGGAATGTAATGTTATAGAACCTTCAAACTTCAACACCAGGAATTTCACTGCAGTCAATCAACCTGACGAACATTTGCGAATAATGATCAGAAATGGATAATATTAAGGAAGCACACAATATTTTTACCTGTTCCTGTTCCAGCAATATCTGAAGTTTAAAATTCTTAACTTGTGTTCAGTTTCCTACCGCATCCACTATTTTTAAGAACTCTTATGTGTCTCTCATGATCTCATGCATTTTTTATTTTCTTGCTCCTTGCCTGCAGCTTCACCAGCTAAAGTTCAAAGCTTTGGAATCCCTTCCCTAGACTTCCCTGCCTCTCTAACTTTAAAATGTTCACTTTTCATGTTCTAATATTTTATCACTGGCTAGGTGCAAAATTGTTTGATGCTGCTGTGAAGCACCTTGAGGCATGTGAAATGTTGAAAATGTTTTACAGATGTCTCTTTTGATATTGCACGTGCTTGAAAATATAGCCTTCCTGTTGCTTGTTGTCATTATGTAATCACTTCCCTTTGTATCAACCCTATTTCAGCCGCTATTACTTTTCTCAGTCCTTAATGCATTTCTCCTAATCTTGCGTTTTAGTACTGCTAATCAGTTCATTACTAAAACCCACACTCTAAACCCATCTGTGTATATGTGCACAAGTATGGGGTGGAAGATTGCAAATTTCACATGGTCCGCCCTGTTTCGACGAATGCAATCAACCCGGCATGCACAATCAAATAAGATCAAATAGAACAAGTTGCCCTGCAACTTTAGGCTGTGCACGCCATACGCAAGAAGAAACAGCACAAGTATTAGGTTAATCCTGATTGATGTTGGTGGATGGTAAGATTTATCCAGGCAGCAAACAGAGCCTCCAGTCTAAAAATATTATTTGAATCAATGCTGACGTTACCCACTCTGTGGCCAAATCTGCACCATAGAGAAAGATAAGAGTGTAACTTAAGTTCCAGTAACATTATTTATTAGGCATCCTAAAACTGTTTTTATTCTTGTAAGGAATCTGGGCACCACCTGAAAGACCAATACTTATTACCAGTGCCTATTTTTCCTGCCTGCTGTCTTATTTAATAGCTGTGGCTCTTCCCCCCCAGTGCCAGAATTTAGAACTGAACACCCCAGCGGTATGAATATTGACTTACCAAATTTCAGGTAGTCCTTGCTTTCTCCCTCCTTCCCCTCCCCTTCCCAGCTCTCCCATAGCCTACTGTCTCCGCCTCTTCCTTTCTTCTTCCCGCCCCCGTTCCCACCCCCACCCCCACATCAGTCTGAAGAAGGGTCTCGACCTGAAACGTCACCCATTCCTTTGCTCCATAGATGCTGCCTCACCCGCTGAGTTTCTCCAGCTTTTTGTCTACCTTTTTCCAGCATCTGCTGTTCTTTCTTAAACATACATCAGTTAGTTGCACAGTTCAGTTGTATTAAGATTAATTCAAGTCTTGTTCCATCACACAGCTCAGCTAAAATTTTACAATTCTTTACTTGGATTTCGCACACCTTACCCATTCCATCTCATTTATTTTTATTACTGGACTGAACCTACTATCTTCCATCGATCATCTCAAGTCTCCGCTGGGTTCGTATGAGTTGAAATGTTTGACATTCTTTTTCTATTTCATCTTTTTGATTTTGGCCTTCGAGTTAATGTTGCATTTTGCAAGAGTTACACGTGTTCTTAAATTTTAAAACACTGAATACTAAGCTATTTTGTTCTGTCCATCAGGTGGATTCTCAGCAGGAAAAGCTCTTAATGATCTGTACAGTTATATCCCAAGACTACGACGATGGATCATTAACCAATCCATGACATTTGCCCGGTGTGACCACGGAATGGCTACCATTGGAGACAAAATATTTTGCGTAGGGGGAAGAGCTTTAAACTCAGTAAGATACATTTTAAATGTTCATGTTGTCACAAAGTACATTTCTTAATTTATAAATCAACTGGTCAGTGAAAAGATAGAGAAGTAATTCTAACTCCTTCAAAATTGTTATACCTTTAAGAACATTTATCAACATATCATGGTCAACTAGGTGTGAAGGATGGCCAAGGAAATATCCATAATTGCTTGCATTTTGAGACTGCTTTAAAAAGATAAAATAGGAAATGTATAAACAAGTTGAGTGGGAATCCGAATGCATCCTGGAGTCTGTTTATATTAATTACTAAATCAAGTGGGACCAGTAGGAACCCGTTCCCCCAACGCAATATTCCACCACTCACCCGTTCCCCCAATGCAACCCATTTCCACCATTCACCCATTCCAACGTAACCCGTTTCCCAATGCAATATTCCACCACTCACCCTCATCCCCAAAACTCCGTCCCCCTCCTCTTCACCCTCCCTCTTTTTTCCCCTACCCTCAGTCATTCCCTCCCTCCATAACCCCTCTCCCCTCCCTACCCCCTTTGACGTCATTGTGAGGTGCAAGCTGCTGTGATTTTGAAAACTACGTTTTTTTAAATGTAAATGAGATCCCATTGTGATGTAATTGTGTGGTGGAACACTGCTGATGGGCAGTTTTTTAAAATAAAACTGATTTTTTTAAAATTGTAAATGAGATCCCATTGTGATGTCATTGTGGGGTGGAACACTGCTGACGGGCAGTTTATGTAAATGAGATCCCATTGTGATGTCATACCCTGCTCTGCCAGTGCAAGTTCAAGTGATTTTTCTCAAACTGGATTTTGTAAAGTTTAAAATGTGAATAACTTGTAAAGTATACCATCAATCTGAACGAAACGTGATGCACCACACACACACACAGACAATGGCGAGTAAGGTGGGCCAAAAAATGTAGCACTATCGTGTACCGTTTTGGCGTAGTTCCGGGAGCACTGCCCGGACAGACAGACATAGAAACAGACAGACATATGAGAGTTTTAGTAATATACTAGATCAACTGCAGACCCGTTGGGTCTGCTCCACCAAACCAGCCGTTCCCTACCCGTATCCCCGGGGGAGGCGTGGTCCTCCAACTCAAGCCGTTCCCAAACGTAAGATTCCAGCACTCCCTTTGCCTTCCTCAGCAGTGATCTTAAAAAAAAAATTGCACTTGCCCTGCGTGTTGCAATAACAATTCACCCTCCCCCTTCTAGTCGAACCATTGTGACGTCATCATTTGAAGCTGGTCGGTTTGAAATTCACGGTAATTAATCAGTAATTTTGAGAAATAAAGCATAAAATGTTCAGAGAAAGTGATCTATGCCTCGAGGGGGAAAATGTGAATCAGAATATGTAAAAATCTTGTGAAAGTTGGCATTTTTAAAGCTTTAATCGCAAATAACGTTAGATATAGGTTGAAATCTTCATTGAGGCTTGATTTTTTTTCAACTTTAATCAGTAATGTCCAGAAATAAAGCATAAAATGTTCAGTGAAAGTGATCTCGGCCTCGAATGGAAAATTGTGAATCAGAATATGTAAAAATCTTGCGAAAGTTGGCATTTAGGAAGAAGTCAAATATAGGAAGAAATCTTCATTCACGCTGATCTCTGCTAGCTGAGCCATTGTGATGTCATCGTTTGAAGCTGGTGCTTTTAATTTCAAAGTCTTTTGATGTTTTTAAACTTTAATCAGTAATAAGACGAGAAATAAAGCGTGAAATATTCAGATAAGGCGATCCTGGCCTTGACGGGAAAAATGTCAACCGGAATATGTTAAAATATTATTGTTACCACGTAATTTCGCAAAGATGTAAAGACAACCACATGTACACACACATATACACACTAGGAAGATCAGATTTTTAATAAGTAAACTAGACCGAGTGGGACCCGTTGAGGGGGGGAGAGTGCAGCCTGCGGCGTCACGTCTCCCTTGATAGGAGGGGAGAGGAGGGGGAGAGAGAGGGGGAGAGAGGGGGGGAAGAGGGGGGAGAGAGAGGGGCGGCTGGGGGAGCGAGAATGGGTGGGGGGAGAGGGGGTGGGGAAAGGGGGAAGAGAGAAAGAGGGGGGAGAGAGAGAGGGGGAGAGAGAGAGAGGGGGGAGAGAGAGAGGGGGGAGAGAGAGGGGGTGGAGAGAGGGGGGGGAGGCCCGGGCTGAGCCAAGGATCGGACCCGAGCCAAGGCGAGAGTGGGCGAGTGTCAACCAAAGGACAGCAGTCTTCAGCTATGATCTTTGGTCTTCAGTCGACGGCCCGACTTTTGAATAACGGGGGGAGGGGAGGGGGGAGGGGAGGAGGGAGGGTGACGTCACCTGCAGCGCGAGGAAGAACGGCACACAGATCCATTGTGACGTCATCAGCGAAATACAGTTGTTTTTTTTTCAGATTTTTGAACATTTTCATTAATAACTCGAGAAATAAAGCATGAAATTTTCAGATAAGGAAATTTCGGACTCCAGGAGAAAAATCTCTACTGGAATATGTAAATATTTTACCGTTATCGCGTCGTTTTTTCGAGAAGATGTGATTATACACAAACAAATACACACACGAACAAACACACACACATCCAAGATCAGACTTTGAATAGGTACTAGACCAAGTGGGACCCGTTGGGTCCCATCCCTTCAACGCGGGGGGGGGGCGGCCTGCCGCATCACACAAACACTATCCACCCCCCCACACACACTAACCACCCCCCCCCACACACTAACCACCCCCCCCCACACACACACACACACTAACCATCCCCCTTGATATTATATAAATATTATTAAATCACTCCTTTTACCCCATCCCCACCCTATCCACTCACGCATAGCCCCCAAGTCGCAGGCGCGTCTAGATAGGGAGAGAATGGGTGAGTAGAGAGAGAGGGCAGAGAGAGAGGGGGCAGAGACAGAGACAGAGAGAGAGAGGGTCAGAGACAGAGAGAGAGGGGAGAGGGAGAGATAGCGGGGAGAGAGGGGGGGAGAGAGGGGGGAGAGAGAGAGGGGGAGGAGAGAGAGGGGGAGAGAGAGGGGGGCGGAGAGAGGGGGGAAAGAGAGAGGGGGAGAGAGCGGGGGGGGGAGAGAGCGGGGGGGAGGCCCGGGCTGAGCCGAGGACCGGACCCGAGCCGAGCCGAGGACCGGACCCGAGCCGAGCCGAGCCGCAAGCGTCGACCAAAGGACCGCGAATAGGGCTGCTGCAGTCTTCAGCTATGATCTTTGGTCAATAGACAATAGGTGCAGGAGTAGGCCAATTGGCCCTTCGAGCCAGCACCGCCATTCAATGTGATCATGGCTGATCATCCACTGCTATGCTGATGACACCCAGATCTATCTCAGCACCAAGTCCCCCCACCACCCCCCTCTCTCCCATATCAACTCCTGCCTATCAGCCATCAAATCTTGGATGCAACTCAACTTCCTTAAATTAAACAGTAGCAAAACAGAATTTCTCCTCATTGGCTCCAAATCAACACTCACTAAAATTAACAACCCCACTCTCACTATCGACGGCACCACTGTCTCCCCATCTCCTCAGGCACGCAACCTTGGCGTGATCCTTGACTCAACCCTCTCCCTTGAGCCTCACATCCGCCATGTTGTCAAAACATCATTTTTTCACCTCCGCAACATTGCAAAAATCAGATCGTCTCTCACACCCCCCGCTGCTGAAAGACTCATCCATGCCTTCATCTCCTCCCGACTGGACTACTGTAACTCTCTTCTTTTCGGAATCAATTCCAGCAGCATCAAACGACTCCAACTGGTCCAAAATGCAGCCGCTCGACTCATTACCCACACCAAATCCTGGCACCACATCACCCCAGTTCTCAAAGAACTTCACTGGCTTCCCATTTCCCACCGGATCACCTACAAAATCCTGGTCCTCACCTACAAAGCCCTCAACAACCTGGCCCCCCCTTATCTCATTGACCTCCTCTCCCCCTACCAACCCTCACGGTCCCTCAGATCCACATCAGCTGGTCTCCTCTCCACTCCGAAATCAAACCACTGCACTTTTGGAGGCAGAGCCTTCTCCAGGGCAGCTCCCAGGCTCTGGAATTCCCTCCCACAACCGGTCTGAAATTCTGAGTCCCTCACCATCTTCCAGTCCCGCCTCAAGACCCATCTCTTCACCTCTGCATACCCTTAGTCCCATGTTCCCCTCCCCTCTGTCTTACTGCTCTATTTTGTTTTGTTTATTCCTGACTCTCAATTGTAAAGCGACTTTGAGTCCTGAAAAGCGCTATATAAATAAAATCTATTATTATTATTATTATTATCATCGAAAAAATTAGTACCCCGTTCCTGCCTTCTCCACATATCCCCTGACTCTGTGATTTTTAAGAGCCCTATCTAGCTCTCTCTTGAAAGCATCCAGAGAACCTGCCTCCACCGCCCTCTGAGGCAGAGAATTCCACAGACTCACCACTCTCTGTGAGAAAAAGTGTTTCCTCATCTCCGTTCTAAATGGCTTACTCCTTATTCTTAAACTGTGGCCCCTGGTTCTGGACTCCCCCAACATCGGGAACATGTTTCCTGCCTCTAGTGTGCCAAAGCCCTTAACAATCTTATATGTTTCAATGAGATTTCCTCTCATCCTTCTAAACTCCAGAGTGTACAAGCCCAGCTGCTCCATTCTCTCAGCATATCACAGTCCCGCCATCCCGGGAATTAACCTTGTAAACCTATGCTGCACTCCCTCAATAGCAAGAATGTCCTTCCTCAAATTAGGGGACCTAAACTGCACACAATACTCTAGGTGTGGTCTCACTAGGGCTCTGTACAACTGCAGAAGGACCTCTTTTCTCCTATATTCGATTCCTCTTGTTATAAAGGCCAACATGCCATTCGATTTCTTCACTGCCTGCTGTACCTGCATGCTTACTTTCATAGACTGATGTACAAGGACCCCCAGATCCCGTTGTACTTCCCCTTTTCCCAACTTGACGCCATTTAGATAGTAATCTGCCTTCCTGTTTTTGCTACCAAAGTGGATAACCTCACATTTATCCGCATTAAACTTCATCTGCCATGCATCTGCCCACTCCCCCAACCTGTCCAAGTCACCCTGCATTCTCATAGCATCCTCCTCACAGTTCACACTGCCACCCAGCTTTGTCATCTGCAAATTTGCTAATGTTACTTTGAATCCCTTCATCCAAATCATTGATGTATATTGTAAATAGCTGCGGTCCCAGCACCGAGCCTTGCGGTACCCCACTAGTCACTGCCTGCCATTCTGAAAGGGACCCGTTAATCCCTACTCTTTGTTTCCTGTCTGCCAACCACTTCTCTATCCATGTCAGCACTCTACCCCCAATACCATGTGCCCTAATTTTGCCCACTAATCTCCTATGTGGGACCTTATCAAATGCTTTCTGAAAGTCCAGGTACACTACATCCACTGGCTCTCCCTTGTCCATTTTCCTAGTTACATCTTCAAAAAATTCCAGAACATTAGTCAAGCATGATTTCCCCTTCGTAAAACCATGCTGACCCGGACCGATCCTTTTACTGCTATCCAAATGTGCGGCTATCTCATCTTTTATGTTATCTTTTATCATCTTTCATCACATGGTTTTACATCAAGAAAAATAATTTACTCAGTTATAGAGTCCTGTTTAAATTTGTTATTGTCACATGTACCAAGGTACAGTGAAAAGCTGTTTTACATGATATCTAAACAGATCAGATATACAACACATAGATACATTCAATTCCAACTCAAGTACAATAGATAGAGCAAAGGGAAAGATACAGAGTGCAGAATATAGTTCTCAGCATTGTAGCAGATCAGTTTCATAAATAAACTCTATTGTTCAGAAGCCTGATAAAAGAGGGGAAGAAACTGTTTCTGCGTCTGGTGGTGCATGTTTTTCAGCTTCTGATCCTTCTGATGAATGGGAGCAGGAAGAAGGAATGACCGGGGTGGGACAAGTCTGGCTGCTTTTTTGTGGCAACGTGAAGCGCAGATGGAGTCAATGGTGGAAAGTCTGGTCTGTGTGATGGACTGGGCTACATCTACAACTCTCTGCAATAGATGCAAGAGCTATTCTCAACCCAAGCTGTGATATGAGCCCTTCAATGATGCATCTGTAGAAGTTTGCCTAATTTTCTCAGTGTCCTCGGGAAGTAGAGGTGCCTTCTTGACTGTTGCATCAAAGCGGTTGGTCCACAATAAATCATTGGTAATATTAACACCAAAAAACTTGAAGCTTTCAACCATTTCCACTTCGGTACCAGTGATGTTGATTATACTTGCACTCTAGGGGCCATTTACAGTAAAGGTTAACCTGGAGCACCTGGAGGAAATCCATATGCTTACTGGGAAAACGCGCAAACATCATACAGACATTATTCCTAGTGTTTCCTTACAAAGTATCATAGAATTTTCAGTGATTGTAATTAAAGTAATTGACACTGGTGCCTTTACACTAAAACTTGTGAATATCAAGTTTTTGCATTGCCAAATCAACAAAACCTTTTGCTTCCCACCATAACAAACAAGTTGGCCAAATAAGAAAACATGAGATACCTTTTGCTGATGGAAAAATAGAACATTTTGGTGATGAGAACAGAAATAGAAGTTAGTTTTGTAGACTACAGAAATAAATTTCAATTTAAAAGTATTTTTCTCCAAACTGAACTCAAACCTAGACAATCAAGTAGAAAATAAAAGGAACAACATCTACCTCCCAAACTAATTTCATGAGAAGTTGTTTAAAATATATTTTCATTTTCAAACAATGGCTCCTGAAAGTACTTTGGCAAATCAGCATTCATTAATTTTAAAAAATCCAAAGGAACTGAATGCCCTGCTTTATGCTGCGAAAGAGTGGGAGATATTGTGCTGATTACAATAAAAACAATGTAGTGATGTTATCTTTTTACTTTGTTTAAATATGTTATTGATTTCTTTCAGTCAACTGAATGGCTTCATGTAAATGAAACAGAGTATTACACCCCTACAGCTGACCAGTGGACAATACTTAAGGTATCACCCTTTGACTGCTGTCAATTTAGCACATCTGTGCACAATTCCAAGCTCTACATCACTGGTGGTGGTTCCCTATGTCAAATGGCCAAAAAGGACAGTATTTTCATCTATGATCCAGAAGCCAGAAAGTGGGAGAGGGCAGGTGCATTACCTCTGCCATTGATGGATCATGCTGCGTGCACAGTTAAACTCTCTGGAGAGATTTTACACAAGTTAAAATGTGAGAAGAGCATCCATCCACTTCTTGGTACAAGAAAGATTTCTACTCTCAATCTATTTATAACTGATTAGTATGTTATATTTACAAAATGGGCATATGTAAAAATGAAAATCAAAAATGAAATGGAACTGTTGGTGGACTATAACCATGCTATATTACAAACAGCTTGACTTTAGCTCATTGAACATTTGTGGAAAATCTGAATATGTATTCAATTTACCTAGTTCAAAGGCAGTTCCTAAAAATCATGCTGTAATCAAATCACTTCCTTGTAAAAAATATCGTTCTGATAAGATATCAACTGTCCAGCTGATCATTTTACACCATGACATATGCAACAACAGAAGACACAGACTATACTAATTGCAGCAACTAATAATCTCTGGGAAAAGATTTCATAGCAAAATCATCAGCTGGCAATTTACACGAGACAGTACTTTTGTAAAAAAAAGTAAATCTAAAAGATGACAAATAATTACATTGTAAAATTTGACACCTGAAATATTACTTATGTTGTATCAGTACAGATTAAATCCAATTGCTCAACGTTGTACATGTTTATTTTCTATTGTTACAATCAATCAGGTAACACGTATACATGATTCAACAAGTTCATTTGAGGAATAAAATATTTTAATCTTTATCTATTCTGGCTGGGCAAATATGAAAAATTGAATAAATGGAGAGACTTTTGTTACTTGGTTTCACAAATGTCAAATGCCAATGATAAAACATTCTCCCTAAATAAAATAAAATCAGAGAGCATAGAAGCCAATATGCCTGTGCCAGCTATATAAAAGATCTGTCTAACTGAGGCAAAGACAGCAGCCTTTTCCCGTGATCATGCAAATTAATATTCTTCCAGTGTCTTACTCTCTTTTAAAACTTACAATCAAATTGATTCCATCACTTAAAGTAATGAGTTTTAAATTAATGAACAATTTAATTCATGAATAATGTGATTCCTCTGCCCTTATACCCCTTAAAATAGTAAAATAATATGATAGGAATCTCTCTTGATTTGTCCCGAGACCTCCAACAATTTATGAATATTACTCGGTACTTGGTCCTTTCATTCTGGGAGCCCAAGATTTATCTTTCGTTGAACATACATCCAATGACATTGGACTGTACAGGTATGACCTGTAGCCTGAGACATCTCATGGAAAGCACACATTGAAAGCTTTTAGGTATCTCTTTTTTTTTTGTTTCTGGCAAAATCAATCACTTACACAGCATTCGCCATATATGATGAAGTGCTTTAAGAGATTGGTTATCGTATATAGCAAGAACCTGGACCCACTGCAATTTGCCTTTTGCCACAATCTTTTGAGATGCCTTTTGCGATCTCGCTGGCTCTCCACTCTGCATTACACCACTTGGACAATGGAAACACATACATCAGGCTGTTGTTCATCGACTACTGCTCAGCGTTCAACACCAACATCCCCTCCAAATTTGTTGCCAAGCTCAAGGTGTATGCGCTTAATTTTGCAACCGGTTCCTGGACTTTCTCATCAAAAGACCACAATCGGCAACATTTCCTCCTTGTTAACCATCAGCACAGGAGCATGCCAGACAGTGTATTCAGTCCCCTGCTCTATCCACTCTATACCCATGACTGTGTAGCCATATCAACTCCATCTTTAAATTCGATGACACCACCGTTGTTGGATGATTTACAGATAATGATGAGTCAGAGTACAGAAGGGAGATCAATCATCTGATTGAATGGTGCCAGAAAAAACACCTTGCTCTCAACGTCAGTAAGACCAAGGAATATGTCCAAGGATTCACAAACTTGTCTTCATCGATGAGTTGGTGGTGGAGTGAGTCAACACCAAGTTCCTGGGAATGTATAACTCTGAAGATCTGTCCAGGGCCCGGCAGGCACATTGATGCAATTATATAGAAAGCCCATCAGCACCTCTACATCCTCAGAATATTGAGGAGATTCAGTATGTCGACAAATATTTTCTTGAACCTCTACACATGTATGGTGGAAAGCATATTGACTGGTTGCGTCACAACCTGATTCGGCAACTCAAACACTCAGGAGTGAAGGAGAATACAAAAAGTGGTGGACATTGCTAGGTTACTCACAGGTATTGATTTCCCCACCATTAAAGGGATCTATACGAGGCACTCTCAAAAAGGCAAGCAGCATTAACGAGGATCCTCACTACCCTGGTCAGGTGCACATTTCACTCCTGCCAAGAAGGTATCGGAATATGAAAACTGTGACCTCCAAGTTCAGGAACAGCTACTTCCCAACAACCATCAGGTTCTTGAACACTACAAACATACTACTCTGAACTCTCTTGGTTGTACATCGGGTTTTGTTCTGCACAATAATTTGTTTGTTTTTTTAATTTATGGAACTTTCTTTTGTTTATTGTGTTATTTAGGAGTACTGCATTTACAGGCCTGTTATACTGCTGCAAGTAAGAATTTCATTGTTCCATTTCGGTACATATGACAATTACACACTCTTGACCCATTATTCAAGAGGCATAATTTCTTCTCAGTACATCGCAGGATTTGAACACCAGCAAGGGATGTCAATAAGTTATCTTACCTTCTTTTAATTCCTTCAGTGCTTTTGCACTGTACTGACCTCACCACAGAGCCTCAATAGACAATAGGTGCAGGAGTTGGCCATACGGCCTTTCGAGACAGCACCGCCATTCACTGTGAGCATGGCTGAGCATTCACAATCAGTGTCCCGTTTCTGCCTTCTTCCCATATCCATTGACTCCGCTACCTTTAAGAGCTCTATCTAACTCTCTCTTTAACGCCTCCAGAGAATTGGCCTCCACTACCTTCTGAGGCAGAGAATTCCACAGATTCACAACTCTCTGTGTGAAAACATTTTTCCTCATCTCCATTCTAAATGGCTTACACCTTATTCTTAAGCTGCAGCCCCTGGTTCTGGACTCTCCCAACATCGGGAACATGTTTCCTGCCTCTAGCGTGTCCAAACCCTTAATAATCTTATATGTTTCATCCTTCCAAATTCAAGAGAATACAAGCCCAGCCGCTCCATTCTATCAACATGTGACAGTCCCGCCATCCCAGGAATTACCCTTGTGAACCTACGCTGAACTCCCCCAATAGCAAGAATGTCCTTCCTCAAATTTGGAGACAAATACTACACACAATACTCCAGGTGTGGTCTCACTAGGGCCCTGTACAACTGCAGAAGGACTCCTGTTGATATGAAGACCAACATGCCATTCGCTTTCTTCACTGCCTGCTGTACCTACCTTGACCTAACTACTTGATTATTCATTATTATGTTAGGCTCCCATGCTCCTATGACCCAACAACAGGTGTAATTGGGCCTGCAACAATTGCGATGTGGATCCATGCTCGGAATGGAGGACTACGCAGCTCATTTATATCCATCCATCCATCCATCCATCGCGTTCACTCCAACTCGGGGTTGAATGGTGCCATCTGCTTCATGATGTCCTGGTGCTGTGTTAGCCATTCGTCATGAGACAGCTTCACTCATAAGTAAGCTAGGCGGATGAGCAAGAAAGAAAGAAAACAATACATCACAGAATTCAACATAAAACATCCACCACAGAGGAACCAGCATCTCCCGCTGTGGTGGAAGGCACAAGCGTTCAGTCAATCTTCCTCCGTTCACCCGTGGTCGGAGCCATGAACCCTCCTCGGTCGCCGCTATGGACAGCCCGATGTACTGGTGCTCTCGGCAGGGTGATCGAAAATCCGACATCGGGACGGAACGGAATTCCCGAATCGACCGCGGCTTCATGATGACAAAACCACAGGCCCCCCGGTCGGAGCAATTTTACTTCGGTGTCACGTGAGTGACTATGTGAAGAAGCCCCGTCAGTCCGCATGCGCGTCATTACATCTGACGCATGGCGCAACGACGGGCTGGCAGGCGTGTAGCTCCACCAGCGGTAAGTTTTAAAAACCCTCAGGTACGTTTTTCAAACTTAGTTGAGGTCGTTTTCTGCGGTCGGTAAGTCTTGTTGCAGGAGCAAGTGATTAAGGGAAGGTCGAGGCGGGCCACCGGGAGAGCAGCTATAGAAGACCGCGGGAGTGCGGGTAGCGGACGGCCATCCATCTCGCCTTCAGAGTCACTGGCGGCACGGCCAGTGGCTTCCGACGTGGTGCCCGTTGAAAGCACCGTGGCTACTCCGGCGGGAAGAAAAGCCACTAAGAAGTCGGTAAGGCCCGTTGACTCGGATGAGTCGGGCCAGGAGGGTTCCCCTCCCACAATGGATAGCGTCTTCGGACGTCTGTCTAGGATGGAGCTCCTGATGGAGAGGATGCTCCATCACGATATGCTCCAGCAAGAGGAGCTTTATATCCGCGGGTCTCCTCGGGGGCCCGTGGCAGTGGCACCTGTAGAAGGGCTGCTTAATGTCTCCCTCTCGGAGTAGGAGAGCATACGGGGTCAGTTTTGTTCTGACTCCGAGGCCGGAGGTATAGCCGGTGAGCATACCCCAAGGCAAGAAGGCCGCGAACCAGGGGTGCCAAGCATGGCATCTAAATTTGCTATTCCGACTGGAACTGGGGAACCGCTGGATGAGGACCTAGCTATGACTATAAATTACATGGCCTCACACCAGCTGCAAGACCTCATAATGGCAGAAACTTCCAAAAAATACGAGACACCCGCCAATTGTGCCTCGATCAAAGTGCCAACCGTGAACCACACTATCTGGGGTCACATGGGTGTAGGTATCAGAGCCCTAGAACTGTGGCTCCAGAAGATACTAAAGCTGCTCGCTTCAGGCATTACAGCTTTCGCTAGGTCGGTCGATGGGGGGTTCCTGTCTGAGGTGCAGCAGGATGCTCTGGCCCTTTTGTGCAATGCACATTTTGAAATAAACTGTCTCAGAAAGAGTGCTATCCATCCTACTCTGAATCCCAAGTTTGCGGCACTGTGCAAATCGAGCAATGTGCAACCGCCGAATCTACTGTTCGGTGATGACCTATCAAAATGTGTCAGAGAGTTGGACGACGAGGCGAAAACGGTCGGCCTCATAAAAGCCCAACCGACTAGCAAAGTTCCATTTCGGCAGCACCCCTACAAGCGGTTCGCTGAAGCTGGTTCAGGTCAAGGACCAAGCCGGGCCTTGCCAACCAAGCGCAATTGGCGCACTCCAACATTCTTCACCTCCAGAACTCGGGGGCAGAAGTTTCCACCAACAACCGTGGAGGTAGGTGGATGTGGTTCTTTTCAGAACATGTCATGTATGGGTCAGTTACAAGTTGGTGGGAGATTACACTTGTTTTTCAATGAATGGTGTAGCATAACATCAGATTTGTTTATAGTGCACAGTATACAAGGGTTCCAAATAGAATTCCTTTTCAAATTGCGCCCACCTACACAGCATACACCAAGCCGGACATTGGTTTTTTCACAACAAGAGTCTTTAGATGTACAAGCTGAAATTGAAACGTTATCCAAAAAAGGGGTAATTGAGAAGTTGTTTCATCAATCGCACCAATTTGCGTCTAATATATTTCCGAGACAAAAGAAGGATGGTGGGTGTCGAATCATTCTTGATCTAACTCGACTTAACTCCTATGTGCAGTATAAACATTTCAAAATGGAAACTTTTGTTACTGCTAAACAACTGGTTTCCAAAGGATGTTATATGGCATGCATAGATCTTAAAGATGTATACTATTCAGTACCCATTCATTACAATCACCGGAGATATTTGAAGTTTAGCTGGATGAGGCAACTATGGCAGTTTAAAGCATTGCCTAATGGGTTAACCTCAGCTCCTAGATTATTTACAAAGTTGTTAAAACCGGTGTTGGGCCTACTCCGGGCTCAGAATCATATTGTAATGGCCTATTTGGATGATGTCCTAATCATAGGCAAGACTCAGGAATCAGCTGAATTATCTGTTTCAGCTACCAAACTCATGTTTGGTTGGGGTTTCTCATCCATCCAGTTAAATCCAAATTGATACCATCTAGAGTCATTGATTATTTGGGATTCACCATTAATTCAACTCACATGTCTGTGACTGCCTAGGGGCAAGAGATCAGAGTTAATAGAAGCTTGTAACAATCTCGTTGATGAGCTTGTAACAATCTCGTTGATGAGCAACAATCTTCTATTTGACAGGTGGCTAGTATAATTGGCAAATTAGTGGCTGCTTTTCCAGCTGCACAATTCGGGCCTTTACATTACCAAATTTACAACGTGCAAAGGAGCAGGCACTCAAAAGACATGCAGGTCATTTCAATAGACCCATGCGGTTACCAGCTGAAGCCATTTCTGTGTTACAGTGGTGGATAGCGAATATTAGGCAAATTCTGATTGATAAACCTTCAGTTATTTTACAAACTGATGTTAGTGCTCTAGGATGGGGAGCTACTGATACCATCTCTAGCTGCGGTGGCAGATGGAATATGCATGAGGCATTAATTCTTCAATCACATGGTATTAACTATTTAGAGTTGTTGGGAGCACTCTATGGCTTAAAGGCATATTGTACTAGTATGCATGACTTGCATGTTCAGCTTCAGATTGACAACACTACAGCAGTAGCATACGTTAATCACATGGGTGGAATCAAGTCGGTATCATGTGATAAATTGGCTAACCTTATTTGGCATTGGTGTATTACAAGAAACATCTGGATTTCAGCTATCTACTTACCAGGTAGATTTAACATGGTGGCGGACACCAGGTCACGAAAATTCAACAACACAGAATGGATGTTGAATCATGAAATATTTAATGATATTGTCGCTCGGTATGGCTTACCAGATATTGATTTGTTTGCATCCAGATTAAATCACCAGCTATCAAAGTATGTTTCATGGGAACCAGACACAGGGGCAGTAGCGGTGGATGCATTCTCGCTACACTGGGGTGGAATGTTTTTATATGCATTTCCCCCATTTTGCCTCATCACTCGATGCTTGCTTAAGATCGAGCAGGACTCCGCCTCAGGCGTTTTGGTAGTTCCCGACTGGCCTACACAGCCATGGTTCCCACTCGTTCTGAGGCTAATAACACAGCCTTTTATGGCTGTCCCCAAATGCAGTAACCTGCTGGTTCATCCTGTTACTGGGGAGAACCATCCACTACATGACCGTATTAATCTATTGATTTGCAGATTCTGAGGACTGTTCCTGGGGCTCGGACTATCAGGTCGTACGGTGGATGTGATTACTGTGGCCTGGAGGGATAGTACTAAAAATCAATATATCTCTCATATCAAGAAATGGGAGGTGTTCTGCTTGCAGTCGAACATACCTGATGTGTTGGAATTTCTTTCCACACTATATTTTGATGAGCGACTGAGCTATGGTGCCATCAACAGTGCCAGGAGTGCCTTATCGTCCTACCTGTGGCAGGGATCGGGACAACACCCTGTTGGGTCTCACCCTTTAATATCCCAGTTCATGAAGGGTATTTTTAACTGTAATCCTCCCAGGCCCAGGTACACGGAGATCTGGGATGCGAGTGTGGTTCTCACGCTGCTTCGCCAATGGGCTCCAGCAACATCCCTGTCTTTGCCCAGACTCACTCTTAAAGTGGTCATGCTCATGGCGCTGGTGTTAGCGCAACGCGTCCAGACGTTGCAGAAGCTGCGACTGGACAGGATGGTTTCATGTGTAAATAACATTTTATGTTTATGATTTAGTTAAGCAGAGCAGGCCAGGGACGTCAGGGCTTAAACTTATTTTTATGGCATACCCCATAGACCTTCGCCTATGTGTAGTTACGCACTTGCAGCAGTATATCAAGGTCACCAAGAGCCTCAGAGGCTCCGAATTAACGATATTCATCAGTCACAAAAAGCCTCATAAGAAGGTGTCGGTACAAACCATTTCAAGGTGGCTGAAACAGGTTCTGGCTTGTGCCGGAGTGGACACGGACATTTTTAAATCTCACTCCACCAGGGCGGCATCAACGTCAGCAGCGAGGGCACTGGACGTCCCTCTCGACCAAATCCTCGCGGCCGCAGGATGGTCCAACGAACTGACATTTCAGAGGTTCTAAAATAAACCTCTTGCCACACCGGGGGTATTTGCCCACTCCATTTTAAATACTGTTTTCTAGCTTCCCCCTGGAAGCCGCTATTGTTTTCTGTTTTGCTAATTAAAGCATCAACATGTTTAAGTGTATCATGTTTGAATGCATTATTTATTATTACTCATCCTGTGTCAACTGAGGCAGTGTGTTGCATGGACTCGTATCCACGACATGAAATCACAGTGCTTTGAAATCTTCACGTAGTCACTCACGTGACTCCGAAGTAAAATAGTAAGATTAAACGAGAACTTACCAGTTTGAAGTTTGATCTTTATTTTATGAGGTGTTACGATGAGCGATTACGTGCCTTCCGCTTCCAACCCTCGTATCATAAAGGTCATCTGGTAGTTCTAGTCGTCTCAAAATCTTACTATGTCACTTCTACTACTGTTATCTTGATTTCACACCGCTGTTTTGAAGATTGACGCGCATGCGGACTGGCGGGGCTTCTTCACGTAATCGCTCATCGTAACTCCTCATAAAATAAAGATCAAACTTCAAACTGGTAAGTTCTTGTTTAATCTTACTATTCTTTTGGCGATCCTTGGCAAAGGATCGCAGGCAGCTTCGCGACGTTAAAGTCCGCGCAACGCCCGCGGCTAGAAGCTCCACAGACCGAGCTCCATGATGGTAAAGTCAGCAGGCCCCCTGCGGTCGGAGTTGCAGCACTGGCGATCCCCGGCAAAGGATCACACCTCCGCGATGTTAAAGCCCGCTGCTGAAGCTCTGGGCTCTGGGCCGGTCGGAAAGGCCGCACCAATCCAGTTGTTAGGCCGCGAGAGGGGCGCCCGCGCAAGGCAGCCTCGCCAACAGCTCGTGTGTTTCTTTGGACTTTTTGTTGTTTTCAGCGTGACTCAATGTATGTCTCCCGGTGTGTCTTGTGTGGGGGGGTGCTGGGGGGAATAGGGGAAACTGTTCCCCCAATTTACACGTCCACTAATTTATACTGTGGCAATTTATGTGGCAATTGAGTATCTTCTCATTTCTAATATTACCATAATTGTTATCTATTTTTGAGAGATTACAGATCATATAGGGATGTTGTATCTTTATATTTTATATTCTTGGTGTTTGTAATACTTGAGATACTTAACTATTATCCTTCATCGATTATTCTTTGTATTAGCTTTGCTCTGCATGTTTCGATTTAGCTTTGTTCTGCATGTTTGGATTAGCTTGTTTCTGTTGGAGATAAGCCATTTGTACTCGCCTTTGTGTGTTTTGTTTATATAATTAGGCGGGAAGGCGTTTGGGTTCTCACCTCGAAGCTGGCTCAACACCTAGCGTAAATCAGTTGTGACAGTTATATGACTTTTGTAACTCTGTATCAAGCCCGAGCTAAGAGAAATAAGGAGGCCTAAGAAAGGGAACGCCATGTCGTTTAAATAAGGGTGGATTACGGAATGGAAAATAACTGGGAAGGAGGGGAAAAATTAGATGCAGGTAATTGGTTATTGATAAGGGAATGTCAGCAAGTGATTGGGTATGGAAATGTACCGGGTGTGGGACATACAGAGTTAAACAAGCCATAAAAAGAAACAGCTCTTTGTCTGGGGTGAACTGTCAAGTGATTTACTCTTTGAGTGTTCCAGCCTCGATTTGCAAATAAAGGTTTGAACTTCTTGAAGATTTCTCCGCGTCGCCTGAGTTAATTTTGAGTATCAGTCACCACAAGAAAACTGGCGCTGCGAGCAGGGTCGGGAAGAGGCCCGTTCAATAAAAGACAAACAGCCAAGGGCGCTTCCTAGCCCCTCAGTGGCTCCCAGGGACAACAGGACAAGGGTGGTCACTCGCAAAAAGATAGGCGGTTTTCCGATTCATTTGGACTAATAACCTGTTGTAAATGGGAAGCCACTGGGGACACAGAAGCATCTAGGCTGTCAGAGGGCCTCTCCAATCCAAATAATCTGTCACTAAATTTTTCTAAGAGGAGACCCACAAGATTACTCAAGAAAACTGCGCAGTAGGGTAAGTAGAATATAATAATCTGAGAAAGTAGATTTTGTGTGATAAGAATAAGACCTTGTGGATACCGTCCTTAGAAGAGAAAGGGGTCTGAATGGACAAGGCATTCTATGGATACCGCCCTTAAGAAGAGTAAGGGGTCTGTACGGACAGAACATGTAAAGTCAGGGAGAATATGGACCAATTAGGTAACATAAAATTGAAAATTGTTAAGGGCCAAGGCACAGAAAGAAAGCACAGATAAGAATAGTTCAGAAAACAAACAAGTTAGTAGTTAAGAACAAACTGGTAATTTATCTGGAGACCCCTTGTCTGACATGGCAGCCCTGTTTATAGAAGAGGTTGGATGAAGGATCAAATTCGGTGGAAAATGAGGAACAAAGTTGGGTATAGTGTAGACCTCCCCCTCTCCCCCCCCCCCATATAAGATCCAGGGAGGGGGGGGGGGGGGGGGAGGCTCCAGCAACCCTACAGGGAAGGGCATTCCCAGACTAAAATGATACTGATAATGAAGAAGAAGGGAAAGGGCTGAGGCAGAAGAGGAAGAAGAAGCAGTATTGAATTCAGCAGTGAGAGTTAAACAAGGCAGAGCACCAGAGAGAAAAAAACAACAGACAAGATAAAGAAGTAAAAGTAGCATGAGAATCGAGGCTGCTCAAGATCTTTAAATCCCAGCCAACAGCCTGTACTTTTGTTTAAAACAAACTTGCCTTCAATCTTTGAATAACTTTTGGCACAGAGCAGCGAGCTCACTTCTGCTGAAGAGAAACAAAGAGGAGAATGTGTGGCTTTGTTTGTGGAGATTGATGGGTGTGCGATGTAGCAAGACTTTGAATAACAGGGAGTCTGACTAATCACAATCTGGATCAATCTCCAATCACAGCGCCCAGGATCCTGACTGACAGGGAATTGGACCATCCCACTGTGAATTATGCCTGCCCATTCCTAGCAGATTAATCCTTTTCAACTTAACTCTCATTTCAACAAGAAGACTTTCACAACTTAAAGACAACGATACCCACACTGCAGGCCTCAGTCCTCCCACTCCACCTGGCCATTATTAAGTGCAATGCCTATATGAGTGGCCCGGCAAAGCAGGCTCCCAGGGGAATGCCTAGTTGACAGTACTGCCCACACGGCAGCTTACAAATTCTTTATACTGATCCCCACAAAACCAAAGATTCTAGTAAACAGAATGGTCTTGTCAGACAAGGGAAGGGTTAGAAATTACAAAGGTATGCCTTTGTATATGGAAACATAATTATGAAAACGAGATGGCTGCACCGTGATGCTTTGACGGGCCTCTGTCAGTGCTGCTCTCGGATAAAATTTGTGTATATGGGAAAGGAGGAAAGGGAATGTGGAATGTGTGGAATGTAACTTACACTTTGAAGCTATCAGCAGTGTCTAAGAAAGAGAGGGTCGAGAGGGATATAGGAATGTCTAAATGTGTGTTTTGGATCGCAACTGTTCTTCAGTATGTGTTGAATTTATGAACAATGTATGAACGTATTTGGGTGCATCAAAGTATTAAGAGTTGCATGATTTCTTTGAAGTGAGAATGAGAAGACTTTTACTTGTTTGTGGAACCGGTTTTGGATGAATGTTGATTTAATCCTACACTTCAGATGAAATAGGATATCATTGAATGAGCTTGTTCTTTTATGTAATAAATCTTAGTAGAGCCTCATATGTTTTAAGAGATAGTGTGTGTCTCTTTAAGAAACTGCAATTGTTTGCCATACACAGCTATTTTCTTCTCCTTTGTTCTTTGCAAATGTGTTAGCAATCTATGAAAATTGACTGTTCATTCTTTATTTTCTCTTAACTTTCAACAGAGGAGAGATGAAAAAAAATGTAGGTTGCTTTGTCTTATTAATGTTTTAAGTTTGTTTTCTTCCTATTTCTTATCTTTTGAATTGAGTTGACACACTGGCCATGTGTTAGATGAGATTGGATAAGCTAATATATTTTTAAAAATTGAGTTAATTTGAGAAATTGTTATTAGTATATATTTATATTAGGAATTTGAAATTGTGAATATTGGGGAGATGGATTGGAACAATTGAAAATAACGTAATTGCTATTGCATTGCTAGCTGGAACACGACCAGATTTTATGGCTTTTTCAGACAAGCTTTCTGGTTGAAAAAGGTCAATCAGATAAGAGAGGGGCCTCTTTCTGGTTGAATAAGGTCAATCAGATAAGAAAGGGGAACTAACTGACAATGGGATAGCCATGAGTTGGCATAGAAAAACAACATTACCTAATGCCCCTGATATTCTGCATACTATTTTTGTATAAAAGACCACAGGATTTTTATTAATTAAAGTGATATTTTGGGGAACCAGAAGTATCACTGGATTCTTCTGGACTGTAACATCTCCGGCCACTCCCGTTTGACGTAAAAAGGAAAAGCTTGTATGGTTTACTTTAATTCGTTGTATTTTATCTGTTTTTTAAGATGCAATCAATATCATTTGGCAAGTCAGCTGGGATTTTACTGGGACCATCAACCAACAACTGAGTAAGTGGGCGCAGGTTCACCGGGATCAGATGGGGAGCGAAAAGTGCACTAGTCAGATCCTTTGAGACTGACCCCCCAAAGAAGCTCCCGGGAACACTGAGGTCCTTCGTAGTAGGTTGATCTGGTTCCCTGCTGAAATTCTTAGAAACAGGCAGTGTATAGGATAGTATAGTAACTACAGGAACAGGACGGAATAAGAATAATGACTACACCTGGACTGATTGATAAAGTGCACTGAACAAGATAATATAATGAGTAAGGTAACTGCAGTTGAACTACTAAGTAAAACGTTTCTTGTATCTAAAGAGGACATTATAAAAGCACTCTGAGAAATGGAGAAAAAAGAACGGAAAAATTGCTGACGAAGTGGCCCAAGGAAGGCACTTTCGATATAAATATGTGTGACGAGATGGACGTGTTAATTAAGAATAAGATAAGTTGGGGACGCGAAAAAAGAAGAGAGAAAAGGAGTTAGACGTTCTTAAGCTGCTTAGAGCGGAAGGAGAGAGGTTGAGGAAAGTATACCAGGTGGTAAATATGACAAAGGAAGAGGGTGAGAAACCGAAATGCAGCATGAAAGCCAGGAACTCCAAGGAAAAAGTCGATCTTATATCCAAGCTTGAGAGACGACCCTGGGCATCCCCCTCGCTATCCAGGCCCGGAAGGTGCAAAGCAGTGTCCCTTGGTAAAGGGAATAGTGGAGATAGAACGAGAGGTTGTAAGTTGGGATGATGAGAAGGAAATAAGGAATTTCGAAGTGGATATCAGGAGGCTGCAGGACCTGAGGAACCAGAGGGATTTTGAGGCATCCTATTCAGCAGAAAGGCAGAGCGAGGAAAGCAGTAGACATGACTGGAAAGTGTTTGACGAGTGGTTACTGAAAGGAGGGCAAGGCAGTAAGGAGGAAACAGAATCAGAAAGCGATAGTGGAGATGCGAGGGAAATAATGAGGATTTAGCGTAAGATTTTAAAAGTAAGGTGAAGGAATCGCAAAGGAAGGCTGGAATATCTGAGAAAGAAGAAATAGAGTTTAGAATGAGAAAGAAGGCACTCCAAGAAGAATTGGAATGGGAAGACATACAGGTAGAAGAAGAGGAACAGGAACGGAGGGATAAAATGATGCCGTAGCTTTTAAAAAGAATGGGACAGACATAGTATATCCCTTGGGGGACCCAGGACGTGGAAGGGCTAAAAATACCTTGCCCAATATTCATGATGGAGCAGAAAAATGGATTAGGGCTTTTGAGGAGGAGGACGCAGGACGGTTGTTGGCTATGGGAGAATTGAAGGCACTGTTGGTGAAAGTGATAGGGACCACTAAACTGACAGAACTCTTGAAGATGGCTGGTATAAAAAATGCAGTGGATAACGCAATGGTCAATGGCACGCCGTTTGACCCAGTCAGGCAGAGGGTATGGCAGGCCCTCAGACACTGTTACAAGTTTAAGACGGACCGCAAGGCATCAAAGGGGAGATCCACTGGCGGAGGCAGAGAATCCAGCAGCCTATCTGGAGAACCAGCTGAAAAAGTGGAGATTAGTATATGATCTGCGAGCGGTAAACGAGGTGGTGGGAGATTGGCCAGCGGTAGTCCCAAATCCACATACACTGCTGACTAATGTTCCAACAGAGGCAGCTTACTTTTCAGTAGCAGATCTTTGTTCGGTGTTTTTCAGTGTGCCCTTAGCAGAGCAATGTCAGTATTTGTTTGCTTTTACCTATAGGGGTACTCAATACACCACAGGATGCCACAGGGATTCAAACACTCGCCCCATGTCTTAATTCAGATAGTAAAGGTAGATTTGGAAGGCATATCCTTAGAAAGTACATTAATACAATATGTGGATGCTTTGTTGGTTTGCTCCGCAAGTGAGGAGCAATGTGAGTGAGACACTTTGACCCTCTTGGAAAGGCTGGCGTGCAGAGGCAATGAAGTATCCAGGAAGAAGCTGGGGTTTTGTAAGCAGCAGGTAGAATTTTAGGATGATTAATATCCAAAGGAGTAAAGGCTACAGCACCGGATCAAATTGAGGCAATAATTAAAGCACCCAAACCTCAGACAGTAGGACAGTTGATGATATTCTTGGGAATGGCAGGATACAGTTCAGACTGGATTGGAGAGTATGCTGAAATTGTGACGCCATTAAGGAAAATAATGAAGGAAGCAGAGAAATGTTTTGCAATGGAATTATGAGGCGGAAACAGCTTTTAACACTATTACGAAGCAGCCAGAACAGCGTCTGGATGCCGATCAGATGTTATTGCACCTCAGGTGAGCTTGGATCTGGAACCCACAAAGGAGGACATAGTTGAAATGCAAGGTAAGGCAACCTTAGCAGAGCAAACAATGTGAAGACAAAAGGGAGCTAAGCAGAACTTGGAGGACATGTGGACGACTGAAGTAGAATTGTTGGTAGCACCTACACCATTGCTGACCTTTCTTATTTCAGAAGCGCATGGGTTAGACCATTGCGCAAGGGGGGAAGTAATAAGAAAGGTAAAAAAGGATGGGTTTTGGTCACCCTATTTACAGGCTTCGGTGGACCACATTTTATCACAGTGTGAGGTATGTGCTCAAAACAATGTCAGAAAGGGAATAACAGGTCACATTCCTGTGCATGAAGGGCCATTTAGGCACCTGGTGATCGACTATGTGGATATGATAATGTGATCGACTATGTGGATATGATAAAGACGGTAAGAGGAAAAAGGTACATGCTAGTAGTGATCGATATATTTAGCAGGTGGATGGAGGCAGTACCTTCCAAAGATTTAGGTGCAGGGGCTATAGTAAACTTTCTGACGAATGAAAAAATCATGAAAAAATCAATTCGACAACAGATCGACTTTTATTCAGAGGCCCTGAGAGTGAAACAAAGGTTTGGGTGTGTGTATCATCCTCAGTCACAGGGCATGGTGGAAAGAATTAATGGGACGTTGAAGGCTAAGCTAAATAAGATTTGTGCAACTACAACGTTGAATTGGATCGATGCCCTGCCATTGGCACTGATCAGCTGTCGCATGCAAAGTAATCGAATAACTCATTTGACACCACACAAGATGCTCACTGGCAGACCCATGCCGGCGCCATAAGTCCCTACAAGGGACCAAGTTTGGAGCAGTTAGAGGTAGAACTTAAACAGTATATGCAACAGTTAACTACGATACACAAGTCTATTCATGCACAGGAAATGCAAAAGAACCCGGAGGAAGAACCCATTAAACCCGGAGACAAGGTTTGTGTACGAGCGTTCCGAAGGAAGTGGAATGAGCAAAGAAGGGAAGGACCGTTCACGGTGGCTAGGGCCTAGCCCACCGCTGTTCAGGTAGGTCGATCCACATGGTACCATCTCAATCATTGCACGAGGGCTGTCCCACAGGTTTGGCTCGATAATAACCCTGAGGTAAGTGAACAGGAGGACAAAGACGAAAGGGGAGAGCAGAGCTTTAGCCAGATAGTAAGTGAGGTTCTTGGAGACACTAGTGACTCTGAGGCTGTTGTAAATGAGGTCAGAAAAAGGGTGTGTGTGTGTCCTGTTTGGGGAACACTGCTGCACCTTCATACCTAACAACACCAGCCCGGAGGGGTCCTTCACTAAAGCAATGGATAAGTTGAAGAATCTGAGAAAAGAGCTTAAGCAGAATGTGGGTTTTGGATATCAATTCTTTGATAGGCTGGAAAATATGTTAGGTTGGGGAGCATGGTTGGCTAAGTTGGGGGTGACTATTGGAGCTGCGCTGCTGGTGGTTACTGTTGTGCTATGTTGTATTTTACCCTGTATTAAGTTTCTCCTAGTAAGAGCCACTGCAAAAAGCTCTCGTTGCTCCAGGAAAAAGGTGAATCTGGTCTCCTAGAGGAGCAGACCCCGCTGGTAGAATACTACGATGATGTGCAAAACACACCGGAGGAATATTGAACAATAGTCTGCAAGGATAGCTGGGTCTTTTTTCCTGCCCCAGCAATAATGTGGGTGGGATTTTGGCCCAGTTACCCAGGATTCCAGAGAAAGAACACTGTGAGGCTGAACATTACAAATATGAGGACCCTGATTTTGGGGCTAGTTGTAGTTTGATTCGCAGGGCTCAAAATTAACGGTTGCCCTGGTGCCAATGGCGACCTAAAGTCCCGCCAGGCAACCTAAAAGCGGTGCCATTTTGCCCGGCTTGGCAAGCACCCGGGACACCTTTCGTTCAACTCTGAGCGGGCCCCCATCTATATCTCTCTCTCTGTCACTTTCCGTCTCCGCCCCCCATCCGTATCTGTGTCTGGCCGGTTCTCCGCTCTTCACCCGCTCCTCATCCGCTGGCACGGCCGGCCGCCTTGCATATGCGCACATCCACGGCCTGCACATCCTCTCCCTGCACATGCGCACAACCACGGCCAGCACATCATCGGCCGTGGTTGTGCACATGTGCTGCCCTGCACACGCGCACTGCCACGGCAACTGGTCGGCGCCGGGCACTTTCTCCCTCTCTTTGCATAGTGGGACATCTGGCCGCCATTGCTGTCCGGTCGCCGACTCGCCACGACCGCTGAAAACCAACGCAGAATCACTCCCTGGAGCTGGAGTAACTCTTGCTTCTTGGATTCCTGGTCCTCCAAAAATATTCCAAATGGAATTTAAACTGGTGGACCCTCCACCACCAAACTCCAAACTGAAAAATAACAGCCTATTGCACTTTATCTGTTTATTTATTGTGTATATATATGGTCTATCGTATATAGACACACTGAACTTTTATCTCCTGTTCTGTATTATGTTTACATATTCTGTTGTGCTGCAGCAAGCAAGAATTTCATTGTCCTATCTGGAACACATGATAATAAAACTTTAATTGTGCTTTAAGTGTTTTTAGTTTAATTTAAAGATTCAGCGTGGAAACAGGCCCTTCGGCCCACCAAGTCCACCCTGACCACCGATCACTCGTACACTAGTTCTATCCCACACATTGGCGACGTAAGTCAAGAGTCAAGAGTGTTTTATTCTCTCACGTCCCAGTTAGAACAATGAAAATCTTACTTGCAGCAGCACAACAGAATATGTAAACATTGTACTCTGTAAACAATGTTATAAACGAGAAAACAAAGTGTATATTTATATATAAATATATAACTATATATATATATAACTATCTATCTATCTATCTATCTATCTATCTATCTATCTATCTATCTATCTATCTATCTATCTATCTATATTTAAAACTGTGTGTGTGTGTGCGTGCGTGCGTGCGTGCGTGCGTGCGTGTGTGTGTGTGTGTCTGTCTGTCTGTCTGTCTGTCTGTCTGCTTGACTTATGCCAGCCAGCCTTTGATTACTCGCTACACCAACACCGCACGCAGAAACGCCGAGATTTTTTCCATTTCGGTAGAGATTTCACTTTTCTTTACGAGAAGCCACTCCTGATTAAATTTCGTCGTGTTTATCTACACATTTTTAATAAAATCCTTCTCCCCCCGCCCCACCCCCAAAATTTCAAAATGTTAAAAAAAAACAGCTCTCACCCATATAATGTTGGTGAAGGTTCCATCGTGTGATGATACAATGCCCAATGCTCACAGATGTCCAATCGGAATGGATCCATTTACATATGCCTTTGCAGCAGCCCCAGCCCCTCCCCCCACCCCCGCAGCCTGTGTTGAAGCGTGTCATCACGTGTGTGGGAATAGAGAAAGAGGATTGGGGGTGATAGGGAATGGGGAACAGATGGACTGTCCCTATCACCCCCACCCCTCTCCCCCTCCCTCCACACTCTTCCTCTCCTCCCCTAACCCATCTCCCTCCTCCCCTCCCTCCCCATCCCCCATCCCTCCTCCCCTCCCCCACACCTCCCTCCCTCCCCCATCCCTCTCTCCCCCTTCCCATCCCTCTCTCCTCCCCCTCTCCATCTCCCTCTCCTCACCATCTC
>CM075987.1:11722905-12280790 GCA_038087875.1 Malacoraja senta
AGGGGAAGGAGGGAGAAAGCAAGGACTACCTGAAATTGGAGAACGCAATGTTCATACCACTGGGGTGTAAACTACCAAGTGAAATATGAGCTGCTGTTCCTCCAATTTGCGGTGGGCCTCACTCTGGCCATGGAGGAGGCCCAGGACAGAAAGGTCGGATTCGGAATGGGAGGGGAGTTGAAGTGCTGAGCCACCGGGAGATCAGGTTGGCTATTGCGAACTGAGTGGTGTTGTGCGAAGCGATCGCCAAGCCTGCGCTTGGTCTCAACCGAGGTTGATCATACGCTGAATAATCTAACCACATTTTTGTTTGGGAGTAGAAAGAAATAATAGAAATTGCATTCATTGAAACGTGTAAAAAGAGTTAAGATACTGCAAATACTGTATTATAAATTTGCTGCATGTCATTGTGGTAAATATCATGTCTTGATTGGTGAATATGTTTAGTTTGTGACTTTATTTGAAGCAGAAAGAATACGTAAATGCTTCACTGAGCATAATTCCGACTGGTAAGTACGCACTTCGTCCGAGCACATTATCGCACGCGTCATGCAAGCCATCTTAAATGGCCACCTAAAACTGTCATTTGGCAACCTAAAAAGCTGCCTAGGTTGCCCTGCTGACAACAGAGAAAAAAAGTTAAGTGAGAGCCCTGATTCGGCGCCGATATGTGCAGCTTGTGGTTTTCTTTTTCTGTGAGACCGATTAGGTCTCAAAGGGGGGAATTATATAGGGGTGTAGTATCTTTATATTTTATATTCTTGGTGTTTGTAATACTTGAGATACTTAACTATTATCCTTTATCGATTATTCTTTGTATTAGCTTTACTCTGCATGTTTGGATTTAGCTTTGCTCTGCATGTTTGGATTAGCTTGTTTATGTTGGAGATAAGCCATTTGTGCTTGCCTTTGTGTGTTTTCTTTATATAAATTGGGGGGGGAGGCGTTTGGGTTCTTTCCTCGAAGCTGGCTCAACACTTAACGTAAATCAGTTATGACAGTTATATGACCTTTGTAAATTTGCAACACCCCTAGCTGAGATGACTAAGAGAGATAAAGGAGGCCGAAGATAGGAAAGTAAACTTTGGGTTCTCCCCTCGAAGCTAGCTCAACACTTAACGTAAATCAGTTGTGACAGTTATATGACCTTTGTAACTCTGTATCAAGCCCTAGCTAAGAGAAATAAGGGGGCCTAAAAAAGGGGAAGCCATGTGGTTTAAATAAGGGTGGATTACGGAATGGGAAATAACTGGGAAGGAGGGTAAAACTAGATGCAGATAAGGGATATCGATAAGGGAATGTCTGCAAGTGATTGGATATGGAGATGTACCGGGGGTGGGACATACAGAGTTAAAACATGCCATAAAAAGAAACAGCTCTTTGTCTGGGGTGAACTCTCAAGTGATTTACTCTTTGAGTGTTCCAAATAATCGATTTGCAAATAAAGGTTTGAACTTCTTGAAGAATTCTCCGCGTCGCCGGAGTTAATTTTGAGTATCAGTAACCATGACAATCACAGCAAAAGTAGGATTTATTTTTCAAATTACTATAAATCACAGTTCAATACCATTGAGAAAACTATTGTTTTCATTGTCATCCAATCACTCACCATGTGGAAACCTCTAAAAAACATTTTACATCAATTAATTAACAGGTCTTTGACTCCCTACTTGCATATATATTAGCATTTTACCAATTAACAATGAAGGTTGCTACTCATTATTGTAAATATGACAATCTAGACACGTTGACTTTTTTTCATTTGAAAAGGATAAATAATATTATAAACCAGCAATGTATGTTAACAAACTCTTACAGATGAGTCAATGAGGATATCAATCTTTGCTACTCCCACTTAATTCCCTGTACAAATAATTTTTAATGCATATTTTAGTGGATACTTACCTAATATAGATAGTAGGCCTTCCACATAATCATTCTTCTTCAGAATATAGTGGCACGCAACCTATGAAAATTAGTAACATTAATAATGTGAGTATATCTATGTATTTTCAAAAAGATAATAAATATATATATTTTTACATACAGAATTTTAATTACACAATTAACCAAAGAGAGGTGTGCAGTTAAAGTTTATCATAGTGCTGATTAATCAATAAAAAAATATGGTTAACATCGATAACATATTGAGGAAGGACAAATACACAAGCCATTCTGTAATTACTTTAGCAAAACTCATAGTGCTGAGCAACAGAGTGGGACAAGCAGCCCCTGTAGAGACAGCAGAAAAATGGTGTTTAGGGTCAGGACCTGTCTTCGGTCTGATTGTATTTGGGGGGAGAAAGCTTGAAAAGTACAAAGTCTGGCAAGTGTAAGGTGGGTACAGGTGAGGGGGGTTTGGTTGGCAGAAGGGTGGAGTAAGTGACAAGAGCGAGAGCCAGAGGGATTAATATAGCTGGAGAGAGATCGGGGGTGTGAGGGTGGGGTAAGAGGGGGGTGGAGGCAGTTAGAGGGACAAGATATTGGAGAGATGGGTGCGAACAGGATCACAGGAATATTTATCTGTTATTCAAAAAGCTCATTGTCCAGGAAAACTAGGATACTTACATCCACTGGGTTTGCTGGGAAATGTAATCCCAATTCAGTTTTGTATGGATAGTTGAACATTGCTAAATATGTAAAAGCATTTCGTGCCCATCTATATAGTTGATCAACTTCTTTTTTGGATTTCAATGGCTTACACAGAGATAGTTTATTGGCCATTTTGGTCCATGCTATAAAAACAAGTATTTAGAAGACAGAACATTCAACATGTGATTTCCTCATGGCACAACTTATAACCAGTAATTTCTTTATTAGTCATCGTAATGCAAGAAAATGTAAACATCAGACTAGCCTATGACTTAAACTTGCAAATTGGAGATAGACTGCAACTATACTCATGCAAAATACTAATGCATATCAATGAGGAAAAAATAAGGTCAGTAATAATACTTCTGTAAAAACATTATATAGTGGGGGGAGTTCTATTTAATTACTTTATGCAATCCTGAATTAAATACGTTTTCCAGAGTGAATAATGTTGGAGAACATTCCCAATTTTGCTGAAAAGTGTGTTTGGTTATTGCAGTTTTGGTGAAAAATTAAGTAAATTACTTTCAAAATTAGAATTTTCTGCTAAAGCAATAGTTTGTTTTAAATTAATAAATGCAAATTAAGAACAATGAAATCCTTCCTTTCAAGACTGGAATCATTTGGCACCAGATCACACAAGTGCCTTTAGCAACCAGCGATGTTATGGGATATAGGAAACCTACTCAAGGTTTTTTCCTAAATAGCACGTAGTTGCAAAATGCTTGTTAGCTCCTGCATATATATATTTATATTTCATGTGATGTTCAGAAATGAAAGTTGACCAAATATCTGGAATGACACAAAAATGGGTAAGATTGCAGACAGTGATGATGGTTGTCATAAATTGCAGCAGGGCTTTGATCAGGTGGGCTGAGGAATGTTTGATGGAATTTAATATAGAAATGTGAGATGTTGCATTTTGGAAAGTCTAACAAGGGCAGGACCTACACAGTGAATGGTAGGGCTCAGGGAACTGTTGTAGAGCAGAGGGAACTATGAGTGCAAGTACATCGTTCCTTAAAAGTGGTGTCAGAGGTAGATAGGGTGGTCAAAAAAGTTTTGGCACATTGGCCTTTATCCATCAGAGTATTGAGTATAGAAGTTGGGAGGTCATGTGCAGTTGTATAAAATGTTGGTGAGGCCGCATTTGTTGTGTTCAGTTCTGGGCACCATTTTATAAGAAAGATGTTAAGTTGGAAAGGATGCAGAGAAAATTTTGCAAGGATATGATCTTATGATATTGGCAGACTCAAGCGTCTGAGCTATAGAGAGATATTGAGCAGGCTGGGACTCTATTCCCTGGAGTGCAGGGGGATGAGGGTGATCTTATAAAGGTGTACAAAACCATGAGGATTTGATCGGGTGAACACACAGTCTTTTACCCTGAGTGGGGGCATTGAGAACAAGAGGGGCATAGGTTTAAGGTGAAAGGGAATTTTTTTTTATAGGAATCTGAGCGGTAACTTTTTACGCAAAGGGTGGTGGGTGGGCGTATGGAACGAGCTGCCAGCAGAGGTAGTTGAGACAGGGACTATTGCAATGTTTAAGGAGCAATTAGACAGGTACATGGATAGGACAGGTTTAGAGGGATATAGTCCAAAGGCCGGCAAGTGGGACTGGTGTAGATGGGACATGTTGGTCGGTGTGTGCAAGTTGGGCTGAAAGGTCTGTTTCCAAACTGTATGACTCTATGATATTGTATATTCTTGTGTTTCAGGCACATTTGAAATTTATTTTAACAAGTTGTTCCCATACCTTGTTGCTGCGCATACTTTTCTAGCTCCTGGAAAGCTTGTCGGATTTTTGAAACACAATCAGGTGAATTACGCTCAAAATCCTGATCAAAAGATAATTTAAATCATCTAATGCATACTACTCGAGTTATAAATTAAAAATAAAAAGGAACACAATTTTTAAGCCCTTCCCAAAATACAACCACAAACAATTTTAAAGAGTCATTCGTATTTAGTGTCTAAATGCACTGGACAATATGAACAGGGAGATCCTACAACCCAGAATTGTACAACTGATCAGCTGATGCCAATGGTTGAAAGATACATGTAGAAACATGTAGTCATGAAGAGTCATGAAACATGTGGAGACTGACCAAAGATCTCGACCCGGAACATCACCTATCCATGTTCTCCTTAGATGCTGCGTGGCCTGCTGATTTACTCCAGCACTTTGTTTCCTTATCATTGAAAGATACATGTTATTTTAACTCTCCAGAAAAATACCCTGCTTGGCTATTAATGCCAAGGGATATTTTATAAGGCAATTAAGATATCACTTTTTGATCTTGCACCCAAAGAGACAATCTGGGTCATGTGCTGCATTTCTAGAGTGAAGATCAAACTTGCTGATTTCTTACCCAAAGGCAGAGGCAATGTGTGCAAATGAGCAAAACACATCATATTAAAAGTATCTGGTAGAATGTTTCCAATTATTGCGATTCTTAGAAAAAAAGGAAGGGTTTCATGAATTCTTAAAAGAAAACCTTATGAATTTCAGGCAGAATTATCAGCATTTCCCTGCATGTTTGTCCGGCAGGTCAGGAGTCATACATTAAAGTGTAAGGTCTGGACTTACAGGCATTGCTGACAATTTCTTAGACACAGACCATTTCTGGAGTTCCACTTTCAAATGCCAAGTTTCAATAATTCTCCAGCACTTCTGCTGGACAAATGTGGCTTCAGGTCTTGGCCAATTTATTAATAATTTGTGTTTAATTATGTATATACTTGTTCTTAAGTATTTAAGAGCTCTGTTTACCACATATATTAATGATTTGGAAGAGGGAATTAGGACCAACACTAGCAAGTTTGCGGATGACACAAAGCTGGGTGGCAGTATGAACTGTGAAGAGGATGTTAGGAGGTTGCAGGGTGACCTGGACAGGTTGAGTGAGTGGGCAGATGCGTGGCAGATGCAGTATAATATAGATACATGTGATGTTATCCACTTTGGTGGCAAAAACAATGGGGCAGATTATTCTCTCAATGGGGTTAGGTTAGGTAAGGTACACCGGTCACTGAAAGTTGGAGTGCAGGTACAGCAGGCAGTGAAGAAAGCTGATGGAAAGTTGGCCTTCATAACAAGAGGATTTCAATATAGGAGTAGAGAGGTTCTTCTGCAGTTGTATAGGGCTCTGGTAAGACCACATCTGGAGTATTGCGTATAGTTTAGGTCTCCTAATTTGAAGGACATCCTTGTGATTGAGGCAGTGCAGCGTAGGTTCACGAGATTCATCCCTGGGATGGCGGGACTGTCATATGAGGAAGATTGAAAAGACTAGGCTTGTATTCACTGGAGTTTAGAAGGATGAGGGGGTTCTTATAGAAACATATAAAAATTATAAAAGGACTGGACAAGCTAGATGCAGGAACATTTTTCCCAATGTTGGGCGAGTCCAGAACCAGGGGCCACAGTCTTAGAATAGAGGGGAGGCCATTTAAGACTGAGGTGAGAAGAAACTTTTTCACCCAGAGAGTTGTGAATTTGTGGAATTCCCTGTCACAGAAGGCAGTGGAGACCAAATCACTGGATGGATTTAAGAGAGAGTTAGATAGAGCTCTAGGGGCTAGTGGAATCAAGGGATATGGGGAGAAGGCAGGCACGGGTTATTGATTGGGGATGATCAGCCTTGATCACAATGAATGGTGCTGGCTCGAAGGGCCGAATGGCCTCCTCCTGCACCTATTTTGTATGTTTCTAATGTTGATTTATCTTTTAGAATAGTAATCATTCTCAACTATTTCCCCTTGATCGAGGGCATTCAGAAAAACATTCAATAGCTTCTGACCTAAGAAGCAGTTGAATTATCCATGTGTCAAATGCTGTTTCATAGGTTTGTTATGTCTCACCCTACCCCTACATCACAGTATTTGTGAACAAAGTCTTGCTCCCATGCAGGGCCCCACCGTTGAAGGTTGGGTTGGCACTTCTCAGCATCAATAAAAAGCCAAAAAAGTATGCTTGGACTTTGTCCTCCACGATAGTGCTGAGCATGGGTAGCTGGAAGAAAAACATCTGGAAATAATAATAATACTCATAATAATAATAAACCAATAGAATAAAAATCCTCAGGATTCAATGGAATTCAAATAAGGAAAATTAATGTGAAATCAAGCAAATCCTAGGAATCCATGGAAGAAAATAAAGAAAATTCCTCTAATATCATCTATATTCATCAACAATTCTTTTCATATATTATAGTGGATGCTTTCTAAGATAATTTGCTTGCGTTCTAACCAAAACTGATGATGTAATAATCCGGCAGAAAGCTGGAGGTGTCGATTTTTGAAACCCAAAACCGGCTTAAATTTAAACACTCAATCACACGATATGATATTTTGTTAATTTAGTGGAATATGAAATTAAAATGAATAAACATTTAAATATATGAAAAAATGAAAAGTTCAAATCTGAGTGATTTGTTTTGTTTTCTAAATTCTATTGATCATTCTGGTTTGATTCTATTAATTATTTTGCGTCCACATGTTAAGTTGTCAATAGTATTTCTAAGCAATCAATTGTCCAAAATCAATTTCTTCAGAAATTTAAGAACTACGTTAAGTTTAAATTCCTTTTCCAGGATACAGGTGCAAACAGTGATTTTTTTATTGGTTACTTTAATGTTTTTGATTTGATTTGCAAGTATTTCTGGGGGTTTTCACTTTTTATTTAATAATGGTAAAAAAAAAACATTTTTTCTAAATGTCTCTGAATATCATAAATAATTTGTAGCTGTGACAAGACTTTGAAACCAAAATGATTCTGCCCTATCTTTCTCCGCAAGATTTCAAAATATTGCATTACATCACTAAATAATATATTATGAAATTCAACTTAGCTGTACAGGACATAATATATATATATAATATTGCAGATATAAAAACTGATCACTGAGAAAAAATGTTTGGGATTCTAGTAAGACATCAGTAGGGCAGAAAAGTAACAAGTAGAATTCAATCTGGAGAATTGCAATGTAAAGCGTGAAATTGCTGCAACTGCAACAGAAAAGTCCAATGAGCACAATAAATCAGCTGATGTCGAGGAACAGATGGAACTTGGGGTATATGTTCACGGACCCTAAAATGAGGGAAAGCATTGTGACAGCGAATAAAAAGGCACAAAACATGGGTTTCCTTTATTAGTAACTAGACTAAGTGGGACCCGTTAGGTCTGTCACACGGGAGGCCTGTCCCCAATGCAACCAGTTCCCCAATGCAATATTCCACCACTCACCCATTCCCCCAACACAACCCATTCCCCCAAGGCGCGGCTCATTTCCCCTCATCCCCAGCACTCCCTCCCCCTCCCTCTTCTTTCCCCTTTCCTCATCCCCTCCCTCTCCTTTTCCCTACCGTCACTCCCTCCCTCCCTCCATAACTCTTCTCCCCTCCATACCCCCCTCTTATCCCTATCCCCACTCCTCACCTCCCTATCCACCCCACTATCCCTCCTCACTTCCCCCAATGGCTTCCTCTCCCTCTATTCCCCCTCCTCCCCCCACCTCACCTCCCCCTCTCCCTCCCTACCCCCTCCTCTCCCTCAATCACCCCACTCTCCCTCCTCGCGTCCCCAGGATCTCGAGGGTGCCGCTCCTTTCCCTCCTTGCATGCCCGAAGGAGCAGCAGCCGTCGGTCTCTGACAGGCTCAGCGCCCAGGCCTCAGATCCTCAGCACGGATTCAGCCCGCCCCTCGCAGTGTCACTCGGAGCGTGATCAAGAAGTGGGGGTTATTTTCAGTCCTTTCAGATTTTTGAACATTTTCATTAATAACTGGAGAAATAAAGCATAAATGTTTCAGATAAGGCGGTTTTGGACTCCAGGGGGAAATCTCTATCGGAATATGTAAATATTTTACCGTCAGCGCGTCGTTTTTTCGAGAAGATGTGATTATACACACACAAACACATACAAGATCAGAGTTTTAATAGTGGGACCCGATGGGTCCCATCCCCTCAATGTGCGGTTGCGGGGGCGGCCTGCGGTGCCACACACACACTAACCACCTCCGACCCACACACTAACCACCCCCCTTGATATATTAATATTATTAATTTGCTTTTTACCCCATTCCCGCCCTATCCACTCACGCATAGCTCCCCAACTCACAGGCGGGGGGAGAGAGGGGGGGGGGTAGAGAGCAGGGAGAGAGGGGGGAATGAGAGAGGGGGAGAGAATGGGGGGAGGGGGAGAGAGAAAGGGGGGAGAGAGGGGTGAGAAGAGAGGGAGGGCGTAAGAGAGAGGGGAGGGGGGGGAGAGAAAGCGGGGGGGAGGGGGGGAGAGAGAGAGGGGGGGGGCCCGGGGCGAGCCGAGGGGGGGGAGGGAGGGGAGGAGAGAGAGGGGGGGAGGGAGGGGAGGAGAAAGAGGAGAGAGAGGAGAGGGGGAGAGAGAGAGGGGGGAAAGAGAGAGAGGGGGTAGGCCCGGTCCGAGCCGAGGGGGGGGAGGAGAGAGGGGTGGGGGATAGTGGGGGGGGAGAGACCCGAGCCGAGGCGTGAGCAGGCGAGCGAGTGTCGACCAAAGAAGCGCCGGTTGGGTCGATGCAGTCTTCAGCCATGATCTTTGGTCTTCAGTCGACACGGCAACTTTTGAACAACGGGGGGAGGGGGGAGGGGTGGGAGGTGACATCAGTCGCAGCGCGAGCAGACAGCAGGCAGGCAGATCCATTGTCACGTCATTGGCGAAAAACAGGCGTTTTGATTTCAAAGTTTGATCGGATTAGTGAACATTTTTATTAATAACTCAAGAAATAAAGCACAACATTTTCAGGTTAGCCGAATTCGGACTACTAGAATATGTAAAAAAATTCCCGTTCGCATATGATTTTTTCGAGAAGATGTGAAAACACACAAACGAATAAATAAATACACATACACACATCCAAGATCAGAGTTTTATAGTTATAAGGATATGATAATATATATATAGATAGATTAGGAAGATTCTATTTCCCTTAGCAGAGGCATCAACTGCCAAGGAGAACAAGTTTTAGATGATTGGTAGATGAGACAAGTGATGTGAAATATTCTTTTCCAGAGGGTGGTTGGAATTCATTATTTTATCAGGTAGTTCAGGCTAAAACTCTGTACCTATAATTTGTGGTGATACTGGCTTTGTATTGGGACTGATATCTGGCATGGGCACAATGGACAGATTGACCTAATTCTGTGTCGTAAATCCTCCACAATTCTATAAGTTTTCCTACTTTCTAACTATCCTCCCATCCCTGCCAGAATTATATGACTGTGCCCAGCAGCAAGCTTCCATTAGATTGCTACTTCATCCACAATGCAATAAAGTACCAGAATCTCACCACTCTGGTAGAACTCAAGACATTCACAGGTTATATCAATGTCCTGATTTTGCAGGCATTGGCTGCATTGCCTGTGAAATGTATAAACAAAAATAGGCTGCCACTCGTTGGCCCCTTACTCACATTGTATAGACCTGTTTCCTAATGCATTAAATAACTCTCTCCAGATTTACACATTTAGACTTTATTTTCTGTTGTCAATGTATGGCAAGGCCAAGAAATATCTCCTATGCATTGTTCTTAATAAGCAAAATGTAGATAGCTTTGGCAGAAAAGTAAAGGAGAAATCTAAGAGATTCTGTCAATACATTCAAAGCAAATGGGTAACTTGGTAGAGAATAGGTTTCCTCAAGGATCAATGTTAGTCACCTGGAGATGGCGTTGTCTTAAATGAATATTTCTTATCAGTATTTACTGTGGAGAAGTCACAGGAGCTAGGGAATTCGGGAAAGTGAATAGCATTATTTCAGCATTACAAAAGATTTCCCGAAGTGAGGGCAAGGGATGGAGCGATAGGCTTCTCTGATGGTCGTATAACAGCCGTCAAATGTGTTTAATCCTCTGGTGCTGCAGAAAACTTGGTGGTAGTTAGGGAGTGATTTCTTCATGCTGGCTTTGTTGAAGTCCCCGGCTATGTTCGTAAAGGCTTCGGGGTACGCCGACTGGTGTTTGTTGACCACGGCGTGCAGCTCCTCCAGTTCTAGATGGACATCTGCCTGGGGTGGGATGTAGACCGTGGTCAGGATGACGGAGGTGAATTATGAGAGGCATAGATAGGGTAGGCAGTCAGAGCTTTTTTCCCCCAGAATGGAAATGTCGAAGACTAGAGGGTCAAGGTCAGAAGGGGGAACTGTAAAGATATGAACAGCTAGTTTTGTTTGTACTTGGAGTGGTGGATGCCTATAATGCACTGCCAGGGATGATAATGGAAGTAGATACATGAACAACTGTAACATTTAAGAGGCTTTTAGATGGGCACATGATTATGCAGGGAATGGAGGGATACAAACAACATGCAGGGAGAGTAGATTGGCATCATGTCTGGCACGAACATGATGGGCAGGAGAGCCTGTTCCTCTGTTGTCCTGTTCTGTGTTCTATGTTCTGCAACAAGTAGGCTTTTCAAAAAAAAACTCAACACTTGTCTCAGAACAATGGGAAAGGCACACAAACTTATTTGCACATACTCACTTTAGTCACGTCATGAAAAAACTGCCGGTTATCTCCTATATTAGCAGCAGACACCACAGGTGCACTTGATGCCAGAGCACCTTGCACAATATTAGGATATTTAATTCTTATGTACGCACTTAACATTCCTCCATAGCTGAAAGAAAATTTAAAAAACACATGAGAAAAGTATTCTTAAATGTATTTTTCATTAACAGTATATCTTTCACCTGAAGCAGCAAACCATAAAACTTTTAGCATTTTGTGTAAAACAGATAAGTGATACCACAAGTTGGGTTTGCCATGGAGCAAATGCTTAAACACAAACTTTTCTGTAAAATGTTTACCTTTCTTGGCAGACGAGTTCAATAGGTACTTTGGATCTGTCTTCACTAAGGAAGATACAAACAATCTCTCAGATGTACTAGTGACCAGAGGACCTGGGGTGACAGAGGAACTGAAGGAAATTTACATTGGGTGTTGGGTAGACTGATGGGACTGAAGGCTGATAAATCCCAAGGGCCTGATGGTCTGCATCCCAGGGTACTTAAGGATGTGGCTCTAGAAATCGTGGACGTATTGGTGATCATTTTCCAATGTTCTATAGATTCAGGATCAGTTCCTGTGGATAGGAGGGTAGCTAATGTTATCACACCTTTTAAAGAAAGGCGGGAGAGAAAAAACAGGGAACTATAGATCAGTTAGCCTGACATCGGTGGTGGGGAAGATGCTGGAGTCAATTAGAAAAGATGATATAGCGGCACATTTGGAAAGCAGTAACGGGATCGGTCCGAGTCAGCATGGATTTACAAAGGGGAAATCATGCTTGACTAATCTTCTGGAATTTTTTGAGGATGTAACTAGGAAAGTGGACAAGGGAGAGCCAGTGGATGTAGTGTACCTGGACTTTCAGAAACCTTTGATAAGGTCCCACATAGGAGATTAGTGGGCAAAATTAGAGCACATGGTATTGGGGTAGGGTACTGACATGGATAGAAAATTGGTTGGCCGGTGGCGCCATGTTGGACTAACAGACGTGCACCTAGCTCCTCTCCTGAAAAATTTCACGATTTATCGTGTAAAACAGGTCCAGAAATCGGGATTGTTTTTAAAAACCTTACCGGAGCTTCTGGTCGCCGCGCTGATGACGTCATCATTAAGCGCGATGTTTTAAACGGTGGTTTAAAGCCCTTTAAATGAGTAAACTGCCTCCAGCTGTGAGCCCTCAGAGAGCAGTGAAAAAGCTGCTGAGAGACCAGAAGAAGTCTGAAGCAGAAGTTACCTCTGAAGTCTCTGAAGTCTCTGAAGTGGCTGCAGAAATGGATACAAGATCTAAGAAAGAGTTTGATGACTTGAAGAAATCAGTGAAAAATATGAAAGATGAGATTTTGGATGCAAATAAAATTATGATGGAAAATATGAAGGAAAATATGAAGGAAAATATGGGAAGTATGATGGAAAAAATGGAAAAGATGATGAAGGATTTAAATGCTGGTAATCAGAAGGCTATGGATGCTAGCAATCAGAAGATGATTGATTCACTGGACATTATGAATAAACGAATTGAGGATGTGAAAGATGGACTATCAGAGAGAATGGACAAGATGGATGAAACTACTACGGACAAGTTCACGGCTGTGCTTGAAACAGTAGCTGCAAGTATGCGCACAATTACGGAATTGGAGAAAAACACGGCTCGAGTGGTTGAAGACATGGCGAAAATGAGGCAAGAACATGAGCAAATGAGGCAAGAAAATGAACAAACTTCACTACAGATGGTGACTCAACTTAGTAGTTTCAGAAAAATGCAAGTATGCGCACAATTACGGAATTGGAGAAAAACACGGCTCGAGTGGTTGAAGACATGGCGAAAATGAGGCAAGAACATGAGCAAATGAGGCAAGAAAATGAACAAACTTCACTACAGATGGTGACTCAACTTAGTAGTTTCAGAAAAATGCCTGGACCTGGAAGCTCGCTCTAGACGTCAGAATTTGAGAATTCTTGGAGTCTCAGAGGGAGCCGAGGGGGAGGATGTGTGTGAGTTTGCCATGGGCCTGCTTAAACAACTGCTGAATCTTTCCAAAGAACCGAAAATCGAAGTGGCTCATCGTGTCCCAAGATTTAAACAAAGATCTGGTGCGGGAAAAACTTATCCACGACATATTATTGTGAAATTTCGGGATATAGTAGAACTGGAAGATGTTATGAGCAAAATCAAACACGGTGTGCAACTGCGGCTGGACAATGACACTATTAAGATATTCAGGGACTACCCGTATGAAATTGTGCAAAAAAGAAACAAATTCGAGAAGGTTAAGGATCTTTTAAGAGAGAGAGAAGGGATCAGATATGGGATGTTTTATCCTGCGAAAATGCGTATTTCCTTCAAGGGTTCTGAAAAGTCATTTGTTAAGCCTGAAGACGCATTTAAATATGCCCAAACTATCGTTGAAAAATAGAAATCAATGGGGGGTTTGGCAGAACTGAACCATTCTAAGCAATGCTTTGTCTGGGGATAGCTAGACTTATCTTTGGAATGTTGAATCAAGGACACTTTCTGTTCAAAACGAGTAAACAGCTGAACAGACGGGAATGGTATATACCAGAAGCATTTACTTGTTTATTAGATTATAATATTAAAAACCAATTGTAAGAACTTATCCTATTAACAACTTAATAAGTTATGCATGTTAGATTAGAATACTAACAAAAACAAAAATAAAAAATAATGAACTAACATACTAATATGAATTTTTAATAAATTGAAACCTTATCTATAAGTGGGAGGAGGGGATGAGAAACGAGCACCTGGCTTAGGCCCAGGGGCACGTCTCGTTAACCCCTTCAACCAACAGTTGATTCTTATTGAAGTCAAAAGTATCGGTTTAATAATTAGTAGTTAAAATTGCGATATATATATATGTTATAATGAAATATGTAGGGTAAAATTGTATTATATATCTGAATGTGAGGCCCTGTTTTAATATTTTAATATGTTATGATTAACCAAGAGAGCGGAGCTATTTGTTTAACAACACAATGGAAGTCAAAACAAGGTTTTTTCCCACCTACAGGTGGGACACTCGCTACAGTGCCGACTATATCAGACACTGTATTTTCACTTTTTTAGTTTTTTTTTTATTATCACATAAAATCACATGTTTGTGTTTTGTGTTTAGTGATAAGCGTAAAATGGATATACCAACAAAACTTAAAAATTCAAAAGTTCCCCCAATACCCAAAGACCTGGGATATGGATGCACCACAAGATTTAAAGGTACTATAATTATTCAAAATGCATGACACCAAACAAAAGAACGTAGGAGGAATCTCATTTTGTAGTTGGAATATAAGAGGTATTAACGAACCTATTAAAAGGGGTAAGATACTAGCTCAGCTGAAACTGTACAACTCCGACATTATCTTCTTACAAGAAACACACTTAAAATCTCAGGATCAAGTTAGGTTGAGGGCGAAATGGATAGGTCAAACATACCATTCTTCATTCACTTCGAAATCTAGAGGCACGTCAATCATTATAAGAAAAGGTATACCATTTAAAGCAAAGAATATCATAACAGATATAGAAGGGAGATACTTAATAGTTAATGGAGAAATCCATGATACTCCACTTACCTTGGTAAATATATATGCCCCTAACTTTGACAACCCCCACTTTTTCAATAAAATTTTCAACATAATTGCAGTTTAACTATCAAAATGTTATAATAGGAGGAGACTTTAACTGTGTTTTAGATCCGTACTTAGATAAATCAAGCCAAAAACAGAGAGGGAATATGAAATCGAAAACCGGGGAACTTTTCAATACTTATATAAACAATACTAATATAGCAGATGTTTGGAGAATTGTTAATCCAACTGGCAGGGAATACTCGTTTTATTCAATGGTACATAAGACATACTCACGTATAGACTACTTCCTGCTGGATACAAAATTAATCCCTCAAACATCTAACCCAATATACCACACAAATTCGATTTCAGACCATTCTCCACTAACTTTCTTTTTAAAACTGGAAGTAATGTTTAAGAATAAATCGTTTTGGAGATTTAATTCTCAAATTCTAAAAGATCCACAAGCAAGTATATATTTAAAAGAACAAATGGAGGCCTTTTTTCAAATAAATGATACTCCAGATATATCGTCTACTGTATCATGGGAATCTTTTAAAGCATACATTAGGGGTATTATAATTTCATATCAAGCTTTTCAAAATAAAAAGAATAAGAATGAACAAAGACAGTTAGAAGAACTTATTAGACAAATGGATATAGATAATGCTAAAGATCCATCAATAGATAAACATAATAAAATAATAATTTTGAAATTTAAATTAAATAAACTTATAAGACTTTTTCAAATTACAAAACAAGAGCACTTTGAATTTGGGGATAAACCGCATAAACATTTGGCTCGCCAGCTAAAAAAATGAGAAAAGGAACATACTATACCAAAGATTAAATCAGATAAAGGGGAATTATTAACAACACCGAAGGATATTAATAAAAGATTTGCGCAATTTTATGAGAATTTGTATACATCTAAAACGACAATTGATTCCAATAATATCACAAAGTTTTTGGATAATTGTAATCTTCCAAAGTTAGAGCTGAAGGAACAAGAGGAATTGGGTGCACAAATCTCAATTAAGGAATTAGAAGATACAATAAACTCACTAAAGAATGGAAAAACACCAGGCCCTGATGGATTTACTAATGAATTTTATAAAAGCTTTTTTGATAAAATAATACCAAGATTACAAAAAATGTACCAATATGCTTTTAAAAAACGAATACTACCTGATACATTAGCGGAATCAACGATTACACTAATACCTAAGAAAAACAAAGATTTAGAAGAACCGGGTTCATATAGAGCTATAGCATTGTTAAACACAAATCAAAAAATATTAGCGAAAACATTAGCTAGAAGATTAAGTAAATACATTAGTAAATTAATAAACCCAGATCAGACGGGGTTTATCCCTAAGAGATACTCATCTAACAATATGAGACGTCTACTCAACATAATGCACTCACACAAATCTGAAGATCAAGAATTATCAATTATTTCGCTGGATGCTGAAAAAGCATTTGATCAAGTAGAATGGAATTATATGGATAAAGTATTACAAAAATTCCAACTGGGAGAGAATTTTATTCTATGGATCAAGTTACTATATAATAAACCTACAGCTAGAATACTAACTAATAACATATTATCCTCGAAATTCCAACTATCAAGGGGAAATAGACAAGGATGCTCATTATCACCTCAGCTGTTTGCTCTCATTATTGAACCGCTAGCAGAAAAAATTAGAATACACCCTGATATCCATGGATATAATACTAAAGACTCATATAATAAAATATCTTTCTACGCGGATGATATATTACTGTACATTACAAAACCTCAAATCACTATACCAAATATATTAAATTTAATTGAAGACTTTGGATCTTTTTCTGGATATAGAATAAATTGGAATAAAAGTGAAATTATGTCAATAAAACCTAAAGATTCAACACATCTTTTAAAATTCCCTTTTAAAATAGCTACAGAAAAATTTAAATACTTGGGAATCGAAATTACCAGAACATATCAAGGTATGTTTAAGGCAAATTTTGATCCCCTACTTAATAAATTAAACACACTAATTAAATTCTGGAAAACGCTCCCGATGTCTTTAATAGGCCGAATAAATGCAATAAAAATGATCTTTCTACCACAAATTTTATACCTATTTCAATCGATTCCTATATACTTACCAAAGAAATTTAAAAAAAAACTCGACTCAGATATCACTAATTTTATATGGGACTATAAATCACATAGAATACAAAATACTCATCTGAATAAACCTAAAGTATTAGGGGGTTTAGCACTACCTAATTTTATGTATTATTATTGGTCAGTAAATATTAAAAATATGATTCAACTGATGGATAACTCCACCCAGCAAGTGGACTGGATTGTAATGGAGAAAGAGGATTGCCCCTCTGGAAACATTGGAGCGATCCTCCTCTCGCCAATGAAATTGAATAATATAAATTATAATAAGAACCCAATTATTCATAGTACAATCCGAATTTGGAAACAAATAAAACAAAATTTAAAATTAAGAAATGTATCACTTTTATTACCTATAGTTAATAACCCTTCGTTTAATCCCTCTATTATAGATAAAGCTTTTACACATTGGGATAGACTAGGAATTAAAACGCTCGGTGACTTGTATGAAACTGGAAAATTACTTTCATTTCAACAATTACAAATAAAATATAAACTCGGAAATAATCAATATTTTAAATATTTTCAAACATGCGACTATTTGAAAAAATATACAAAAGATCATTATAATAACCCAGCAGATGTATTGGATGAGGCAATGCAGATAAAAGCTGAATCAGCAAACTTAATATCATATTTGTATAATATTATCTTAAATGTACAAATACCATCTACGGAGGGTATCAGAAGAGACTGGGAACAAGAGTTAGCTATTAAAATTTCAAAGGAAAGTTGGAATGAACACTTATTAAACGCGCATAAATGTTCGATTAATGTAAGACACACATTAATACAATTTAAAATTTTACATAGATTATATTATTCGAAAACTAAAATTCATAAAATTTTCCCAAATGTATCATCTATTTGTGATAAATGTCAATCCCAAGAAGCTACTATAGCGCTCATTCGTTTTCTGTACAAAAATTCAAAAATTTTGGAATGAAATTTTTGAAATCTTTACAAAGTTATTTAAAATAAGACTGATACCCAAAGCAGAATGGATTATCTTCGGAATAACGGAAGATGGTCCAGAACTAAATGTGTTTCAAAAGAAACTAATAGACTATGGGTTAATAACTGGAAAAAAGCTAATTCTAAAATTTTGGAAGAAGGCTCCAATACCAACTATAAACATGTGGATTTCAAATATGTTCGAAACATTACACCTAGAAGAGATAAGACTCCTCCTAGCAGGTAAACCAGATCACTTCCACCTGACGTGGTCTGCATTTATAGAATTATTACAAATATAGGGTGCAAAGGTACCTTTAAAAAAAAATTGAGGTCAGGTAAGGGGGGATGATAGTTGAAGAGTTGGTATGTCCCATTTGCGTAATGCTCATAAAAATATTTGTTTCTCTCTTTTTCCTCTTTCTCTTTCTCTTTCTTTTCTAGGGTCTATTTCTTAACTCTTTTTCTTTTGTTTTTAATTTTGTTCTTATAGGGTCTTCGTCCTTTTTTGTTGTCACATTTTCTACACTCTCACTTTTTCCTTCACTTTCTTCTTTCTTTCAATCTTTTCCTTTTCTAGTGTAAAAAATAAATGGAGTACATTAATTGTAAGAAGACATAAGGGACGAGTACTAATGTATGTGGTTGTAATGTAATGTACTTCTAATAAATATATATATATTTTTTTAAATAAAAAAAAAATTAAAAAAATTGTTTGGCAGACAGCAGGGCTCGAAATTAACGGTTGCCTGGGTGCCATCGACCACCCAAAGTGCCGCTGGGCAACTTAAACGGCGAGTAATTTTGCCCGGCTTGGCACTGCAGATACTGGTTTATACCAAAGATAGACAAAAAAAACTGGAGCAACTCCTCAGGTCAGGCAGCATCTCTGGAGAAAAGGAACGTGACTTTTCATGTCGGCGACGGCTGTATTGCGGGGCAAAGATACTAGGTGCGGGGTGACGAAGGGTCGGAGCGAATAACGGGCCTCGCACAGCGGCACCAGCGACCGCGACAGCGGCTCCACTGCCTCCTCCTCCCGCACCCCGCCCGCCCTGATAGCGGCCGCTGCTTGCCACTCTGCCAACGGCGCTTTCAAAACAAACCCGCACGCCGAGGCTGGGAGGAGGGAGGGAGGGAGGGAGGGGGAGGCCTCCTTCCGCCGTCATAAGCAGTTGCACCAAAGATCCTATAGCTATAGGATCTTTGAGCTGCACCGCTCGGCCCCGCACCTTGCTGTTGGCTGGCGGAGAAGGGGAGGCGGTGGTGAGATCCCAACCGTCTCCCCCGTTGGCGGCGGCACTTGGCGTTGGACAGGGACGGCCAAGGCAGCGGGGCGATGTTGTCCGAGGAGCGCTGACCTTCCTTCCTTCCTCCCCACCTCCCCCCTCTCTCTCTCTCTCTCTCTCTTGTACGCCCTCCTCAACCCCCCCCTTATCCTGGGACCCCTCCTCCATTCCGCACTGATCCCCATTCCACCCTCTATTCAGTCCTCACTGACATCCCCTGTGCTCCCCTCCCCATCTACCCCCCAATCTATTCATCCTGCGTTGATCACCCTATCCACCTTGCATTGATTCTCCTGCCACCCACCCATCCATCCTACACTGGTCCCCCAATTCATCCTGTACTTACCCTCCTTCCCATCCATCCTGCACTTCTCCTCCATTCATCCTGTACTTATACCCATTCATCCTGTACTGATCCCCTCATTAATTCTGTACTGATCCCCTCATTCATCCTGTACTGATCCCCTCATTCATCCTGTGCTGATCCCCTATTCATCCTATACTGATCCCCTCATTCATCCCGTACTGATCCCCCATTCATCTTTTACTGATCCCCCATTCATCTTTTACTGATCCCACCATTCATCCTGTACTGATCCCCCCATTCATTCTGTACTGAATCCCCCCATTCATCCTGCACTGATCCCCTCATTCATCCTGTAGTGATCGCCCATTCATCCTGCACAGACCCTCCGATCCACACTGTACTGACCACCCCCCATTCATCCTGTACTGATTCCTCCCCTTCATCCTGTGCTGACCCCCCCCCCCCATCCATCCTGTACTGATCCCCCCATTCAAGAATGGGGGGAGCAGTCCGAAGAAGGGTCTCGACCCGAAACGTTGCCTATTTCCTTCGCTCCATAGATGCTGCCTCACACGCTGAGTTTCTCCAGCATTTATGTCTACCCCCATTCATCCTGTATTGACCCCCCATTCATCCTGTACTGATCCCCCCCCCCCCCATCCATCCCGTACTGATCCCCCCATTCAACACCACTGACACCCCCGGTGCTCTCCCCTCACAATTTTACATACTCCAACCAACACGTACTAATTCACCTGCCTCAATCCATCCATACCGCACCGATTGCCTTCTCAACCCCCCCCCAGCCCCCCCATCCACCACCCCCCCCCCCCCGCCATCTATCCACCCGCACTGATTCACACACCCCCCGTCCCTGACCCTATTGCGCTGGAAATGTCTTCAGAGCGAACATTGACTATGTTTGATAATGGAATGCAATCAAATGTGTTTTAATTCCCAATGATATTATTTGTTTTTGTCCATAAAGATGGATTAATTAAATTGTGAACACGTGAAACATTAAAACCGTAGTGTTCAATTGTCACTGCTACCGTTGACACGTTATTACAGAATTCATTTTAACGGCAAATCAATGATCTTAATAAGGAGTATCAGTACTGTAGTTATTTAATAAGCAACATTCACAATTATATTTTGGATTTATCCAGGTTTTACTTCTACAGTTGGTCTTATACATCACAAATTTGGTCAGGAGATATTTCAGTTGAAATTTTAACTTAATTCTGAAGTGGGAATGATGGAAACAGCGTTTATCAATTTTTTTTTGTAATCTGGTGCGTTCAAACTGGGTATCTTCATTGCTGTTCACAACACATACATCTAATCTGAATGTCCGGTAATGTGGCGTTTTGACACCTTTAAACATATTACCAAAAGAACATTTGCTGCAGTTATGTCCTTTGGCCATCTCTTGTCAGTTGGTGTAATGTTTAACCAGTCAGATGAGTATAGTCGGTTTTAACAGCTATTATCATAAAATGCCTTTAGAAATTTCCTTGTAACCTGTATATTTTGTTATGGATAAATTATGTGGGAAGCGAGAGTGTTTCTATACCAATAGCAATAACGACCCATGCTATGGCCATGTCATGGTAATTTTCGGTCCTTCACAGAAAACATGCTTGCATCAATCTGTAGTGTGCATGGTTAAGCATATATGTTACCATGGTCCAGGATTTATTGACACAGGTTGATCATACGCTGAATAATCCAACCACATTTTTGTTTGGAAGTGGAAAGAACTAATAGAAATTGCATTAATTGCAATGTGTAAAAAGAGTTGAGATACTGTATTATAATTTTGCTGCATGTCATTGTGGTATATGTCATGTCTTGATTGGTGAATATGTTTAGTTTGTGACTTTATTTGAAGCAAAAATAATATTTGAATGCTGCATTGAGCATAATTCCGACTGGTAACTATGCACTTCGTCAGAACACATTATCGCACGCGTCATGCAAACCGTCTTAAATGACCACCTAAACTGTCATTTGGCAACCTAAAAAGCTGCCAAGGTTGCCCGGCTGGCAACAGGGAAAATAGTTAAGTGCGAGCCCTGAGACAGGAAACAAAGAGTAGGGATTAACGGGTCTCTTTCAGAATGGCAGGCAGTGACTAGTGGGGTACCGCAAGGCTCGGTAATGGGACCGCAGCTATTTATAATATACATTAATGATTTAGATAAAGGGATTAAAAGTAACATAAGCAAATTTGCAGATGACACAAAGCTGGGTGGCAGTGTGATCTGTGAGAATGCTATGCGGATGCAGGGTAACTTGGACAGGTTGGGTGAGTGGGCAGATGCAGTTTAATGTGGATAAATGTGAGGTTATCCACTTTAGTGGCAAGAACAGGAAGGCAGATTATTATCTGAATTGTGTCAAGTTAGGAAAAGGGGAAGTACAACAATATCTGGGGTTCCTTGTTCATCAGTCACTGAAAGTAAGCATACAGGTACAGCAGGCAGTGAAGAAAGCTAATGGCATGTTGGCCTTAATAACAAGAGGAGTTGAGTATAGGAGCAAAGAGGTCCTTCTGCAGTTGTACAGGGCCCTAGTGAGACCACACCTGGAGTATTGTGTGCAGTTTTGGTCTCCAAATTTGAGTAAGGACATTCTTGCTATTGAGGGAGTGCAGCGTACGTTCACGATGTTAATTCCCGGGATAGCGGGACTGTCATATGTTGATAGAATGGAGCAACTGGGCTTGTATACACTGGAATTTAGAAGGATGAGAGGTATTCTTATTGAAACATGTAAGATTATTAAGGGATTGGACACGCTAGAAGCAGGAAACATGGTCCCGATGTTAGGGGAGTCCAGAACCAGATGCCACAGTTTAAGAATAAGGGGTAGGCCATTTAGAACGGAAATGAGGAAAAACGTTTTCACCCAGAGAGTTGTGAATCTGTGGAATTCTCTGTCTCAGAGGCTATATCTCTGGATGCTTTCAAGAGAGAGTTAGATAGAGCTCTTAAAGATAGCGGTGTCAAGAGATATGGGGAGAAGGCAGGAACGGGGTACTGATTGTGGATGATCAGCCATGATCACAGTGAACGGCGGTGCTGGCTAGAAGGGCCGAATGGCCCACTCCTGCACCTATTGTCTATTGTCTCTTATCTGCTGTGGACAGGGTGATACCAAAGATTCATTCTTAAATAATGGATTCTTGGAGATTTCACAACAGAACAGTAGTTAAGCAACATTATCTGGCTTCCCTATAAAATTCCAGCTGCAAATCTGGAAGAAACCAAATCGGCTACTTCCCATTATGCAACATCACATGTCTGTTGTACCTCTCAGCTGAGAAAGATGGTAATTACTGGCCAGGGATCTATTGTTGCCAAGTTTAGTTGTGTGGTACTGCCATCAATAACAATTCTGTCAATTTAGAATCAAATCACATTAGATAGCCAGAGGTAGTATTATACCATAATGCGATACTGCCATCTACCTATCAGCAAAGTTAAATGATCTACCGTATATCTTGTGATTTTTATTTGATCTTTAAACTTCAGTACAGAGGTTGCATTATAAACATTTACTCCTTTTTCCCCCACCAAGAAACCTCTAATACAGATAACTGCTTTATTTAAAAATATTTATAACTTCTATATTTATACCTGAGAAATCCAAGTATGATGAACAAGGAACAGCCACAATCAACTCAGTCTGTCCATATAAAATAAGACCTTGATAGGATGGTATAAACACACCACTGAGAATATTGTGTTGTGCTACCTTTAGTCAAGTTACCAGCAAGCACATGCTATAAAAAAAAGTAAAATAACAAACAGAAGCCTCAGATAGAATTGAAAAGCTGGAGTAACTCAGCAGGTCAGACAGCATCTCTGGAGAAAAGGAATATGTGACATTTCGGGTGGAGAGCCTTCTTCAGACCAAGAGTCAGGGGAAAGGGAAATGAGCGATATAGATGGTGATATAGAACAAACAAGCCATTGGTAGCTTGGGACAAGTTGAAAACGAGTTACAAACAACGGAACTCAACAAGATGATTTTGAAGCTAGTACAACTTGGGTGGGGGGAGGGATGGAGAGGGGGAATGCAAAGGTTACTTGAAATTAGAGAAATCAATATTCATACCTGGGTTGTAAGCTACCCAAGTGAAATATGAGGCGTTGTTCCTCCAATTTGTGTTAGGCCTCTGACAATGGAGGAGGCCCAGGACAGAAATATCAGTGTAGGAATGGGAAGGGGAATTAAAGTGTTTGGCAACTGGGAGATCATAAACAGAAGCCTTACACGGAAATGTCACAATGATCAACTTTAGTATATTGTCATAACGGTTTGAATAACCCAATCCTGACCTATACAGTTTGAACACCCATTTTCCAGCATCCTCGATTCCAGAGCCTTTCTGGATTATCCGTTTTTATGGACCAAAAGGTCACGTAATAATGAAACAATAATACGCCCCTGGTCCGCTAACGACACCCCTTCTGTGTCTCTAAAGCGCCACGACGTGCTAAAAACAAATAAAACAAATATAAAATGTAAACTAAATGTGAATGGAATGACCTGCTGACCCATCTCTGGCTTGCATCATCTCTCCGCCCATTTAAAGCCCCGTTCCAACGCCACTCCCGACTCAAAAGGTGCACCAGCGAGCCATTCTTCACCCACCGAAAGGACACAAAGCGCTGGAGTAATGTGGCGGTTCAGGATCGCTGGAGAACACGGATAATTGACATCGGGACCCTTCCCCAGACTGATTTGGTCGGCTGCATTACTCCAGCACTTGGTGTCTACAGAATGCCCTCAGTCACCGCCGGTCCCGTCTCACCTGTTGTCATTTCCAAGGTGGAGTATGTAGGCGACTCCGGGGGAGGAGGGAGAAGGGGGCGGGGCAGGAGGTGACTGGGGTGGGGGTGGTGAGGAGGCGAGTGTCGGGGAAGAGGGGGCGGCGACCCAAAGGTCAGTAGACACAAAGTGCTACAGTAAGTCAGCCGACTGAATCAGTCTGAGCAAGGGACCCGATGTCGCCTGTGTACTTCAGAGATCCTGATCGTTGAATTACTCTGGCACTTTGTATTTTGGTGTGAAGAAGGGTTCTCTGTTGCACCTTGCGAGTTGGGGGTGGTGTCGTAACAGGGGTTCTAAACGACCGAGGAGATGGTGGGGGCCAGGGATGGGTCAGCAGGTCCGTCTGATATATCCGACATCTGTTACAAGGAAGTTGTTAATACGAGGGTTTGCTGTCTTTGCAAAACAGGAAAGAAGAATGAGAGCATAGTTGATTCTTTCACGACGGAGGGATACCACGACCGCTCGTCGCTCGCAATGCCATCTGTGGCCGCTCATGGAATTTCTACTGAGCTCTCATAGTTTTGTCCAGATTATTGGGGTGGGCGGACCATCAGTTGCCAGAAAATCAGTGCTCAGCCTATACATACTTGACAATACAATCAGCATAAGGTCATAAGTGATAGGAGTAGAATTAGGCAATTCGGCCCATCAAGTCTTCTCCGCCATTCAATCATGGCTGATCTATCTCTCCCTTCTAACCCCCAATCCTGCCTTCTCTCCATCACCTCTGACATCTGTACTAATCACAAATCTATCTCTACCTTAAAAATATCCACTGACATGGCCTCTACAACCTTCTGTCGCAAATAATTCCACAGATTCACCATCCAGAGATTTCTCCTTTTCTCCTTCCTAAAAGAACATCCTTTAATTCTGAGGCTATGACCTCTAGTCCTAGACTCTCCCAATAGCGGAAACATCCTCTCCATATCCACTCTTTCCAAGCCCTTCACTATTCTGTATGTTTCAATGAGGTACTCCTCGTTCTTCTAAACTCCAGCGAGTATAGGCCCAGTGCCGACAAATGCTCATCGTAAGTTAACCTACTCATTCCTGAGATCATTCTTGTAAACCTCCTCTCAACCCTCTCCAGAGCTAGCACATCCTTCCTCAGATATGGTACCCAAAATTACTCACAATATTCCAATTGTGGCCTTACCAGCGCCTTATAGAGCCTCAGCATTACATCCCTGTTTTTGTATACAAGCTTCTTGAAATGAATACTAGCATTGAGTTTGCTTTCTTTACTACCGATTCGACTTGAAGATTAACTTTTTGGGAATCCTGCACCAGCAATTCCAATTTGCACCACCAATTTCTGGATTCTCTCTCCATTCTCATCTTCCTGAGCAGCCTCACGTGTGGCACCTTAAAATCTAAGTAAACAACATCTACTGACTATCTTTTGTCTGTCCTGCTGTTTATGTCTTCAAAGAATTCCAGCAAATTTGTCAAGCAAGACCTCCCCTTCACAAAGCCATGCTGACTTTGTTCTATTTTAACGTGAACTTCTAAGTATTCTGTAACCTCATCCTTTATAATGAACGCTAAAATCTTACCAACCACTGAAGTCAGACTAACTGGTCTATAGTTCCCACTATTCTGCTTTGCTCCCTTTTTGTGCAGCAGGGTAATATTGGCAATTTTCCAATCATCTGGGACCTCTCCTGTCTCTAGTGATTCTTGAAATATCACTGTCAATGCCTCTATAATCTCTAAAGCAACCTCTTTCAGAACCCTAGGGTGCAGTCCATCTGGTCCAGGTGATTTATCCACCTTCAGCCCTTTCAGCTTCCCAAGCACCTTCTCCCTTGTTATAGCCACTCCACTAACTTCCAACCCCTGACTCTCATGAATTCCAGGCACTTTGCTGGTGTCTTCCACTGTGAAGACTGATGTAAAAAAGTTATTCAATCCTCTGCCATTGCTTTATTCCCCATTATCCCTTCTCGTGTGTCATTCTCCATCGGCCCATCTTCACCTCTTGCCTCTTTCTTACTCTTTACATAACTCTTGCTATCCTCTTTTATATTATTGGCCAACTTATCTTTTCTCCCCGGATTGCTTTTTTTAGTTACCTTCTTTTGTTCTTTAAAAGCTTCCCAATCCTCTGGCTTCCTACCAATCTTTGCTATGTTATACACCTCCTTTAGTTTTATACTGTCCTTGACTTCCTTTGTCAGCCAAGGTCGCCTCTTTGTCCCTCTAGAACCTTTCTTCCTCTTTGGAATGATCTTCTGGATTATTCCCAGAAATTCCTGCCTTTGCTGTTCCACCATCACTCCTGCTAGGGTCCCTTTCCAATCAACTTTGGCCAGCTCCTCCCTCATGCCTCTGTAGTCCCCTATGCTTAGCTGCAATATCGGCACATCCGATTTCACCTTCTCCCACTCAAATTGCAGATTAAAACTTATCATATTGTGGTTGTTACCTCCTAATGGTTCCTTTACCTTGAGTTCCCTTATCAAATCCGATTCATTTCGTAACACCAAATCTAGAATTACCTTTTCCCTGCTAGGCTGCTCTAAGAATCCATCTCAGAGGCACTCTACAAATTCCCTTTCTTGGGGTCCAGTACCAACCTGATTTTCCCAGTCCCATTGCCTTTTTTACATGCCAATTTAATAGTAAGATTAAACGAGAACTTACCAGTTTGAAGTTTGATCTGTATTTTATGAGGAGTTACGATGAGGGATTACGTGAAGAGCCCGTCCAGCACGCATGCGCGACATTCTTCAAAGCAGCGGTATGGAATCACAGGAAACACAATAATTGAAATAAACATAGTAAAGAAAAGGAGAACTAAGATACCAGTTGATCTATAATTGAGGGTGGGAGCGGAGGGCACGTAATCCCTCATCGTAACTCCTCATAAAATACAGATCAAACTTCAAACTGGTAAGTTCTCGTTTAATCTTACTATTTTACTTCGGAGTCACGTGAGTGACTACGTGAAGATTTTAAAGCTCTGTGATTTCAAACCGTGTAACAGTTCATACTTCACTCGCTGCCGAAGTCATTCAAGGGAGGAAGTATGTTATCGTAATCAACCATAATCTGTTTGTAAACAATAATGGTATCTATTAAACAATAACAAAAGACAAAATGCTCCCCCGGGCTTAAATTATATATTTTTGCAGATTTTAAAACTCTTTCTGCAAATAACACAGGTTCTGCTAGCGGCTTGTGGTAGAACGTTTGGAACGTTTTCTCCATGTTCATTCTTTTAGCCGCCGATGTGGATGCTGCCCTGGTGGAGTGAGATGTATATACATCAGTATCTACTCCAGCAGCTCCCAGTACCTGCTTGAGCCATCTCGAGATGGTTTGGCTCGACACCCAACCATGAGGTTTCTTGGGGCTGACCAATAAGTTTTTTTTTTCTTTTTTTTCTCTCCCTCGAGAATCTCTTGTTGTGTTGATGTAAGTGAATAAGTGAGTCATGACACACAACCGTAGGTCAGGTGGGTATGCCCGGAAATCCATAACTAGGACTCAAGTTCCTGGCTTGCTCTGCTTTAGCAGCTCCTGAATGGTGAATGAGACCCGGTCTGGTGTTATAACCATGTTGTCCAGTCGCAGTAAGTGGAGGGACTGGACTCTTTGTGCTGAGACTAGTGGCATCAGCATGACCGTTTTCAGGGTTAGCTTTTCCAGGGTGAGAGACCTGGCTGGGGACCATCCCCTTAGGTATGTCAGGACCACACTGACATCCCAGATTTGGGTATACCTAGGTCTAAGAGGGTTGGAGTTGACGATACTCCTCATGAGTTTGATCACCAGCGGGTGAGACCCTATGGCCTGTTGTCCTGGCACCTGTTTTAAGTAGGCTGACAGCGCACGTCTGGCAGTATTGATGGCGCTGTAGCTCAATCCTTCATTATGGTGAAGGCCCCCCAGGAACTCCAGTACATTGGTTATGGTTGCAGATGAGTACGTTGTCCCAGTAGTCGAGCAGTATCTTTCCCACTTCCTGATGCTCGATAGGTATTGTTTCCTGGTGGACATACGGTGTCATCATGTTGATGGTCCTGTCAGACAATCCCAGTCCCAGCAGTGGTCTTTTGATAATCTGCAACCCAGTAGGTTAATTTTGTCATGGCATGGATGACTTATGCCTGATACAGGGTGCATCAATAGGTCTGGGCTACTGGGAAAGGTCATAGGAGAAATAGGTACCCCAGTTCAGCGCGAATGCATCTATCGCTGCTGCCTCAGGGTGTGGTTCCCAAGGGACATACATTGGTACGTGGTGATTTAGTCTGGATGCAAAGAGATCGATATCTGGTGTGCCATATTGGTTTGTAATTTTAGCAAAAGCTCTAGGATTTAACATCCATTCGGTGTTTATCATTGAATTTGCGTGACCTGGCACTGTATTTAGCTTACCTGGTAGGTAAGTTGCTGATAGCCAAATATGTCTATCGACCCACCATTACCAGATTGTGTTGACCCAATTGTCACATGATATTGATTTTATTCCGCCCATATGGTTAATATAGGCCACCACCGTGATATTATCAATTTGTAAATGAACATGCAAGTTGTGCATATTCCTAGAATATGCTTTAAAACCATAAAACGCACCCAACATTTCCAAATAATGTATGCCCAGTGTTTGTAGTAAAGATGAGTCTAGGTTAGTCCATCTACCACCTGTGCTGGATATGGTATTAGTTGCTCCCCAGCCTTGAGCACTGGCATCTGTTTGTATAGTTAACGTTGGGTTATTGATGGATGGGCTGGAACTATGCCAAATGTGTTATATCCACCATTGTAACTCTGATATTGCTTCAATGGGTAGTTTCATGGTTCGGTCAAAGTGACCTGCTTGTCGTTTCAACGCCTGTACTTTTGCCCTTTGTAGGTGCTGATAGTGCAGGAGTCCAAATTGTGTAGCTGAAAATGCTGCTACCATTTTGCCAATTACTCTTGCCACTTGTCGGATGGTTGGTCGATTGCTTACCATTAAATTGTTGCACGTCTGTGCCAATTCTGCTGCTTTACCTTTTGGCAACGTTACAGACATGTGGATTGAGTTAATTGTGAATCCCAGATAGTCCATAGTTGTGGATGGCGTCAATTTAGATTTATCTGGATGTATGACAAAACCCAGGGTTTCAAACAATTGTTTGGTAGCTAATACAGCTGATTTAGCCAACTCCATGGTTTTGCCTACTATTAGGATATCATCAAGTACGCCATGATAATATGTCTTTGTTTCGTTAATGTTGCCAAGGCTGGTTTTAATATCTTGGTAAATAGTCTAGGGCTGATGTCAACCCATTAGGCAACACTTTATACTGCCATAGTTGCCCCATCCAGGTAAATTTCAGGTATCTGCGATGACCCTTGTGAATGGGTACTGAATAGTAGGCATCTTTTAAATCAATGCTTGCCATAAAGTATCCTTTGGAAATCAGTTGTTTAGCAGTTACAAATGTTTCCATTTTGAAATGTACATACTTAACAAAGGTATTTAGTGAGGTTAAGTCAATGATGATGCGACATCCACCATCATTTTTGCTTTTGGTAAATATATTTGAGACAAATTCCAAAGGTTCATGTTTGGATTTCTCAATGACACCCTTTGTAAGTAACCTCACCAGTTCTGCTTGAGCCTCTGGTTCTCTTTGACTGAGAGGGTAAAGACCCTTTGGGGTAGGTGCTGAACTGGTGGCATGTTTTCTTGAATGAACTCTATTTTGTATCCCAGAATACTGTTAAGTATATAACTATCATTCGTGAGACACCTCCATGCTTCAATGAACAGGTGTAATCTCCCCCCTGTTAGTACAGTTCCCCCATTTTTACATGCTGGTAGGAACCATACCCACCTACCTCCATAGTTATGGTAGTGTTCCTTCTTCCGTTTGTTCATCCGTCGTAGTACTGCTGGATGTACCGCTGATTGGAGTGGCGCATTTTCCATGGGGCCCTGGCCTAAAAAGGCTTTCGGGGATAATATGCGGACCCCGAGCTTTCACCAGTTCCATAAATTTGACCTCGACTGGTGGACGCAGTGGGGTACTGCCGTCTGGTTTTTTGTGTGGGTCTGCTCGTTCCGGGGCCTGCCCTCATGAGGCCAAATGCTTTGGCCTCTCCTCCAGGTCTTTCACTTGCCCTTCCAAATAACAGGATCTGCGGCTCTGAGGCCGGTGTTTTACACAGTCCTGCAAACCTGGGATTGAGGGCAGGTCTTATTCTCTCCTTGCGGAGGTTGTTTATCTCATATTGGGTGTTGCACAGCAGAGCCAGAGTGTCTTGCTGGTTTGTGGTCATATCCACCCCATCCACGGAACGAGCATAGGCTGTTATCCCTGTCGTCAGGAGCTTGAGGATTTTAGCTCCTGGTTCCGGATACTCTGCCCCACATACCCCCCCCAGATTTGGCTGTTAACAGCCGGTACATTGAGCGAACTGCAGTTTTCCAGCTCTAGTGCCTCATTAAGTACCTGTCTTGTAGGGGTTTGAGGGACAGGTGGTTGATGCTGGCCGCCAGTTTTGGCTCCAATGGCCGCCCTGCTCGTGGTGTAACCACGTAGCGATTCACCACACCCAGCAGCTCTTCCTGATCCTATACCCCAAGCGTACTCCCGACATCTTCAGCCAATGACCCCTGATCGTGACCAGCCCAGCCCTGGTCGCCAATGCTGCCCTCATCTGAGGGGGAAGCAATGGCCAGTGCATTATAACGCACTGCTGTGGGAGTGCCTGATCCCCCTGTGCGAGACTGCTCCAGCTCCCGAAGCAAGTCTCGCTGGAGCAGTTGCTCCATGAGCCTTTCCATTCGGCTCAGGCGGCTAGCTCTGCCGCTCTCAGGCGGACCCTCCTCATCGCAGTCAGACATAACCGGCCGGTCTGTTTTTTGTCTTGCTTTTCCTCCAGCCCGCTGCCGCTCCTCAGGCTGCGCTAGCGGTACTGGGCACGGCTCGGTCTCGATGAGGGTGTGCCGCAGCATATGCGGTCCAGGTGCCGCCTGTCGCCCCCCCACTGATGGGACACTCCCGTTCTGTTGGAGTCGAACGGGGGGCGGTTTTCTCCTTTGCCGTGCTACTCATTTTTCCAGATCCCCTGGAATACAGAGCAGAGCACAGCTTGCTGATTACGACCTCAGAGTAAGACTTACCTGATGGTCCGCTGTTTATTTTCCACCGACGTGTAGCGGGAGCGCCTGTACTCCCGGTCGTCGCTGTTGCACTGCGTGAACGCTAATGTCGCGCATGCGTGCTGGACGGGCTGTTCACGTAGTCACTCACGTGACTCCGAAGTAAAATCTCTGATTTAACTTGTACCCTATATCCTGGCTACTGTTTGGGAACCTATAAATAACTTCCATTAGAGGCTTTTTACCCTTATAATTTCTCAGCTCTATCCACAATGACTCAACATCTGCTAATCCTATGTCACCCCTCGCTAAGGACTAAATTTCATTCCGAACCAACAGTATGGTGCAAAAAGTGATTTTCAAAAGAATAACCCTCTTCTTTAATGTTACATTATTGGAATTGGAAGATAATATCAGTACAATTTCAACATATTTAAAAAAATCTAAATTAAACATTTAAACAATGTTTTTAAAATAATGCAAAAAGTGCTAAATTATTCATTTTCAAAAGAATAACACGCTTCTTTAATGATTAGAATTGAAAGTTAACTTAAAGATGCAGTTCACTTCTGTAAACAATAATAGAATATTTAAATATATATTTAAAAAATCAGTATAAATGGACACAGCTACAAATATATCTTCTTCAAAGACTATACACAAGGCTCATGTTTTTTGAAATCAGGGTTAGGAAAAGATATCAGATCGACTTTTTTACCTGGGGCATTCTTTTTTAAGACCGAGAGTGATGGGTGCCGAGAACATGCTGCCAAGGATGGTGGTGGATGCAGACACAATAGTGGAATTTTGTATAGGTGCATGGATATGCACAGAATGGAGGGAAATGGATCATGTCCAGGCAGAGGAGATTAGTTTAATTGGCATCATGTTCAGCACAAACATTTTGGGCCAAAGGGCCGGTCCTTGTGCTGTACTATTCTATATGTACGAAGGAACTGCAGATGCTGGTTTACACCGAAGATAGACACCAAATGTTGGAGTAACTCAGCGGGTCAGGCAGCATTTTGGAAAAAAGGAATAGGAGACATTTCGGGTCGAGACCCTTCTTCAGACTGAGTCGGGGAAGATGGAGGTATGAAAAGGTACAAAACAAATCAGAGCCAGCACCGATGACCCAGGAACGGTGGAGCCCACAGTGATCCATTGTTGGCTGTGGAAGAGGTGATAACGAAGGGATACAAACAGTGAAACCAGCAGGACCATTGGGGAGGGTCAGGGAGAGGGAATACAAGAGTCACTAGAGAAATCAATAATCATACCGCTGGGTTGAAAGCTGCCCAAGCGAAATATAAGGTGTTGTTTTTCCAATTTGCGTGTGGCCTCACCCTGACAGTGAAGGAGGCCTTGGACAAAAAGGTTAGTATGGGAATGGGAAGGGAAGTTCAAATGTTTGGCAACCGGAAGATTGCATGGGCCAAACTGTACTTCAACAAAACAATCACCCATTCTGCGCTTGCTCTTGCCGATATATAGGAGTCCACACCAAGAACAAAAGATACAGTAGATAAGGTTGGAAGAGATGCAAGTGAACCTCTGCCTACATTCCATTCTATGTTCTATGCTCATCAGAGGCTATACACAATTCTCCTTTTTTTTCAATCAAGGGTTTTGGGGAAAGATATCAAGTCTCTTACCAAAAAAATGACACCCTGCAGTTCAGACATTTTATAGATATTAATATTCCATGAAATTGCAGCAATGATCTGCAAGTTAGAAAATGAAAGAAAGAACATGCAAAAAAAAGAAGCCAAATCTTTATGGATTCATAATGTTCTCTGTAGATATCTTAATGTGTTTGCTCACAGATGGCATTATTTTTTCTCAGAAAATAGCCTAAAGCATTTAGTAATCTGAGGCGTGCATCTCTCAAATCTCGCTGCGGGATTTATGGAAAAGATTCCTCAAGGTTTGACTTTTCACCAGTATGCAACTGGAATCAATGGATGGTACATCAAATATTGTTAAACTTTGTGCAGTTTTCCAGACTCTGGATAAAAGTTGGTTAAAATTAAAAAACATGTTTTTGTTCACTCAAAAATGAAATGGTTTACCTGACACAATTTGGCTGTATCTGCAAAAGTCATTCATATTTTAACTTCAAACTAAGCAGTCTTCCACATAGCGCTCTAGAAAGTGATTGCAAAGTCTAAAATCTACACCCATTAACAAAGGCTGAACTTCACTGATATTTTGGCCAAAGAAAACTACTGTGAATGGATGATTGAATCCATTATTAATGTTAGAAGACTTTTTTTCTGTTACAAATATCAAAGTGTGGATTACAGAGGCAAATAAATAAATGATGGGTCTTTGTCCGAAACATTATGGAGGGCACTGTGGAGCCTCAGCATATCCCTGTTTTTGTATTATAGTCCTCTTGAAATAAATGCTAGCATTCCATTTGCCTTCCTTACTACCGAATCGAAGTGCAAATTAATTTTTTAGGAATCCTGCACCAGCACTCCCAAGTCCCATTGCACCTCTGATTTCTGGATTATTTTTCCTTTAAGAAAATAGTTTACTCCTTTATTCCTACTACCATAATGCATGATTCCACACTTTGCTACATTATATTCCATCTGCCACTTATCTGCCTACTCTCCCAACCTGTCCAAGTCATTCCGCAGAGTCCCTGCTTTCTCTACACTACCTGTCCCTCCACCTATTCTTGTATCATCTGCAAACTTGGCCACAAAGCCTTCAATCCCGTCATCCAAATCATTAATATACAACGTGAAGAGTAGCAGCCCCAGCACCGACCCCTGCGGAACTCCGCTAGTCACTGGCAGCCAACCAGAAAAATCTCCCTTTATTGTCTTCTGCCAGTCAACTGTCTCCTACTTACTTGACTTCTCAGCCACTGCATCAGTGCTGCAATAATGAAACCATGACAATAATGAAACCATGTCTTAATGAAGAAACTATATTTCAAAATTTCATTTTAAAAACGTACAGCTGGGAGCCATCAAGGATATCAAAGCTGACTAGGTCTCCATGGGTATAATGAGATGACCTTCAACAAGAATACTTATCATGTAAAAAGGGCATTGACCCTTCCAGTAGTCTTACCTTTTTTGAAGATAACTGCCATAATGTTAGAGTAGCATAGCCACTGTGCTATCTTACACCACTTCACTGAATGTTTGGAACACTATAAACATAAGAGTTAATATAATATAGTTCTGTAAATTGTGTTCCTTGGTTGAATTTCTCTCTCTATATATCAGGAGTTCAAAGTTGAAGAGCCTACTGTCACTTTAGATATCTGGTTTCATTTTTATGCATTGAATTATACCCTACAGTATATACTTGATCAATCCTCATTGACAATTGTGTGAGAATCCAGATGAGTATGCAAACTAGCTCTTCCTACAAGAGGTAAAAGCTCAGAACTATTAGGCAATGTAACACAATACTGCAATTCCCCACTCAAGTTTGCTATACAGGTAGGCCACAGTATAATGCTCAAGAGTGATTGAGCAACTTGCCTTCTGTTATGGTGAAAGCAAATTGAAAGAGCTAATAGTCAAATCTGATAGTCAAATCTAAAATTGAGTCGTTCTTCTACAAAAGCATGATCTAGTAGAACAAAAGAATGGCTCGGTGCCAAGTCTGAATGACTTTGTAAATTATATGGAACACAATATGGAGGACAGGTTGTCTTTTCAATAAAGACATTAAGATGGCAGCCTGCAGCAATAACATGTGCTTCATTCAAGGCCATAAAGAAGCCAAGATTGAAAAAATAGCTGACGCTCCAGAGATAAGTAATAACTTGTTATTGGATGAGCTTAATTTGGACCAGGCTTTTCTTATATTCTGAAAGGCTACAGAATCTTTCAGTCATGCCATATTCAGACTTGGTAGGAGTGTTTTACTGATAAGAAAAATGTATAATTGTGCTAACTCTCCTTTGTTCTGAGATGGTGAGCAACCTTTGTGCTCATTGTAGATCTTTGCCACTCCCGTCTGACGAATCAATTAAAGATTGCCATGGTCTACTTTAACGTTTGTTGCTAGCTGCTTTTTAAGAAACAAACTTTGACAAAATGACTCATGTATCATGTCTCAATCATGTCACCTTTCTGTTGAGATAGAACATGGTTCTTTATATTGAAATTTCCAAGCTGCATTGGGTAGTACTACAGCTACTTACGCAATTCCACTCCATTGCTAGTCAAGTATGTCCCTTGCACATTAAGAAGTTAAACACAGGTACTTTGTCAGGATAAAACATTAAGTGAAAATCTACAAATCTGTATAAATATCCTTTCATTTCAGAAGGCTAGTATTAAAAATTGATTAATCAGGCAATTAATATATTCTAATCTAATGATTTCTAGTGCTTCTATATTATTAGCTTTCCTTGGAAGGTTCATGGTCCAACAATTGCTTCAGTGATCCTCTAGTAGCCATGTCCTGGCTGTTGGTAAAATGTATGCCTATAATGGAAGCCCACCAGTAGATTTAATTCTGGAAATGCAGACTTTTTTTACAGCTGAGAGGCTGTTTCTGACAACCAGTGATCAGAAAAAAAAGACTCTGCATGAGGATGGAACATCCAGTTTATTTGATGTCTTGTGGACCCTCATGAAACCAGGTAAAAAATAATGTGCAGATTTTATGAGTCCAGATTGCATTTTTTTTTACCATATCTTATATGCCAACCTAGCAAACAAATCATGGAATTTACTATGCGCTCTGATAGCTGTAGTGAGGTTCAACGAGGCATTCCTTGGTTACTGCAGGAGCCATCTGCCCAAGCAACGGATAAACCCCCTGTTGGCTCATAGTGAACAGATATCTGATGAATAGCCTGGGATAGAAGGACAATGAATGGTCTCAGCCTGTGTCCTCATGGAAGCCAAAATCTTCTTTCATCAGCCATTTCATTCCAATACATTGTGAGTTGCTGACACTGAAATGTGCATCAATACCTGAGTGGACGCAGTGCTCTGCTAGATGCACATGACCTCCTGCATAGAAAATCTATGGACTTTTTGTCATCCCGTGCATAGACCTGACAGGCAAGTAATGTGCCAAGCATTTCATTGAATCTTCGTATCAATCTTCTCCGAATTACTCTCCGTCATGTCTGCATCAGATTCCTCCAGGCTGTACTTCTGTGTGAACTCACATTTCTGCGAGCTACCATAATTGACCTTTCCACCGGCCTGATAGTGGTCTACAGGTGTTAAGCATTTCTACTTAAGAAACAAGCCCTTTTAATCTAATATTGTGCCTACTGCCATGTCAGTATCAAGGTCAGCGCTCAAAGTGCTTATAACTAACAATGCTGGATTTTTAATTCTATTGGGTTAAAGGCTTTCTGATCTCTCCTCCTCTTCCTCTTTATGTGCTTTCAGAAATATATTGGATTAACCCTCATAAATATGTTATGAAGGGATCAGAAACAATAGCATGGAAGCATTACGGGCATAAATTCTATGAAAAATGACCTGCATATGTTTAAGGCATGTAAGATTATTTATATGAGAGAGAATTAATTCAATTAATTAATTATAAAATAAATGCAACAAACTATTTGTTAGAAGAACTCAGTGGGTCAAGCAGCATCTGTGGATGGAGAGGAATGGGAGATATTTCAGGTCAACCCTCACATCAAATCCTGATGCAAGGTTTTGAAGTAAAACATTTATCATTCCTTTCTGTCCACAGATGTTATTGAACTAGGTATGTTACAAAACTTACCTTCAATGGCGCTGTAATTCTGCCACTGGCCGTGTGCGTGATTTTGGCGCCTTTAAAGGGGGGCGGGCTTAAAACGTGGGTTTCTCCTACCTTGTCCTGAATTATATTTCGTTGGAGTACAAGCGTTTGCTGAAAAATCGTTCCTAGGGGCGTTTAGTGAATTTTTTATTTTTATTAAATCGACAATGTCAGCACTCGAGTCACTTTAAAATCAGCTCCTGAAGCCGTCAACGCCGATAACGGGGACGGATTTCACACACGGGACAGGTAAACGAAAGTGGTTTATTTAAATGTATAAAAGTGCTTCTTAAGAAGCCTTTAATTCACATTTTTTCATGCAAAACGGTGATTTTATTCCCCGAACTAACGGCAGTATTTTTCATGCCAATACGGGGTTAAATTCACCGCAAATGAACGATCCAAAAGATCGCGTTCCAGAAATCCTCACTCGCAAGATGATTTAAATGCCCATTAATTTACAGGTATTAAACATTCAATTCCTTCCATTTGGCCTGTAAATTCATGACAATGAGATTTAAAAAGTATGTTATATTGTGCATTCTTGTGTGAATGTTATTTGGACACTTAGGCTATTTAAAAATGTTAATCTATTCTTAAGAAATTGATAGTTTAGATCTAGTAATTGAATTTTGTAATTAGCTACAATTAGGTAACTAACTAATTATATGCTTTAATTTCATGTCTTCTAAGTAAGATTGTTTCATATTTGTTTCAGAATGCTTCAATCTATAATAACTGAACATTTCTTTCAGTTCTCTTAATTTTTAAGAAAGTTATGGGCTTTTAACTGTCCTCGATCACAGCTTTTGTGTCAAGTCAATGGAAAAGCAATAGGGAACAAGATGCTAATTTCCGAGTATGAAAATGGCCATAACATTTTTAATACTGAAGATATGAAAGTGAATTAGGTGTCAAATTAAACTTCTTTTTATGCTTTATCTGATGGGATAAATTGCAGACTTTATTTTTAAAATCTCAAAATTTTGTAACATTGCTAATTGAACCTGCCCTGTTCCTCGAACAGATTGTTTCTTACTCCAGATTCCAGGATCTCTTTTCTCCATGGAATAAATGCATTCAGGCAGATTCCTAATTGTATCTGGGTCTTGGGACTCAACAGCCCGAAAGTCCTTGAGTAAACCTTGCATTAGATAATCTGATCAAGCCTATCTAAATGTTGTGCAACTAAGCAAACAGGTTATTAAGTGGATCCATGAGATGTTTACAGTGCATTCAGAAAGTATTCAGTCTTCACTCTTTCCACATTTTGTTACGTTACAGCCTTATTTTTAAATGGATTAAATTTGATTCTTTTAATTAATTTTAATTCTTTTAATTCTTTCTCAAATAAAAAAATATTTTTTTAAATCATCAATCTACACACAATACCCCAAAATGAAGAAGCAAAAACAGGTGTTTAGAAATGTTTGCATAGTAACTAAAAATAAATAACTGAAATATCACATTTACATAAGTATTCAGACCCTTTGCTATGACACTCAAAATTGAGCTTAGGTTCATCCTGTTTCCATTGATTATCCTTTAGATGTTTCTACAACTTGATTGGAGTCCACAAGTGGTAAATTAAATTGATTGGACATGATTTGGAAAGGCACACACCTGTTGACAGTGCATGTCAGAGCAAAAACCAAGCCATGAAGACGAAGGAATTGTCCGTAGACCTCCGAGACAGGATTGTGTCGAGACACAGATCTGGGAAAGGGTATAAAACAATTTCTGCAGCATTGGAGGTCCCGAAGAGCACAGTGGCCTCCATCATTCTTAAATGGAAGAACTTTGGAACCACCAGGACTCTTCATAGAGCTGGCCGCCCGGCCAAACTGAGCAATCGAGGGAGAAGAGCCTTGGTCCGAGAGGTGACCAAGAAGCCGATGGTCACTCTGACAGAGCTCCAGAGTTCCTCTGTGGATATGGGAGAACCTTACAGAAGGACATCTATATCTGCAGCACTCCACCAATCAGGCCTTTATGGTAGAGTGGTCAGACGGAAGCCACTCCTCAGTAAAAGGCACAGGACAGCCCGCTTGGAGTTTGCCAAAAGGCACCTAAAGAACTCTCAGACCATGAGAAACAAGATTCTCTGTACTGATGAAACCAAGATTTAACTCTTTGGTCTGAATGCCAAGCGTCACGTCTGGATGAAACCAGGCACCGCTCATCACGGTGAAGCATGGTGGTGGCAGCGTCATGCTGTGGGGATGTTTTTCAGCGGCAGGAACTGGGAGACTAGCCAGCATCGAGGGAAAGATGAACGGAGCAAAGTACAGAGAGATCCTTGATGAAAACCTGCTCCAGAGCATACTGGACCTCAGACTGGGGCGGAGGTTCACCTTCCAACAGGACAACGATCCTAAGCACACAGCCAAGACAACACAGGAGTTGCTTTGTGACAATTCTGTGAATGTCCTTGAGTGGCCCAGCCAGAGCCCGGTCTTGAACCCGATCGAACATCTCTGGAGGGACCAGAAAATATCTGTGCAACTACGGTCCCCATGCAACCTGACAGAGCCTGAGAGGATCTGCAGGGAAGAATTGAAATTACCCAAATACAGGTGTGCCAGGCTTGTAGCGTCATACCCAAGAAGACTTGAGGCTGTAATCGCTGCCAAAAGTGCCTCAACAAAGTACTGAGTAAAGGGTCTGAATAGTTATGTAAATGTGATATTTCAGTTTTTTTCTTTAAATTATTTTGCAAACATTTCTAAACACCTGTTTTCACTTTTTTATTCAACTACAGATATCATTCCTGGAACTGAACTTTTTCAGACATTTTCAACCAGTCCCTGCAAACCTGTACTGTCCCTGCCTGCTTCAAAGCCTCCACTATTGTCCCTGTACCCAAAAAGGCAAGGATTACTGGTCTTAATGACTACAGGCCTGTCGTACTGAAGTCTATAGTCATGAAGAACCTTGAATGGCTTGTGCTGGCCAAGCTGAAAAATATCACAAACCCCCTGCTGGACCCTCTGCAGTCAACCTGGGCCTGCACTTCATCCTCCAGCACCTAGACCGCCAGGGGACCTATGCAAGGATTTTGTTTGTTGATATTAGCTCTGCATTCAACACCATTGTGCCAGAGCTACTACACTCTAAACTTTCCAAGTTGACTGTTCCTGAACCCCTCGTCGGTGGATCACCAGCTTCCTGACAGACTGGGAAAGCACATCTCTGACCCACAGACACTCAGCATAGGAGCACCGCAAGGCTGCATACTCTCCCCTCTCCTCGACTCTCTCTACACCAATGACTGCACCTCCACTGACTCCTCTGTCAAGCTTCTCAAGTTTGCAGACGACACAACCCTGATTGGACTGATCCAGGATGGGGAGGAATCTGCCTAGACAGGAAGTGACACAGCTGGCGTCGTGGTGCCATCGCAACAACCTGGAGCTCAATGTTCTTAAGACAGTGGAATTGATTGCAGACTTTAGGAGAGCTCCCCCTCCCCTCACCCCACTCACCATCAACAACACCACAGTCACATCTGTGGAGTCTTATGTCCCTGGGAACCATTATCTCCAAGGACCTTAAATGGGGGGCCACCATCGACTCCACAGTCAAAAGGGCACAACAGAGGATGTACTTCCTGCGGCAGCTCAGGAAGCACAATCTGCCACAGGCAATGATGGTCCAATTCTACACGGCCATCATAGAGTCTATCCTCGCCTTCTCCATCATGGTCTGGTTTGGCTCAGCCACCAAGCACGACATCCAGAGGCTGCAGCGAATAGTCTGAACAGCTGAGAAGGTTATTGGCTGCAACCTTCCCTCCATTGACAAACTGTACACTGAAAGGGCCAGGAAGCGAGTGGCAAAGATAATCTCTGGCCCCTTTCACCCTGGCCACAAACTCCTTGAATCACTTCCTTCTGGAAGGCGACTCCGGACTGTCAAATCTGCCACTGCCAGACGTAAGAACTGCTTTTTTCCACGAGTAGTAGCTCTACTCAATAACCAAAAATCGGCAGCCTCCTTTTGTTCTGGTATTTTATTTAATTCACATGTTTAATTGATAATGTTTTATAATTAATGTTTAATGTTTTATGTGTCATTCCTAACTGTCGCTGTATGTCATGTTGTCACTTGCTGGCGGAGCACCAAGGCAAATTCTGTGTATGTGAATACTTGGCCAATAAAATTATTGTTTCATTCATTCATTATAAACTTTTTATAACATTTTCAAGAATGATAAATTTAAAAATATGTTCAGGGAAAGAGCATTTAAAAATAACATTAAAAATTCATTAATGAGACGGAAGTTTCAAGCATAGTTCTGCACCAATCTGCCTATCAATACACTATTTTCCTATAGATCACACCTTCTTTCAGTTCTTCAAGTGAGGTGCACATTGTCCTGCCATATGATCATGTTGAAAGCATGCAATAGGTAATAAAAAATCACTGGAGAAATTATCTAGGTGCACAGTGGCGCATATGTCAAGATGGCGGCTCGCGTAAGTACAGCGGCTCAGCACTCCCCGAGTCGGGGCTCCTTGTTAGCTATTTTATTATTAATGTATTTAAACGCCACAAACGCATACGGGAATGTATCACACAGCCGACACAAACTACTAGAAATCGGTGCGACGGTCAGTGTCGGCTGTGTTTTAAACTACGCTAAATTCGACCACAACATTACTGTAGAGTTCGTTAAACCATCGGGGTCTCCATGGATTACTCTCCCTCCCAGAAGGCGACGCAGAGAGAGGAAGCAGAAGTGAGGCCGCAGGGCTGGGATACACAGTAGGCTGGAAAAAACCCGAACAAACCTCCACTGCCAAGCCTTTTCATCACGAACGTAAGATCACTTACCAACAAGGTGGACGAACTGGAACTCATCACATCAACGCAGAAAAGGTTACAGGACTGCTGCGTTACGATCATGGAAACGTAGCTCAACCCGTTGATCCCAGATGAGGCTATCAGGCTAGCTCATCGCCATGATAGGAAAAGTGCAGGAGGGGGGGGGGGGGTCTTTGTGTACACACAAATAACAGCTGGTGCACAGATGTTAAGGCCATTGATGACCACTGCTCTGTGGATCTGGAATATTTATCCATAAAATGTCGCCCCTTCTATATGCCACGGGAATTCACGGTTGTCATAATCACGGCTATATATATACCGTCAGATGCCAATACCACTACTGCTTTGGGCTATCTGCTTACTGCCATTATCAGACAGCAGAGCACCCATCCTGACGGGGTCCTAATAGCAGGGGAATTTCAACCAAGTGAGACTAAAGACTGTCCTCCCTAAATTCTATCAACATGTGCAATGCCTCACAAGAGGTAAAAACATATTGGACCTTGTTTATAGCAACATCAAACATGGATACAAAGCATCGCCTCTCCCCCATCTGGGCCAATCTGACCACATTTCCCTATTTTTAACTCCAGCATATAGACCACTCATCAATACGGTCAAACCAGCTACTAGGGATATTCAAGTGTGGGCCTGAGGGAGCTTCTGGACAATTACAGGACTGCTTTAACCGAACCGACTGGGACTTGTCTGAGGACGAGGACATTGATACCTACACCTCCACTGTACATTTTTAAATAAAAAGCTGAGTAGACAATGTCACAAACACTAAACGCATCCGTATCCCTCCCAACAATAAACCATGGATGACCAAAGGCGTCCGCCTCCTTTTAAAAGCCCGCAATATGGCTTTTCGGCCTGGCAACAGAGCTGTATAGTGAGGCCAGGTCCGACCAAAACAGGGGCATCAGGAACGCCAAAGCAGCCTAGAAGCGAAGGATCGAAAGTCACTTCAACAACTCAGAATCCCGCCACGTATGGCAAGGTATACGGCACATCACGAACTATAAAAACAATACCAACTCATCCACCAGCAACAGTGCCTCTCTGGCAGAACAGCTCAACAACTTCTTTGGCCGCCATGAGAGGAGAGAGACGGTCATGCCCACTACTCCAGCTCCAACGGCAAACAGCCAGAAACTCATCATACAGACTGCTGATGTCACACACACATACACTCTGGAATGTTAACATACGGAAGGCAGCCAGACCGGACGGAGTCCCAGGATGGGTTCTCAGAGACTGTGCTGTTGAGTTAACTGACGTATTGACAAAAATCTTCAATCAATCCCTGGCACAATGCATGGTCCCCACATGCCTAAAAACATCGCAAATAGTGCCAGTTCCGAAGCAGACAGCCATAACCTGCCTCAACGACTACAGGCCGGTTGCACTTACACCAATAATTATGAAGTGCCTGGAGAAATTGGTCCTTAAGCACATCAAGGCAACTCTCCCATCAACCCTGGATCCACACCAATATGCATACAGAGCAAACAGATCAACAGACTACGCCATTGCCACTGCCCTCCATACTGTACTGCTCCACATAGAACAACGGAGAGCATATGCACGACTGCTATTTGTGCATTACAACTCTGCATTCAACACAATCGTACCCAGTAGACTGGTCTCCAAGCTGTCCGACCTAGGCTTCGACACAAGTCATCTTACAGGGAGTCATCTTACAGGGAGGAGGTGCAGAGGTTAATAGGCTGGTGCTCCGAGAACAACTTAGCACTCAATACAAAGAAAATAAAATAGCTCATCATTGACTTCAGGAAGAAGCAGGGTGACCACCCCCCACTGCACATAAACAGAGAAAGAGTGGACAGAGTCTCCAGTTTCAGGTTCCTGGGCACCCACATCTCAGCAGATCTCAGGTGGTCAACTAACACGCACTCCCTGGTAAAGAAGGCACAACAACGACTTTACTTCCTAAGTTCACTCAGGAAAGTCAACTTGCCACAACAGCTGCTAGTGTCATTCTACCGTTGCTCCATAGAGAGTGTCCTGACACATGGCATCCTGGTATGGGATGGCAACAGTTCTGCGGCTGACAAGGCTCTGCAGAGTCATCAATACAGCCCAGAAGATCACCAACAGACACCTGCCTGCCCTGGAAGAGATCTATAGCTCTCGTTGCCTGCGGAAGGCATCACGCATACTAAAGGACTCATCTTATCCCGCACGTCACTTGCTTGCCCTTCTGCCCTCAGGAAAGCATTACAGGTCCATCAAATCACACACAACTAGATTAACGAACAGTTTCTACCCCAAGGCCATCACCATTCTGAACTCTGCACTAAACACACAGCCCCCATAGCCAATATTTTGTACTGCCACAACACTTTACTGTGAAATATTGCACATTCTGACTTGACGTTTTTGTTGTTTCCATTGTCGTTATTATTTTTCTGTTACGTTGTAGCTCCGCTCGTGCAGTGCGCCTGAAATTTCGTTGTATGTATTTACAATAACAATAAAGTGTATTATTATTATTATTATTATTATTATTATTATGATTCAGCCTAAACAATCAAAATGACAATTTCAAATATCTGATATACTGCAAGGGAATATTTTACATATGGGTGTTTCCGTAAATACAGCAGTCAGTAGTGAAACTGAAGGTCTCCAAAACTTCAGGTTATTTTTTTTTAATGTAATATTCGGATTGTTCCATATCCTGTATTTTAAGTAGTATAGATCATGGTGTATAGCCAAAATAATGAGATGAAGCAAAAATAAATACAAAGAAAAATATCAGATGCGTCCCTGTGTTTTCTTGCCTTTGTGACATTTTTAAAGCAGAATTTAAATAAATGCTTAGGCTAATTTATACCAGATTATATATGCAATTAAATAACTCTAATCCAAATTCTGATTATACATGATTTTTTATGATTTATAACCCGACGAGATGGTTTTCTGATGCCCCAAGTTTTTGCAGCAGTGTCCCTTTGGTCACGTGTAAAATGTGTGAGTTAAAAGCAGAGTAACCGTTTTTATACTTATTGTTTCTTTTTATTATTTATATTTTTTGTTTAAGCTTTCCATTGAAATACTTATTAATGAATAGAACTTAAAATCATGAAATAAAAATCTAGTTTTCTCACCTATTTTATCAATGTCTCATTCTGTAGTCCCGTTGTCTGATGTCATCAATGCTATAATGTTCTTTTTGCACTCGTCGCGATTTAAAAAAAAATTGTAAAAACCCTGACGTGCACTACGGGCCTCGTGCTGACATTTTGTAAGGGAGCTTAGAAATCAGTATGAGACAGTGTCCCTTACTGTCTTATAAATTTAAAAAAAATGCACATTTTGAAAGTATTACATTTTGGTCAAATTTTGGTTGATTTTGATCACAAATTAACTCAAAAGAATCACAGGTAGGTCCATTTTTTAATGCTGTGGTATTTTATTATGATTTAATAACTTTCAAATTTGGCCACCCTTATCACATGTTGGTACCCTTATTTACGGAAACACACATATATATAATTCAAAAAGGCCCTTTTATTTATTGTAAGATAAAAAAATATGTGTGGTTGCCACACAGATATAGTATCTTCAAGAAAAAGATGAGGTCAAAAGGACTAGTAAAAATATTAGGCATTATGAAGGCTAGATTTAAAACAGAGCACTATCAGGAACTACAGCACCTGCAAAAACTGATATACGTTTTACAAGCAATACCCAACCGACAATAAAGTATTTTAGGAGATAGTAAAATATAAAACATTTTAATGTCTTATGAATCAGTTTATCGATGTGGATATAGGGATAATAAATTACATAAAAAATAGAATATAGATCAACCTAATAAGAAATTTTGTAAATGCGTCTAAAATAACCTGACATTTGCTTCTCTAAGATCAACCAAACGTTTAACTTAAAATTTCAAACTATACCTGCCACCAAATGCAATTACAGGGCAGTTTTCAGCATCAAGATCCGCTTTCAGTTTTGTAACAAGTACGACAAAATCTGCCACAGCTTGTTCCACTGTCAAAAATTCAATGTTTGTTCTCTCATATGATTTCTTGCCAAAAGGAAGAGATCTGCCATAATATCGCTGTAGAATAAGGATAGAAAATGTTGTTGGGAGTTCTTAGAAATGCAATTCATTTAACCCAACCATAGATGAAAAGCAAGCACTTTATTGTTCCTTATTGAAAATTTCAATGCACCAGTACAGAAAATAACAAAAGTTTAAAAACATAGAATAACTGATCATTATTAATTAAGTGAAATGTAAATAACAATTGTTTCTTACATGAGTTTATATTACCTTAAATAGTAAGCTATGGGTGCATGAGGTTCAGGATAAATTAACTTATGTCAATTGAAGATAGACACAAACAGCTGGAGTAACTCAGCGGGTCAGGCAGCATCTCTGGAGAAAAGGAATAGATGATGTTTCTGGTCGATACCCTTTTTTATTCAATTGAGTTGAGTCAATTCAGCTTTCCTTCTCCAAATCTTTAGCTCATACATATAATCAAGCTCAATAGTATCTCAAATATGAATGAATAATTTTGGTTTAAATGTCAAAAAATGTCTAGGTTGCAATTTTAATCTACAAACGCCCATGTTTTGGGGATGTGGGAGGAATCTGGAGCACCAGGATGAAATGCACACGGTCACAGGATAAATGTGCAAATTCCTCATGGACAGAACCCGACGTCAGGATTACACCCTGGTCTCTGGTGCAATGAGGCAGTGACTCTACCGACTGCGCCACTGTGCTGCAGTTTCATTTCTCGGTATTGTTGCCATTGACAAGACCAACATTTATTGCGCATGTAGCTGGAGGTAAACCACCTTCCTTATTTTTGTAAGATTACAAGCTTGTCACAATTTGCCTCTGATTTAATAGATTCAGAAGAACTGGAGTATATTCGCCTGGATACCAATGTTCAAGTTTGAAATAGGATTCAACAAAAGATAGCACATGGTTATATTTGCCAAAGCCTTGAAGAAGTTAAGTGTGATATTCACAGTTCCCAAAATAACAAATAATTTAGCCAAAAAATAAATGTATATTCATGTGCAAAAAGAGTAAACTAATTTATCTGGTAGGTAGGAACTGCAAATGCTGGTTTATACCGAATATAGACACCAAATGCTCGAGTAACAGACAGCATCTCTGGAGAGAAGGAATGGGTGACGTTTTGGGTCAAGACCCTTTTTCAGACTGAGAGTCAGAGGAGAGGGAGTTTAGAGATATGATGTGGGTAAGGTGTGAAAATGACAGATTAAAGCAGACGATGCTAAGGAAATGCAGAATGGTTCATTGTCATTTACGCACGCTTTGATAGGGAGAACACCGATGTGCCTTCCCGAGTCCCCATTCGCTGTGATGGTATCCTCAGGAAATCCTTCAGAGGGGTGAACCCTCGAAAAGCACCTGGACCTGATGGTATACCTAGTCGTGTTCTAAAAACCTGTGCGGACCAACTGGCTGGAGTTTTTACGGACATTTTCAACCTCTCACTTCTGAGGTCTGAGGTTCCCACCTGCTTCAAAAGGGCATCAATTATACCAGTGCCCAAGAAGAGTAAGGTGACGTGCCTCAATGACTATCGACCTGTGGCACTAACGCCTGTGGTGATGAAGTGCTTTGAGAGGTTGATCATGGCGCAGATCAACTCCTACCTCGACAAAAACCTGGACGCACTGCAGTTCGCTTACTGCCACAACAGATCAACGGTGGATGCAATCTCGCTGGCCCTCCACTCCGCTCTGGACCACTTGGACAACAAAAACTTATATGTCAGGCTGTTATTCATCGATTACAGCTCAGCATTTAATACAATCATCCCCTCCAAGCTGGTTACCAAACTCGCAGAACTGGGTTTCTGCGCATCCCTCTGCAATTGGATCCTCGACTTCCTCACTCTCAGACCACAGTCTGTTCGTATTGGTGGAAATGTGTCAGACTCGATAACAATCAGCACGGGAGCACCTCAAGGCTGCGTGCTCAGCCCCCTGCTGTACTCACTCTATACTCATGACTGCGTAGCCGGTCATAGTGCGAACTCCATCATCAAGTTCGCTGATGACACCACTGTTGTGGGACGTATCACTGATGGGGATGAGTCAGAGTATAGAAGAGAGATCGAGCAACTGTCCATATGGTGCCAGCACAATAACCTGGCCCTCAACACCAGCAAAACCAAGGAACTGATTGTGGACTTTGGAAGGAGTAGGATGGGGACCCACAGTCCCGTTTATATCAACGGGTCAATGGTTGAAAGGGTCAAGAGCTTCAAATTTCTGGGCGTGCACATCTCTGAAGATCTTTCCTGGTCCGAGAACACTTTAACCATTATTAAGAAAGCACATCAGCGCCTCTACTTCCTGAGAAGATTACGGAGAGTCGGTTTGTCAAGGAGGACTCTCTCTAACTTCTACAGGTGCACAGTAGAGAGCATGCTGACCGGTTGCATCGTGGCTTGGTTCGGCAACTTGAGCGCCCTGGAGAGGAAAAGACTACAAAAAGTAGTAAACACTGCCCAGTCCATCATCGGCTCTGACCTCCCTTCCATCGAGGGGATCTATCGCAGTCGCTGCCTCAAAAAGGCTGGCAGTATCATCAAGGACCCACACCATCCTGGCCACACACTCATCTCCCTATTACCTTCAGGTAGAAGGTACAGGAGCCTGAAGACTGCAACGACCAGGTTCAGGAATAGCTACTTCCCCACAGCCATCAGGCTATTAAACTTGGCTCGGACAAAACTCTGAACTTTAATAGCCCATTAACTGTTATTTGCACTTTATCAGTTTATTTATTCATGTGTGTATATATTTATAGAATGGTATATGGACACACTGATCTGTTTTGTAGTCAATGCCTACTATGTTCTGTTGTGCTGAAGCAAAGCAAGAATTTCATTGTCCTATCAGGGACACATGACAATAAACTCACTTGGACTTGGACTTGTCATTAATCAGAAGGACAGTGAAACTAATCGGAGAACTGATGATCAAGCTTGATGATCTTGATTGTGCATTATATGACAGGTATTTTTAAAGAGGTCATAAGTGATCTAAACGAGAAAGCTAGTAAGCCTAAATGTCCTCAGCTTGACTTAGACTCACAAAAGTTCTGTAAAACCTGTTAAAATGCCATTAGACCATCCAAAAAAAGCAAATAAATTGAAAGAAATAATAGTCCTGAATGAACTCAGCACACCAGGCAGCACCTGTTGAGTGAAATGGGTGGACAACATTTTAGGTCAGAATTCTAATGACGTTTTGAATTAAGTGATTTTAGGTTAACCGATAGCTTGGCCCAGGCTTGGAAGTCTATGCATAGCCAACGTAAGACCAAGTTTATTTTATATTAAAAATAACATGCTTTATTTCATCTGTTGGGCAAAATAGCTGAAAAGATTATTAGTTTATTATATTTAAAAGGGCAGTGCAGCTCTTAGCTAATTGGCAGCAACATCCTCTGAGGATTTGGCACTTCATGTGTGGATAGTCATATTTTGCTTAATTTTACCTTACTGCTGCCTCGGCTTAAAATGTACAATTGCAAGTAAAATAGTTATTTAAAAAAGTAAAGAAATGGCATATAGCTTGACATTTATTTGAAGATTTTGCAGACAATACTGGTGTGTAATGTAGAGTATTGTTATAAGCAATTTGCATACAATAGGCACATTCATGCCAACAGTTATCCTGCATTTCACAGGTGCCAAATGACTGAGAGTATACTGTATCAAAGTAACAGAAACTATTCCCAATTGGACCTACTTAAAAATCCATGATGAGCTGAATCCATCCAATAATCACTAGATACAGCTAGATATAGCTCATTTACAGATGATTATAACATGGATTTGAATTCAAATAAAGCAAACTAATAAATAAGACTATTGAGATCTTCTTAGCATTCTGGCATTCACAGATAAATGGTTTCCTGATCTTTTGGCATTGTTGAACATTCAGCTCAATTGGGTTTTATTATAAGCAAAATGTGAAAGACCCAGAGTTTACACCAACCTGAAACAGATTGAAAATTCTTATTCATCATACATGGTAACTGTATTTTCCTGATCTGTTCAAATGTTTGTTCAAACAATGAAGTGACATGAAACGATCCAAAATTCATATATTTCACCAAATCTTCCATAGTTATTGATGTGTAATTAGAATATTGAACACTATTTCACAGAAACAAGCCCTATGATCCACAATGTCCATGTCGAACATGATGTCAAGTCAAACTCTCTTCTGCCAGTATGTGATCCAAATCCATCTATTGCCTGCATATCCTTGTCTATAGAATTAAAACTCAAATCTTGACCATTTCCTGTTTGCACTGCATCTTGATTTTAGAAAAAACGCTACCACTTACGGCGGTGATATTTGGCCTCTTACTCAGAGTCCCCCTCCGCTGCGCAGGACAAGAGGATTTTTCCCATCGATGAAAAATAAGATTAATGTTTTAAAAAATGTTGAGACTCTCTCTCCTGTCAATCATGCCATGAAGGCCATTCATGCCATGCCATGAAGGTGCAGCAGGCAGTGAAGAAAACGAATGGCATGTTAGCATTCATAGCAAAAGGATTTGAGTATAGGAGCAGGGAGGTTCTACTGCAGTTGTACAGGGTCTTGGTGAGACCACACCTGGAGTATTACGTACAGTTTTGGTCTCCAAATCTGAGGAAAGACATTCTTGCCATAGAGGGAGTACAGAGAAGGTTCACCAGACTGATTCCTGGGATGTCAGGACTTTCATATGAAGAAAGACTGGATAGACTTGGCTTGTACTCGCTAGAATTTAGAAGATTGAGGGGGGATCTTATAGAAACTTACAAAATTCTTAAGGAGCTGGACAGGCTAGATGCAGGAAGATTGTTCCCGATGTTGGGGAAGTACAGGACAAGGGGTCACAGTTTAAGGATAAAGGGGAAATCTTTTAGGACCGAGATGAGAAACATTTTTTCACACAGAGAGTGGTGAATCTCTGGAATTCTCTGCCATAGAAGGTAGTTGAGGCCAGTTCATTGGCTATATTTAAGAGGGAGTTAGATGTGGCCCTTGTGGCTAAAGGGATCAGGGGGTATGGAGAGAAGGCAGGTAGAGGATACTGAGTTGGATGATCAGCCATGATCATATTGAATGGCGGTGCAGGCTCGAAGGGCCTACTCCTGCACCTATTTTCTATGTTTCTATGTTCCCCCTTCCGGTGGGAGGGAAGACTATAAAACCCAGAAGTGTGGGCGTGCCTCAGTCTCTGCAAGATGGGGGAGGGAGAGGTCACGACTCTGTCTGAGCTGTGAATAACACTGAACACCTGTCTAATAAACTGTGTGTGGTTTTACTGAACTGTGAGTGCCCTTAATGTGGTTTGAAAATGAAAATGTGGTTGGTTTGAAAATGAAAGTGTGGTTCGTTTGAAACTGAAACTGTGGTTGGTTTGAAACTGAAACTGTGGTTGGTTTGAAACTGAAACGGTGGTTGGTTAGAAACTGAAAAAGGTGGTTGGTTTGCAAATGAAACGGTGGTTGGTTTGAAACTGAAACGGTGGTTGGTTTGAAACTGAAAAAGGTGGTTGGTTTGCAAATGAAAAAGGTGGTTGGTTTGAAAATGAAAAAGGTGGTTGGTTTGAAAATGAAAAAGGTGGTTGATTTGAAAATGAAAAAGGTGGTTGGTTTGAAAATGAAAAAGGTGGTTGGTTTGAAAATGAAAAAGGTGGTTTGTTTTAAAATGAAAAAGGTGATTGGTTTGAAAATGAAAAAGGTGGTTGAACTGTGCCTTATTGAAAAGTGGTGTGCCTTATTGAAAAGTTGTGTGCCTTATTGAAAAGTGATGTGCCTTATTGAAAAGTGGTGTGCCTTATCTATATAACTAAAAGTCTAAACTTGACCACTTCCTGTTTGCACTGCATATTGATTTTAGACAAAAAGGCTACCACTTACAGCTGTGATTTTTGGCCATCTTACTCAGAGTCCCCCTCCAGCTGTCATGGCAAGAGGATTTTTCCCATCGATGAAAAATAAAAGACTTATTATTGTTTAAAAAATGTTGCGATTCTCTCTCCTGTCAATCACACCATGAAGACCACGCCCCTTCCGGTGGGAGGGGGAGGGACTATAAAACCCGGAAGTATCGACGTGCCTCAGTCGCCGCAAGATGGGGGAGCGAGAGGTCACAGCTCTCTGTCTGAGCTGTGAATCAACTGAACACTGAACACATGCCTACTAAACTGTGAGTGTAGTTTTACTGACCTTTGAGTGCACTTAATGTGGTTTGAAAATGAAGTTTGAAAAAGCAAGTGTGGTTTGGTTTGAAAAAGCAAGTGTGGTTTGGTTTGAAAATGCAAGTGTGGTTTGGTTTGAAAATGTAAGTGTGGTCTGGTTTGAAAAAGCAAGTGTGGTTTGGTTTGAAAAAGCAAGTGTGGTTTGGTTTGAAAATGCAAGTGTGGTTTGGTTTGAAAATGCACGTGTGGTTTGGTTTGAAAAAGCAAGTGTGGTTTGGTTTGAAAAAGAAAGTGTGGTTTGGTTTGAAAAAGCAAGTGTGGTTTGGTTAGAAAAAGCAAGTGTGGTTTGGTTTGAAAAAGCAAGTGTGGTTTGGTTTTACTGACCTTTGAGTGCCCTTAATGTGGTTTGAAAATTAAGTTTGAAAAAGCAAGTGTGGTTTGGTTTGAAAAAGCAAGTGTGGCGCTAATTGAAAAGTGTGCCTTTGGACTGTGGCGCTAATTCAAAAGTGTGCCTTTTGACTGTGCCGCTAATTGAAAAGTATGCCTTTTGACTGTGCTGCTAATTAAAAAGTGTGCCTTTTGACTGTGCCGCTAATTGAAAAGTGTGCCTTCAGAATGTGCCGCTAATTGAAAAGTGTGCCTTTAGACTGTGCCGCTAATTGAAAAGTGTGCCTTTTGACTGTGCCGCTAATTGAAAAGTGTGCCTTTTGACTGTGCCGCTATTTTTAAATGTGTTTTGCTTTTTAAATGTGGCTTGCGTTTTAAATGTGGCTTGCTGTGCAACAGTTTTTGGAAGGAAAAAACGTGTATAAACGTTTTATTAGATCAGGACTGTGTTTAATGCAAAATTGCCACTCATTCCGTGGAGAGTGGTGCTGATTGCGTAATTTCCGGTGAGTTCAGAGGTGGCGCTGAGTGCGGAATCCCCAGAGTGAAGACGCCGCCCTGAACCGTTTGAGTAATTCAAGAGAGCTTACTGCCATACATATGGTGAGTGTGTGTGTGTTTGTTGAAAGTTATTTAAAGCACGTTTTTGCAGTTGCAGAAGCTCTGGAGGAGTTTCAGAATAAAAAAGGTTTAAAACATTTGAATCATTTGGTTTAGATACACCTGTGTTCTTATTTTCAAACTACTTACATAGAGTATATGATTAGTAACAGGATTCAGTATGCTTACCACGTTCTGAAGTTACTTGGCATTTTAGTATTGGTGCTGTGTGTGTGTGTCTTTGTTTGTGTGTGAGTGTGTCTATGTGTATGTGTCTTTGTGTTTGTGTGTGTGTCTTTTTGTGTATGTGTATGTGTGTGTGTATAAGAGTGTCTGTTTCTGTGTGTCCCTGTGTGTGTGTCCCTGTGTGTCTCTCTGTGTCTGTGTCTCTGTGTGTGTCTGTGTCTGTGTGTGTCTGTGTGTGTCTCTGTGTGTGTGTATGTCTCTGTGTGTGTTTGTGTCTGTGTGTGTATCTGTGTGTGTGTGTCTGTGTGTGTTTGTGTCTGTGTGTGTGTGTGCGTCTCTGTGTGTGTGTATGTCTGTGTGTGTGTGTGTCTCTGTGTGTGTGTGTCTCTATGTGTCTGTCTGTTGGAGTGCTGTGGGGTTGGACTTGCTGCCCGCACACTGCTTGGAGTGCTGTGAGGTTGGACTTGCTGCCTGCACTATGCTTGCTGTGAGGTTGGACTTGCTGCCTGCACTCTGCTTGGAGTGCTGTGAGGTTGGACTTGCTGCCTACACTCTGCTTGGAGTGCTGTGAGGTTGGACTTGCTGCCTGCACTCTGCTTGCTGTGAGGTTGGACTTGCTGCCTGCACTCTGCTTGCTGTGAGTTTGGACGCTGCCTGCACTCTGCTTTGAGTGCTGTGAGGTTGGACTTGCTGCCTGTACTCTGCTAGCTGTGAGGTTGGACTTGTTGCCTGCACTCTGCTTGCTGTGAGTTTGGACTTGCAGCCTGCACTCTGCTTGGAGTGCTGTGAGGTTGGACTTGCTGCCTGCACTCTGCTTGGAGTGGTGAGGTTGGACTTGCTGCTTCCACTCTGCTTGGAATATTGTGAGGTTGAACTTGCTACCTGCACTCTGCTTGGGAGTGCTGTGAGGTTGGACTTGCAATGTTTTAAGACTCATTCACATTTTAATCTTTAATAAATCCTTTTTCCACTTGCCATGTCTGCGTGCTCTTCATCACAATGGGCACCTAATAGGCAGGAATGGCTGCGCTGTCGGAGAGCCACTAAGAGTGCATGGGGGGGGGAGGTTGAGGGGAGATGGACTGAATGCGTGGGGGGGAGGGTAATGGCAAGGAGCAGAGTTTGGGGGTGAAGGGAGGAGGGGTAACTGAGTGAACTGCCACCACACCAGCTGTAAGTAACTGAAGTGCCAGCCCACCAGCCATGACTTAGTGAACTGCCAGCCCACCAGCCATGACTCACTGAACTGCAAGTCCAAGAATCTATTCAGTCCACAATGTCCATACTAGCCCTCTGGAAACCAGTCCCTTCAGCACACAACACCCATACTAGCGCTCCAGAGATCCACGTAAGGATAGACTTTCCTCCTTCATTGCTGTGATCTGTAAAAAAATGATGAAAATATCTAAAATTGATTGTCCACCCTCTCCCCCTTCTCTCTCACAGAGTCTGTCACCTGTTTTCAGCTGAATTTCTGGCAGTTTCTGAGCTGCCAGCCCACCTGGCCTGAGTTTCTGAGCTGCCAGCCTGCCAAGCCTGTGTGACTGAGCTGCCACGCCTCAGTGACTGAGCCTCCAGCCCAAGAATCCATTTGGCCCACAATTTCCATACTAGCCCTCTGGAAACCAGTCCCTTCGGCCCACAAAACCCTTGCTAGTGCTCCAGAAAGCCCCCCCACTGGCCAGTAATATTGGAATTGGTGGAGAGTTGGAATATTGCATTGTGGGACCAGCCCTCCCGTGTGAAGTTGGGACCCAACGGGTCCCACAGTCTAGTATCTATCTAAAAGCCTCTTAAATGACACTATTGTATCTGCCTTCACAACCCATGGCAGCACATTCCATGCACCCATCACTCACTGTGTAAAATATTTGCCCTCTACATCTCCTTCACTCTTTGTTCCTCTCACCTTAAAACTATGCCACCTAGTTTTTGAGATTTCCTCCGTGGGAAAAAGGTTCTGGCTATCTACTCTATCTGTGCCTTTCATAATTTTATATACTTCTCTCAGGTCTTCACTCAACTTCGTCAGAGAAAACAATGCAAAGCTTCTCCAACACTCCTATAGATAATACCCTCCAATCCATGCAACGTACTGGTAAACCTCTTCATCATCGTCGGCAAACCTTCACATCCCTCCTGTAATGAGACAACCAGAACTGCACAATATATTCCAAATTCAGCCTTATGTAGATGAAAGTGTTGAACAGAGGTTCAGAGGCAGCCAAATCATGTTCATCAGTGAATGAAGCAAAATTAGGCCATTTGGCCCATCAAGCCTACTCCGCCATTCAATCATGGCCAATCTATCTCTCCCTCCTAACCCCATTATCCAGCCTTCTCCCCATAGCCCCTGACAACCATGCAACATTAAGTACCATTATGTTTGCAACGAAGTTAAATCGGCCTGGCCATGTAGGAAACGTAATTTACCTACTTGCTGTGAATTGCTATTCTTGTCAATCGTATCAAATGAAAACATAAAAATACTATTAAATTACTTTTAATGAACTGGGCTAGGATAAAACTTACATGTTCAGCAAAAATGACGAGAGCCTGTTGCTCTATGGCTAGTTCAGTGATGAACTTGGAGCTATTAGCAAAGTCCCATACATCACCTTCATTTCCAGTGTACAGGAATATTGGCCCAATGCCTTTGTGCCAGAATTGATCTGAAAAATTAAAAAGAATTGCTATACAAACATCTTTCTCAGTACAGGTCTTCTAAAACTCCTGTCCCACGGTGCGGGTCCACCCACGAGTTATCCCGAGTTAAAAACAAATCAAACTCGTGGTAATCACGTAGAATGAACGTAGCGGGAACGTCGGAGCTCATGGACGTAACTTAGCGACTTGTAACGCTAACAGCAGGTACTCGGAAAACGTGTTAACTCGTGAAAATTTTTCAACATGTTGAAAGATTTCCACGAGTCAAATATACTCTTGAAGGAACATTTTGAAACTTTTAAACTCGTTGTAATACCGTAGTAGCCCGTGAGTTTACCGTAGTGACTCGTGAGTTTACCGTGGGTACTCTTACAGCTGGACAGAGAATAAAAAGGTGAGTAAAAAAAGGTTAGCCAAGTCTGCCTGTCAGGAATGATCCCCTGATGTTGGAGACACCTGTGGGAATCTCACCTTGGCCTTTGGAATAGAGCGGGTAATAGCATTAAATTCAAAGAATTTTCAGCGCAGACTATTGATACAATCTTCATAATATTTGTCGAATGGGCCCTCTGATATTAATATAAAGCATCTGATAATAACCTTCAATGTTGGATCAAATAGAATATCCCCTCTAGAAGTTCCTGATACTCGCCTTCTGCCCCAGTACAAAGTGACTATGTCCTAGACAAGTCTCGCCCATTGAGTGACTACTCGCAAATCTTGCTTTTGCCACGCAGAAAAAAAAGGTTCTCTTTTTCTTTCGTTGTGACAGGTCACATTCCGCCCCCTTTGTTGTGGGTTTGTTTAAGTAATCCTGCCCCTCCTTAATCTAATACCATTCTTAACACCATTTTTTTGTCTCTGCGTTTTCCAGAAGAACAAATTTGTAAGGGCCTGCAGAGCAAACATGGTGACAAGAGGCTCTGCAAACTAGTGCGGAGGGTAACAACTAATATAGCGTTCATCTCACCCGTACGTGAAACGTGGTCATTCACTATCAATGCATAAGATTGAACATCCATTTGTTAGCTTAATAAAAAAGATTTGGGTGATGATTCAAATCTAGAATATTAGTTTCCCAGCATCTCTGGAGAAAAGGAATAGGTGGCGTTTCAGGTCCGAACCCTTTTTCAGACTAAAGAGTTCCTACCCGAAAATTCAACCATTCCTTCTCTCCAGAGATGCTGCCTGGCCTGCTGAGTGACTCCAACATTTTGTGTTTATCTTTGGCATAATCCAGCCTCTGCAGTTCCTTCCTACACAGTAGTTTCCCAATTTGACGAGGAAGCCGAAGAGCTGAAACCCTGAATATTCCTCTTTCCCCATACGCTGCCTGACCTACTGAATTCACCCCGTATGTCCTATTTCATAATACAATTATTAATACTTGTTTTACAATTCCACTAAAACGGGAGGAAGCCGTATGTAACAATGAGTTTGGGTCCGAGGTGGGAACTTATTTGAAACAAGGTTTGGTGCGTGCGACTGAAAAAAAGGATAGCGTCTAACTTCATGTAACCCTTGCATCTCCTCTCTCTCTCTCCATCCCTCCCCCACCCAAGACGTACCAGCTTCAAAATCGTCTTGTTGAGTCTCACTGTCTGTAACTCTTTCTCACCTAACACACAGCTACCTTTTTCCTGTTTCCTTTATCATCGTTACTTTTTTGCATATCTTTCATTCATTTGTTCTATATCTCTCTATATCACCGTCTATATCTCATTTCCCTTTCCCCTGACTCTCAGTCTGAAGAAGGGTCTCGACCCGAAACGTCACCTATTCCTTTTCTCCAGAGATGTTTCATATTTTCAACATCCGCAGTTTTAGCTCAGACTTCTTTTGAATGAGGGAAAACGTTGTTGATTTCCAATCCAACACAGGTGCCTGTTCCTCAGCTGTACTTTTGTATGTTCTATGATCAGAATGGACATGGTGAGCCAAAGGGACAGTTTCTGTGCTGTGTAACACTGAGTATAGGTCCAGACTGCTTCATCCATCATCAAAAGATCCCCCCACCCCGACCTCACAATCTGGTGAACTATTGTTGCATTGCCTCTATTGCAAGAATATTATTTTAGTGAGACCAGTATCAAACATAATACCAGATGAGGTCTTACCAGGAACTAATTTAACTGCATTCAGATCTCATCATCTCAAACTCTATCCTCTCCTGTAAACAACAATACAGTTTGCCTTCTTAAATGCATAATGTATGTGCATGTTAATGTTCAGTGGACCTGTACTCAGTGTCACACATCACAGAAACATTGTGGTAAAGCTCTCCTGCACTCTCTCCAAAGCCTCCACATCCTTCCTGTGACCAGAACTATATGTTTAACTCCAAATGCAGCCTAACCAAAGTAAGGTGCTGTCTGTAAGGAGTTTGTGCGTTCCACCGTGACCTGCGTGAGTTTTCACCGAGATCTTCGGTTTCCTCCCGCACTCCAAAGACGAACAGGTTTGTAGGTTAATTGGCTGGGTCAATGTAAATATTGTCCTTAGTGTATGTAGGATGGTGTTAATGCGCAGGGATCACTGGTCGGTAAGCATGCAGGTACAGCAGGCAGTGAAAAAAGCTTATGGCATGTTGGCCTTCATTACAAGAGGGGTTGCGTATAGGAGCAAAGAGGTCCTTCTGCAGTTGTACAGGGCCCTAGTGAGCACCTGGAGTATTGTGTGCAGTTTTGGTCTTCAAATTTGAGGAAGGACATTCTTGGTATGGAGGGAGTGCAGCATAGGTTCACTATGTTAATTCCCGATGATGTCAGGACTGTCATATGTTGATAGAATGGAGCGGCTGGGCTTGTATACTCCAGAAGGATGAGACGGGATCTTAATGAAACATAAGATTATTAAGGGATTGGACACGTTAGAGGCAGGAAACATGTTCCCGATGTTGGGGGAGTATAGAACCAGGGGCCACAGTTTAAGAATAAGGGGTAGGCCATTTAGAACACAGATGAGGGAAAAAAAATTCACCCAGAGTTGAGAATCTGTGGAATTCTCTGCCTCAGAAGGCAGTGGAGACCAATTCTCTGGATGCTTTCAAGAGAGTTAGATAGAGCTCTTAAAGATAGCGGAGTCAGGGGATATGGTGAGAAGGCAGGAACGGGGTGCTGAATGTGGATGATCAGCCATGATCACAGTGAATGGCGGTGCTGGCTCGAAGGGCCAAGTGGCCTACTCCTGCACCTATTGTCTATTATCACTCTAAACCTATCCTATCTATGTACCTGGCTAAATGTTTCTTAAACGTTGCAATAACATCTGCCTCAACTGCCTCCTCCGGCAGCTCATTCCATACACCCACCACCCTTTATGTAAAAAAGTTACCCCTCAGGTTCCTCTTAAATCTTTCCCCCCTCACCTTAAACCTAAGTCCTCTCATTCTCGATTCCCAAACTCTGGGCAAAAGACTATGTGCACTTACCCAATCTATTCCTCTCATGATTTTGTACACCTCGATAAAAGTCCTAGCCTGCTCAACGTCCCCCGATAGCTCAGGCCTTCAAGTCCTGGCAATATCCTTGTAAATCTTCTCTGCAACGTTTCCAACTTGACATCTTTCGTATAACACGATGCCCAAAACTGAACTTAATGCTCCAAATGTGGCCTCATCGATGTCTTATATAACTGCTACATGTCCTCTCAACTTCTATACTCAATGCTCTGACTGATGAAGGTCAATTTGACCAAAAGCCTTTTTGACCGCCCTGTCTATTACCTGTGACGCCACTTTCAAGGAACTATGTACTTGCACTCCAAGATCCCTCTGTTCTACACTCCCCAGAGCCCTACCATTCTCTACGTAGGTCCTACCCATGTTAGACTTCCCAAATGCAACACGTCACATTTCTCTGCATTAAATTTCATCAACCCACCTGCCCAACCGATCAAGATCATGTTGCAATTTTTGACAATCAACTTCACTATCTATACCACCCACTTTTGAGTCATCTGCAAATTTGCTAATCATGCCATGTACATTATAATCCAAATCATTGATATCGATGAGGAACAGCAATGGTGCACAGCATCGAGCCCTGAAGCACACCACTAGTCACAAGCCACCAGTCTGAACAGCAAACTTCCACCATCACCCGTTTCCTTCCATGAAGACAGTTTTCTATCCATTCAGCTATCTCTTACCTTCCAGAGCTGCCTACCATGTGGAACCGTGCTCTAATGCTTTGCATACAACCAAGTCACTGTGAATCCCATGCACCTTAATTTTTTGGATTAAATTAATGTGCTGGATATTATTAAACACATCACTAAAATGCACATAAAGACTATCCACCACTGTCCTGCCCTCATCAATCACCTTTATCACCTCCTCGATCAAGTTAGTAACACATGACCAGCCCTGTACAAAGCCATGCCTGACTCTCCCTAATTAGTCCATTCTCTTCCAAATGTGAGTAAATGCTATCTCAAGAATCCTCTCCAATTGCTTCCCTACCAGACATGAGGCTCACCGGCCACTGAACTAAAAAAGATCAGAAGTGCAAAAAGGGGCCAAGAGATAGCTCTGGCGGGTGGCATAAAAGACAATCCCAAAAGATTTTATGAATACATAAGGGTGAAAAGGGTAACTGGTGAGAGAGTGGGACCTCTCAGGAATAAAAACAGTCACCTCTGTGTGGAGCCACAGGAGATGGGCATGGTCCTCAATGAGTATTTCTCCTCTGTATTTACCGAGGAGAAAGACAGTAGGACGGAGGAAATTGGAGCAGTCACTAGAAGTGACATGAGAGCAGTCAGGGTTACCGTCGAGGAAACACTGAAGGTACTGTCGTGTTTGAAGGTAGACAATTCTCCGGGACCTGATCAGATACATCCAAGGACATTGCGGAAACTAGAGAGGAAATTGCGGGAGCCCTGGTTGAAATTTATGAGTGGTCCTTAAATACAGGAGAGGTGCCAGATTGGAGGGTGGCAAATGTTGTGCCTTTTTTCAAGGGCTGCAGGGAAAATGCTGGGAACTATCGGCCGGTGAGCTTAACATCGGTAATTGGTATGTATTCTGAGGTATAGGATATACAGGCGTTTGGATGGGCAAGGGCTGGTTTTGTACGTGGGAGGTCGTGTCTCACAAATCTGATTGATTCTTTTGAAGACGTGACCAAAAAGGTTGATGAAGGCAGAGCTGTAGATGTTGTGTACATGGACTTTAGTAAGGTGTTCTACAAGGTGCCGCATGGTAGGCTGCTCTAGGTTAGATCTCATGGGATCCAAGAAGAGATAGCTGAATGGATAGGAAATTGGCTCCATGGAAGGAAGCAGAGGGTGATGGTGGAAGGTTGCTTTTCGGAATGGAGGCATGTGACTTGTGGTGTGCCACATTGTTCGGTGCTGGGCCCGTTACTGTTTGTCATCTACATCAATGACTTGGATGAGAACATACAGGGCAGGGATGTAATGTTAAAATTGTACAAGGCATTGGTGAGGCCAATTCTGGAGTATGGTGTACAATTTTGGTCACCAAATTATAGGAAAGATGTCAACAAAATAGAGAGAGTACAGAGATTTACTAGAATGTTGCCTGGGTTTCAGCAACTAAGTTACAGAGAAAGGTTGAACAAGTTAGGTTAATGGGGGACAATAGAGGTCTTTAAAATGATCAGAGGGATAGACAGAGTTGACGTGGATAAGCTTTTTCCATTGAGAGTAGGGAAGATTCAAACAAGAGGACATGATTTGAGAATTAAGGGACAGAAGTTTAGGGGTAACATGGCCTTCATCAGTCAGAGTATTGAGTATAGAAGTTGGGAGGTCATGTTGCAGTTGTATAAGACGTTGGTGAGACCGCATTTAGAATATTGTGTTCAGTTCTGGGCACCATGTTATAGGAAAGATATTGTCAAGCTTGAAAGGGTTCAGAAAAGATTTAGAGGGTGTGAGCTATAGGGAGAGGTTGAGTAGGCTGGGTCTCTATTTCATGGAGTGTAGGAGGATGAGGGGAGATCTTATAGTGGTATACAAAATTATGAGAGGAATAGATCGGGTAGATGCACAGTCTTTTATCTAAAGTAGGGGAATCGAGGACCAGAGGACATAGGTTCAAGGTGAAGGGGAAAAGATTTACTAGGAATCCGAGAGGTAACTTTTTCACACAGAGAGTGGTGGATGTATGGAACAAGCTGCCAGAAGAGGTAGTTTGAGGCTGGGGCTATCCCATTGTTTAAAAAGGTTGGACTGGTACATAGATGGATAGGACAGGTTTGGAGGGTTATGGACCAAGCGCAGGCAAGTGGGACTAGGGTAGCTGGGACATTGTTGGCTGGTGTGGGGGAGTTGGGCCGAAGGGCCGGTTTCCACACTGTATCACTGTATAATTCCCTGGATTCTCTCGACCTGGAGATGAAGGACAATACCAGCACCACACTCGTTCAGGATGGCAAAATGTTAAATAGCAGAATAGAAGAGACCTTTCACACCTGTAATAAGGTAGCGCTGACGATAAGTTTTTTGATGGTTACTAAAACGAAAATGATCGATAAGTTGGTCAAAGTACGCTTCCTTGAATTCTGGTTCTTGATTTGTCTTTTTCTCATTTTTCTCATCTTTTTCAGCCTTGTCAGGTTTTTCGTGGATGCTTATGACTTTGTCATCGATGTCAATGATTGTTTCAATTTCTCCAGGCTCTATAGAACTGACGGTGGTGCCCGTGGTTTGGATGCTCGTACTTTGGGTACTTGTGTTTTGGGTACTCATGCTTTGCGTGCTCGTGCTTTGGATGTTTGTGGTTTGGTTGCCCGTAGTCTGGTTGCCCATGGTCTGGTTACCCGTGGTTTGGGTGTCAGTGGTTTGGGCGCCCGTGGTTGTATCAGCGGTAATAATATGAATCGCCACAGGAACCTCGGTCTCCATCTGGGATACGTGTGGGTTCAGATCAACTTCTTTAATCAGAAGGTAAACCTGTGGGGTCTCGGTATGGTTAGCAGGAACTTCGGTGAAGGGCAGTGGCAACAAAGTGGTTTCTTCCTGATCCTTCCCTTCATCGTCCACTTTCACCTCCTGGTCGATCAGGGCCTCCTTCTTGGCCTTCTTGTTCACGCTGTTATTCTTGGGCTTCTTGGTAGCGGTTTCTGGTTTGGGTTTCTCGGGCTCTGCTCCTTCCACAACTTTGGGCTGCTCTTTCTTCTGCTTTTTCGGCGGGCTGCCAACTTGCTGTTCGCTGCGGCCCAACTTCATTTCATGATGGACCGGCTCCATTTCATGATGGGCCGGCTCCGGGGTGTTCATCAACTCGAAGACGATATGTGGCTCCTTCCGCTCGGTAGTGGTTTGGTTGGTGCTGCTCTTTTGGGTGGTGTTGTTGATGGTGGCCCCGTCGTGCGCCGTCAACGTCTTCACTCTCACCAGCGGCGTAGAGACGGCGACGGGGGAGACGGTGGTGGTGGTGGTGGTGGTGATGTTGACCGTCGTGGTGCTATTGCCGAGATTCACAGAAATCTGCCCCGTACTCGGCGTCACCTCCACGATCACCTCCTCCTCCTCTACGGGGAGCTGTGGCGACGGCGACTCGGTCTCCGGTGACTCGGTCTCCGGCGGCTCGGTCTCCGGCGACTCGGTCTCCGGCAACTCGGTCTCCGGCGGCTCGGTCTCCGGCGGCTCGGTGTCCGGCGACGCGGTCTCCGGCGGCAAGGTGGCGTCGGCCGAGCCGCTGTCGCTGATCTTGATGCGGTAAGGGTGCCAATCGTGATCGGGCGCCCGCCCGGCCTGTTCGGCCGCCGCGCTGTCGTTGCTCGCCACGTCTTCCATCTCGATCTCGATCTTAACCGGGTGCGCGGCCGGGGTGTTATCGTTGGTGTCGATGTCGGTGCCTATGTCGGATTCGGTGCCGGCCGCCGCCCCAGCCGCCGCATCCACCTCCGCCTGGGTGGCGACGGTCGTGGCGCTGGTTGTGTCCTCCACATCCACGTCGATCACCAGCGGCGGCGAGGTGCTGTCGGATCCGCCCGTGTTTGTCTTATTGATGCTGATAGCTATGGCGGTGTTGGCGCCCTCATCGGAAGACTGCGCCGGCTTCTCCCCGCCGATCATCGGAGCCATCCCGGGCGGAATGAAGAGTTGTGCCGACGGCACGCTAAGCGCCATGGCAAGGAGCAGCCCGAAGGGCCCTCCGCACTTCATGGCTCGAGCTGGAGCCCCCTCGTGTGACCCGGCCCGCCCGCACGTGACCAACTGTCAAACCATTGTTGTCACGCGCTGCGTGCAGGCGCGCTCCCTAACCGTCACCCCACCGCCCTCCCCCTCCCCCTCCCCCGCCACCATCCCCAGGCCCAGCCCCTGGCATCACCTCGCGGCGTGGGCATCGCGGCCCGCGCGGCTGCCGAAGCACCGCCAAGCGTAGGGCGGGAAAGCCCCGCGAACCCGGGCCAACGGGCTGCAGTCGATGCTAAGCCGGGTCGGGTGGACGGCTCCTCTCAGGGGGTTGGTGGATTGCTCCTGTTAGGTGCTCCGGTGGATGTGTACCAAATACTGAACTGCAGATGCTGGTTTAAATCGAAGATAGACCAAAAAAAAATGCTGGAGTAAGTCAGCGGGACAGACAGCATCTCTGGAGGAAAGGAATGGGTGACGTTTCGGGTCGAGACGCTTCCGTGGATGGTTCCTCTCAGGGAGTTGGTGGATGGCTCCATACACAGGGCGGCATGGTGGCACAGCTGGTAGAGCTGCCGCCTCAGAGCGCCAGAGACTCTAATTCGATGCTGACTTCGGGTGCTATCTATGTGGAGTTTGCACGTTCTCCCAGTAACCGCATGGGTTCCCTGTTGGTGCTCTGGCTTCCTCCCACATCTAAAAGATGTGCGGGTTTGTAGGTTAAGATGTTAGGCTGCAGTGCCGACGAAGGCACAATACGGAAAAAAATGGCATCTCCATCCAGGTAAGAGTTTAGAAAAGGTTTCCCCCAACCCCCTCCCCCACCCCCCACATAAAACAGGCTAAAGAACACTAAAAACATACATTTAACACATACTAATAAAACAACGAAGAAGAAAGGGACAGGCAGACTGTTGGCGAGGTCGCCATTGCTGGCGCTGCCCCGTGGAAGGTTTGGACGAGCCCACCTGACGATCCCAGGCTGTTCTTGGCGCAATTACCCACCCCAGGTCAGCTCCTGATTAACATTGCCAAATCACTGGTTCTCTTTCCAGTTAGCAGAGAAAAGCACTACACCATGGTGACTGAGTGATCAGCAACGTGCAGAGCATGTGGAGGGAGGAAGTCCTATGCTAAAACCTCCAAGAAGGCACCCAGTCAGAATTATCCTTTTAATTCCTTCCCGGGATGTCAACAACTTTGTAGCACACTGTTCAATTGACTACATTTTCCTTGGACTGAGAGGTGTGTCAGGTCATTTGAGAGACCAGGTAAAATCGAGGACCAATGGATGTGGATCTGGAGTTACAGATAGCCCAAGCTGGGTTATGATCAACACTTCTCCTTCTCTAAAGGATTTTGGTAAATTAGGTGGAACTTTATAACAACATTGATATTTTTCATATTTATTCAATTAAGGTAATGTAAATGCACGACTACATTGATAGAATTTGAACTAACACTAAACTAATGTAATCGACAACCACTTTTCTACCATTTCTATTAAATTTGGCATGGGTTGTGCTGTATTTACAGCATAGAGTGGATTTAGCTGATGTATGGTTTAATCCAGATGCATCGGAAGCCAACATTGGATGTACATGTGTGTGTCGTGACAGCGGGTAAGCATTCAACTGAATATTAAATGTTTATCTGTGGTAAATGGCTAACAGACTAGCAAGCAGAGGAGGTCAATATCAAATAGAGCAATTTTGTACTTTCCCAGTTAAAAGAAAGTGCAGAAATTAGTGCTGTAACTGACTAAATCATGGGTGAGGGAAATCCCCAACCTCGCAGAGGATCATATTTGCAGTGAGTACTGTACCTGGAACTACCCTGGAGCCTCTATTGCGCCCAGAAACATGGTCGGGGGGGGGGGGGAGGGTTGCAAATAAAATTGAAGTGCACCAGACTATGACCCTCACCCCCACTCCGTATTTACTTCTGGCCAATGTACATTCCCTAGAAAATAAGGTTGAGGACTTTAGAGCAAAGTTGCTTTATCAAAGTGAAATGAGGGAATGTTGTGTGGTCTGTTTCACAGAGTCATGGATCACCCCCTGTTCCACAGACTCAACCATCTAACCTGAACATTTCTCTATTTATCATATGGACTGGACAGTGGCATCAGAGGGAAAAAGAGAAGCAACGTCATTTGCCTCCTGGTAAACTCTTAGTGGTGCTCAGAAATAGCAGTCCTGTCTTACTCTCTGCACCTGGAATATCTAGCAGCCAAGTGTCGTCCCTTCTACTTCCCAAGAGGTAGAATTACTTACATTCACTTACAGTGCCCTCCATAATGTTTGGGACAAAGACCCATCATTTATTTATTTGCCTCTGTACTTCACAATTTAAGATTTGTTATAGAAAAAATCACATGTGATTAAAGTGCACATTGTCTGATTTTAATAAAGGCCATTTTTATTCACTTTGGTCTAACCATGTAGAAATTTCAGCAGTGTTTATACAGTGTTTATAGTCCCCCCCATTTCAGGGCACCATAATGTTTGGGACACAGCTATGTCATGTAACTGAAAGTAGTCATGTTTAGTATTTTGTTGCATATCCTTTGCATGCAATGACTGCTTGAAGCCTGCGATTCATGGACATCACCAGTTGCTGGGTGTCTTCTCTGGTAATGCTCTGCCAGCCCTGTATTGCAGCCATCTTTAGCTTATGCTTGTTTTGGGGGCTAGTCCCCTTCAGTTTTCTCTTCAGCATGTAAAAGGCATGCTCAATTGGGTTCAGATTGGTTGATTGACTATTTTCTAGCTATGAAAAACTCCTTTGTTGCTTTAGCAGTATGTTTGGAATCATTGTCTTGCTGTGGAATGAACCCCAGGCCAATGGGTTTTGAGGTATTTGTTTGAACTTGAGCAGATAGGTTGTGTCTATACACTTCAGAATTCATTATGCTACTACCATCAGCAGTTGTATCATCAATGAAAATAAGTGAGCCAGTACCTTTAGCAGACATACATGCCCAGGCCATATCACCTCCACCACCGTGTTTCACAGATGAGGTGGTATGTTTTGGATCTTGGGCAGTTCCTTCTCTCCTGCATACTTTGCTCTGGCCATCATCTGATACAAGTTAATCTTCATCTCATCTGTTCACAAGACCTTTTTCCAGAACTGTGGCTCTTTTAAGTACTTCTTGGCAAACTGTAACCTGGCCATCCTATTTTTGCAGCTAATCAGTGGTTTGCATCTTGCAGTGTAGCCTCTGTATTTCTGTTCATGAAGTCTTCTGCAGACAGTGGTCATTGACAAATCCACACCTGACTCCTGAAGAGCGTTTCTGAACATTGAATTCTCTAATTCTAAGTAACCATCTCATACTCCCTCTTTGCCCCCTTCATCCTCCCTAGTGGTTTTTACCAGTTCTCCACATTATTTCTCTGGAGATCACAACTTCCCTAACCAACAATGGATCTACCATGCAATGCCCTACCAGAGGTCATTTGTAGCTGGCCCTGATTGGTCCTGGTCTTTTCTCACCAGCTGTTCACTTCCCCTCACCACTCCCTTTTTAATCTGAAGACTCCCGACCCGAAATGTCAACCATCCTTTTGCTCCAGAGATGCTGCCTGACCCGCTGAGTTACTCCAGCTTTGTATCTAACTTTGGTATAAACCAGCATCTGCAGTTCTTTGTTTCGACACTCTCTGCAATAGCCATCTTGGTCTTTCACATAATTCTGACTCCCCTTCCCACACCAACTTCTCTGTTTTCAGCTTTCTCCACTGCTATGGTGAGGCCAAACACAATTCTGAAGAACAGCACCTCATATTTTGCTTGGATAACCTACAGCAGAGTAGCATGGACAGTGAATTTTCCAAGTTCTACTAACACACTTACCCTGTGTTCCTCTTCCTGTCCTCCCAGGGTTTTTTTTCCACCTTGTTCACCTTTTCCATCCCTACACCCACCACCCATTAACTAGACTCATCATTCTCCCCTCTCCATGTGGTTCAATCGGCTCCACCTCCACACAGGTCTCTTCTTGCTTGGTTCACATTTCTTTTCCCCTCCCCACCTGGTTCCATCTAGCCATCACCCCCCCTCTCATTCCACCCATCACCTCCCAGTCTCATTCTCCCCCCAACCCCCACCACCTCCCACATTTTTATGCACTGGTTGCATAGGAGCCTGAAAGCTGTAACGTCCAAGTTCAGGAACAGCTTCGTCCCTACAATTATTCCTTTTGGCTATTAAAGACTACAACCTCAAATAAGCTCTGAACTACATAGTCTATTATTATTATTATTATTATTGCACTATTATTGTTTGTATGTGTGTGTTATGATCTATATATATGTGTATGTATGTATATATATATATATATATATATACATATATATATATATATAAACACACATTGAGCTTTTTTTCTCATTATATTGTTTACATATTCTGTGGGCTGCTGCAAGTAAGAATTTAATTGTTCAATCTGGGACATATGACAATAAAACACTCTTGACTCATGACTCTATCTTGCCAATACATTCACAGTCTCGACTGGAATTATTATTTTATCACATCAGATGCTGCTTGTCCTGAGTTCTTCCAAAAGTTTGTTTTCCAGATTTCAGCCTCTGCAGACTCATGTGTCTCATAAACAGTGGGAAACTTTTCCCTATAGCATAGGCATTTAGTTAGGGTAAGGGGTAGACAATTTAGACGGGTTTCGAGGAAGAGCTTTTTCAGCCAGAGATGGCTGCAATCTGTCTGAGTGGATTATGAAGGGCGCTCTAATAATATTTGAGAAATATCTAGATGAGCACTTGAATCACCAAGGCATAGATGGACAAAATGTTGGTAGGTGATATTAATACAGATAGGTCCTTGATGGATTGCATGAACACGGTGGACCGAAGGAGCTTGTTTCAATGTTCTCTGACTGTCGATGGCTGTGGCATCAACAAATAAGCATCCTGTGCGTTGCTGGATTCCCCGTAGAAAGGGTGTGAAAATCCAGCACCATTCTCTGTGACACGCTGAATACACCGATCAGGTGATCCAACCCTGCTCTTGTGAACGGCCACAGCTCGGTCCGAGTTTCTAGGACAACCTCCGAGAACAGCCTGGGAAATGCAACGCTCGCGTTACAACGAGCATACTCCGGCAACAGTGCAAGGGAACGAGTAACGGTGCGGGCACATCGTAGATGGATTCGATTTGTCTGCCGCAATGCAGCGAGCACAAAACAACGTTTGGAAAGTAGAATTTGAAGCGGGAGGTGGTCAGAAAGGGGGGTTTCCTCAAAGATATTTGAAACGTGCCTGAGTTTAACTTGGAGGAGGGGACGGGAGCGAATCCTTCTTGTCTGTCTGCAGTGAGTGGATCTTTTCGTGTCTTGCAATTGATCATCCAGGGTAGGTTCCGAATCTTGCAACTTTCCCCCCTAATTTATTCCCAAACTTTCGGTGGGTTCTACTATGATTTCCATGGTCTCACCCCTTAGTTACTAATCTTGTTTATAAACGACTCATGTTTCTATAGTTGGGTGTGCCGATGATAAAGTTTCCCATCATCAGATCTGTACGCGACATATGGATGAAGTTTTACGCAGAATTCTTACAGTTAAACGTCGAAGGTTGGTGAAGCACTTCAAGCAGAACGAAATTCATTGGGCGTCAGGTCTTATAACGAAAAAGGCACTATTTAAACGCAGTTAGTTAAATTGCCGCTGGGCATAAATCGATTCTGCTGTCAATTCATCTGATCTGTACTGTCGATAAACTGGACAGTGATTGAACTAGAACACGGTTGCGAATTCGGTACAGAAGGATTTTCAACCATATTTGGTTTAATTGGTGATTTTTCAATAACCCACTTCACAGCACAGCAAGGAAGGAGAAAGGATTTAGGGGCATTATTGTAGCCAGGCATTGTCCATAGGATGAAAGTGGCACTTCTGTTGAGTAATGTTTAGCTTTTCAAGTCATGTGTACCTACCGAGGTACAGTGGAAAGTGTTTTGTTGCGTGCTATCCAGTCAAAGAAAAGACTACATTATTACAATCATACCGTCCACACTGTACAGATAAAGGATATAGGGTACAACATTTCATGCAAGATAAAGACAAATTAAAGATTGTTCAAAATTCTCCCGGGAGGTTAAGACTGCACTCTAACTGGTGAGAGGACAGGTCAGTTGCCTGATAACAGCTAGGAAGAACCGAAGTAATTCACAATTAATGTATCTGCTAGCATGCATTATGAGAGTACAGAATTACAGATATCCCCTGCCTGCACAAATTATTTGTCAGATCTCTGATATGATATTGGTTTATCAGGAGATTCATTATCTCCCTTGACACAGCTCATTGATATTTTTGTGTGTTTATTATCTCCATGCTTGACTATTCTATCTCGTTCCTGGCTGGCCTCCATTCATCCCCCTTTCACAAACTACTCATCCAAAACTTTGCTGCAAATTTACACTCCTGTTCACCCATCACCACTGCTTTTCTGACTCCTTGTTGAACATCACCACGGTTTTATCTAGAGAATGCAGAAGCTGGAATCTAGAGCAAAAAACTAACTACAGAAAGAATTTAGCCAGTCAGGCATAACCTGTGGAGAGAAATTGACAGACAATGGTTAGGGTTCTTCAAGATTCAGTCCTGAAGGATCCTGACCTAAAAAATGGTTTGTCCATTTCCTTCTCTAGATGCTGCCTGAGCTGTTGAGTTACTACAGCAATTATTTATTTTCACCAGGGTTTTAAAGTTATTTTCTTTGTTTTTTTTATATATCTTTGCGTCCTCATACTCATGTCCTTGCAACTGCCACCATCTGGGATAGATCCATGTTCTGCCAGTTCTGATCTTGGTCACAGATTTTAATTTGTCAATTACTGCTGGAGTGGCTTCTGCCACTGAAATATTCTCCATGAACATCACTTTCCTCTTGTTGGCTTTCCTCCTTAAGATAATTCTTAAAACCATGCTTTTAGTCATCTCTTAAATCTCCCTATGTAGTTCAAAAAGATATCTTGTTTACTTTTGCTCTTGTAAATTGTCTTGGAATATCCTAAAATGTGAAAGGGGCCATGTTGGTAGCTGGTTGCTAAGGCAGAACAAAACCACAGACAACGTCATTTTGCAATTATAAAGTATAGGCAATTTATGTATACCTCACAGTCTAGAAATATCTAAACACTTGGTTTCTGTACTCGATTGAGGGTAACAGATGATTTTATGTTGTTTGTTACTGTATTCTGAAAATAAGTCCTTTGATCATTCCAACTTCATGAATAGTGAATCAGATGAGAGCTGTTAAAGCAGAAATATAAACTATTCCTTACTTTATCCTTTCTACCCCTCGCACTACATTTCAAAACAAGGCTTCTGCTGGTTCATTTCTGTCTTACACATATGGGTCTAGTGATTTATTGGTAAATATCGCTGCAGTGTTGACTACTATAAATTCCACATATTTTGCCTTTTTGCCTCCCTCTGCTAATTGAATTTGATTAAATTTGGGTCTTTAATGGTTGTCAAGTGGAAACCAAATCCCTGAAAATCCAAGAAATAATTCAAATGCACATCACCAAGTTGAAATCAAAGCCATCCAGTCCAGCCTGTTAATGATGACAGAATGTGAATTATTTAGATTACATGAACTGCTTCAAATTTATTGTTCTCTTATTGTATTAGAAGTACTCTATTTCAAAGCTCAGTGGTAATGTAAAATTGAGTTGTATAGATTGTAATTGTAACCCTGATTTTTCTCATCACAGACTTTTCCTCCATAAGGTTGTAAATGAAATTGAAACTGTGGTCCTGCGTGGGTAAAATGAGTATTCAGCCCAAACATGATTGTGTAAATGTATGAGAAATGTAAATGTTGTATAAATCAACCAGCAATGTCAGCAACCATTTAGGCAGGCACCCAAAGCAACCTGTTATTGGCAGGAACAAACTGCTTGTATCAATGATTGGAACAAATAATAATCTGATTGGTACAAATAATAATACAAATACCAATACATCATTTACGTATATTACAGCACTACTGCCAAAGTCAGTGCCACGTCTTGTAACATCACTGTATTGCAACATAGTTTTATATTGACATTTATAAGGCAAGGATGTATCATTACAGCTGATTAAAACCAAGTTGCTTGGTCTTTATGAATTTTGATATGACAATTTGATATAACAATACTTCAATATTTTTGAATTATAGTCAATTTTAAGCACCAGTATTTATTTTCTTTGCAAAAAAAGTATTATATTTTCATACAAAAAAACTTGAATTATCCGAGCCAAGAAACAAAAATGGTAGTTGTGATGCGATTGTAAATATAAAATTATCAGGACCAAATGTTATCCAAGATACATAAATGCCACAGTACTGCTTGAAATATTGCCATGTTCTATCTGAAGTAGAGCTGTAGGTGGTGCTGAAATTACGTTTTGATGCACAGATATGACCATTATGCTGCATTTAGACTTGCCAATATAGAATGAGATACCAGGAAGCATAGTGGTAATTAAAGTAATTTGTTAATTCGGAGAAAACAGATATTTCAAATAACATGAAACGAGGGGTGCCATCAAAAACCAAGCAAGTTCTGTGCTTGAAACGTCAGATAATAAACTTAAATCCCTAAATGGTAGATATGAAGAATTATTTTTTATGAATCACTTTATACTGGACTATTTCAGAACTGGCAACAATATGAAGCCATTCATTCTTGACAGTTAAAAGTTATGAGAGAAAGATGATAGTGAATGGAAATACATTCAGTCTGTAGGCAGACTAGAATTTTAACTGCAGTACAAAGACAACATTGTTTTGAATTACAGACTGTGCATTCAGCAATAGCAAACAAAAGAGATGTGAAAGCAAAAGGGCGGTATAGAAACTGTTACAGATGATCTCACTGGTCATATCTATGAACAGTTTCTACACAGGAACTTCCAACTGATATAAGACTACGATTAAATCAAAATTTAAATCTCGTCGAATGTTGAAGCAAATGTTCTGCAGAGAGAACCGGAAGTCAATTAACGACTTTTCCCAAGAATAGCACTTTAATTCACTTGTTTTTCCATGACGTCATAATACCTATGGGTTCATTCATTTTAATGTTTAATAGATTAATCAGGATAAGATTTCTTAACGATTTTTGAAGTCAGATGGACTGCTGGAAGAAACTACCATGCTGGTCATTTCCAGTGTGAATTTCATTAAGAACTCATTTAGAGTTTACAGTCAGACCAAGGGGATTACATTAGCAGTAATGGAAAGTAAAGAAGCCAAACCCACATTGAATATATTACATGGCCAACCAACTGGAGGTAAATGTTCATATGTTTCAATAAGCCTGCAGAATATTACTGAACCATAAACATTTGGAATAGTCTGCTGAGTTACCTAATCTCTAAGAGAGAGCAGTAGAAAGACTAAAAGTCGCAGGGGCGGAAATTCCAGGGGGGAGGGGGGGACATGTGGGACACGTCCTCCTCTGTTTTGAGAGGTGGGGGACTGTCCACCCCCACCCTCCCTCATTTTTTGTAATCCTGATTTTAAAACCCGGTGAAATCTCCGCTTTCCGTGAGACAGTGGGGGTGGGACTGCTGATCGAGGGCGCCGATTGGACGAGAGAGACGTCGGTCAGCAGGCAATAGGGGCGGCACAGACCTGTGCCTCATCCACAGTAGGATCGATACCGGCTCTCTGGCGCTATCCAGGCCCCACCCGAGTGCCCCCCCCGCCCGGGGGTGGCCAGAGACGTCGGGAGTCAGACGGGCATGGTGCCCCCAGGCCCATAGCCAGCGTAGAGAAGCAGCGCTAAACCCAGCTCAACTCTGCCTGTCCCGCCAGGTTAACCAACTCCGAGTTCATCAACTCCGGCTCCCTGCACCCCTGAGCCTCCAACCTCATCGTTCCCCAGCCCCGCACGGCCCGATTTTACCTTCTCCCCAAAATCCACACACCTGATTGTCCCGGTAGACCCATTGTCTCTGCCTGTTCGTGCCCCACCGAACTTATTTCCACATACCTTGACTCCATCCTATCCCCCTTGGTTAAATCCCTCCCCACCTATGTTCAAGACACCTCAGACACTCTCCGTCGTCTCCGCGCATTCCATTCTCTAGGCCCCCATCCTCTCATCTTCACCATGGACGTCCAGTCACTCTACACCTCCATCCCCCACCAGGATGGTCTCAAAGCTCTCCGGTTCTTCCTCGACCGGAGGAGCAACCTATACCCGTCCACTGATACGCTCCTCCGCCTAGCGGAGTTGGTCCTTACCCTTAATAACTTCTCATTTGACTCCTCCCATTTCCTCCAAATACAAGGCGTACCTATGCATGGGCCTCAGCTAAGCCTGCCTCTTTGTCGGGCACGTCGAACAATCCTTGTTCGAGGCGTACCGGGGCCCCATCCCCGACCTCTACCTCCGCTACATTGACGATTGCTTTGATCTCACCTCCTGCACCCACACACAACTGACTGACTTCATCCGCTTCACCACCAATTTCCATCCAGCACTCAAATACACCAGGATCATTTCCGACACTTCCCTACCATTCCTTGACCTCACTATCTCCATCGCAGGTGATAGACTTCTGACCGACATCCACTATAAACCCACTGACTCCCACGGCTATCTTGACTACTCTTCCTCCCATCCTGCTTCCTGTAAGGACTCCATCCCCTATTCCCAATTCCTCCGTCTACGCCGCATCTGCTCCCTGGATGAGGTGTTCCACACCAGGGCATCACAAATGTCCTCATTCTTCAGGGAACGGGGGTTCCCCTCCCCCACTATAGATGAGGCTCGCACCAGGGTCTCCTCCGCCAGTTTCTCCACCTCCAACGTGACCCCACCACTCGCCACATCTTCCCATCTACCCCCCTGTCTACCTTCCGGAAAGACCGCTCCCTCCGTAACTCCCTTGTCAATTCTTCCCATCCCTCCCGCTCCACCCCTTCCCCGGGCACTTTCCCTTGCAACCGCAAGAGATGCTACACTTGTCGCTTTACCTCCCCCCTCCGCTCCATTCAATGACCCAAGCAATCGTTCCAGGTGCGACAGAGGTTTACCTGCACCTCCTCCAACCTTATCTATTGCATCTGCTGCTCTAGATGTCAGCTGATCTATATCGGTGAGACCAAGCGTATGCTTGGCGATCGTTTCGCCGAACACCTCCGCTCGGTCCGCATTAACCAACCTGACCTCCCGGTGGCTCAGCACTTCAACCCCCTCCCATTCCGAATCTGACCTCTCTGTCCTGGGCCTCCTCCATGGCCAGAATGAGCAACACCGAAAATTGGAGGAACAGCACCTCATATTCCGCTTGGGTAGTCTGCATCCTCTTGGCATGAACATTGAATTCTCACAATTCAGTTAACCCTTGCTGTCTCCTCCCCTTCCTACCTCTCCCTCACCCCCCGGGCTCCTCCTCCTCATTTTTCCTTTCTTCTCCCCCCACCCCCCATCAGTCTGAAGAAAGGTTTCGGCCCGAAACGTTGCCTATCTCCTTCGCTCCATGGATGCTGCTGCACCCGCTGAATTTCTCCAGCATTTTTGTGTACCTCCGCCAGCTTAACCTACAGCACCTGCCTGGACTTGCGGAAAATATTGCCCAGGTTTACAGCCTGCGCGGAGAAACAGCGTGGTGTCCCGTCAGTCCAGGCAGGGCTGTAGATTAACCCGGCGAGACAGGCAGAATTGAGCTGCATTTAACGCTGGATTGAGCCTCCGAAGCCTCGCATGTGTGTGAGTGTGCGCATGCGCGCGCGGCCGCCAAGAAATTGTGTCTTCCCCGGTCCCCTCCATATTTTGATAGCGATTTCCGTGCCTGCGTAAAAGGGTCATGCTGCACAGGCAAGAAAAAAATAGCCAGGGGTCCATCTCTACTGGAATGAGAGAGTGAGGGTTCAGAGTAACAAAACAAAAAAAACTGACACCATTTCTCGGTATCACAGTCTATAATTCCACGATGCAACCCTGCTCACATGATAACTTATTACAATGGTTGTGGTTCTGATCACATGAATATTTTGATTGTCCTTTTAATATTTGCTCATGGATTGGTTTTAGCACTGGGTTCAAGGATTTGTCAACTGTTTCAGATACAATCACTAAAAAGCCTGCATCAATCATATTTAGCGGAGATATCCCCTTTTTATTTTCAATATGAGCTATATGAATAAGATAACCTCAACAAAGCCTCAACTGTTTTTTTGCTGAGACATCCAATGCTCAACTATATAGTTATACGGTTAAAAAAAAAGGGCTGCCCATATTTGCCATTGGTGCATTGGAGCTTAATATTACAAATTGTGGCTTCTGATCAGTTAATAGTCCAAAGGATCTGCTTATTAATCAAGTTCTTCTCTCTCTAATTGTGCTGCTTGTGATGGTGCGAGAATGATTGTGAGGGGCATCTTCTGCATTCATCCAACATGTGGCTTATTACTGCACTTACCCCGTTAATTGGCATTGGTGCATGGCAATTGAAATACTGTGCCACCGAACTAGAATCAAAGTTTTTGTTTAATAATGTTGATGTTCTTCCATGTAAAATCCAGTCAGCTTTCCACTGTTCATTATTGATTCGTGAAAGTAATAATGCATGAAATTGGACGAGTCGTGACACGTCTTTATTATTAGACAGGACCACTGCATCTCTTTACCATGGAAAGTGAATGGTTCAGCAAGGAAAAGTGGGAACAATAAAGAGAAGTAGAGAAAAATTGGAATATGAGACGAATAATTAAGCCTGAATGCAAAAATAGATTTTTTTTTTAGCAAAAAGAAAATAAATCTCTGACATCAATTTCCATACCGAATTCAGTACAACCTCTGCTATAACCTGCGTTTCCACACGCCAATTGGGTAAATACTTGCTTGATGAATTATGGATCACAGTGGGTCCTAATTGGTTATAATACTATTTTGATCGGGTACTAGAAAACCAGCAAAAAGTCACTTTGGAAATGACAAGCAGAAATAAATACTGCCCTTGGAAAGAAAGTCTAGGAGGAAAAAAAAACAGTCCATGTAACCTCCCCAAAGTAATCAGGCACTATTGTCTTTTAGAGTTACTGTAAGTCTGTCAGTTTCACTGCAGATGACCAGTAAAATTGACCAGTCGCTTCTATTGATACTTGTGCAATATTAATCTATTGAACAATGTAATATAAAGCCTTTGCTATTTTTAGCTTTTAGTAACAAAAATAAACTTATAGCTATTAAAGAGGCCGTTATTTTTGCAAATCCTGTTGGGAAAAAAAATCTTTGTTCTTGCAAGTCTGTAACACTAGCCCCTAACACACGTTCATCAGTGGCGCAAGTGTTTCTATAATACGATTTTCAATAGGAACTCAGGGCTCTCGCTTAACTTTTTTTCCCTGTTGCCAGCCGGGCAACCCCGCCAGCTTTTTAGGTTGCCAAATGACAGTTTAGGTGGTCATTTAAGATGGCTTGCATGATGCGTGCGATAATGTGCTCGGACGAAGTGCGTAGTTACCAGTCGGAATTATACTCAATGAAGCATTCACATATTATTTCTGCTTCAAATAAAGTCACAAACTAAACATATTCACCAATCAAGACATGATATATCCCACAATGACATGCAGCAAAATTATATGACAGTATCTCAACTCTTTTTACACATTGCAATTTCTATTAGTTCTTTCCACTTCCAAACAAAAAATGTGGTTGGATTATTCAGCGTATGATCAACCTGTGTCAATAAGTCCTGGACCATGGTAACATATATGCGTACGTATAGTTGTGAATGTTGCTCATTAAATAACTACAGTACTGATACTCCATATTAAGAGCATTGATTTGCCGTTAAAATAAATTATGTAATAACGTGTCAACGGCAGCAGTGACAATCGAACACTGCGGTTTTAATGTTTCACGTGTTCACAATTTAATTAATCCATCTTTATGGATTAAAACAAATAATAACATTGGGAATTAAAACACCTTTGATTGCATTCCATTATCAAACATAGTCAATGTTAGCTCTGAAGACATTTCCAGCACAATAGGGTCAGGGAGGGGGGGGTGTGAATCAATGCGGGGTGGATAGATGCCGGGGGTTGGGGGGGGGGGGGTAGAAGGCAGTCGGTGCAGAATGGATGGATTGAGGCAGGTGAATTAGTACGTGTTGGTTGGAATAGGTAACATTGTGAGGGGAGAGCACCGGGTATGTCAGTGGTGTTGAATGGGGGGGTTCAGTACGGGATGGATGGGGGTAGACAAAAGTGCTGGAGAAACTCAGCGGGTAATGCAGCATCTATGGAGCGAAGGAAATAGGCAACGTTTCGGGTTGAGACCCTTCTTCAGACTGTTCCCCCCATTCTTCTTGAATGGGAGGATCAGTACAGGATGGATGGGGGGGGGATCAGCGCAGGATGAATTGGGGGGGGGGTCAGTAGTGTGGATCGGAGGGTCTGTGCAGGATGAATGGGAGATCACTACAGGATGAACGAGGGGAAGGTGCAGGCTAAATGGAGGGTGGGTCAGTACGGGATGAATGCGTGGATTAGTACAGGATGGATGGGGGATCAGTACAGGATGGATGGGGGATCAGTACAGGATGGATGAGAATGGGGTGAGTACAGGGTGAATTGGGGAACCAGTGTAGGATGGATGGGGGGGTGGCAGGAGAATCAATGCGAGGTGGATAGGGTGATCAGCGCAGGATGAATAGATGGGGGGGGGGGGTATATGGGGAGGGGAGCCCAGGGAATGTCAGTGAGGACTGAATAGAGGCAGGAATGGGGATCAGTGCGGGATGGAGAGGAGGGGTCCCAGGATAAGGGGGTGGAGGGGGCGTACAAGAGAGAGAGAGAGAGAGAGAGGGGGGCGAGGTGGGGAGGAAGGAAGGTCAGCGCTCCTCGGACAACATCCCCCCGCTGCCTTGGCCGTTGGGAACTCCTCACCACCGCCTCCCTCCTCCGCCAGCCAACAGCAAGGTGCGGGGCCGGGCGGTGCAGCTCAGAGATCCTATAGTAGCAATGTTACAAAATTTTGAGATTTTAAAAATCAAGTCTGTAATTTATCCCATCAGATAAAGCATTACAAGAAGTTTAATTTGACACCTAATTCACTTTCATATCTTCAGTATTAAAAAAGTTATGGCCATTTTCATACTCGGAAATTAGCATCTTGTTCCCTATTGCCTTTCCATTGACTTGTCTCAAAAGCTGTGATCGAGGACAGTCAAAAGCCCATAACTTTCTTAAAAATTAAGAGAACTGAATGAAATTTTCAGTTATTATAGATTGAAGCATTCTGAAACAAATATAAAATAATCTTACTTGGATGACCTGAAATTGCAGCATATAATTAGTTAGTTACTTAATTGTAGCTAATTACAAAATTGACCGTTGTGACGGAAATAGTAATAAACACCCAGACTGCTTTGATAATTCAAAAATGTGATATTCTCAAGATCAGAACTTTAATATTATTGTATTATATGCTGTAAGTCCGTAACAGATAGGTAATTAATTTACAATTTCTAGCAAAAGACCAAATCTTTAAGGAGAAGATCAGCTGCTAGCTGCTACATTGGCATATCAAAATCAGTAGCATCATCATACTCGTCAGATTGCAACCAATAAGCAACTCTGTACACCTTGTTTTTCCTCAACTTTTCAATTTTGGCATTGTAAACTACAGGTTTTTGCTCTTCAAACCACACATGACATGCCTTTCTGCCCACTACTTTCCCATTAAGTATGTCCTGTAGATCATCACATTTGGAGTAGTACAAATTTGGATAATCTCTGCGAATGCTGTTTAAATCAGTCTCTTTCAATTTTTTTTCTATTTTTTCCTCTCTTTCGTGTCCCGAGCATGCTCCTTGCCTTTCTGTCGCTTGATGATTTCTGCTCTCAATTCCTTCTGTTTTTTCTTCCGTCTGTTCCTCTGCACTCTCCCCAATTTCATTGCCTTACAGAGCACCTCCTCCCTACGATGCTCCTCGAGATTATCAAGGTAATTGACTGTTCTATTCTTGCAGGCCCGCATCCTACATGACAAATAACACATGGTGGCATTAGGAGATTTCTGTTTCGATGAGCTAAACATCCCCATTATCTCCTCCGCATCAATGTTGTGTGATCTTGCTGATGCAGTCTCCTCCTTCAGTTTCTCAGTTACATCAAGTTCAAAGTATTTACTATATTGCCTCTCCAACACAGTGATGACAGCTTGAAGACAGCTCCTCAACTTTGAACTGAACTGTGGATGTATTGGTAGCTCCCAAAGTTTTTTCAATGTGGCGTCAAGATGTACCTCCTCACCGAAGAAATCTTCCCTTGCCAATATCATGTTCTCTGGATTTTCTGTGGCTTCCTTTAGAGCAGCAATCACCCCTTTAACCACTGATGCCATCAACATGGTTGATCTGATTCTGGCTTGAAGTGTAGAAGCGTTTCATCCAAGGCCCAGTCAGATATTTGCCAAGTATGCCCAATATCTGAAGTTCTACTTTTGCTTCAGCCTGGGTGAAGTCATGGAGGATGGCGCTTTTCAACCCCCCACAGGATGTTCCGCTATTCAGCAGTGCTACAAAGTCATCATAATATTCTATCAGCTTGCCACTAATATGAAACAGTATGTGCAATCTGTTGCCACGGTACCGTGGGAGGACACCTCGGGGGATGTTCCTGTCATCTAAAAATGCGACAAATCCTTTTGGGTCCCCTTTTCCGTTTTTGTATCTAAGTTTGCTCATCTGCAGTATGGCATTTACTGCTAGACAGTCTTTCCCAAATAAGAATTGTCCTCCGGATTGTTTCTGCATTTTTAGGGCTGAGCGAACTGATGTAGCAATGGAGTCAAGAGGATGCAAGTGGCAGTAGAGCTCGTTCAAATATTTACCCTACTCACTACTCACAATTCTAATAGCAGCATGATTAGCTGCACACCTGTCACTCATTGTGTTTGAAATGTTGTCGATTATCTTTTGTCTTGTATCTTGAAAATTTGTTTGCTCATTAAAATAAATGTAAGTTTTACACAAATTGTCAATTGTTTCGCAAATATGTTGTGCATAGTCCTCAGCAGTCCCACCAGCCAATTCATCAACTGCTGCAGAGAGACATTTGTTTGTGGTGGTGAAATGAACACTGTTAATGTGGGTCTCTTCCTGGGTGGTTGCATCAAACCCCACAGTCAAACCCCTTGTTGCAAGGATCTCTGCTGTTTGCAACTCAGCAATAGCTCCCAATTCTCGGGCCATAACTTCAACTGCACTGCGTCGAGGAACATAATCCAGATGAAGTCCACTCCGCTTGTAGAACTGGCTTATCAGGATTGGAATGTTTGCTGTGGGAGTTTTGTTTACAATACATTCAAACACATGCATCCTTATTGTTGAGGAGTAGGTTTTCTGGCCCACCTTTGCCTTGACAATACTGGCAGCCTGCAGATTTTCGATTGTTTCTTTGAGGACAAGATTGTCAAATTCGAGGCGTCTCACATCCTCTTCCCTGTCCTTTAAATTTTCATGAACTTTTCTGTACTGGTGAATTGAAACAGTTTTCCTCTTTTTCGTACTGCCACGAAACATCAGCAATTGTCTGTGTGCTATTTTAAGTTTCAAAAACTCTGCCTTGGTGTTAGCAAGCACTCGTGCAGAAGTATTATCACGTAATTTGGTTTTGAGTTCCTGAATCTTTCTGTCCTTTAAATCTATTTGGTTTTGCTTTCTCTTTAAGGCTTGATTAACTATACGTTTGGGAGTTTTCAACCGTGCCCTAAGTTCACTGATCTTTGTGTGATACTTTGTTGAAAGAGCAGCCTGGATTTGTACATATACTTTAGTCTTTTCGTCAATTTTTGTTTCCCTGGTGAAAGACTTAGAAATTCTCTGCTACATCTTTTTGAAACACTAGATGTCGATAGCATTGGTTCAGGTGAGGCAGCAGGTGTCGTTGGCATTGCTAGATTCAGTGGAGGTTGCAGACTATGACTGTCATCGCCCATGTCCTCAGTGTCTTGAAATATGGGCACTTGGCTTTCGGCAGATGTCAAGGATTCAGGATCTTGAGCACCAGGCAGTGGAATGTCATCTAAAGAAATGTGTTGACTGCCTTCTGGAAGTTTAAAAGTTTCATCACAAATTTCCATAAATACTCCAAGTTCCTTGGGATTGGTGAGTATTTTAAACTTAAGCAAAGTCCGGTTAATGAGAGTCTTCACTTTTAACATAACAGTAACAAATGAATAGCCTTCTGCATCCGACAAAGAGAAATGTGAACTCAGCGATTTCTCTATTTCAGGCAGACTTTTTCCAAACGAGGTATACAAGTACAAGATGTGTCCATTTTTAAGATCCCTCTTAGACTCAGGCATGACAGAGAACTTCTCTTCAAGTTGAACTCTAGCTATGCCTGTCTGGGCTTTTGGATTGTCAATTTTGCATTTCTTCTTTGGAGACATCTATTTACAATGTAAATTTTAAAAAAAACACAACATCATTGACAGAAACAAGTTATTATTTGCAGCTTTAGAAAAAAAGGTAGAAATGATAAAGTTAAATGCTAAAACAAATAGTAAATACTCAACAAGAAAATCATCAGTTTCATCTAAATTCAATTACTAGATTTAAACATCTATCCATTTATTTAAGAAAATATTAACATTTTTAAAAAGCTTAAGTGTCCAAATAACATTCACACAAGAATTCACAATATAACATAATTTTTTAATCTCATTGTCAAGGATTTATAGGCCAAATGGAAGAAATTGAATGTTTAATACCTGTAAATTAATGGGAATTTATATCATCTTGCGAGTGAGGATTTCTGGAACGCGATCATTTGGAACGTTCATTTGCGGTGAATATAACCCCGTATTGGCATGAAAATTATTGCCGTTAGTTCGGGGGAAAAAATCACCGTGTCGCATGTAAAAATGTGAATTAAAGGCCTCTTAAGGAGAACGTTTATACATTAAAAGAAAGCACTTTCGTTTACCTTTCCCTTGTGTGAAATCCATCCCCGTTGTTGGCGTTGACGCTTCAGAAGATGATTTTAAAATGATTCCAACGCTGAACTTGTTGGGAGATTTTTAAAACAAACTACGCAAAACGGCACTCGGAACGATTCTTCCACAGAGGCTGGTACTCCAACAAAGTATAATTCAGGACAAGGGAGGAGAAACCCGCGCTTTAACCCCGCCCCCCCTTAAAGGCGCCAAAATCGCGCACACGGCCAGTGACAGAATTACAGCGCCGCTGAAGGCAAGTATTGTAACATACCTACCTATAGCTATAAGATCTTTGGTGCAGCTGCTTCAGACGAGTCGGAGCAAAGGACGGTCCCCGCACAGCGACAGCGGCTCCATCTCCTCCTCCTCCCGCCCCCCGCCCACCCTGATAAGGGCCTCTGCTTGTAAATCTGCTAACGGCGCAAAACAAACCCTCCCTCCTCCCAGCCTCGGAGTGCGGGAGGGTTTGTTTTGAAAGCGGTTATCGCCGTTAGCGGAGTGGCAGGCAGCGGCCCTTATCAGGGCGGGCCGGGTGCGGGAGGAGGAGGAGATGGAGCCACTATCGCTGCTGCCGTTGTTCGGAGCCCGTCATTCGCTCCGACCCTTCCTCACCCTGCACCTAGTATCTTTTCCCCGCAACAGCCGCCGCCGACACGAAATGCTGCCTGACCCGCGGAGTTACTCCAGTTTTTTGTGTCTATCTTCGGTACAAACCAGTATCTGGTTGCCAAGCCGGGCAAAATGACTCGGTGTTTAGGTTGCTCGGCGGCGCTTTGAGTGGTCAGTGGCACCCGGGCAACCGCTAATTTCGAGCCCTGGGAACTATGCAGGAACTTCCACATCACAGGACATCACTGTCCTATCTTGGTTAGTAAATCCAAGATGAAGAAGTACCAGCAATATTTCCTTACTCTGGGCTAATACAGGGAATAAATCAGCCGCTACCATTGATGACTGCTGCTAGAAAATGTAAATGGTATAGAATCGATCAATCACGGCAGCATTATTCCCAGCACTGGGTAAAAAGCACACTGAGTGAAGGATAGATGAAATGTGAGAATGTGACTGAACCATACTGAGCAGTGCCTAAAACAGAAGGGAGAAAATTGGGTGAGGGATGAAAAGAAATCCGATTAATTATTTCTGTAGCACAAAATCCAGATTTATGCATTGTATTTCTCCTTCATTTACATCCAAATTTATATTGTTGCCATCTGATTTCTCAATGGCCTTGCACAACTCTTTAGTATGTGAGGTGGCAGGAAAAAAAGGCGATTGTTATACACAGCTCCTCTTCACCATTACCATGGAGACAACTGAAATGTTACTTTAATTTGAGAAAGTAGATTGATAGCAAAACTTAGCAGCTGAGAAGTTCAGGTGCAATTATATCTAATAATGTCATTTTTAACATCATCAAAATAAAGATTACCGCAAGTAATCTGCTAGTGACTCATCTGCAAAATATGCTGTTAAAATTTGGAAGAATTTTGCAGTTAAAACATATTTTCGACAATTTGTGTTGACTCTTATAAGGATAATGAGATTCCAACTGAAGAAAGTTTTTTGTTTGTTCAGAAAGCTTAACACAGTCTTTGATAAAAAATTCTGAACATAAGATGGAACAAGATATATTTGATTATCTGTGCAAATAAAACACAGCTTCACATAAAGTCTGAGAACGTCATTCATGCCATCTTTCCAGAGATGCTGCCTGCCCCGCTGAGTTACTCCAGCATTTTGTGTCTTATCTTCAGTTTAACCAGCATAAAACCTGATGAATTGAAAATTGGCTCAACTGTCAAAGCCCTGCATTGATAGCAGCTGCCACTTTGAATCAGTGCAGACAAAATTAATGATAATAGACGCTCTCTGAACTCTTTTCATTAAAGGCACTACTTCCAATGGGAGAAAAAACTTTGGGGAGGACTAACAATCTATTGTACAAAAGGCTCAAGGATACTGTTACAAGACATCTTTGCACTAGTGCTTGTATGCTTACAGAATCTTAATAAAGTGGGAATGTGTAAACTTCCAGCAATAATAATTTTCTGAAGCTGCCTTACTATGGTTGTAAAATTATTCCGTGAGTCAAGCCCCTTGGACCGAGTCAGGCCTGGAATTAACAGGAAAATTGGCAATAATACCCTGCTGTGCAAGAAGGGAGCAAAGCAGAGTAGTGGGAACTATAGACCAGTTAGTCTGATTTCAGTGGTTGGTAAGATTTTAGAGTCCATTATAAAAGGTGAGGTCATGGAGTACTTAGAAGTTCATGATAAAATAGGCCGAAGTCAGCAGAGTTTTGTGAAAGGGCGAACTTGCCTGACGAATCTGCTAGAATTCTTTGAAGAAGTAAATAGTAGGACAGACTAAGGAGAATCAAGGGAGGTTGTTTTCCTAGATTTTCAAAAAGCCTTTGATAAGGTGCCACATGTGAGGCTGCTTTGGAAGATGAAAGCCCATGGTATCAAAGGGCAAATACTAGTATGGGTTCGAGTGGTGGCGCCATAAAGTGTGGCAGCCTCGCCTGCAGCTGTTCGTTTTTCACCCTTTTTTTATTTTTAGTTTGTCAAAAAGTTTTGTTCTGGAGGCCTTTTAGTCTTTTTATGTGGGGGGATGGGTAGGGGGAAGGGGGAAACTGTTTTCTCCAGTCCCTACCTGGGCGAGGATACGTCTTTCCTCCGAGCCGCATCTTCGCCCCCCTCCTCGCGGCCTACCACCTGGATTGGCACAACCTTTCCTGTCGGAGGCCAGCCAGAGCTTCGAGCTGCAGCTTAGCACTGAGGTACCATCGCGGAGCGCGGCGATGCCTTACCCGGGTCGCCGTGTGGGAGCTCCGGGGTGCTGGGCCTGCCGACTTGGCCTGCCGACATCGTGGAGCTGTGGTCTGCGGAGTTCCAGCCGCAGTGGTGCTGACTTTATCAATGCGGAGCCTGGGATCTCTCGCTGAGGTTGCCAGTGTTGGAGCTCCGCCCAGCGCGGCCTGTGGACTTCGGGAGCCGCAGCCTCCGGGAGGAAGCGTCCGTTTCGGAACTCCAAGCCGCTGAGAGTGTTCTTCTGTTCCGATGCCGGAGTTCCATCATCTGGTGAGAGGGCCTGAAACATCGGGCTGCCATAGAGGCGACTGCAGAGGCCTCAAATAGGCCCCAACCACTGGTGAACATAGAGGAAGAGGACTGAACTTTGCTGCCTTCCCTCACAGTGGGAAACATTGATCCCGCTGTGGGGGGATGTTTTTTATGTTTAATGTTAAATTCTATAATGTGTTTATTTTATTTGTGTGCTGCAATGGCAACTCAAATTTCACTGCATCAATTGCTGTATGTGACAATAAATGTCCTTTATCCTTTGTCCTTTGGATAGAAGGTAGGCTGGACGGCAGAAGGCAAAGCAGCAATAAAGGGGTATTTTTCTGGTTTGCTGCCAGTGACTAGCGGAGTTCCGCAGGGGTCGGTGCTGGGGAAGCTATTCTTCACGTTGTATATTAATGATTTGGATGAGGGGATTGAAGGCTTTTTGGCCAAGTTTGCGGATGTTTTACGAAAATAGGTGGAGGGGCAGGTAGTGCATTTAGAGTATTGTGTTCAGTTATGGACACTATGTTATAGGAAAGATGTCAAGCTGGAATGGATACAGAGAATATTTATGAGGATGTTGCCAGGTCTAGAGGGTCTGAGCTATAGGGAGAAGTTTAGGCTGGGACACTATTCCCTGGAGCGCAGGAGGACGAGGGGTGATCTTATAGAGGTGTATAAAATATTGAGAGGAATAGATCGGGGAGATGCACATAGTCCTTGCCCAGAGTAGATGAATCGAGGACCAGAGGACATAGGTTTAAGGTGAAGGGGAAAAGATTTAATAGGAATCTGAGGGATAACGTTTTCACACAAAAGGTGGTGGGTGTGTGGAACAAGCTGCCCAGAAGAGGTAGTTGAGGCTGGGACTATCCTAACGTTTAAGAAACAGGTACATGGATAGGACAGTTTTGGAAGGATATGGACCAAACACAGGAAGATGGGACTAGTGTAGCTGGAACATATTGGCCAGTGTGGGCAAGTTGGGTCGAAGGGCTTGTTTCCACACTGTATGACTCTATGACACTATCTTATTTCTGACCAACCTCTTCCCATCCCACGTCTGTCTCTGAAGGTTTAAACATCGCATTCCTTTCGTATGTAATAAGAAAATGAAAATAGCTTGGTTGACTGGTGCAGCATAGAAGCATTGTATGGGCCAGACCGGTGACATGACAGCAAGACCTAGAGAAGCTTGCATACTTGATGAGCATGTTATTTCCTGCAATTAAAAGAGACAGTCCCACCCACATTCCTGATTTCCCCCTGCATATGAACTGCCTTCTATTTTTGGTGTGCACCTCAGCTACACAGTGGAATATTCTCAGCACCTTCAGGGAATTTGACTTGTAGCAAAGGGAACTAAGGATCTGTGAGACCTGTAATGAAGGATCAAAGAAAAGATAGTTGGAAGAACTCAGCGGGTCTGGCAGCATCAGTGGAGGGAAATGAACAGTCGACGTTTCGGTTCAGACCCTTCCTCAGGACTGAAAGAGTGAAGGGGAGAGAGCCAGTATAAAGAGGTGTGGAGTGGGGCAAGAGCTGATACATGATAGGTGGATTCACCCTCCTCGCCTATCTCCCATTCTTTCGATCCAGATGAAGAATCTTGACTCAGTTTCCCACCACCGATGCTGCCTGACCTGCTGAGTACCTCCAGCAGTCTCTTATTTTCTCCAACTGCACATCCTTGTTCTTTTTTGTGTCTCCAGTTATGAATGAGCATGGCCTTGCTTTTATGTTATTGGATATTGAACCCAAAGCCAGTTCAGAAGCTCATCGTTCTGTGAGCAGCAGTGGTCTGAGCAGAAGACAGTGACATGCACAGCAAGACTTTCAGTTGGAGTCAGTCTATTTCAGTGTTGGAGCGGCAGCAGGAGATTTCAAAAGGCAGCCATTGTTTTGGTTGAGTGATCAAAACAGAGCAGCAAATAAAAAGAAGACAAGGTGAGGTGGAGCAGCCGATTTAGAGCGGCTGTGTTGGGAGACAGGCTGCGTTGAGGGGAAGTGCTGTGTGGACGGTAAATGTGAAGCTTTGGCTCAAGAAGCTTAAGTGTCATGTGGATGGTAAGTGTGAGGGTTTGACTCAAGAGGCTTCGATGAGGAGGCTGTGCAAAAGCTGCGCAGAGGGGAACGAGGTAAGGATACCATTGGCGGTTTCTTGCACGTGTTGTGCTTTTTCTAATTTTGGTTTTAGTGCAGTAGTGATGGCAGGTAGAATGGTACAATTCTTCTGCATGGTTCCTCCTGCAGGATGTGGGACTGCATAGAGAATTGGCTACATGGAAATTGGCTTAATGGACGGAAGCAGAGGGTGATGGTGGAAGTTTGTTTTTCAGATTGGATGCTTGTGTGCCTCAGGGATCAATACTAGGCTCAATGCTGCGTGTGGTTTATATCAATGATTTGGATTAAAATGTAAAAGGCATAATTAGTAAGTTTGCAGATTACAGTAAAGCGGATGGTATAGATAGCGAAGATGGTTGTCAAAAATGACAGCAGTATCTTGATCAGCTGGGCAAGAGGGCTGAGGAATGGTTAATGGAGTTTAATGCAGATAAGTGCATTTTGGGAAATCAGCAGAGCAGGATCTTTACAATGAATGGCAGGGCCTTGGGGTGTGTTGTGAAGCAGAGGAATCTAGGAATGCAGGTACATAGTTCCGTGAAAGTGGTGTCACAGGTAGATAGGGTGGACAAAAAGGCTTTTGGTATATTGGCCTTCATCAGTTCAGGTATTCAGTACAGAAGTTATGTCACATTTGTACAATACATTGGTGACACCACATTTGGAGTACTGCTTTCAGCTTTGGTCACCGTGAAGGATGTTGTTCAGCTGTAAAGAGTGCAGAGAAGATTTGCAAGGATGTTGCCAGGACACAAGTGCCTGAGCTGTAGGGAAAATAGTCTGAAGAAGGATCCCGGCACGAAACATCACCCATCCATGTTCTCCAGAAATGCTGCCTGACCCGCTGAGTTACACCAGCATCTATAATTCCTAGTTTCTACGCCTTCCAAACTACCCACTTGCATGTTCTGCCCCACTTGCAGCTAAGTCTCCATGTCTCACCTCTGAACTGGAGTGGAAGCAAATTGTTGCCCATCCTGAGACTATCCAAGAAGACGTTAAGAAGAAACATTAAGAAAGACATCAGAGGGAACTCTCTCCTTCAAGATTGTGCTAATACTCATCTGATTGGACAAGCAAGAACTCAAGTTAAGGTCTTACCTGAAAAGCTGTGTTGTGAATGCAGAAGTGTGAAGGCAAACAGAGATAAATTGTGACTATGATGTGATACATTCAAAACAAGAAATATGACATCTGTATGAAGTTCCAATTTGTTTAAAAAGTGTTTTATGTTGAGTAGAACAAGTCTGAATTTATTACTTCTAAGACTATATTAAAAGAAACTGATAAGCTGTAGTTAAATTGTCCTTTCCTCCCTTTCTGAGATAAAATTACGGTGGACCCTGGGAAGTGACCTGAATGAAGGCAAATAATAGATGGAAAAATATTATTAATTTTCAATAAAAAAATCAAAGAGTAAGGGATCAAGTGATAATATTAGTTTTATAACCAGCTGATCTATGTCTTGACTGTTAGATATGTACCGTCTATGTATTGGGAGACAAATACAACAATTTAGGTAAAATTGCCCAAAGATAAGGAGCAACAGACTGGGAGGAAATCAGTTCAGGTTTTATACACAGGTATAATTCACCTGGAATTTCTCAAAATTATACAACGCTGAAACAGGCCTTTCAGCCCATCAAGTCAGCACCAACCAATTACAGTATACCAATTCTACAATAATCCCATTTCCCCCCAAAAAATTCTTATCAACTTGGGTGTCAGAGGTTATGGGGAGAAGGCAGGAGAATGGGGTTAGGAGGGAGAGATAGATCAGCCATGATTAAATGGCGGAGTAGACTTGATGGGCTGAATGGTCTAATTCTACTCCTATTCCTTATGAACTCCCAGGGAAGAGAATTGAGAAAACAAGGAAAAAATGCATAGTATCGATGCAATTTTCCTTTTTTTGTTTTAACCTTTGTAAAAATGAAATAACACAATTCTCAAAAAGAGCAAATTTGGCTCCATATTTAAGAATCAATAGAACCTGGTGGTTCATTCTGATCTGAAGCTGTAATAGTTAGGGCAAATGGAAAATCTCAGAAAGGGAGGAAAGGACAATGTCACATGGCAACAGGGAACATGCAGTAACAATATAACAATGATTATTAGTCTCAGAACATTTCATCACCACCATTGTTAAAGATGCAATAAACATGAAAGCTCAACATTGAGAAACAAATACTTTAAATCAGAAATTTCAGATGTTCATAATAGAAAAACAAGTTAAGCAGATACGATAGGGTTATTAAACAGGCTTTTAGATAGGCACATGGATATGCAGGGCATGGAGGGATATTGATCACATGTAGGCAGAGAAGATTAGTTTAATTTTGGCTTATGTTTGGCACAGATGTGGCCAATAAGGCCCGTTCCTGTACAGTTTTATGTTCTATGTCATGCAAAAGACTGTTGCCTCTGTGTAAAAAAGAACCCGAAACGTTGCCCATTTCCTTCGCTCCATAGATGCTGCCTTACCCGCTGAGTTTCTCCAGCATTTTTGTATACCTTCGATTTTCCAGCATCTGCAGTTCCTTCTTAAGCAAACTCTCCTTTAATACGCCTTTTTCTCACATGTTCAGGCAGTATCAGTTCTGTAATAATGCAAATGGAGAAAAAAGAAAATAATTTAAAGCCATAACCCAGATGGAATACTACTGGAATGAAGTGCATGTAATTATTTTAAAGACGTTCGCTAGGTTTCTTGTCCTTCCTGCAGTGCATTGTATTACCAGTGGAGCATTGATGTTTGGAAATAAGATGAAATATAACAGATTTAGGACAAAATGGGAATCCCCCTCCAAAAAAAACCCTCCCTTAGATTGTGAAAGGCTAAAATAGAGACTGAAGCTGAGACAGTTTGAATATTTAGCTTAAATTGGAAAGTGGAATGAAGGAAGGTGAAATAAAGAAACATGGCAACAGAGCCAACATTTCGAAATAAGACTACAGCTCATATGGAGGGTACACATCAATACGTACAGGTTGGGCCAATGGCCAAGAATCATGCAATAATTCCCATGTGCATTTAATGCACAGTTGAGTATTTTTAATCTCTTTTTTGAATCCATAAAAAAACCTTTGTCTTAGTTTCCACTATAAGCTTGGTTTATTTCCACAATCTCCTTGTACTGGGAGTACCTCTGCACTTGCACGCTTTTGCAGTGAATGTTACAGGTCAAGATAGCATTAAGCCTGTTAGACTTTGGCATCATAAAGCACAGAAACAGGCTTCTTGGTCCACCATGTTCATGCCAACCTTCATCCCATCTACACTAATCCCATTTTCCTTTTTAGCACCATATTCTTCTACGCTTTGCCTCTGTAAGTGTCTTCTCGATGTCTCCTAAATGCAATGAATGCATTTGATTCCACCACTCTTTCTGGGAGCGAGTTCTGCATAACAATCATTCTCTGCAAAAAAAAATTCTTCTCATCTCCCCTTTAAAACTTTTTTTCTAACAGGTTCAGGCAGCATCAGTTCTGCAATAATGCAAATGGAGAAGAGAAAATAATTTAAAGCTGTAACCCAGATGGAATACTTCTGGAATGATGTGCATGCAATTATTTTAAAGGCTTTCTCTAGATTTCTTATCCTTCCTGTAGTGCATGTGTTACCTAGTGTACAGAATAACAACTTTTCAGCAGCTTTTGTTGTTGCAGCTTCTGAAATGCACGTGGGATGGAGCGCATTTGGGATGGGGAAATATATTTTCTTCCACTCACTGGCAAGCAAATTGGATTACACACTTTGTAAACATGTTTGCATTTTAATTACAATTATTGAATGGAAACCAGTGTTCTCTTTCAAATGCACTGATTGGTTACAGGATACATTACACAGCAATGCGAGAAGCTGACAACTTAATTTTACAGTTTATCTTCGTAAATATTATCGTACCCGTTCCTAACTAAATTACATCGCATCCATTGCTTCTATGTCTACTGATTGATCCTGAATATATACACATTGATGACTGTTCGTATCCCTTCGTTATCACCTCTCCCACAGCCAACAATGGCCCATTGTGGGCTCCACCTTTCCTTGGCCATTGGTATCCCCTGCCTCTCAGTCTGAAGAAGGGTCTCGACCCAAAACGTCACCTATTCCTTTTCTCCAAAGATGCTGCCTGTCCCGTGGAATTACTCCAGCATTTTGAGACTTTGATGTAAATCAGCATTTGCAGTTCCTTCCTACACGTAGAGATATTGTCTAATGTATTTGTTTGTTTCTATGATTGTTGTCAGGCTGTTCCCAGAACTTTTGTTTCAGAGAGCAAAAAATACTAATTTCCAGAAGCAAACTAGAATTGTTCAAGTGAATTATTTACGTTTTATTGAAGGTTGGCATCCAGCAAAATTTGTGATTTTTTTTTAGATTTATTTAGATTAGAGAAAAAGTACAGACATTGTGTACAATTCATGATTATTAGATATATTCTTTTAATTTTGTCTATAAATTCAAGTCTGTGTTTGGCATGAAACATTGTAATGGAGAAAAGAACAGTATATTCTGCATCATGATTAACTAATTGCTGACAAAAACATTGCATCAAGAAAACTCGTAGAACTGTGAGATTTTTTTATTTATGAATAAAACCACAGAAATTACAACGTTTTATTTTACCATTTAGCATAAGAGTTGGCAGTTTACTTGAAACTCTGCATTTTTCAAATTTATGGACTTATTATTGTAGTTCTTTCAGCTGTTCAGTCTCCATAGTATTTACTTTGTCAGTCAGTGAAGGTAGAAAACTTGACAAAAAAGCAAACAATTCCTTGATATAGTTTGTAAATAATTAGTTTTTTTTAATATCATGCCAGCGAAGGTCCTTTAGGAAAGCAATCAATTAGTAAGGATTATTATAGTTTAATCCTTGGGAATAAGTTAAGGACCTGCCATGAATATCAGTTTGTTATACATTGATGTTATAGTTAACAGAATAGTTAATGTTGTTCTACAAGTATTGTTGTTTGCTTTAAAGAGATTCACCACCTTTATGAATCTTAATATTGTAGATTAAAGACAATGACTGCACTCCAAAATTGACTCGCTGCCTTTTTTTGCTTCAGGATATCATGAGGTCATACAGGACTGCAAGTCTTTTTTTAATGACCAAAAGGAATTTAACTGGGAATAGGTGGAGTTCAGTGAGTAATACTGTTCTGATTGCCAACGATGCTAAGAGACAAAATGCATTATAGTAAATAAATGTCACAGCAAAAGCTGCATAAAATTTAACCGTACTGCACTGTACATATCTTCATTGAGGGCCAACAAAATGAATGTTGTACACCTTTCTTACTCTAAATATATTTTTCTGCATCTTATATAATGGCATAATTGTAAACATACTGTAGAAAATTAAGAAATTTGTTTTTTCCAAATTTTTTGCAACGCACAATCTGGTTAGTTAATCTGTTTAGTTAATCTATTGTATTAACAGTTGCATCAAATAGAGGTCCAAGTTGTTTTTCTGAAACTGAACAGTGCTATATCCTGTTATGAGCATACGGACATGAATTCAGAGCAGGAGTGGACCTTGCAATCTCTCGACTCTGCTCCACCATTCAACAACTTGATGGCTGGTCTGATTATAACCCTAGTTTTGCATTCTCATCATCCCAGGTGAATTTTCAACCTCTTGCTTATCAACAATCTTTATAATTCAGTCCAATAAATTCTTGGCTATCCTTTGAGAAAGACATTTCACCTTATCTATGTCTTAAATGGATGACCCCTTATTTTTGAACAATGACCCCTGCTGACCCTGCATGTTCTACAATCACCAACAAAGGAAAGTAGGCACTCATCAGCTTCAGGATCGGTAAATATCATACATACACTGCAGAATGTACTCTTGACACATGTTGCTGTTTTCCCCCTTAAAATGGCATAGATATGTGGCATTTATCCTTTACAATCTGGTATTTACATAATGCACGAAGAAAACCCCTAAAAGATTAATTTAAAAAACTAGCCCAAATCTAATCGTGAAATTAGATCATATTCACATCTTCTGGACATTGGTTAATGAGTGACTTTTCAAAAATGTTAAACATTAAAGTCTATTCAGCTTTATCTGCTGGTGATTATAGTTTATAGAAAATATGTAATAATTATAATAATAAATTTTATTTATGGGCGCCTTATACCAAAGTCTCAAGGACACCTTACAGAATTTAACAAGAAACATATAATCGGAGTAAAATAAATTATAAAGACATCACCAATACACAAATTAAAGACAGAATTCGATCCAAAGACAAAAAAAATCAGAAACACTATGTGAAGAGAGAGCAGCGGCAGCTAAACCGCACCAGCGTCCACTCTCCCTTCCGACCGCCATCTTGGACACAGACTCAAATAGACATTACACACAAAAATCATCCCCCCCACAATGGTTACCACTGTGGGGGAAGGCACAAAGTCCAGTCCCCATCCCCAGTTCTCCCAAAGTCAGCCTATTGAGGCCTCCGCTATTGCCTCTACGGAGGTCCGATGTTCCTGGCCGTTCTCACCGGGTGCTGTTGCCCCGGCGTCGGGAGAGTCCTCTCAGCGGCTGGACCACCTGGAACGGCCGCATTCCTGACCGGAGGCCGCGGCTTCCGAAGCCGACAAGGCCGCGCCAGTTTGGAGCTCCCAGGCTTCCGATGTTGAAGTCGATGATAGAGTCGGCGCCGCCGCCCGCGGCTGGCCACTCCGCACTCCCGCAGCCCGGAGATGTTGACCTCGGCGGTCACAGCTCACCGGAGCTCCAGGGCGTCGATCCAGCGCGGCGACCAGGCAAGGCATCGCCCGCTCCGCTCCGCGATAGCGCTCCAGCGCCGTGCCGCCACCGAAGCTGAAGGTGCTGGGCAGTCCCCGCCAGGAAACGCCGCTCCAGGCCCATTGGTAGGCCGCAAGGACGGGTCGACGGGGCAGCCCGGAGAAAAAGCTGCCTCACCGACCAGGTAGGGACCTAGAAAATAGTTTCCCCCTTACCCCCCCCCCCCCCCCACATGAAAAGTCAAAATTCCCCAACAGACATAGACAAAAAAACTAAAAACTAAGAAAAAAAAGTGAATTTAATGGACAGCTGCTGGTTAGCAGCCGTTCCCCAAGACGGCTCCTCCTCTGCCGAATGTAGATTCTATACAAACGATAAAAGTGAAATAATTTGCAGTTTTAACTGATGATCAGAATGTAACAATTAAATTTAGTTTAGTTTAGAGATGCAGCGCGGAATCTGGTTCCTCGGCCCATCGGGTCCGTGCCGACCAGAGATCCCTGCACATTAACACTATCCTACACCCACTAGGGACAAGTTTTACATTTACCAAGCCAATTAACCTACAAACCTGTACGTCTTTGGAGTGTGGGAGGAAACCGAAGATCTCGAAACTGAAGAACCAGAGAAAACCCACGGGAGAACATACAAACTCCATACAGACAGCACCCGTAGTCAGGATCGAACCCGGGTCTCCAGCGCTGCATTGCTGTAAGGCAGCAACTCTACCGCTGCGCCACCGTTGAATACCAATTGATAAACGTTATTGTTAATTTTGAAGTCTAGAAGCAATCGCAATTTCTCTAAGCCATTGCAACTGTAAGCAATACAAAACATGGCACTTCGTGGTGCCTCCTTTCGCCTAGGAATAAGGATGAATTTTAATGTCCTAAAATTCTCATCCTTGTGTTCAGACTAACAATGTCCTCAATCCCCGTCTGCCTTTGAAATCTCCTCCAACCCTGAAACTGTCCATATCAACCCCCCCCCCCCTCCCCAACCTACTGCTCCAATACCCCCCCCCCCCCCCCCCCGATCCCATCACTTCCACACTGAGTCCATTGGTTCTACTAAAAATGTTGGCTTTTTCAACCTTTTAAAAAAATTATTTAAGTCTTACACTCTGGATTTTCCTCTCAAAAACTCTTTATTCTCTGCCCAGATGTGGTGGTGACCCAGGTCACCTCATTTAGAAAGTTTGTTAAAATTTACTTATTTGATTGAGCTTTTTGGCACCCCTCCAATTATATCCCTCTTTGTCTGGGTCGAATTCAATATGTTTGGATATTTTATTGTTAAACTGATGCATGAATGCAAGTGATTGTTACCGTTATTGACTTTGGCCTGGTTGTGTATAGTTAATTAAGGTACTTACTGTGGGTCATAGAAATATAGAAAAATAGGTGCAGGAGTAAGCCATTCGGCCCTTCGAGCCAGCTAAAATCAATACATTTTAAAGACTTGTCAGATCTAAAATACTCCTCACCTTTTTAGGTCGAGAAATTTTAAACACAATTTGGTGGTTTTGATAAACCGACCTTTCAATTACTAGTTTATAGACAAGTTTTCAATTCAGCTTGAACCTCCATCACTTCTTTTTGTGAAATTGGAGTGTTCTGCTTGGAACATGCTGGATGGGAAATCACTATTTGGATCGAATCAATTCGAAACCTTTGAATACTACTCAGAATAATAAATCTGAAGTAATTTGCTTCCAATATTTGGCTGTTTTTGCCTTAATATGTTCCCATGAGAACCAGGTCCACCTACCTCCTTTGTCACCTGAGTGACCTGTGGTCCCTGGCTCCTGGCAGGAAAACCCCACGCTTTTTCGTTTTCCCGCTGCAGGCCACCAACTGCGCCACTGCTTCAATGGTCGATTTGTTCCTGGTGTAGGCCCAGGATTTTGTATGATGTCTGAAAGGATACCTCCTCTTTGCAGACTTGCCGACCATTGATGTTTTGATCAACCTTGCTGTTTTTGCCTCATCATCCAACTCTTTCCCACGTTTCGTGAGGTTTTTTCTCTGAAGAGTAAGTTGAATGACTGCACATTGCTGGGCTTTACAGAGTTGCTGCAACTTAGGGTTGATGGTGGACCGAATGGCATACTTCCTGAAACAATTCATCTCGAAGTGGGCGCTACATAGCAACCCTAGTGCCACGATGCATCTCCATCCCTGGCCTCCATCCATTGTTTTTGCAAATTGCAGTTGTTCATCAACCCAGCAGCTTCAATATTCTCTGCCGTTTACTTTTCTTAGGCTCACATGCCCTTGCCCATCTGACCCTTTATATCTTGGTTCACTGCTAGTACTTTCAGCAATACGCAGCTCCTTGGGGTCTCGTGCTTTTTTGGCATTTTCATCCATCGTAAGCTACTAGAGCTGATGGAAGACACAATAGTTGATCGCAGAGGCCACTTCCTTTCCCAGTGGCTCTCCTGACTCTGACGGGGCAGCGAATCGTACTGCCAGGAGTAAAACATCTGGCAGCTGCCGTCTTTGCTTGTATCGGCCTCACCGTCAGAGTCAGGGTCAAAACTCTCACAGAGCAGCGAATCGAACTACCAGGAATAGAACATCTGGCAGCTGCCATCTTCGCTTGTATTGGAAACTCTGCTGACCCTGTGCACGCGCCTCATCAATGAGGGTGCTCTTAAACAGCCCTTTCCTAGGTGCTGCTGACCTGGCTTCTGGAGCCCGGCTTTGGCTACACTCTTCCCCGAGTGTGCTTTTCTCCAGTAACCTGTGTAACAGGCTTTTCATCTGAGCAATCCGCTCAAAAGTGGTATCCAGCCCTGGAGTCGCATCCTCCTGATCGGACTCCCTCTCCGTGGGCCTCATGGACTTGACTTTAGCCTTGCGCCCCACTGGCACTGACTGAGTTCTTTTCAACCCCAAGTCCACAGTCGCTACGCTCCCAGCCAGTACAGGGGTCTGAGGCAGCTGTTCACCGACCGCAATCTTGCGACTTTCCACCGGCTTTGCCGCTCGCCTCTTCCCCTTGTCCGTTTTTTCCATGGCACCTGTGGAAAAATCCCCACAGACCCACAGCAAACGGACCCGGAAACTATTGAAAAAGTTTTTACTTACCTTGTAGTTGACAACTACATTTCCACTAGAGGAGCGCTGCTCCTCACGTCCGTTCGCGCCAATGCGTCGGACGTAATGACGTGCAGGCGACCTGACGGGTCTTCTTCACGTAGTCACTCATGTGACTCCAAAGTAAAATCAAGACATCGTTCCTGCTTTTTCACCATATACCTTGATTCCTTTAGCCCTAAGAGCTAAATCTAACTCTCTTGACTGTCTTCTGTGGCAGAGAATTCCACAGATTCACAACTCTCTGGGTGAAAAAATGCTTCCTCATCTAAATCCTAAATGGCCTACCCCTGATTCTTAAACTGTGACACCTGGTTCTCGACTCTCCCAACATCAGGAATGTTTTTCCTGCATCTAGTCTGTCCAGTCCCTTAAGAATGTTATATGTTTCTATAAGATCCCCTCTCATCCTAAATTCCAGTGAATTATATTCCCATTACAGTTAAACAAAATCATGTTGGAATCTTGCCAACATTTTAATCCAGTTGTTTAAAGAGTTCAAGAGAGTTCAAGAGTTTTATTGTCATGTGTCCCTGATAGGACAATGAAATTCTTGCTTTGCTTTAGCACACCAGAACATAGTAGGCACGAATACTGAACAGATCAGTGTGTCCATATACCATTGTATAAATATATACACACATGAATAATTAAACTGATAAAGTGCAAATAAACAGGTTTCTTAAGTAAAAAGGGGTTGACTGCTCAATTGTTAAAGAATGTAAGTCATTCCACAGCTCTTCCACCACAGATATGCATGCATAGACACACACTGACATGAAAAATGACCTGGACTTGGTGTTCCAATGGATGGAACACACCTTAGATAAAATTATATCTAAATTGGCAACTGATCGGGAGCAGGATGGGGTGACAGAAGAAACAGGTAGAGAGGGATTTGTTAGCTCCGCCTTTACCTTTGTCCAGCAAGTACATGCTCTCTGTCTGGAAGAGGATGGGCATTGCAGGGAGGATGTGGAAACTATCCACAGTACAATGACACTGGGAGCCATTCAAGTGTGGGGAGAAAAGAGAAAACACGTAGTCACAGGAAATAGAGCAGGCAGTGGGCACTATTCTCGGACACAAAGACGAAGAGTCCAAAGGCTGTGTTGCCTGCCTGGTGCTAGGATTATGGGCATCTCTTCTCATCTGGAGGAGGAGTGGGAGGGAAGGATGCAATGGTCATGATCCATGTAGGTTCTACTGATGTAGGTAGGGCTGGGATGGAGGATCTAAGGGATTATAAAGAGCTCATTTTTATTTTGTACTTTATTTCTCCTACTACAGCGTCTTTTAAATTAAAATTGTATTTATTTTCCAGATATTATAGGGAATATTGGAAGTCACCATAGCTCTTCCACCCACACATGTTCACACAACATGTTGTCTCATATTATAGCAAGTCTCATAAATAATGTGGCTTTGCATTATTTCTGAATTTTAGAGGGAATTCTGGAAGCCACTTCACTGCTCTCCTACCCATACACAAATGCACAAATATGTTCCTACAGGCAATATTTTGTTTCTCTTGTTACAGTATTTGAATGTTTTCGTACAATCTGATTTGATTTGGTCCATAGCCATTTCTTTGGAAATTAGTTTTTGAGACTCCAGGGCATTTTGAATTTCACTGCAGTCTCTAACATTCCCATGTTGCTTCTTAATCTGGAACTAATCCTAACACAGAGAACTGAAAACACTGGAAAGACACCCATAATTACCTAAAAAGAATTTACACAAATGATTTAGGTGCAACCTCTAAAGTATCAAAATACGTTTCCTTTTAGATGTGGTTTCTTGTCATTATTGATGTCCATTTCAGAATTCATTCCACTGTTGTACTGTTGGGTGGCATTGCGTGCCAAGGCACAACTTTTCTCTTTATGGATACTGACTGCCATGGCCAATTGCTACAAGAAGAAACAAACAAACCATTGCCTTATTACTTCATGAAGTTTTTTTTTGTTTTAATAACTACACAGCTTCAAAAGTCACTTAAGAGAGTGTCAGAAATCAAACACAGAGTGGGACTGAAGTGGCAAGTAAATCTAAATTCCTCATTTGCTTGATGTTAATAAAGATCTTTGCTCTAACAGTTTATAGTTTCCAAGTCATTATTTGTTTCTCAGCTCAGCCAAATTGTATTTAAAACTTAAATTTCACAGCTTGAGATGCAAAACATATTGAGCCAAGAATCTCTGATTTCATTCTTGTACAACACCCCACCCTTTACCCTGCACACAGCCCCTAACCATCTCTGTCCCCGACACCTCAGTTGCTGACCCACCCCCCCAAAACTCCTAATTGCTAATCCCCCAGTCCACCACCCACACTGCTAAACTCCCATTTCACAATTCCTCTGAATTCCCCAATGCTGACACACAAATCTGGAATTGCCTCCTTTAAAACTCTATCACCAAGCACCTGAACACCCAGGGAAGGTGCCCATCACTCGTCAGCTACACCCATCCCTTTCCTCAGGCCCTGATCCTACCCATTGGTTGAACAGCATCAAGCCCTGACCGCGGCTCGAAAGCCCAATGGTTTACCAGTCCCCATCTCCTACTACCCTCTTCCTCCTTCTCCGCAGTACCATCCAGGTCCTAGTTGGAACTCTGTTTGGTTTCTGTTCACCCTTCCAATCCTGAATCCAGCTTTGTCCCCAGATAGTGCATTTTCTTTTGTGTGCAGGTGAAAGAAACTGGCAGTCCGGTTGTTAAAGGGTGATTAGGGCTTGTGTACCATTAAATTGTCACTTGAACCCCAGCCAACACAGTGTCGTGCTTAGAGGCTTTTTTTTAACAGAAAATGTAGTTGAGAAATACCAGCACTGCTTTACAGTTTACTGATGTTGATCAAAAAATGTTTCAAACACCATTCTCTTCAAGGAGCAAGTAATTGGTATCAGCAGCCATAGATTTATGTTTAGTTTAGAGGTACAGCGTGAAAACTGTCCCTTTGGCCTATTGAGTCCATTCTGAAGATCGATTACCTGTACACTAGTTCTATGTTATCCCACTTTTGCATCCTACACACTGGGGGGCAATTTACAGAAATGCCAATTAACCTAAAACCTGCACGGCTTTGGGATGGAGGAGGAAACCGGAGCACGGGAGAAAACCCGCGTGGTCACAGGGAGAAAAGTGCAAGCTCCACACAGACAGCTCCCATAATCAGGATCAAACCCAGGTCTCTGGCACTGCACCATTGTGCCACTTACGTGCTTAACTGTAAAGATGTGTACACAAGAATTTGTTCTCTGATTACCTCAGTTATAATGGTGACTGGTAATGGCTTTGCTGATTTTTTGTCACCCCAAATTCAGTGTATAATTTCAGTGTCAACAAACCTAACCAAATAGAATGAGATTAAGTGATTATAGTATACCTTTTCCAGGTGACATTATGAATGATTGGATGATAACGATTAAGCTACAATGTAATCAGTTATCTTAAATTACATTGTGGACAAATGTTCAATTATCGCATAGGTTTGCAACATGTATTTTAAATGACGCATAGATATTCTTCAAGGCAGAAGTTTATTTTTTGCCTTTAATACCAAGATCTCTTTATGTATGTACATATGGATTCAGAACAGGATACATCCTTGTTTCTGAAAAACAGAAAATGCTGGAGACTTAGCACGTCAGGTATTAGCTGTGGAAAGAGAAACAGAGCTAGTCGAGTCAAGCGTTGTTAATTGTCATATGTCCAACAACAGAACAATGAAACTACGTAGTTGAATAGGACTGTAAACACAATATACATGGATAATATGTAATAAACTAAAATTTAATAAATTAATGACCCCAATGCCTTAATGCCTCAACCCCAATGCCTTAATGCCTCAAGTCAAAGATGCTGCTGGCTTTTTCTGCGAATTTCCAGCAATTTTCTGTTTTTGTTTCAATTTTCCAAAATCTGCAGCATTTTTAAAAAAAAATCTCATCCCTGTTGATTCCTCTCCCACTGGGTGTATAAAGCTTAACTTAAACCTAATACTTTTCATGAATGTAACACTGAAAGGTGACAAATGGAATGGTGCCCATTGGAAGCTGAGAATGAACTGTCCAACTGAAGTCCGAACCTGACAGATGGGACAATTTCAGCTCAAGATTTCAGCCTGAACCTTTGGCCCTGTATTACTTTGTCCAAGGGACATTTCAAATTAATTGCCCTTCACATGGACTGTCTAGGAACCTGTTGTAAACAGACAAATTGTGTAAGTTAGGGTCTTATTGTGCATAGGACCCCACTTACATTGGGGTTAGTTTGTCATGAATAAATCTTGCCCGCTGGACAGTGCAAAGTAGATACATGAAAGTGCATAGAATTGTACAATACGGAAAAAAATGTCCAAACCAATGCTGGAATCTTGAGCAAAAAAAGTGCTGGAGGAACACAGCAGCTCCCGCAACATCTGTGAAGGGAATGGACAGATGACATTGCAAGCCAGATTGTTAGTCTGACGAAGGTTCTGGACCTGAAATGTTGTCTGTCCATTCCCTCCGCAGATGCTGCCTGACACTTTGAGTTCCACCAGCACTTTATTTTTTGGACATGTGCAAAGGTTGGCTTCAACAGGGGAATTTTAAATGACCACTAATGACCACTCCAAAAAACGCTATTACTTTACTTGGATGATGTTTGAAAACCAATGCATTAATTAGCCCCTCAAACGTCACTCCACTCATTGCTGATCTATCTCCACATCTTTGCTTCCTCACAATGAACTACCTCCTCCATCTACATTCCTCATCCTTCAACCCTTATCGATTTTGATTAGGCTGCATTAGTGATGAAGCTGTTGAAATTTCCAAGTGCAATCTCCTTTGATTACCTGGTTGTTTGGCCATGCTTCAAATGAAAGCTCATGGGTCACCTTAATGAACTCTACCTTCTTATCAATATCATCGGGCACACACTTTTACCTTTACAATGTTCAAAGTACAAATCTTTTTCTTGTTAGTTTGTACTGAAAAAAAAGGCAGTCGGTGTTGTTTGAACTATGTGAAGTTTGAGTGAGGAGTGATGGAGTCTAAGGTAAAGCTGTCAGCTAAAACAGAAGATCTCGCAACTTGAATGAGAAACAGAATGAAAAGGGTGCAAAAAGGGAAAGAGAAGAGAAGAAACATTCAGATGGAATGAATAGGCGAACAAGAACCAAGCAAAGAGGAAATGAAGGAGAACTGGGAATGAAAAAGGCAAGAAGCATCTGAAACATAAAGCCAAGAGAGATGAGAGAAGAGGGGAAATTACAAAAATAAAAATGAACAGCAAAAGAAATAAAGAAAGTTTCTAAATGATTCTATAAAAAAGAAAGTTATATCACTATAAGAAAAAAAATGTGCATTTGATCTTACATTTACATTAAAAAAATGTATGTGCATTTAGCTATATGGATTGTATCAAGATTTGTAGAAACAAATTAGGACAATGTAATTTGCCAACATGCAATGGCAGCTTTGACTTCTGGTAACCCTGAGATCAAGGTCTGGCTGACAAAACCGTACTGCCAAGGTTGATGTCTCCCTGAATTGCCCAGGACCCTGCCAATGTGCAATCCCAGTGAAAGACTGCATTGCATTGAGCTCAGAGAAACAGGGTGCAGACGTCTGGTGATCTCAGAAGACCCAACCCATTGACTCCGCTTTTCAATTTGTCTCTCTAGAAATGAACCTTGGTGCCTTTGTTTTACTTTTTCCGTACTCTTCTCAATCTGTGTTATTACCATGATTTTTTATAGTTTTGGCATCTGGAGTTTTTTGATTTTCATTTACAGGTCATTAAAGCTACAGTTCACCATCACTTTGTTTTGAGCCACTGTGTCAATTTGTGACCTAACCTGTCGCTTAAATTCAAAACCAATAGATTTTTATTTTTCTAGCTAGTTCCCATTTTGTTTCTACAAATCTTGATAAAATCCTTGTAGATAACATCAAATGCACATATGTTGTTATTTTACAGGGACATAACTTCAAAATTACCTAGGACATGCAAACAAAAAAATAAAGATAACCTTAAATAGTTTAATATGAAATGAAAGTTAAAGGACTAAAAACACATACATTTAATAATAATTAAAGCCACTTCAATTAATTAAATCAGACAAGATGAAAAGCTTTACTTACCTTTCCCTTGGCAGCTGATTTCTCCCATTTATTTCAGTGGGTCTGCTGCACTTGTGACAGGTTAACTGGCATACGTTCAGGGATGGGTTTCCCAAACAGAGCAGCAAAACCTGCTGGAATGCAGATCTGGATTTCGTGAGGACTTCATTGACACAGCACATGTGTCCCACAGTCAGCACTTTGCAGAGTAGGTTTTGCTTAGAGGACATCAACTCATCCTCTGGCCAGGACGACACCTGCAACACCAACTCTGTGCCTCTGCAAAGACCACAGGGCTTTATGGCCAAGTTAAAACTCTAAATATTATTTAAATATTTCAGATTGGAAGGGTACAAGATGGCATCTGAAGCATGACATCTCTTGTGTACTGACTTGGTGTGGTCTACTATCTTACACTCTTGGTCTTAGTATGAGTGTGTCTAACGTACAGTAGGATTGTCACTGAATTTCACTGTACTTACACATGACAATAAAGTGCCATTGAACCATTGATAGGTGATTATGTCACAGCCTTTACTTGGAAAATGCCAGTTACAGGCAAATCTGCCAGCTGGTGCATTGAGATCTCAGTGGAAATAAATGTTATGGTTAGCCATGGTTAACCTACATTAGGAGCAATGGATAGAATTCTTGTCTTAGTAGCAAGGTGGCTTAAGAAACAGAAGGGAATGTTCAAAAAAAGACCTACAAACATGAAGAGAGATTGTAGCTATCATAAAAATAATAACATGATAGGTCATTTTTCTCTCGATGAAGATCCATACATTTAAGTGGGGATTGATGGGATGGATGCAATGAAGTTGCTTCAAATTATGGAGGTGTTCAAAACTAAGATTCAAAAATATAAATATATATAAAAAATCCAGTGAGAAGATGAAGCTGGTAAAAATTAATCAGTCAAGGGTTAAAATAGAAATAAGAAGAAATATTGTAGTAAGTGTGGTCTGAGTCAGGCGCAATGTGTGACAGGAGATACAAGGCACGTAGATAGCCTGGTTTTCAAGAAGTCATGTAAGGTGCACACAGAATCAATGAAGTTATCTGATATGTAACATAAACTAGACTTGAACCTCATGGATCTTTGTCGACAATATCTTAATTTCCCAGTGATTGACCTTCAGAAGGTTAGTTACTGACGTGATTCGGAACAATGGGATTCTAATCTATTTTCTGAACATATTTGCTTAGCTAATAAAGTTTGACTCTGAGCTACGGCTGCCTAGGTTACAGCTCCAATTGTACAGCTTATGAAAGGGTTCACAACACATGGAGCAAGAGCAAGTTGTGAAATGTATCACAGTGTTTTCAATCACAGCAATGTAAGAATTGTTTGTCTCTCAAAGGTCAGCATCTGTGTGAAACTTAACACTTTGGTTTTCTGGCAGTTCCCACACATTCAGGGGGTTGTTGTCGAAATCAAAATAAAATCTACAAATCTGAACTAAAACCAGAAAATTCTGCAAACATTCGGCACATCAGCTTGCATATGCATGAGAAGAGAAATATCATCAGTTCCAGGTCGAAGACCCTTCATCAGAATTGGGAAGGAGACAAAGGAAGCTTGTTAAACAGTAGGGAGAGTGGGGCTGGCCATGTCCTTGAAAGGGTAATACCATGGTGACCATGGGGATAAGTTGTTAACAAGGTTAACTGGTCAATGAATGAATGGGAGCTGTTGGAGAGTGAGAACATAAACAGAATGTAGGAGCTGTGAAAGGGAGATCAGGAAGGCATGCCTGGCAGAGGGTTGTTGAACCCACAGCAACAGGAGAGTTGATGGATTAAGTGTGCATGGTAGACATGTCTCCTTTGTCAGCAGGTGAGATGACAGTGATTCCTCTTGATTTCAAGGCAGTATTCGACTGTGTTTTGGCATCAAGTAGCTCTGGTAACGGCGAAGTAATTGGCATCACAAGTAATTTGTAGTGTAGTGGTGGGAGTAGTCATTTACATAAAAGAATATAGTTGGGTTACCAGTGTTCAACTATCCTAGCCCCAGGACAACACTGCAGGAATTCCTCAGGACTGTGTCCTTGGCACAAACATCTTTAGCTCATTTATCGAAGACTGTCCTTTCATCGTAAGGTCAGGTGGAGGGATATTCACTGATGATTGTAGCACGTTCATTTCCCATTCATCACTCTGCAAGTAAAGAACTCTGCCTGCATTCAGCAAGATGTGGACAATATCCAGTCATGAACTGAGAAGTGGAAAATAACATTCACATCTGAACCTGCCAGACAATGACCATTATTGTATGTGGATATTGGATGAATTACTTGAATGAATTGTCATGTGGGTCTCTATTGACCAGAAACTCAACTATAATATATAAGATATATAAATCAATATATAAATGTCATGGGTATGAGTATTTCTGCTCAGTATCAAACAACACTCCATGCTCTGTCTACCATTAACAAGGCACATGTCAAACTTGTGATGGGATATACTCCACATGCCTGGATGAGTGCAGTACCAACAACTCTCAAGAAATACAACACCATCCAGGTCTTGATTGGCAACCCTTGATTGGCAACCCTTTCCATCCAGTGTCAAAAGAGCCTCCCAAGCCTAGGTCTTGTACCACTAAGAAGGACAAGGTTAACAGGCACAAGGAACATAAGCAGTTTCTCCTCCATGTCACACACCACCATGACTTGGAAATATATTGCAGATGACAAGGTCTAAATCCAGGAACACTTGCCTAACAGTATTTTTGGACAACCTCCACCAGTAGGATTGCAATAGTTTAAGAGGAAAGCCTTCCAACACTTTCTCAAAAGCAGTTTGTGATGAACAATAACTATAAGCTTTGCCAACAATACCAAATCTGGAAAAATGAATTTTAAAAAAGCTATTGTTTATTCTCCATATTCTTTGCTTCAATTTGATATTTCAAATTACATTTGCTGAGATCTCTTGATGACCATCTTTGATTCATCCTTGTACCTGAGATGGAACGTAGACACTTTCAGTTTTGCAATTTACATATAGGTTTGAGTAAGCTATCTGGTGACGACAAAGGACAAATTTAGGGCTGCATGACTCTATGAACTCTTTCACACCCCCTTCCTGAAGGTGTTGCCATATAATCTATCTCATTTGATTATTCATTTTTTGCATTTGTTTTTTTTCTACACTACTTCAGATTGCAGCACAATCTTTGTACCATTCTGCCACTGAACATCTGTCATATTTATTGTAACTACCATCACCATGTATACACTTTAAAAAGCTTCATGCGAACATAAATTTCATTGCGTCCTGGTGTCAAGGACAATAAACTAATACGAATCAGTCTCAAGCTGAAAAAAGAGATGAAGTCGCTCATCAGGAAAAAATCAGGAAGGCTTCTGACAATTATCCTTCACTTTTAAAATTAATGAACATGATTCTGCTGATATTATACATAAAATATAAAGTTTGGTAGAATATGATACTATTTGCAGATTTGGTAGAATATGACACTATTTGCAGTTTCAAGCTGGAAGTAAATGAGAATCGTTGCCCTAGATTACTTTCAGAACAATTTTACCAGTTATGCTGTTCATTTTATATCAAAACAAAAATAACACTTCTTAACAGTGCAACTAGGAACTTTCACACCCCCTTCTGTGTCTGATTTTTTGATAAGCTCAACAAAATTAAACTAACAATTCTCAGACTCTGTGAAGGTAACTCCTTTTCATTACCAGTCGCGTAATCTTTCTGAGTATATTTGCAAATCCTTTAATTCATTCACTGCAGGACATGACAGATCAATAGTCCCTCAATTATTATTCTAGAATATTCTATGTCGTAAACAAACTTTCAGAAAAATGTTGATCCATTAGAGTATGAACATATGCACCTGACTGGTCTGATATCAGAGAAACATGCTGGTCTCAAAAACCATAAAATGTAGAAACAGAATTAGACCTATTCTAACCGATGAAAACAAGCATGTCAAACACCTACTTCACCACCTGTCAGTGTTGCCACTTTCATGGTTATATATCTCTGTTCTACAATATTGTTTAGATCCCTAACATGTACTGTAAATCCTCCCCTGGTTTGTCCTAGCAAAATGTAAACTTCATATCTGAATTAAACTTAGTCTGCCATTCCTCATATCATTGACCCAATTGATCAAGATCCCATTGTAATCTTTGATGACCTTCATTGTCCACTATACCATCAATTTCCACAAACTTACTAATCATGACACTGGCATTCATATCTAAATCGTTAATATAAACACCTGACAACAGTGGTCCCAGCAACAATTCTTGAGACACATCACTTGTTATAGGCCTCTATCTGCAAAACAACACCCTACCACCACCCTCTATCTCCCACTACAGTGTTTTACTTGTGACACTCTCTGTCCTTTACCTGTACACTGGATGGCTTGATTGTAATCATGTATAGACTTTTCTTTGACTGTATAGCATGCAACAAAAAGTTTTTTGCTGCACTACGGTACAAGTGACCATACTAAACTAAACTTAATGTAAAACATTGAGAATAAACATTCAGGAGCAAAGAAGATGCACAAGTGATTGAAAGGGATCACGAGTTCATTTTCCAGTGATTCTGCAGATGCTTACAAGATTTCCTGTGTGGGTCAAAAGGAGCACCTCCAAGTCAGAAGGTTGTGGAATGAAATCCTGCACCGTAGAGCTGAACAGATAATCTAGGTCAATCGTTCGAGTGCTGCGTTGCCACTGGTGTGGTATTTCATGTATTATTTCAAGCTGTAGCTTTCCTGCTATTTCAGGTGAATGTAAAATATCTTGTGGCGTAGCTCGAGTGGAGCTCTTCCCAGTACGCCGAGTGAAGTTCATCACTTTGACCAACAACTCTTCACTTGTTTCATTGCCGCTTCTGGGAGTTTGCTGTGCACGCGTTAGAAGCCAAGCTGACTACAAGTGTTTACTTTTCAGAGAGCCAGTGGCCCAGAAACTGCTGACAGTTCTGTGCATCAATGTTAACATTTATCTTCGTAAGAGCCAGCGAGATTGGCACTCCCATGCCAGTCCTGCTGCCATGGCCCTGCAGAACAAGATCCTACTGGAATTGCCCCAAATTTCCACCGGGGAATCTATTCTGAGATGAGGTTTCACTTGGCGCAGCATTTCTCGCTTATTTCCTGAGAGATTGTACAGCTAAGAGGAAGAATGCTCCAGGGGATTTTATTTTTCAATGAATGTAAACGTTACTTGTTTTTTTTTAAATGTTTCTAAATGTCAGAGATACTCCGAAGCATGAGAATTCTCTGACTGGACTCGGAGCAGAGGGCGTGCCCTGTCGTCAGTCAGCATTTGCAGGGTAGCTCCTACCCACCTACCTACCTGTGTCAGTCACGCTGCTGGAATACCTGAGGTCACGGAGAGTGTCGCCGCTTGGCTGTTGGATAAGCAGAGCTAGAGAGATTACCTATCCGAGTGCGGACAGAGCAAGCGCGGTATCGACATTACTCGGAGCTAGTGTGGCCGGGGCCGGCAGAACTCAGACACACCTGACTTTCGTAGATACGTGGGGGTCTCCTGAAGTCATGATGATAGGTGCTAACATTACACGTTTTGCCTTTTTTTAAATTGTACTTCAATGCCCTTTGGTGTACGCGTTAAATGTTTTGCTGTTTCCCCATCCCCATTCTAGACCTTACCGTCATGTGTGATACAGAAATAATGTCCAATGAACCCACCAGTCCAACGTCGCCTTACTACGGGGAGACGTCCGACTCGTACTACCGCGTAGATCGCTGGCAGAAACTGCGGACTGCTGTCAGAAAGCTGGAGTTCTGGGAAAACTTCAGCTCCGAATTGGCAGGCAGTGGCTTCTTTTCCAAAGTGTACAAGGTAAGAGAAACTCTACCCACCCCCATCCGTACGCACTTTATATTGTGTTTGCTGATCTCTTTTGTAAATCGGTTTAATGCTGTGGAAATGAACAGCGTGAAGGCAGTTTGAAAATGAACAGCGGGAGCAGTTTGAAAATCATTACAGGTGCACGACCATTGAGTGTGATAAAAAAATGCCAATTAAAAATGTTCCTTGTACCTAAATAGAAATACGTCTTATAGAAACGTATAAAATTATAAAAGGACTGGACAAGCTAGATGCAGGAAAAATGTTCCCAATGATGGAGGAGTCCTGAAATAGGGGGACTGTATAAACACTGCTGTAATTTTTACATGGTGAAACCAAGATGTATAAAAATGGCCTTTATTAAAATCTGACATTGTGCACTTTAACCACATGTGATTTTTTTTTCTATTACAAATCTCAAATTGTGGTGTATAGAGGCAAATAAACAAATGATGGCTCTTTATGGAGGGCACTGTAGCTTCATGGCATGTTTGGCTCATCTTTCCACAATGTCTTTCATTCCCAGCAATTCAGAAGAAATTTACAGTTGACCAAATATTGTTGTGGAAGAGTGTTGCAGACCTCATGTTTTGTTTTGTTTAGTTTTGGTTAGAAATACATCATGGAAAGAGGCTCTTCAGCCCAATGAGTCCATGCTGACCGTCGGTCACTCGTTCACAGCAGGTGTTGGTTATGTCACTTACTCATCCACTCCCTACACTGTAGGGGTAATTTACAGAGTCCAATTAACCTACAAACCTGCACGTCTTTGTGATGTGGGAGGATGTGTTCGACAAGTTCACATTCATGCTGTTTTGCGTCTGCTGTTGCAAGGTTTTGACCCAAAATGTCAACATTCACCTTTTGCCTCCACATATGCTGCTTGTCCTACTGAGTTCTTCCAGCATTCTATATTTTCTTCTCTATTTTCTAGATTTGATACCTGGACCAATTTAAAATAATTTTCCTCTTTGTACCTTAATCGTTTCATGTATTTTGTGCTTTTATGACTGTTGTCAGATCAATTTCCCTCCTGGGATAAATAAAGTTCTATCGTTAATGTATTGATATATTCAGGTTGAGTATAGAAGCTGAGGTTATATTATGGTTGTACAATACATAGTTGAGGTTGCACTTGGAATATTCCATGCGGTTTTGGTCATCCTGCTGTACGAAAACTATCATGAAGCTGGAAAGAGTGCAGAAAAGATTGAGTTTAGTTTAGCGACATAGTGTGAAAACAGGCCTTTCGGACCACCGAGTCCACACCGACTGGTGAGTACCTGTGAACTAGTTCTATCCTACACACTGGGGACAATTTACAGAAGCCAATTAACCTACAAACCTGCATGTCTTTGGAATGTGGGAGGAAACCGAACCCACACGGTCACAGGGAGAGAAGGTGCAGCAACAGCTCCACCACAACACCACTGTGCTGCCCCCAAAAGGGGGACTGAGGTCGTGAATTATAGGGAGATTGTGATGTAATTTCATGCAAGGGCGGAAATCCCAGGGGGCGTGGGGGGGACGTCCCCTCCATGTTTTGAGAGGTGGGGGACAATCCCCCCCATGTTTTGTAATCCTGATTTTGAAATTCGGTGAAAAAAAATCTATTAAAAATCTCCGCTTTCCGCGAGACAGTGGGGGTGGGACTGATGATTGAGGGCGCCGATTGGACGAGAGAGAGGTCGGTCAGCAGGAAGTGGTGGGGCGGGGTGGACATGATTCAGCGCGATGATTGGAGTAGGGAGGTGTCGGTTAGAGGCGGAAGTAGGGGGTGGGACTGAGGATAGAGCGCGGTGATTGGAGGAGGGAGACGTCCTGGTGGAGCAAAGATCATAGAGCGGGGCCTTTCATCGCCCGGTGCGGCTTAAAATCGGCCATGGGATCTTCCATCGCCCTACGGTCAAATTGCTGCATCGATGCTCCCGATTTTAGAAGCCCCTGCCGAGCGATGGATGATCCCGTGGCCAGTTTTAAGCCGCGCCGGGCGATGAAAGGCCCCGCGAATGGGCCGATTGAAGCCCCACGATTCAGGGCAGACGAAGCTGCTGTTGCTGGAGTTCAGAGTCAGTCACCAACCAGGTCAGTTGCTGATGTTACCGTCCACAGAGCCCACGGCCAAAGCCTCACGTGTGTGTGTGCGCGTACGGCCACCAAGAAATTGTGCCCCCCCCCCCATGTTTTGATAGCGATTTCCGCCCCCTGATTTCATGGAACATAGGAGATTGAAGGGTGATCTTATAAAGGTGTATAGAATCAAAGGGAGCATAGATAAGATGAATGCAGTCTTTTTTCCTGAATTGGTGATTCATGAACCAGAGGGCATAGGTTTAAGATGAGAACGGAAAGATTCAATAGGGACTTGTGTAGCACTTTCTTGCAGAAGGTGGTATGTTTATTGAATGAGCTGCCATGGGAAGTGGATGAGGCAGGTACAATAATAACATTTAAGAGATCATGGGCAGATACATGGATAAGAAAGGTTTGGAGGGATGTGGGTCAAATGCAGGTAAATGGAACTAACTTAAATGGACATCTTGGTTGGCGTGGACACGTTGGGCCAAAGGACTGAATGCCATGCTGTACGATTATGATTCTAATGAGTGAGTAATATTTTCTGCTCCTGTCCATAAGATTTCATTGATTATTATACCATATTGGTGTGAGGCTTTGAGGGAAAATGGAGATGATAATACTTGTATGCACGTGCTATCTTTATCCGTCTAGGTGGTAGGAGTTGTGATTTTAGGAGGTGCTTTTGAAGCACCCTTGATGAGTTTTGTAGGAGCTGTACTATCCAAGCAAGTAGACAGTAATCTATTCCCAATTTGTACCTTGTAGATGGTGTAAATCCTTCTGTAGAGTTGGGAGATATGTCACCTGCTACAGACTGCTCACTCTCTGGCGTGCTTTAGTAGTCACCGTATTTATTCGACAGTGTTTCTTGAAAATTTGAGTACATCAGTCTTTAACACTGTAAATTACTGGAAATATAACACTTTTAGTAATCTCTCCTTGTAATTTAACACCGAGTAGCGGTCCATTTTGAATTCTGCTAGATTTAATGTACCACACTCCTTCCAATCTTGCCCAAAGTGCAGTGCCCAGAACTACTTAAGTGTGTTCTAACTTTTAGTTCACTTTATTTGGGTTTAACTTGGGTTTAGTATAGTTGCTAAGTATTCCTACTCGTTTGTATTCTTGTTAACTAACATTACAGTAAACATTTAAAAAATATATTTCTGTACTCATACATTACATTTAATGATCTTGTACAGGAAGTCTCATTTTACTTGCGTTATATCAAAACTTTCATCGTTTAGAGGAAGCACTGTGCTCAATAATTTTTTTGTCTGAATATGCCTATTTTTACATTTTTGCCCCACTTTTGTCTATTTGTTAAATCTCTCAACATCTCTACCAATTTTATACTTCCTTCACATTGCTTACAGTGCTATTTATCTTTGTCAGTGGTTAAATTTTGGCCTTCTATTCCATTAGCTAGATATTTAGTCTAGTTTAGAGAAAACGTGTGAAAACAGGCCCTTCGGCCCACTGAGTCAACGTTGACCAAGAGAGGGGGGCGGGGGGGGGGGGGGGTTTGGATGGGAAAGGATGAGTGAACCAAGGAGTTGTGGAGGAACGGTATCTGCAGAAAGGGATGGAGATGAGAAGATATGACTGGTGGTGGGATGACATTGGAGGTGATGGAAATGTCGGAGGATGACGTGTTGGTTGCGGAGGGTGGTGGGGTGAAGGGCAAGGCCCGGGGAACTCTATTCTTGTTCGGTCTGGGAGCAGGTGTGGTTTGGGTTCCCTTTCCACCCTTGCAACTGCAGGAGATGTAACACCTGTCCCAAAACCACCTCCTCATCTACGACATCCTGTGTTCCCAATGTGGCCTCCTGTACATCAGCAAGACCAAGCATCAGCAAGACCAAGCGTTTCGCTGAACACTTGTGCTAGGTCTGGCAAGGCCTACTGAATATCCTGGCAGCTTACCATTTCAACTCCCTTTCCCATTCCCACACTGACCTTTTTGGTCTGGGCCTCCTCCATTGCCAGAGTGAGGCACATGCAAACTGGAGGAACAGCACTTCATATTCTGCTGACTCGCTTACATCTCAATGGTATGAACATTGAATTCTCCTATTTTATGTAAGCTCTAACAACCCCCTCCCCTCCTAGTCTCGCACCTATTTCTCCCTTTCCCCCTACCCCTCCTCCTACATTCCTTCCTTCGGCTTCACAATTTGCAACTCCTCAATCTGTCTGTCTCACATCTTTTGCTTTCTCTCTGACCTTACTTCCAACCATTTGTCTATCAAACACCCTCCCCCCTTGCCTATGTCCACCTATTAGCTGCCACTCTTTGCCCTACACCTCTTCTCCCTGCTTTCTCCTCCTCCTTCCCCCCACCCCTGTCACCCATTGCAATCATTCTGAAGAAGGGTCCCAATCCAAAACATCACCTATCCACTTTCTGCTGAGTTACTCCAGCACTTTGTGCCCTTTTTTTTCACGTAAACCAGCACCCTCTGTGCCTTGCTTCTGCAAAAGTATACCAAAAGGAACATTGGTATCAAATTTCAAAGATCGCACTTTTTAAAATATTAAAACCCTCAATAAAACGATATTGTCAATAGTTAATTGATGTGCCGTTAATTAAATTATGAAGAAGCAATTAATCAAATGTTCTTTGAACCATAGCTGGTGTTCATGGAGAATGGTAATAAGATTTCATGGTATTATGTAATCATGATATTATTTAACATGGAAGTAACAGTCAAAAGAGCTCCCAAAGTGAAGTCAAAAAAAAAATTGCAGGCTAAAAGATCAAATGTCATTGTGAGACTACATTCAAATATTAGATTAAACTACTCTCACAATTTGCAATACAAATTTTACATTGTAAAGTATTTTGCAATATTGAGATACTAGTAAAAATGTTTTACTCCCTTAGAGCAAAATGGATTAAATTTATAAATGTTAATTTTGAAAAAGTAGGTTTAATGATCTGTTTTAAAATTAATAGATATAAATTTAACACAAATTTAGCAGAGTGGCACAGCAGTAGAGTTGTTGCCTTATGCCCCTGTCCCACTTAGGCAATTTTTTAGGCGACAAGGTGTCGCCTTTATGGTCATGAGTAGTCTCCTCAGTCGCACAAAGAAGCGTAGCGATTTCTGGTCGCTGCTGGATTTTGAAATGAGCGTAGCTTGACTTCTCCTGATGTAGGTGTTGTCGCCAGGATGACGTAGGTTGTCGCCAGGTGACGTAAAGTTGTCGCCAGTGCTGACTTCAGTGAATTCCATTGGCGACTACCTACAGCAACTGGCGACCGGCGACTGAATTGTCTTAAGTTGTCTTCAGTTGTCGCTGACAGGGTCGTACCTTGTCGTAGCTTGTCGCGAGTGTGGTCGTGGGTGGACGTCCTAATGGGTTGCTGGTTGTCGGTAGCTTGCCGTAGCTTGACGTCGACTAGCTGGTAGGTTGTTGTAGACATTGTCGTAGGGGGGTCCAGTCGCTGGTTTTTCGGTGACCTGCTTCAACTATGACAGTCGCCGGCAGTCGCAGAAAAAATCGCCTAAGTGGGACAGGCCCATAACAATGCCAGAGACACGGTTCCTCACTTTGGGTGCTGTCTGCACAGAGTTTATACCTTCTTCCTGTGACCATGCAGTTTTTCTCTGGGTGCTGGTTTCCTCCCACATTCCAAAGATGTCCAGGTATGTAAGTTAAAAGGCTTCTGTAAATTGTCCCTTGTGTGTAGGATAGAACTAGTGTATGGGTGATCTCTGGTCGGCACAGACTCAGTGGGCCAAAGGGCCTGCTTCCATGCTGTATCTCTAAACTAAACTAATCAAAGTGTTGGAGAAAGTTGGCATGTCAGATGGCATCTGTGGAAAGAATATACAGATGGCTTTTCAGGTCTGGACCCTTCTTCAGACTGATGGAGTAGAAATGGTCGCCTAGTCTACATTTGATCTCGTTCATGTAAAGGAGGCCAATGCAATAAACCAGATTGAAGGCGGTGCATGTGAATCTCTGTCTCGCCTGAAAGGGCTGCAGGGGTCCATGGATGGATGTTGGGACATGTGGTGCATCTCCTGGGTTGCAGGGGAAAGTAATTGGGGATGAGATTAATTAATTACTTAGCCACTGTACATTGCTTCTTGTATAGGTGGGTGACAGGAGAACTAGGGGGAGTTAAGGGGCATGGGAGAAAGCATAGATTATGAGGAAATATGCAGGGGAGTGAAAAGGTGGTTTGCCTCTGAGACCTGGCATGATCTTGATGGGCCAAATGGCCTTTTCATTCGAAAATATGAAAATTAAAAATTTTAAATCATTAGGAGCTTGCTCACTGTTCTGAATGGTCAGATCTCTCCATGATTCTGTGCCCTATATGATGAGAAACAGCATGGTTGAATTCATCTTAATTTGTGCAGAGGTTTATTTGTCTTGGCGGGGTTGTTATGAGAAACCATGAGTGTAATATTCTTTGGCGGACTGCTTGTCCCAACGAGATTTTTGGCAGGAGACCTACAGCTTGAAATGTAATTCCCTCCACAGATGCTGCCTGACACACTGGTTCCTCCAGCACTTTGTGTTTTGCAAACCATCTTGGTGCTTTATACAGCATGCCTGTTGACAGTTCGATTCCTGTTTAATCCAGTGTTAATCACCTTACTGACTGCCACACAGCGTGGCTAAATCAGGAACTATGGAGAGGAGATGGATCACTAATCGCATGCAATAGACAAATGAACCTCAGCCCAAAGTATCTTGTTGATTGAAATATTGGCTGCAGTCATATTTGCAGTTTCTCAAGGGATTTTTTCTGGGATCAATATGCTGAGCTGGTTGAGGCTATGGGCATGAGCTGAGAAACATGAAATTGGGTACCAAGCAAGAGAGGTTTATTTTTAGATAATTCCACAGAATACACCCTTGAGGCAGAAAAGCATTTGCAAGGGTCTCGACCCGAAATGTCACCCATTCCTTTTCTCCAGAGACACTGCCTGACCCGTTGAGTTACTCCAGCATTTTCTGTCTACCTGAGCAGTTGCAAGAGTTATATATTGCCTTCATGGGCTATGAGTATTTCTGTGACAGCTCAGGCTAGAAGCCATTTCTAAATTCTATTAAAGGGATCAGGGGGGGTGGGGAGAAGGCAGGTACAGGATACTGAGTTGGATGATCAGCCATGATCATATTGAATGGCGGTGCAGGCTCGAAGGGCTGAATGGCCTACTCCTGCACCTATTTTCTATGTTTCTAAATGGCTTTGAACTGGGTGGCTTGCAGGATCATTTAGAAATGTAGTTAACAGTTAACAGTTAACAGTTAACTAACTGAGTCTAGAATCACTTTGGCAGCCACTTTTCCTTCAATTAAGTTGATAGGTTTTTACTTACAAATAATTTATTAATTTAACCAAATTTTAAGTTCCCAAACTGGCATTTACATTTCTCTTAAATAGCCCAGGCTATTATGCTTGCAACTAAATTAGTTTAACCATATCCATAACATAGCTGATTGAAAATAATTTGTGAGCAAGTAAGCTTGACGAATTGAGTAACGTGACTTGGTCTGCAGTTCATTATGTTCTTATTAAAAGCTACTGAACCCACTGTATCGCTGCAACACTATATTCTGTATTCTGGTATTTTTCTCTTTGCACTATCTGGTGTACTTGTGTCTGACTTGATTGTACTCGTGTATAATATGATTTGAATCGATAGCACGCAAACACAATTTTTAAGTGCATCTAGGTACATGTGACAATAAATATACCAACACTAAAAGCAACGTACTGCAGGTAACTCTGAAATAAAACCAATATTCCGAACAAGCCAGCATTACAGATACTACCTGACCTGGTGAGTGCAAACTTTGTTTTTAATACTACCTTATTACTTCTAGTTAAAGCACTGGGGTATGGGAAACAACCACCTATATACAGTAACTTTAGAGATACAGTGCGGAAATAGGCCCTTCGGCCCACTGAGTCCACACCGACCAGCAATCCCCGTACATTAGCACTATCTTACCCACTAGGTACAATTTTACCAAAGCCAATTAACCTACAAACCTGTACGTCTTTAGAGTGCGGGAGGGGACCAGAGCTCCTAAGGAAAACTCATGCGCTTGCAGGGAGAACATACAAACTCTGTACAGACAGCACCTGTAGCCAAGATCAAACCTGGGTCTCTGGCGCTGTAAGGCAGCAACTCTACTGCTGCGCCACTGTGCTACTCTGTTATCCCCTATCTGGTCCACACCAAAATAAATCTGGTTCCACATGTACAATGAGGACAAACTGCTTGCACAGTCACCTTATTCAACCCCTCTATTGCGCTTGATATTGTAGACAGCTTGTTCCTGGATAAGTGGATACATCTTCCAGTTAATCCTATTTGACACCTCCTGTCTCCACTGCTGCTTCACGTCGTCATTATCTTCCGAAACCGTAACCACAGTTGTGTACTCTCAATTATTCCCAAGATATCCTGGCGGATATTTTATTGCTCCAAGCTCTCTTAGAGTTAAGACCAGCAGAGATATGTCCAAATGGCTTGCACCCTCTGTGTTTTGCTGACCTTCATTGGTTCCTGATCCACCATTACTTCAGTTTAAAATTATTATCCTTGTTTGGAATCCCACTAACCGTGAATGCTCTCAATGTCACTAATACGTTCCATGCATATAGCCATTGCCCCAAGCAGTTGGGTGTACAGATCTCAGTAAAAATCCCTTGAGTTTTGCAAATATGGCTGCATCCAATGTTTCAATCAACAAGAAACTTTGGGCTGAGGTACATTGGTCTATTGCAGTGGTTCTTAACCTTTTTGGCACCAGTACGCGCATACGCAAACAAAATACTGTATGTGGTGTGTACTTTTGTTAGGTTCCTAAACATGGGCTCAACAAATTGATATGTTATTTGTGTCCCCTTCATGACCCCCTGGCAAAGCCCCAAATGACCCCCATAGGGGGTCACGACCCCCAGGTTAAGAACCACTGGTCTATTGCATGTGATTAGTGATCCATATCCACTCCATAGTTCCTTACATACTTAAACTGTATCACTTTTTCCATGCTTTTGCTCACTGACCCTTCATCCCTCTGTGACAAATAAACTTGACTTGACTTGACATCATAATTGTTAAGTGTGATCTGGTATTGGTACACAGCCATTCGTTAATAATCTATATGCTATACAAGAGCCTTGAAATGCGGAAGCTTCTTTTCAAGGAAATTAAATAATAGCTGTCTAATCGCTAATAGTTTTCTAGACCAAAGAAAATGTATCCTTTTACTACCAATATTTCCTATTCAGATTCAAAGATGAGATGTAACAATACACACGCTAAATTTTTTTTTGTAAATGTGAGGTTTTTTCCTGGAGATTCAATCTGCACTACTCCCCTGGAGAGTGAATTTACTGCTACAACTACAGATATACTTGCATATTGTATTCCCGTAGACAGGCTAATATTTCACAATGGAATCGGAAATGAAAATAGGCAGCAAACACAAATAATTCTGTGTGCTCGTAAGTTTAGCTTTTTGTTGATTGCAAACAATATCCATGGTGTTTTCCTATCCTGGACAACAGATTGTATACTCATTGAAAGCTGATTTTATTATAATTCTGATAAAAAAGATTCATAAACAAAAGAGGGACTTTTCAGTCCATCCTCTTAACTGCCATTGAATTGAAAATACAATTATGTAGCTTATATTTTGAAAGCCGGAAGAAGCTATTGATTTGCATTTCTGTCCTTGTGTTGATGGATTGTTCAAATCGTCATTGGATACATTTTGTTTTTGAAATTTATTGCAAAAATCATCAATGAGGACACATTTGCTCTTTGGCTGCAGATTATAAAATTAGTATCAGTGGAATTTAAACATTTGCTACCTTAGGCTTAACAGATAGTTATTTCAGTTGCAAGTATAGTTTGGACATGTGCAACATAAAATAACATAGAAAACGGCAGCAGGAATGGATCATTTGGCCCTTTGTGCCTGTTTCATGTTTTGTCCCGATCACAGCTGACAGTCCACGTCAGTTTCCTGTTCCCGCCTCTCCCCGTATCCTGTGAACCCCTCATTATTAAGCTGTCCATCTCCTGTAGATGAAGAAATGTGCCCAAATCATGGTCCCTAATTAGACAGCCTGCATCCCAGGACTCTGACCCCCTGGTTCTGAACTCTCCAGTGATCGTCTATCTGGTCTTGTTAAAACATAGTTGGTTTCTATGAAATATTTTCTTCTTTTGATTTCCCATAAACTTAGATTTAACCGACCCGATCTCTCCTTGTATGTCATCTGCAAACGCAGAGGTATGGCATTTAATTCTCATATCCATGTCATTGTTAATACTGAACAGCCACAGCTCAAGCACCTATCCTTGCAGCACCACTCTAGTCATGGTTGCCACCTGAAAAATGATCCATTTATTCCCACTCTGTTTCCTATCTTGTCAACCAGTTATTGGTAGTCGGTATATTCTCCGAATCACACATGTTCTAATTTCACGCACTTAATCTTTTTGAACGTAGAATGCCCTCTCTCTACCGCTGCCTGTCAAGTGATGTTTTGACCTGAAACATGAACTCTGTTTATCTTTCCATGGGATGCTGCCTGATTATTCGACTTTATCTTACACTAAATAATATACCCATTATCCTTTATTTGTACACTGTTGACAGCTTGATTATAATCATGTATAGTCTTCTCGTTGACTGGATAGCACGCAACATAAAAGCTTTCTACTCTTCCTTGGTCCACGTGACAATAATAAACTTGCTGAGTTTGTCCAGCACTGTTTATTATTATTCCAGATGTCCTCCATTTGCAGTTATTTTTTATATTCATTTTCTGATGCTACTGAACCTTTGAACTCTTGGTTTTTGTAAGCAGAATCCTATTCTCGGTGCTCATCTGTCTTCTATGTTTCAGCAATTATTCCCTTTGATTCTTCAGTCTGATGTCTGCTGTTCTGTTTTTAAAATTGTTGCCACTTTGATCTACTTTGTGTTGATCTCCTCATCTGCATTTCCCTTCATTGACTCTGCTAGTGCCTGAAACCTGTGTTTTATCAGCAGAACAAAGGTTTTCAGTATTTCGGGGAATGTTTGCTTGTCTATTCTGTACCCTTTTATTTCCTTTTTGATGAATCAAAATCCCAACCATGGACCTAGGAGTTAGTATCCTGCTTTGAAATTGGACCCTCGGCTTCCTGACCCATGGACCACAATAATAAGTGATAAAACATTTACCACGACAATTCTCAACACTGGTGCACCTCAAGGATGTGTTCCCAGCCCATTATTTACTATACGCTCACAATTGTGCGGCCAAATTCTGCTCTAATGCACCATGAAAAGCATCCTATTGGCAATTGCTCAACCCAAGAATGCAAATGCAGAGTTGTGGATGTAGCCCAGTCCATTAAACCAGCCTCTCCCCACCCCCACCCATTGACTCCACCTCCACTTCACACTGCCTCAGGAAAACGGCTAACATAATAAAGGATCACTTTAACTGAGTCACTCTCACTTCTCTCTCCCATCAGGCAGGAGATACAACAGTTTGAAAGCACATACCACCAGATTACAAAATGGCTTCCTCCCCACTGTTATCAGACTACTGAAGGGAACACTCCTAAACAAAGAGATTAGTCCCGATCTCCCAATATACCTCATTGTGGACCTTACATTTGTTTTCTTTTTTTATCTGCACTTTCTCTATAATTGTAACACTGTAGCACATTACAGCAATCTGCACTCAGGTTATTTCTTCTCTTTGCACTCCTGTCATACGTGCAAATGGTTGTACTCGTGTTTGTTTTTTAACTATATATCACAATATACATTCATGATTCAAATGAAGACATCAAATGTAATATCTTAATATTTGCAGACGTCACAATGGTGGTTGGGAGTGTGAGCTGTGAGGAGAGTTCCGAGTGATTTAACCAGGCTGTATGAGTGGGTAAATGGTAGATGTAGTATAATGCAGGGACGGAAATCCCGGGGGGGGCAGGGGGGACACGTCTCCCCTCTGTTTTGAGGGGGGACTGTTTTGACGTCCCCACCCGAGTGCCCCCCCACCCCCACGGGTGGCCAGAGATGTCGGGAGTCAGACGGGAGCTGTACCCCCAGGCCCACAGCCAGTGCAGAGAAGTAGCGCAAAACCCAGCTCAACTTTGCCTGTCCCGCCAGGTTAACCTACAGCCCTGCCTGGACTTGCGGGAAATGTGGCCCAAGTTTACAGCCAGTACGGAGAAGCAGCGCTGGTGTCTTGTCAGTCCAGGCAGGGCTGTAGGTTAACCCAGCGAGACAGGCAGAGTTGAGCTGCATTTAGCGCTGGATTGAGCCTCCGAAGCCTCGGGAGTGTGTGTGTGAGTGTGCGCATGCGCGCACGGCCGCCAAGATATTGTGTCTCCCCCCCCCCCCCCCTGTCCCCCAGTCCCCTCCATATTTTGATAGCAATTTCCGTGCCTGGTATAATGTAGATAAATGCGAGCTTTACACAGGCAGATTATTTAACATCTGAATATTGTGAGATGGGGAATGGGTAAATGAAATTAAGCATGCACGTGCAACAAACAGATAAGAAGGAAAATGGTATGCTGACTCTCATTGTGTGAGGAATTCAGGAGTAGGAATCTCTTGCAGCTCCTCAGTGAATCTAGACCTTAAGTCTAGAATCTAGACCATATGTTTTTATATGTCTGAATGTATTCCAGGGGAATGTGTTTAAACAAAATCTTTTCAAACAAGCAGTATAGAAAAAAGAGAGGTGCAGAGATTGAGTTTTCTTTTAACCAAAAATAGATTTATTCAAGTATTTACAATACTATGTGCCATACTAAATAATTCAAAACAAAACCCATCACCATAGTACAAGTAAAACAAATATTATTAAATAACTATTTCCCCATCCTTATTAAGGATGCATTCCACCCTCCGCGGTGCCCAGTGGTCCCGAAAATCTCACAGCGTGTAATACCACCGGGGCGCAGATATAACCCTGGAAAAGGGGCAGGCAGTCTTGGTAGGTGAAGCCATGGCCATACCATGCTGGAGTGATTACATTTAGGAATAGTCAAGGACAGAATTGGATGAGAGCAAATGCAAACAAGTTGAAGGGCTGGAGATGATTACTGAGGTATGAGATTATGAACCTATAATGGGTTTTAAAAATATCGTTTAGACTTTTAAAACTGAGGTGTTGTTAAGCTAAATTCCAATATTGGTAAATAGATGGGACGTGAAGGGAGTTGGTGGCAGTGAGATTTCAAATGACCTCCATTTAACTGAGAGCAGACAGAGAAGGAAGTAGTTGTTGGGGGAAAGGGGAACATGGTTGCAAAGCCTCCAAAAGTGAGTTGAAATGGCCTTACAATCACCATTTTTGTGAGATGGGAAGATCAAACAGATGATGTGGAAATTCTGTATGGAGGTAGAAGTTAACGGAGAATGGGACTGGCTGACTTGAAATTCATGAAGTTATGTCACAATCTTTGAACAAATGTAAGTATCCTCTTAATAGAAATAAACTCAATCATGTGAACAGAATGGGGAATTTGAAGGCATATTAATTTAGGGTCCCATCCATCCGGTTGATGGAGCTGAGAGTCTCCTTTCACCACTGTCTTTAATTCCTTAAATAAATTATGACAATTTAATGATGTCATTAAGAGAAACCACAGGATTGCTGGAGCAGCTGGTAGAAGCATTTGTGATTAATTTAGAATGGGGTCTCTTCTGTGCATATGTCAATAGTTTCTTATTGAGGCTGTTAAAAGGCTCTTTATTTCAAGCTGTGAGTGCTTGTTGCTAATGAAAATAAAAGTTGAACAGCTTTCTATCTGGAAGCACCATTAACCCCTAACTTAATAAATATTTAAAAAATCCCTACTGTATCTTGATGATCAATTCCAATAAAATGTTATTGACCTGAAATGTTAACTCTTTCTCTACCTCAGAAGCTTGATCTGTATTTTTGCAGCATGTTCTTTTTTTACTGCCATTCCAAGGTTTGATGATAAGAACAAAACAACTGGTGTTAGCTAGGCAACTAATTATATTTATTTACACTCAACATGTTTCAAAATGACAGCATATTTGGACTGTTCTTAATTTGACTGGCTACCTATAAAATAACCTTTTAAAATTAAAAACATCTAAATATGGTTTTCACATTTTCCCTCCTCTCCTTTATTACCACCTTCGTTTTCCCTCACTTACTGAACGTTATTCAGTAATGAGTGAAGCATTTAAAATTGCTCTTCTTCAATCACACTTTGCATACTAGAACAGGATTTTTCAGTCTGACAGGTTAAAGAGTTGCAAGTTTGTTTCCCATATTCTTGCAGGTGTAGATTCCCTGCAGGGGATGCTGGCTTTTAACCACAACCATCTTTGACCACAACTGTGTTGCTGAGTAACAGGTTAAAAACAATGCAGAGGAATGTTCAAGTCCAGTGAACATGCCAATGAGTGTCTGTCCCTGGCATCGAAAAACATGGGTATAAAGTACTTTGTCATTCAATTCTTATTACTTTCATGGGATCTATCTTACAAGTTTATCTCATTTTACAACAGGTGACTCACAACACAACTCAAAAAATAATGGTGGTAAAAATTTACAAGAAGGACGTTGATCAAGATGTCATTGTACGAGAGATTAGTCTTCTCCAGAAACTCTCTCATCCTAACATTGTCAGGTAAAAGTGTGTTAATTTTTTTTGCAGCTATCCTGATGATTTATTACAAAGTTTAGTAATGGAGATTGAATTTTATAATTACCATGTTTTAATGAATCACATCTGCTTGTCTCAGAAGTTGCTAAACAAAAATAATTGGATTTCATTTGTTTTTAAGTTGTTATATTATTGATGATGTTGAAAATTGCTCATGTTCAGTTGCTGTAGCAGATATTTACATACAACCTGTAAGCTTGTGGGACTAATTGAGTGGATTTTAAGAAGTCGGTATTTAAGATTCAGGGACGATTACTTTCCAGCTGTTATCAGGCTTCCCTTCTCACCAGCTAGAGTGCGGTCCCGCCCTCCCATCTACCTCATTAGACCTTCGAACTATCTTTAATCAGACATCATTGGACTTTATCTTGCTCTAAGCGTTATACTCTCCTGTGTCTGCGCACTATGGACGGTTTGATTGTAATCATGCATAGGCTTTTCTTTGACTAGATAGTACACAACAAAAAGCCTTTCACTATACCTCGGTACACATGACAATAATAAAAGTAAACTAATTTAAACTGGATATTATTGACAGGCTCCTTTTCCTGAAGAACATTAGTTATTTATTGCACCTAATTTCACAATATGCTGATTAATTTACAGAGTAACATTATTACCATCTTCTTAATATCTCGGAGTCTTATAAAACAGAAAATGTTAGAAACCTTCGGCAGGTCAGGCAATGCCGTGGAGAGAGGAAAACAAAGTTGGTGTTTCAAGTCAGTGACCTTTAATCAGATTGAATATTTTTAGAATTTTCTGCTTTTGTTTCAGACTTTTTTTTCCGGCAACTGCAGTTTTCTCCTTTATAATTATCTTTTCAATTTCTACATGCCTTCAATCAGTACAGATGTATATCTCTTGTGCTTATTACATAATTCCAAAGTAACAAAGGTAGAATGATTACTTCACATTGGTGTTTTCTGATCCTGGTTGTAAAAGTCACCTCCCTTGGCAGATGCATGCTCATTTATAGAAAATTCCTACTGTTGTTGACATACAATTGGATTTTAATAGGATGTACCTGAAATTTGTCATTTATATACTGCACGAATTATAAACTAAAGTGTGCAGATATACATTTTTTTTTCTCCAGAAATGAAGAGATTTAAAAAAAAATTTAAGGGGATTGTGCACTTTGAAGAATAAAATATGATGTATTCAACCTTGTTATTAGGTGCTTGCTCAAATTCTGCTTTTCAAACTTTTAAGTTATTGTAAATGGTTTGTAGTTTAAGAAGGGGGTGTTTTTTTTTTGCCAGTGTACAGGGTCTTCTTGAGGCCATGTAGTCATAGTGTTATACAGCAAGAAAACAGGCCCTTCGGCCCAACTTGACCATGCCAACCAAGGTGCCTACCTGAACTAATCCCATTTGCCTGCATTTGACCCATTTTTCTTGAAATATTTCCTGTCCATGCATCTGTCCAAATATTGTTTAAAACATTGTAATTGTTCCCACCTCTACCATTTCCATGGCAGCTTGTTCCCTGTGCCCTCAACCCTGTTTGCCCCTTGGGTCCCCTTTTAATCTTTCCCTTATTACCTTAAGCTCTAGTTTTAGACTCCCCTAACCTTAGAAACATATTATACTTATCGACCCTTCCTCTGCACATCATTTTATAAACATCAATAACATTATCCTTCAGCTTCCTTCACTCCAGGGAAAACAGTCAGATCATTTTCCAATCTCTCCTTGTAACTTAAGCCCTCCTGTCATGGCTTCCATCATTGTAAATCTCTTTTGCATCCTTTCTTAACCACATCCTTCCTTTAGCAGTGTCCAGGACTGCACATAATACTCCAAGTGTCAGCAAAATCTCCTACAGCTGTAACATGACATTCCACTTTTTGTACTCTATATCCCACCAATAAAGGCAGGTTTACCACACACTGCCACCACCTCTCTAATTACTGTGTGTTGCCACTTTCAAGGAACCATGAACCTGTACCACTTGGTCTCTCTTTTCTACCACACTCCCAGGGCCCTCCCATTCGCTTTAATATCCTGTGCTGGTTTAACTTAAAACTATTCTGAGTTGAATTCCATTTGTCATTTCTTTGCCTGCTTTCACAGTTAGTCTAGAGCACGTTGTAACTTTAGACAACCTTCACTGTCCATCATACTACCAATGCTGGTGTTGATCGTAAACTTACTAATCATGCCACTTACTATATATACGTGTGTGTGTGTATGAAAACAACAGGAGACCCAAAACCAAACCCTGTGGCACACCACTGGTCACAGGCCTCCAATCTGCAAAATAACCTCCACTACCACCATCTGACTCTTACCACCAAGTCAATTGTGTATCCAATTAACTAGCTCACACTGGACCCAATGTGGTCTAACCAAAACCAGCCTACCATGTGGCACTCTGTCAAAGGTTTTGCTAAAGTCTATGTACACAATATCTACTGCCCTGACCTCATCAGTCCTTTAGGTTACCAAGCTTTCAGATCTGGGTCTCTGCGCATCCCTCTGCAATTGGATCATCGACTTCCTCATCCACAGACCGCTGTCTGTCCGTATTGGTGGAAATGTGTCATCCTCGATAGCAATTAACACGGGAGCACCTCAAGGCTGCGTGCTCAGCCCCCTGCTGTACTCACTCTGTACTCATGACTGCGTAGCTGGACATAGTACGAACTCCATCATCAAGTTCACCGATGACACCACTGTTGTGGGACGAATCACTGATGGGGACGGGTCAGAGTATAGAAGTGAGATCGACCGATTGACCAAATGGTGCCAGCACAATAACCTGGCTCTCAACACCAGCAAAACCAAGGAACTGATTGTGGACTTTGGAAGGGGTAGGATAGGGACCCACAATCCTGTTTATATCAACGGGACGATGGTGGAAAGGGTCAAGAACTTCAAATTCCTGGGCGTGCATATTTCCGAAGATCTTTCCTGGTCCCAGCACACTGATGCAATTATAAAGAAAGTACATCAGTGCCTCTACTTCCTGAGAAGATTACGGAGAGTCGGTATGTCAAAGAGGACTCTCTCAAACTTTTACAGGTGCACAGTAGAGAGCATGCTGACTGTTTGCATCGTGACTTGGTTGAGCGTCTAGGAGCGGAAAAGAATGCAGAAAGTTGTGACCACTGCCCAGTCCATCATTGGCTCTGACCTCTGAAATCCCTTGTCCCAACAGTAAGAAAATAACTTTTGTTTAGAAATCCTATTAAAATGATATATGGTTAAAAAGCTGAATGTGAGTATAAAGGCTGGCAGTTGCTATTGTCCCTGTTCAATGATAAAAATATTTTTCTTGTGAAGCCATAGCAAGCTGACACATAGATTGAAAACTTGACACTTTATAAACTTAGTGATAGATGTGTATATCATCACACACATAATAAAATTGTAGAAAATTGTAGAAAATAGCATTGATGTAAAATACATCATACTCCATGAAGTGGCAATTCAGATGGGTCTGATAATTTTACACCCCTTTTGCAAAATAACTTAAAAGTAATGCAATGCCAGTACTTATTCACGACTTTCCAAGCAGGCAGCTGAGCATATGAGATGTCAATTTTCATGTTAATCCTTTGACCTATAATTTCTAGTGTTTGGAACGGTGCCCAGAGTGAAATATCAGTGGATTAATGGAATTGTGATTTTAAACTGCGGAGACTAAGAATGTTCTATTAGTAACAAATGGGTATTCAATTGCAAATGACTAGCCTGTTAAAACCAATCTCTCTAACCAAATCATTTTCTCTGATTGAATATTGCACTTTTAAAATCATTACAAATTCCTTTATGTGACATTATGGTACCAAAGTAACCTGGACACCCACAACACGGTGAAAGCTCATTAAGTTGCTTAGGAAAGAACATAAACACCTCTAAGCAAGACCATTTAAATATTTCACCTCCAGGAGATTGATCAATAGGGAACAGGATGCTTGCCTAATTTACTGTAACTGCAAAAAGAAAGACTACGTGACTGTGAAATGGAGGGTTGAGGCTTGCAGGTGTATTGAGTGATCCCCTTTGTAACTAGGATTCCCCATTTGGCAATGTAATTGCTAACCTGCTTGCAGAGCTTTTAACGCAAACTATCACATCAAAATGATATTCAGAAGTTTAAAAGCATGATTTTAAAGCTTGTATGCTTTGAATTTGTTCTTTATTTGTTGAATGATTCTCTGTTCCTGATTCGAATAAACCAATCTAATGATAATTTTGTTTTCTTTGCCTTGGAAAAATCTCTCTGACTGGCATTGCCAAGGAACCAATCGAGTATAGGGCCTAAGTGAACAGTCTGAATTTCCATCTAAGATTTCATAGTTGAGCTAGATACTGGTTTGTAGCCACTAAATGACGTGCACAAACATTGGAAAGTTGCAGCTTTATCAGGAACCCAGATAAAGATTGCACCACAGAGCAACAAGGAATGATGATAAAGGTAGAGCTAGGGATCAAAATGCATAGTTCCCTGATAGTGGAATAGCATGGTGAGGAGGGCATTTGGTATGCTTACCTTCAAAGGTTATGGCATAGAGTACAATAGTTGGGACATTAAGGTGTAACTTGTCACAAGTATGTGAAGGAATCTACTGTACAAAATACATTTTCTGTTGACTTTTTCAGATATCTCGGGGTGTGTGTTAAAGAAGATAAACTCTATCCTATGCTTGAGGTAAATATTTATTTATTTCAAAACTCCAATGCAAAGACGAGATAAAAATTGGTTTATTTATATTCGTAAATATTTGCAAATGCCCTGATTCACAGTACATTAATGGTGGATGCCTGGAAGAACTGCTGGCCAATAAAGAAGTTAACCTGACCTGGAAGGATAAAGTGGACCTTGCATCAGACATTACACGAGGAATGGTGTACCTCCACTCAAAGAATATCTATCATAGAGACTTAAACTCCAAGGTAAGATGCAGACTGAAACATTGAAACATAGAAAAATAGGTGCAGGAGTAGGACATTCGGCCAGTCGAGCCAATCGATCATGGCTGATCATTCAAAATCAGTACGCCGTTCCTGCTTTTTCCCCATATTTCTTTAGCCTTAAGAGCTAAATCTAACTCTCTCTTGAAAACATCCATTGAATTGGACTCCACTGCCTTCTGTGGCAGAGAATTCCACAGATTCACAACTCTCTGAGTGAAAAAGTGGAAGTGGAAATTCAATATAATATGTTGAACACTCAGCAGCTTAGTACCCTCATTGGAATTCATTTCCATCAGTTTCAATGTTACATTCAGTTCACATATGTGGCAGGCTGAACTTTAATAGGAGTAAAAATATATTCCCAGAAATATTTCAAATTGTAAAACAAAATCGCAGAGGGCACTTTAGATTACCTTAGCATACCTTTCTCCATCATAGCCACTCCCCTCCATGGAATGGCTGGAATTGCTGAACCTGCACCAGGTCCAACCTTGTGCTGTTTCAATAGGCAGCTTTCCCTGTGTAACTTAAGGGCCTGTCCCACTTGGGCGTCATTTGCGCGTCACGCAGGTGGCGCACGAGGATTTTGAGAATCCCAAAATCCTGGGGAGCCGCGCGCTACCGCGCGTCACTACCGCGCGTCACTACCTACGCCACCACGTCTCACCACGCACCATGCGCGCGTAATGTACGCCCAAGTGGGACAGGCCCTTTAAGTGCTGGGAAAATGCAGTGTTGATTATGCTCAGGTTGGCAACAGTACTCAGCTGCGTGGAAGGTTGCAGCTTGCATGGGCATCTTGAGAATAAGAACCAGGAAGACACGATGCAGCTTTTTAGATTCAGATTCAGATTCAGATTCAACTTTATTGTCATTGTGCAGTGTACAGTACAGAGACAACGAAATGCAGTTAGCATCTCCCTAGAAGAGCGACATAAATATGAGCAGTAAATAAATAAATCTAATAATCCTGGTGGGAGGAGTGTCCGGGGGGGGGTGGGGAGGTGATTGGCAGTCACCGAGGTACAGTGTTGAGTAGTGTAACCGCCGCAGGGAAGAAGCTGTTCGTGGACCTGCTGGTCCGGCAACGGAGAGACCTGTAGCGCCTCCCGGATGGTAGGAGGGTAAACAGTCTGTGGTTGGGGTGAGAGCAGTCCTTGGCGATGCTGAGCGCCCTTCGCAGACAACGCTTGCTTTGGACAGACTCAATGGTGGGGAGTGAGGAACCGGTGATGCGTTGGGCAATTTTCACCACCCTCTGCAGTGCTTTCCGGTCGGAGACAGAGCAGTTGCCATACCATACTGTGATGCAGTTGGTAAGGATGCTCTCGATGGTGCAGCGGTAGAAGTTCACCAGTATCTGAGGAGACAGATGGACCTTCTTTAGTCTCCTCAGGAAGAAGAGACGCTGGTGAGCCTTCTTGACCAGAGTTGAGGTATTGTTGGTCCAAGAGAGGTCATCGGAGATGTTGACCCCCAGGAACCTGAAGCTGGAAACACGTTCCACCTCCGTCCCGTTAATGTGGATGGGGGTGTGCGTGCCGCCCCTAGACTTCCTGAAGTCTACAATGAGCTCCTTGGTCTTCTTGGAGTTAAGGGCCAGGTTGTTGTCAGCGCACCATGCTGCTAGGAGCTGGACCTCCTCCCTATAGGCCGACTCATCATTGTTGCTCATGAGGCCAATCACCGTTGTATTATCTGCATACTTGATGATGGTGTTAGTACCATGTACAGGTGTGCAGTCGTAGGTGAAGAGGGAGTAGAGGAGGGGGCTCAGCACACAGCCCTGTGGAACGCCGGTGTTCAGGGTGAGGGTTGAAGAGGTGTGCTTGTCTAACCTAACAGACTGGGGTCTGTTGGTTAGAAAGTCCAGTATCCAGTTGCAGAGGGAGGGGTCGATGCCCAGGTCACCGAGTGATCAGTTTAGAGGGTATGATGGTGTTGAATGCTGAGCTGTAATCGATGAACAGCATTCTTACGTAAGTGTCTCTGTTGTCGAGGTGGGAGAGGGCGGAGTGAAGTGCCGTTGAGATGGCATCCTCCGTACTCCTGTTCTTGCGGTAGGCAAACTGATAGGGATCCAATGTGGGGGGTAGGCAGCCTTTGAGGTGTGCCAGGACCAGCCTCTCGAAGCACTTGGCGATGATGGGAGTAAGTGCAACTGGGCGGAAGTCGTTGAGGCTTGCCGCAGTGGAGTGTTTTGGCACCGGCACGATGAAGGTGGATTTAAGGCACGTGGGCACAACTGCTTGAGCAAGTGACAGGTTGAAGATGTCAGTCCAGACGTCTGTCAGCTGCGCAGCACAGGCCCTGAGGACGCGCCCGGGGATGCCGTCGGGGCCTGCAGCCTTACGTGAATTAGTCCTACTCAGTGCCACGTACACGTCGTAGGGGGTGAGTGAGAGGGGCTGGTGATCGGCAGGGAGCACCGCCTTGATGGCCAACTGCCGATTGTCCCTATCGAAGCGGCCATAGAAGTGGTTAAGCTCCTCAAGGAAGGAGGCGTTGCTGGATGTGGGGGTGGTGTTGGTGGGTCTAAAGTCCGTGATGGCCTGGATGCCTTGCCACATGCGTCGGGGGTCAGAGTTGTTGTTGAAGTGCTCCTCAATCCTGAGCTTATGGCAGTGCTTGGCCTTCTTTATGCCCTTCTTCAGGTTAGCCCTGGATGAACTATAGGCTCGGGCATCGCCTGACCTGAAAGCGGTGTCCCGTGCTTTCAGCAGTAGCCTGACCTCGCTGTTCATCCATGGCTTCTGATTCGGGAATATGGTCACCTGTTTGAGGGAGGTGACACTGTTGATGGTGGAGTTTATAAAGTCCAGAACAGAGGATGTGCAGGAGTGAATGTCCGTGTGGGTGTCAAGGATGGCCTGGGCTGCAAACGCCTTCCAGTCAGTGTTTCCAAAACACTGCTGAAGTGTGGAGTCCGCATCCTCTGACCAGACTTTAACTGTCCTCACAGTGGGTTTAACCCGTCTGATGAGTGGGGAGTACTTTGGGAGCAGGAACAATGAGAGGTGATCAGACTGTCCAAGGTGGGGGAGGGGGACGGCTTTGTAAGTTTCAGCCATGTTGGTGTAGACTTTGTCCAGTGTCTTGTCTTCTCTAATGGCGAAGGAGACATGTTGGTGGAATTTGGGGAGTACAGTCTTCAGGTTGGAGTGATTGAAGTCACCCGCAACAATGAAGGCTGCCTCGGGGTTGTGAGTCTGTTGTTTGCTAATGGCAGTATGCAGATCTTTCATTGCAAGCTTGGCATTAGCATCAGGAGGAATATAGGCTGCAGTCACAACAGTGGAGGTAAACTGTCTGGGCAGATAGAACGGTCTGCATCTAATCAAGAGGAACTCTAGGTTAGCTGAGCAGTGACTCGATGATGGTGGTGTCCATGCACCATGCTTTGTTTACATAAATTTTAGGACTGGTTAGGCTGCATTTGGAGTATTGCAGGCAATTCTGGTTGTCCAATTATATGGGGGATGTGGAGGCTTTAAAAAGGTTTCAGAGGAGATTTACCAGAATAATACTTGGATTAGGGAGTATTAGCTACAGGGAGAGGTTGGAAAGACTTGGATTGTTTTCTCTGGAATGCCGGAGCTTGCGGGGAGACCTGATAGAAGTATATACAATTATGAGGCATAGATAGGGTAGATAGTCGGAACCTTTTTTTCCAAGGTAGAAAAATCAAATATTAAAGGGCATAGCTTTAAGGTTATAGAAGCAACTTTTTAAAGACATATGCAGGGTTTCTTTTTTACATAGAGGTTGGTGAGTGCCTGGACCATGCTGCTTGGGTGGTGGCTAAGGCAGGTACGATTGTGGCATTTAAGAAACTTATGGATAGGCATATGGAGATGCAGGGAATAGAGGGTTATGGATTACATGCAGGCATAATCCTCCAACATTTTCGCCACATCTAACGAGATCCCACTTCTGGCTACATCTTCCCATCTCCACCCCTTTCTGCTTTCCGCCGAGAACGTTCCCTCCGAAACCCCCTGGTCAACTCGTTCCTTCCCATCCAAACCACCCGCTCCGCAGGTACTTTCCCCTGCAACTGCAGGAGATGCAACACCTGTCCCTTTACCTCCCCCCTCGACTTCATCCAAGGACCTAAACAGTCTTACCAGGTGAGGCAGAGGTTCACTTGCACCTCCTCCAACCTCATCTACTGTATCCGCCATTCCAAGTGTCAACTTCTCTACATCGGTGAGACCAAGCGCAGGCTCGGCGATCGTTTCGCTGAAAACCTCTGCTCAGTGCGTCTTAAACTACCTGATCTCCCAGTGGCTCGGCACTTCAACTCCCCCTCCCATTCCCAATCTGACTCTTCTGTCCTGGGCTTCCTCGATTGTCAGAGTGAGGCCCAGCACAAATTGGAGGAACAGCACCTCATATTTTGCTTGGGTAGTTTACACCCCAATATATGAACATTGACTTCTCTAACTTCAGATAGCCCTTGCTTTCTCTCTCCATCCCTTTTCCTTCCCAGTTCTCCCACTAGTCTTACTGTTTCCGCTTACATTCTATCTTTGTCCCGCCCCCTCCCCTGACATCAGTCTGAAGAAGGGTCTCGACCCGAAACATCGCCCATTCCTTCTCTCCAGAGATGATGCCTCACCTGCTGAGTTACTCCAGCATTTTGTGTCTACCTTTGATTTAAACCAGCATCTGCAGTTCTTTCTTACATATATAAGAGTTGAATTTGACGTCCTGTTTGGTACAGACATTGTGAGTCAAGGGCCTGTTCTTGTGCTGTACCATGTTCTATGTCTCAAACCTTTGCGTAGTTACACAGGTAAAAGCAGGCAGTTGTGTGCACAATTTCTGGTTATTTCGCAGAAATTTGGGGCCAAGGTTGTTTTTCATCATTGTTTTGAAGGTTATTAATTATCAGAAAAATAATTGAGAACTTTTTTTTAAAAGTAAAGTTCCTATTTCACAGTTGTTTTAAAATAATGATTTGGCAGCATGGTTCATTTTATTGTTATTTCATTTCAGGGACTGAGGTTTGAATCTAGGCAACAATATTGTCTTTTGTATGTATTAGCCCAAGGTGATTAGATGGTCTCAAACCAGTTTGTGGTTTAGGCAATGGGGTAAATGTGTTCAATCTTCAAAGTTCAGAGCCAAATATTTGACTTGGATCTCAGATGCTGCTGAGGGAATGGAAACATCATTATTAAATCAGCATGTGAGAGTTTTAAATAAAATCACATTTAATATTGCAAATAAAAAGCAGGCATTGATGTTGTTTATTGTCATATTCTGGGATTAAATGCATTTGTCTCAAAATTACTTTGCTATTTTGTGTATGAAGGCATAAAAATGAATGTACAGTAACAACGCAAGTACAATAATAAAACCTATTGGGTGGAATTGAATATAGTCACAAAAAGCTGGAGTAACTCCGCTCGACAAGCAGCATCTCTGGAGAGAAGGAATGGGTGACTTTCGGGTCGATACCCTTCTTCCGTCTCGACCCGAAAAGTCATCCATTCCTTCTCTCCAGAGATGCTGCTTGTCCTGCTGAGCTACACCAGCTTTTTGTGTTTATCTTCGGTCTAAACCAGCATCCGCAGTTCCCTCCTACGCAATTGGATGGAATTAACTGGTCTTGCTGGAAATCTGATATAAAATGGAAATTGTCAAGGCATTAAAAGTTTAATATGAGTGCAATTTCTGAATGGAAACATTGTGGGATGCTGAACAGACATTTTGTTCAAAGCGATAAAAGGATAGTTGCCCAAATATAACTAATCATCACTAAAAAGTGAACATATTTAAATATTAATAAGCTTCCTGTAAAATATTTATAAACATTCTGTTCAATTTTCATTTAGCTATAAATGAATAATGTGCTCCATTGAGTCTGATAAAGACTATTTCCTTTTTATTATGTATTGTGTAGGCGGCATGTGAAAGGATTCACATTTCAGTTTCCCACAATTGAGCTGCTTTTATTCATTCTCCATCTCTGTTTTATTTGAAAGGTATTATTTGAATGGCTTTGTGCTCTGAGGATTGATAGATTCTGATATCGCAAACGCCCACTTGTCTTCATGTGATGTTATAAAAGATTGTTAAATCATTCTCCAAGAAAACAATACCCTCTTCCAAATTATAGAGTGCTCTTACACTCTTTAGACTTTACTTTAGACTGTAGAAATACAGCGCAGAAACAGGCTCTTCGGCCCACTGAGTCTGCGTCAACCAGCGATCACCCCGTACACTAGCACCATCTTGCACAAGAGGGACAATTTACAATTTTTACCAAAGCTAATTAACCTACAAACATGCACGCCTTTAGAGTGGTGGGAGGAAACCAGAGCATCCATTGAAAACCCACGTGGTCACAGGGAGAATGTATAAACTCCGTACCGAGGCACCCTTAGGCAGGATTGAACCTGGGACTCTGGCGCTGCAAGGCAGCAACTCTACCGCTATGCCGCCCAAACAAACTCAAATGGTTTACTACCCTTGTCATGAAAATATATTCTATTCGTCTCCATTCTAAGTGGCCTACCCTTTGTTCCCAATGTATACCTCCTGGTTGCTGACTGTAGGCCCATTGCTGTAGTATTCACCACCTGCAAATTGCACTGCAGTCAATCTCTATGCCAATCAAGCAGCACCTCCCAATCCATGCCTTCAAGAAGGATAAGGGCAGCAGATGGGAGGGAATGCCACTGCCTGCTGTGTACCTGCAAGTCAGAAGCCACGCGTAGAAAAGTATTATAACTCCTTCATTGATGACAGGTCTAATTCCTGAAATGCCGTGCTCAAAACAAGGTGGGAGCATCTTAACAAGAAGGATTTCCACTGTTTAGAAAGTGATGTGCTGCCATCTTAAAAGCAAATGACGATGTGTAGTAAATGCGAACCTTGCCAGCTATGTGCACAATCTGAAAAATGAATAAAGTGCAGCCCACTATTACCAACAATAAATACAGGAGAGGGTGCAGAGGGAAGGAACATGGTTTTACCCCAATATAATGGGGATAAATTGATAGGAAATTTGAGTAACTCAAGCCCCATAATAGATTAAAGTTGTTGGCGGGAGTGATTAAAATGATAATGAGATAAACACAAACAGTCACTTCTGTTTAATTTATTATTGTCATTTGTACCGAGGTAGAGTGAAATGTTTCTGTTTGCATGCTATCCAGTCACATCAACATATCCAAAAAATATAAATTGAGAAGACATAATTTTGAATTTATGATAAAATTCATTTGATATTTTATGAACGACTGTCAATGGAAACAGTTTAAAAAAAAAACGAGAAGTGGCAAAAATATCCATATTGTATGATTACCTTTATAATGAGAGAGTTAGTATGTTAAGCAATGAGCTTTAATGAGACAGGACTTCTTAATGCTTCTTGAACTTCCTTAGATCACTGCACAAGAACATGAAGTCACCGAGCTGACAAGAGGTGCAAATACCAAGCTACTTTAAAATATAATTTAATTGGATCTCATCTTTAATTCTTAAAAGAAAATCAGTAAATTCCACATTTAAACTTTAGGTGTTGTTTATTCTTCTACATGATATAAAATCTATTTATTAAACTGATTTAATTTTGCATTTGGCATAATGCATCTGGTTATGTGTTCATTTTTCAGAATCTGGATGTCACTGGCAAGGCCATTTATTGCCCATTCCTAATTGCCCTTAAGAAGTTGGTGATAAGCTGCCTCATTGAACCACTACAGTCCTTCCAGTGAAGATATTCCCACAGTTATTGTGCACCACGGCAGTGTTCACAATGAAAGATTGGGATATGTTTCCAAATCAAGAACGTGTTGTCCTTTGAATTGGAGCCTGCAGTTGGTCTTCCCTGCTTGTGATGTTGGGGTGTCAGCTAAGTTTTCTTGTTTGGTCTGGATGGTGTTGAGTTCTTTGAGAATTGTCAGAGCTGCACTCATCGAGGCGAATGGAGAGTATACCATCTCACTCCACTTGTGCCTTGTAAATTATGGAAAGACATTGGACTGTCACGGGATATCCAGCCTCCGTCCTGCACTTGTAGGCACAGTATTTATGTGGCTGGCCCGGTCAAGGTTTATGGCCATTGGTGATCCCCAGGATGTTGATGGTAGGAAACTCTTCCACTTGTCCAAATGGAATTTTGAACATTGCGCAATCAACAATGAACATCACTTTTTCCAACCTTATGAGGAAAGGAAGCACATTGATAAAGCAGTTGAAAATTGTTCCTCAGTGATACCCTATGACTGAAATGATTGAACTCCCAAAAAACTCCAATCTTTTTCCTTGTGCCTGGAATGACTCCCGCCACTGGAGTGTTTTCCCTTTGCTCTCCATTGACTTTAGTTTTGCCAGGGCATCTTGATGCCTCATTGCTTTGTTGTCGAGGGCAATAGCTCTCACTTTACTTCTGGAATTCATCTCTTGGGTTTAAGGCTGTGATGCGAATTGGAGCCAAGTGGCCTTGGTGAAACTTGGATTGGGCATCAGTGACAAGGTTATTAATGAGTAGGTGCTCCTTGAAAGCTCTGTTGATGACCGTTTCCATCACATTGCTGATGATCAAGAGTAGGCTGACAAGTGATGATAAGCTGTATTGGGTTTGTCCTGTTTTTTTGTGAACAGAATATGCCATGGTACATTTTTATACATTGTCAGGATCGATGGGAGTGTTAACAATATAGTGGAACATGTCTGGTTCTGGAGCACAGGAACACAAATAGGGTGCTCTATTAAAGGCCCCATAGCCTTTGCACTATTCATTACTCTCAGTCATTTTTTTAAGATCACGAGCAGGGAACTGAATTAGCCAAAGATTGGTTCTGTGGGAATCTCATTGTAAAGCTGAGATGGACCCTTTATTCGGCATGTCTGTGTGAACATGGTTGGGACTCCTCCAGCGTTGTGCTTCGCACCGTCAGGCTGGACCCCACCACCGTAGGCTTGCCCTGTTATTCAGGCATTTGTTGTTCCTGCAAAGAATCTGCTACTACCAAACTGGTAGAATCTCTCTTTTCTGGTGCATCTGAGATCACATGGCACTGGTTCTTGCATGCCACATTTGCTACTTAGCAAACATGAGGTCTATGGTGCAGCTTTATAGTATTTTGGTTAGGCCGCTTTTGGAGTATTGCATGCAGTTCTGGTCGCCCCATTATAAGAAAGATGCTGAGAAGGTTTACCAGAATGATGCCTGAATTAGAGGGTATTAGCTACAGGGAGAGGTTGGAGAGACTTGGATTGTTTTCTCTGGAATGTTGGAGGTTGTGGGGAGACCTGATAGAAGTAAATAAAATTATGAGAGGCATACCTTTTTGCCAGGATGGAAGAATCAAATACTATAGGGAGTAGATGTAAGGTGAGAGAGGAGCAAAGTTTAAAGGAGATGTTTGGGTAAGTGTTTTTACATCGAGGGTGATGGGTGCCTGGAACGCACTGCCATCAATTGTTCTTTCTTTAATAATTTAAGTTTGCAAATACATTTTCTTTAAATAACAAATAGTATGTGATTGTGTTTTAATTTACGTGAAGCCTTGAACTAGATGTTCTCTTCCTGGAATTTGTGTTTATTTAACGTTAAACGTAGGGTAGAAATTTTGCCCATTTGGCATCACCAAATCTGGCTAACACAATCAATGTGTTATACTTTGATCAATATTTTACACTTTGCTCTGAAATTCATTCCACTGCCTTCAATGGAACACATCTCAAAGAAGAATAGTACATATTGACTACCATATGATGTATTCCGTGCTATCAACTGGGCTGACTTTCTAAGCCCTCGTCTCTGATGAAATGTCGTGATCAATAATTATAGTGCGGCAGGATTTGCAGTGAGCTGCCTATGCTTGCTTTTCACATTTGAATAAAGTACAAACTTAGATGGAGTGATCCAAAGTATTAGAGGTTGCAATGAAGGATCAGCTCGATGCCCTGCGATGAGGCCCAAGTGTCAAAATACCTTTGTTGCACAATGTTTTGAGGGGGCGAGTGAGTGTTGCCAGAATAAGCCTCTCAACAAAGAAGGTGACAAACACCTTGATGTCACCTGGCTCACTTGGACTATCAAACACTCAAAAAATTTAAGTTACCTCACTGTTGATTTGCTTCACTTTAATTTTCAAATATAATTTTCAACTTGATTGAACGAGTTTTATCTGCATATTTTCATTCAAAAGTTTGGAAATGCAGCATGGAATTGGGCCCTTCGACACACACAATCCATGGCCACCATCGCTCACTCATTCACACTAGTTCTACGTTATCCTACTTTCACATCCATTCCCTACACATTTTGGGACAATTTACAGAAGCCAATTAACCTACAAATTTGTACGACTTTGTGATGTTGGAGGAAACCGGAGCATCCGGAGGAAACCCACGTGGTCACATGGGAGAATGTGCAAACTCCACACAGTCAGCACTTGAAGTCAAGATTGAACCCGGGTCTCTGACGTTGTGAGGCAGTAGCTCTACCTGCTCTGACATCCACTGTGGCGACATTTCTGTTCTTATTTTATAAATTTATCTCACAGAGTTATTTTTTGCCAACATTTTATAGTTATTCCTTAATTCATGATCTCATTGAATGGCATGAAGAGATTTGTGGGACTAGGTTTCCCTCCTCGGGGCCCTGTGATCCTATAATTATTTCAATTAATTTACATTTTATTTTTCATCAGAATTGTTTGATTCGGGTAACGTCACGTGGGAGAGAAGCCTTGGTTACTGACTTTGGGCTGGCACGGGAAGTGGTGGAGCTGCCCACAAAGGACTTTGACCGCAAGTTGTCTTTGGTGGGATCTGCTTTCTGGATGGCTCCGGAAATGTTGCGAGGTGAACCGTATGACAGGAAGGTAATTGCTGCTCTCCCTCTAGGCAAGGGTCAAATCCCTGTGGTTCACATTATTCTTGCAATAAGATGGTACAGTCTTTTGATGTGTAGCTTGAAGAAAAGGTACAAAGAAACGTAAAACATATAGTTTAGTTTAGTTTAGAGATACTGCACGGAAACAGGAAACTTTGGCCCACCAGGTCTGCACCGACAAGCGATCTGCACACATTAGCACAATCCCACACACACTAGGGACAATTTACATTTATACCAAGCCAATGAACCTACAAATCTGTATGTCTTTGGAGTGTGGGAGGAAACCAAAAATCTTGGAGAAAACCCATGCAGGTCATGGGGAGAACGTACAAACTCCATACAGACAAGCACCCATAGTCAGGATCCCTAATTTCTCCCATACGAGCCAGTTAAGAACACACAAGAACATAAACTAGGACCAGGAGTAGGCTATCAGACCCCTCAAGGGGTCAGCTTTGTTCTGTATGACTGATCTATACTGGCTTTAACTCCTCTTCTGCGCCAGTTCCCCATTACTCATAATTCTTCAATCTTCCAAATATCTATCAACTTGCATCAAAAAATATTTCTAAAGATCCAGCCTCCTCCACATTCCAGAGATTCACTACTGTCTGAGGGAAGAAATTTCTATACACTTCAGCTTTAAATAGCCCGGCCCTTAATTTGTAGCTGTGTCCCCTTAGTCGTGACTCTTCCATTAGTGCATGCATCTCAACATTTACCTTGGTGTATCCCCATTACGATCTTGTATGTTTGAAAGAAGTCTCTCCCATTCTTCTAAGCTACAAGACAGACCCAAGCTATCTGGCTTCTCTTGTTAACACAATCCTTGTATTCCAGGAATAAGTCTAGTTAATCTTGTTTGGAGTGCCTTCTTTGATTCTGTATTCTTTCAGATAATGAGACTGATCTGTGTGTAGTTACGATGAACCCAATGGTATGAACATTGAATTTTTCAGTTGAAAGTAACCCTACACTCTAGTGTGTTCTCTTTTGCTCTCCTTCCTATCCTCCCATTTTTGTTCTCTTTCCCTGCTCTTGTTCCAAAGAAGCCTGAGGGATTTTGATACAATTAATTGATTTTATGTATTATGCTTCAGTCCCATCCACAAGTGAATTTGATCTCTCGTTGTAGATTATAAAGTGGTTTAATAAGTTCTTAAAGGTTAGGAGTATTTACCATAAACTTTCTACATTTTGGCAAGTTCTTCCAGATCTAGGCAAAGATTTGATGCACACTTTCAATACAAACTAAACCTGCTTCACATCCCCTTTTGAAAACCTGTTGGACATTTTCAATCTATATTGCTTTCAAATTATATAATCCTCACCGGCAACAGGAGAGTGTACCATCTTAATAACATAACCAGAGCTCTGAGGAGGTTGCATTTCAGTAATAAGTTTAGGAATACATAACTTGGAATTGGGAATACACATGTTCAGAATGATTTATTTTTTTAGCAGCAGTTGAATAAGTATTGCCTTTGCCCAGGTTTTTTGTTTGATAAATCTAGAGTGGTGAATGTTCTGTGGCACAAAGTTACATTGCTAATTGCTATAAATGCCATTATCTGATTTATCTACAAGCTTGACTGTTTGCAAAGATATGTTAATGGATGGCATCAAATGAAGCATTGTGCTGACAGTTGTTCTTAACCATTGTATATCTTCCAGGTTGATGTTTTCTCCTTTGGAATAGTATTATGTGAAATACTTGGCAGAGTTCCGGCTGATCCTGAAATTCTACCCAGAACGCAGGTAGCTATAACGGAGTGATTAACACCAGCACCATGGCGTTTTCAAGCAGTAGCTGAAGGCATTTTCAGAGGAATGGAATTGCTGGCAGAATATTTGGTTGTAAATTTGGGATTGGCATCATTGAAACAGTACAATGATTCCACTGTTTTGCCTGATAAGATCATTTCTCTGAAACTGGATTGTGAGAGCAGGGCTCAAAAGATTTTTAATCTTATTTTGTTGGATATCCTTCCTGAGTTTGACATTGTACTGTACATGCTGTCACAGGCAGCTTTACACTACTGTCGCTCCATCCATGCCCCATACATGCAGAATGTATTTAGATGTCTTCCTCTAGGTCTGCAAGTGAATCCAGACAGCATAAGGGAGATCAAATATTGATAGACCTGAGATTGGGATGTTGCATGAGGACTATAATGAAGTAACTCCTTACTTTCCCTTCTCAGCAATCAGCCTTTGCAAAATTAAATTCCCTACCCTATACGATTCTAACAACCTGAGATATTATTTGTTTCCGTTAAGGTGGCTTGCTTTAGTTCATTTTGATATAAGATAGTGAACCAAGGGGGGGAAAATGCAGGCTAAGTGCACTTGTTCTAAATTTTAGGCTGATTTTGATCAGAATCTTGCTACTGATTAGATTCAAATAAATGAGGTTGCTTAAGCTCAATGTGGGAAATTGTACTCCTGTAATTATTAAGCATAGCATGTGCTCATAAATATAATATATATGCATGTGTTTCACTTGTCTTAAGAAATGAAACTGGACAGGTGGTGCTGGGCCCATTGCTGTTTGCAGTTTATATCAACAATTTGGATAAGAATGCACAAGGCACCGATAGTAATCTTGCAGATAACACTAAAGTGGGCGGTATCGTAGAAAGTGAAGATGGTTATCAAAAAATGATTGCAGGATATTAATCAGCTAGGCAAGTGGGCTGAGGAATGGCAAATGCAATTTAATGCAGATAAGTGTGAGGTGTTGGATTTTGGGGAAGTCAAACCAGGCAGGACCTTCACAGTGAATGGTGGGGCACTGGGGAATGTTGTAGAGCAGAGGGATCTCAAAGTACAGGTACATAATTATCTGAAAGTGGCATCGCAGGTAGATAGGGAGGTCAAGAAGCCTTTTGGTACATTAGCCTTCATCAGTCGAGGTACTGAGTATAGAAGTTGGGATGTTATGTTACAGTTGTACAAGACATTGGTGAGGCTGCATTTGGAAAATAGCGTTCGGTTTTGGTCACCCTGCTATAGAAAGAACATCATTTAGCTGGAAAAGAGTGCAGGGAAGATTTAAGAGGATGTTGCCCAGAGTCAAGGGCCAGAGCTAAAAGGAGAGGTTGGGCAGGATAGGATTTTATTCCCTGGAGCACGAGATTAAGTGGTGATTTTATTGGGTATATAAAATCCTGAGGTGAGTAGATAGGGTGAATGCAATGAAGGGGGGTCAAGAACCAGAGAACATGGGTCTATGCTGAGGGGAGACAGATTTAATAGAACCTGAGGGGGAACATTTCCACACACAGGGGGGTGGGTACATGGAACGAGCTACTGCCAGTGACAATAGTTGATGGAGGTACAATAACAACAATTAAAAGACATTTGGACTAGTACATGGATAGGAATGATTTCGAGGGATATGCCATACGCAGACGAATGGGACTAGCTAGATGGGACATCTTGGTTGGCATGGATTGTATCTCTGATTCTATATGGTTAGTAAGTTGGTTGGTATTTTGTCTCCTATACGGTGAAAAGCTTTGTTTGCATGCTATCCAGTCAAATCATACTATACATGAATACAATCAAGTCATACACAAGTACAACAGGTAGTGCAAAGAGGAAAATACCCTAGTGCGGAATTTATGTTATGGCATTATAACAGATGACATATTGGAGGTCTTGTGAATAGTGAGGAAAGTTGTCTGTGGCTACAACAGGATACAGATCGGATGAATAGTTGGGTAGAGCATTGGCTATTAGAATTTAATTCCAAACAACTTCAAGTTGATGGGTTTTGGGAAATCAAATAAGGAAATGTTGATAAACAGAGGGACGTTGTAGTTCATCCATAATTCCCTGAGCATGGCGCTAGATCGATAGGATGGTGGAGGCAGTGTGCAGCATGCTTGCTTTCATAGGTCAGGGCATAGAATATAGAAGTTGGGACATTATATTGCAACTTTAGAATACACTGGTTAGACAACACTTGGAGACCTATGTATAGTTCTGTTCGCTACACTGGGGGAAGGATATGGTTGTGCTGGAGAGAGTGCAGAGGATACTCACCAGTTATGTTGCCAAGAGGAAGTAGTTATGGGGAGAGATTGGATCGGCTGTGTTTGCTTTCCCTGGAGCAAAGGAGCTGAGGTGAGCTATGTCCTGATGGAGGAAGACGCATACATAGGATAGATAGTCAGAATCCTTTTGTCCATGGTAGGAATATCAAAAACAAGAAGGCATAGCTTTAGGGTCTGAAGGCAAATGATTTGTGTACACAGTTCTTAATGTCTGGAAATCACTCCCAGAGGTGGTATTAACTACAGTCGCTATGTTTAAGAGACATTTAGACAGAAATTTGAAGAAGGAAACTGACCTAAAACAGGCAAATGGGATCAGTCCAGATGAGCAAAAAGGTTGCCATGGATGTGGTGGGCCGAATGGCCCATTTTTGCGCTGTGCAACTTGGGGGATGCTGAGAAGAGTGGTGATAGAGGATCGGGAGTGAATGCCAAACAGTTTTCAGAATTATAAGTGCTATAAATTACACTGTAATTATTGCATAATTAAATATATATAAATAACATTGATTTAGTGCAATTAACAGTATTGAAAAACGCATTTAATAACGGTATGGCAAAGGCAAATTTATAATCAGTGAAACAATTAAAAATCATTGCATAAACAGTAAAATATTGACACCACGTATTTATAAATGGCTTAACTTGATGTTTAGTTAATCCGCATGTCAATCATTAATCGTTTTATTTGTAATTTTGTTGTCCAGGATTATGGGCTTAATGCTGAAGCATTCCAAGAGATGGTGAACGGCTGTCCAAAGCGGGTGCTGGAATTAACTGTTAACTGCTGCAGGGTGTGTGTAATTTACCATTTGTCAGCATTTTGCCCCACTTCTGAACATCACAAACATGCAGCCACTACTGAGGAGTAGTTTTTCTGTGTCTCACTGATGATGCATTTATCATTGTCAAGAGTTGTGTTTCACAAGGAAAGTTTAAAACATACTGTTCAATATTCTTGACAGTTCCATATCCTCAATGAACATGTCCAGGTGAAAGGAAGATGGATGGTTAGGATGGATATTTTATCCTGCAGGCTGTAATAACTGGTTTAGATCATTTATAATCCTCTTTTAGTGCGCAACATCAGCAAGCCAAATGGATTCAAATAAAAGGACAAACTTTTGTAAGTCTTTAAACAAAGATCCCCCTCAATTAAGGCATTATTACAGTTGTAGGTGGTATCATGGAGATAATTTACAGCAATGAGTATTATTTATTCTGTGATGAGGCGTGACGCTGTTCTTCTCCATCCAACGTGGCTGCAGATGAAGGGGCAGAGAAACATGAATTTTAGGAAGGTAGACAAAAATGCTGGAGAAACTCAGCGGGTGAGGCAGCATCTATGGAGCGAAGGAATAGGTGACGTTTCGGGTCGAGACCCTTCTTCGGACTTTTAGGAAGGTCAGATGATGTTACTTTTCCCATCTATTCCTATCCATGGATTTGGAATATAGGCTTCAATAAAAGGACAAATAGGTCACTGTCCATGACGTGCATCAATAGATTGCACTGTGAAGAAAGTGGCCCCAAATAATCATTTTTAAAATGCTGCATCGAGTTTCAGCAAGGTGGTCATGTCTGATCTCTTTTGGGTTTGCACAGCATCTTTTCACATCAGTATACATGGAGAGGGACCACAAGGGTGGTTACGAAGGTTGTGTGCCAAAATTGTGTATTATTACTTGTGTCTGCATGCGTGCCCAGATTATCGGTGTGTCCCTGTGAGTTTGTGTGCGGTCTCAGTTCGTCTTCGACTTTCTTGCCTTATCTTTGCACTAAGACCTCAGTCTGTCAGGTCATGTGCTGGTTGTTTCGCACTGGCTATCCCACTCTTGAATTCATGCACAGGGATTAGTTCCACTTAGGGATACAGCAAGGAAACAGGCCCTTCGCCTCACCGAGTTCACGCCAGCTCTCGATCACCTGTTCCCACTAGTTCCAAGTTATCCCACTTTCCCATCCCCACTTACACACTGGGGGCAATTTACAAACCCGAGAGGCTTTGGGATGTGGGAGGAAACCGGAACTCCCGGAGGAAACCCACATGGTTACAAAGAGAAAGTGCAAATTCCATTTAGCACCCAAGGTCAGGATCGAACCCGGGTCGCTGGCGCTGTGAGGCAGCAGGTCTACCAGCTGCGCCACTTTGTAGCCCCTTTCCACTCGTTTAGAAATGGGGTGGAGGGGAGTCATCCTGGACCCCAAGGAAGTGCTTAAGCACCTGATATATCAGGATAGTTTATGTAAAGGAAATGTAAATATGTGTCCAATAAAGAAAATATAATTCAGACCATGCCCTCTGCTCTCATCCCCTGCAGATTGATGCCTTTAAGAGGCCATCCTTCACCGAGTTACTGGACCAACTTGAGGATGTAGCCGAAAGTTTGGAAGCAAACAAAGACGTTCAGATCCCTGTGTGAATCTGTCAGTGCTTAACTCGGCCACAGGGCCTTAAGTGAGTGATAGCAGTCACTGTTATCATATTAACTAGAGGAAAAATGGATCTGTGTTCTACAGGAATTGGAGAAGTATTTGAAAGGGCTGACTTTTGGATAATAATGAAAGCGCACGACATCAGTTTGTGAGCCATCACGGGGGAGAAATCCAGACTCCAGGAATTATGTTGCTGACTTAACTGTCCTTGGGCATCTCTCCCTCACTGGAAACTAAATTGAAAGAGATGTATAATGTGCAACCACTTTGCTATTGTGTGATTTACACTGTTACCTAAAATCCATATCATCATAATTTCATTTAAGTACATTTGTAACATATTTCAGACAATAGCAGTCATTTAAAGAAAAATGCCAATGTAAATTTTCATTCTGGGTTACTGGGCAGGTAAGTGTTTTCATTCATTACAACGCACCTGTCGGGCTGATCTGTGCATCGTTTATACTGTTCTCATACTGAAGGCAACTTTTGAGAATTGACTAATCTTTGTTATTGGTGAATTTACTGTGCAAATATCTTAGTATGTACTCTAATCAAATCACCCGCAATATTTTTTCATTAGAGCTGCTTATTTTGAATAATTTTAACCTCGAATCAGAACTTGTAGCAAGATCAGACATTACACAGGCAACATGTCCTGAAAATCTGTTTTGCTCAAAACAGAATCTCTACCAAGGTTAAGCAATAGAGTTGTATTTTAGTCCATCTTAGCACATTAAACTCAAATCCGGTTCTTGTCTAAGAAAGTGCTTCACCCATAATCAATTGTTCGAGGAACATTTCAGTGGGTTTGAATTTCCACATGGGTCTATCAGTCAGGTGCCTGGAGATATAGTCTGAACCCCATTCAAGCCAACTTTGGGAACATCACTGAATAGCCGAATTCTAGTGGATTCAACTTTTGAATCCAATACTGTTTACCCGTGTTGCCTTAACAAGCTATGCCTTGTCCTTCCTGGTGGATGTGAGCTGAAGTAGGTAACATTGTGCCCTACAGATGAATGAGTAGAAGAAAATATTCCCAAGTCAAAATTTACAATGTGCTTCAAAGTGTCATTATGATGAAATGCGTCTGGTTTTCAATGAAAGAACAGTTCATTAGTGTATCAAACTGACATCCTACTTTGTTCAATGACAACTCAGTGGGCATAATAACAATCAATCAAACCACTGTTACGCATATATTTTGGAAACTAATTACGTGAAAATATGGCATTGGCCTACCATATTAATTGATGTTGATCACTCGTATTGATAAATTATGACAAATGATTAATATTGACTTCAATTGATCCATCAATTTCTCGCAGTCCAAATGTAATCTTGTGGTTCTGTTGAATATGGCTGCGATATGCTGAAGTCAAGGGGAGAATCTTCTGCCACGCTTGGTTATTTAAAAACTAGCAACTCTGTGACTGCAGAAAGCCCCAAAGCCCTTAAGTATAGTTTGAAATGTTGACCCTCCATGAAAAATGAGTTCTCTCCTTTGCACACCAGAAAGCTATGCAGGCATAAAAGCTAGATAATTGTTTTAGAAGATAAATGTTGTATGAGGGAGAAGTAGTGGCAAAAAAAATGGACTGAAGGGTATTGCCATTTGAAATCTCTAGGCCTGGGCCATATTAGTTAATATAGTTTAAATTAATGGTGTTAATAGCTTTAGCAACTTTGAGCTAGGAAGGGAGCAAAACAACAAGCTTCCCACCTGAGGTTATAGAGGCCTGGCTGCTTGAAGTGCAGGAGTGAACTGGGCAAGGGCAGCACTGGGTTTGAACAAGGTGCTGTGAACAATCAATGTCAGAATGACACAAATGGCAACACTCAATGGAGATATATGGAGCAGCCAGCAGTTGTGCGCACGGAACAGGCTTATTTCAGCTTCTCGAGAGGACAAGGTAGGGGTGATGATGAGCACTACTAATATTTTAAGATTACCATCAGGTGGAGATCAGTTACCATCAAGCAACCACTGAGTGAACAACTGAGTTAATGACCTTCATGGGGACTGTTCAAGCTATGTCACAAGATGCCTCAGCAAAGTGGTGGGCATTTTGTGCAGATTGCAGATGGACGTTGAATGGCCTGGTGCCACTTTGATGGCCCAATTTTCTGGATTCAACTGACAGCATTTCAAATGGTGCAAAACCTTTGCCACTGTTGGATTGTGCCTGTGTCCCTATTGTGATCACTGGATGGATAACACGTTGTTTTTCATGACTGACACTGTACAAATCTAACTGTTGAAAGTAAAGAACAGGAATAGTTATTCTCCAGTTCCAGAAGCAACTCTCATTTAACACTTTTGACTATTGATTTTTTTCTTCTCTTATGCTATTCATCACAGGACATATGCAAATTAAATGTTCTTGGATATTTCTAATGTTGATTGGAAAAGTAAATTTGTAGTATTCAAATACATAGTGCAGGACTTGGCTCTTATGAAGTATTTGAAAAATGGAGAGAAACAACATATTTCTTAATTGCAGTATTTTCTGCGTCGTTTCACTTTGAGGCCGAACAATTCAGAGTTACTCAGATATAATTTCATTTGCAACAGAACCATTTTCATGTGTGTCAGACTGATTAGGGGAAACCTTGCAGAGCACATTTTTAAAAAACTCAAAGCTGATTTGTTTAAAATATCAGCAGAGGCATTACCTCATGGGTAGCCAGTGCTGGTGGGCATTGGGCTTTGTGTGCTCTGCATTGCCCCACGACAATGTTTCCTTGGTTAGATTGAATAGTTGAAGCAACTTGCTTCATAGAACCTGGGCCCTTTATACCCAAGATGGTGGGGAAATTCAAAAAAACATTCAGGAAAGGCCCTTTGAGCTGACATTGTGCCCTTTTATCGGCTGGCTCAGCACCAACAGAGACAGAAATGTTTTGTATCTGCTGCCTCAGTGTGAAAATTAATACCAGTAGGGACCATTTTTTTAAAGCTTTAATGGATACTAACTGCAAATCTAAAATTAACATAGGGAGCTTCTTTTTAACATGGAATCTGTCTGAGCCTTAAAAACCATCAGAGGATAGTTTTAGTCCAGCCATAAAGAACCTAAATATATGAGAAAATGGCTTAACATTTCTACGCATAAGATGCCTTAAGACCTATCAGAAACTAGTTTAGGAAGAACCGCAAAACTGGTTGAAGGAGTAGGTGTGTGGAGCATTAAAGTGCTACATTCTTTGTGCTGTACAGATTTCATTTCAAGAGTATTTAACTCCGTTCTTTCTGTATGCCAAGTAGTCAGTATGTGCTTTTGTTACTTATTTTAAAGAGTTTAATCACACATTTAATTTTATTCTCTTTTTCATGTTACATTTATTTATAGTTATGAGGTTATTTTTGGTACCTTTGTCAATGAGTGAATGCTGCATTTTTCTACACAATGTACAGGGCAGTTGACAGATGGTGTATATAGACAATATGAATGCTTTCTGATTAAAGCATGTGGTTTGATCAATATCTGCTGGTTTTAGATGGTGCTAAAATATTGGAAACTGTTATAGAGATCTGAACTTGTCCAAGCAACTGCTTTTTAGCTTGCGTTTGTCTTGTGCAGTAAAAACCTTGAGCTTCTTGATGCATGTTATGAAAAATGCTTAATCATGTATATTTTGTTAAGATAAATATTAGTTTGCAGTCTTAGTTACTTAAAAAATAAATTCAAGTAAGGGCAGTAGGCAAGGACTGCGATGGGCTATTCACCCCTTCGATACGTATAATAGCTTTAAAACAATAAAGTTTAACTGAAAAGTATGTTGCATTTCTACATTTTGTTTATTTACTGCAAAGGTGAAGCTGTTCATGGTAACTAGTGAGTATCAAGAATCCACTTTACCTCTGGAAAATAAATAAATGGGATTAATATTGGAAACTTCTTCTTGAGTATGGCGTGCATAGCCTAAAATTGTAAGACAACTTGTTCTGTTTGATCTTCGGTTTGTGCACGCCAGGTTGATTGCATTCGTCGAAACAGGGTGGACCATGTGAAGGTTGCAATCTCCCACCCCAATATTGGAATAGTACAAAGGGATAAAGGTTGATGGTCAGTGCCGACTCGAAGGGCCAAAGGGCCTGTTCCCATGCTGCATATCTTTGACCCTATGACTCTTTAACATTATCGTTGGAAATATAGCCATTGTAAATTTCAGGTCTGTCATAGAAATGTTTCTGGCAGCAATCGCCATCCAAAATCCATTTCTCACTCATGAATGCAGGAGGACCCTTGACCTAGCTCTGCCATTCAATAAGATAATCACTGAACTGATTGCAATCTCATCTCCTGCCTTCCCCAGTAACCTGTCCCCACTCCCTTATCTATGTCTGTCCTAAAGTATTCAGATTCTCCTTCCACTGCCCTTGGACAAGGAGAGTGACCCTCCAAGAAAAATGAAGAGCCTTCTCACTGACTTTTATGATATAACTCCAGAAGGAAATGGGAACCTTCCATGTGGCATTATAGACTTCCTTTCTATTGGGAAGTTTCAATCAGACAAATGTGGCACTTTATGAATCATCAAGCAGCCTTCTTTTGGAAATGGTGAAGATGTGTAGGATAACTTCAAAAATCAAAACTTTCCTCCACAATATTAAAAGTATCTTAAGACAAATTGTTAACTTGAAGAACTGAATGCAAAGTAGGGAAGTTATGCTTCAGTGGAACAGAGCATTGGTGAGACCACAACTGGAGTTCTCTGTACAGTCGGGACAAGAGATTGCAGGTGCTGGAATCTTGAGCAAAAAAGTGCTGGAGGAACTTGGCATGTCGGGCAGCATCTATAAAGTCGAGTGGGCAGACATCATTTCAGGTCAGGATCCTTCTTCAAACTGATGGATCCCAACCTGAAATGTTATCTGTTTATTTCCCTCTACAGATGCTGCCTGACCCTTTGAGTTCCTCCAGTACTTTGTGTTTTCCCTCAAATTTCCAGTATACGGTTAACCCGAGTGTGAAAAGGCCTACTGCCTTACCTGATTTGCATGCTTTTGTCATGGTGCTGTTGTCAATGGGCAAACCTTAGTCACTGAAGTTTTAAAGAAAGTCGGCTCTGTGCCCGACATTTGTTAAACTGCCTTTGTCTCAGCAACTGGCTCCAGCCGTTCTTGGATGTGTTACTTTCCTTCCTTATCTCTTTTGACCACAGAAGGTCTGGGGTTGAAGGGGAAGGGGCTGCTTATAGAGTGGAAGATTTCTCTAATACATTTATGAAAATTATAGATCTGGAGTCTGTGACCGTTGTCTACTTGGAGAAGAAAATAATGGTTGTTTTTAAATTGACAGTTTAGGAAAAGCAAGGTGGTATTTATGATCTCTGTTCTTAAGTGGAAGTGTGCTACTGTGAATTTTTTTAAATTTATATTTTGCATATTTATCACAAGTTCAGATTAAATTAACAATGTTTACTTTTTTTGTGTATATACTAAGCATTCTGGGAGGAACATATTCCAATGTCTAATTACAGATATTGTTCAAAAAATGATTAAAACGTATTTTATCGGCTACATTGGGAATGGAGGGCATGAGTTTAAACACTTTCCAGCTAATTTCATGAACCCTATCCATTGGAATCCTTGGCAGAGACAAAGCATTGTACTGAATTCCTGGACACCTTTAATAACAAAGTTCTATTGAGGATGACACACTGTTCTTTAATAAACAAGGTAATAGATGTCACCTTTGATTCTGCAACGATGACAACCTTGAGAGCCCAATATAAACAACATTCTGTGGGTGGAAAAACAATTTGGCAGAGGGGGTAAAATACTATTCCATAAAAGCAAAGATAAAAGCTGCTGGAAATATCGGAAATGCACTGGGTCAGGCAACATTCAGAGAGAGGAATAGTGATTCAGGTTGGTGACCTTCAGAAATGCTTTGAGGTATTAACCCTTTCTTCCTCAACATACTTTACTGGGCCTGCTAAGTATTTCCAGCTCTTTTTTTAATTTCCAAATCTTCACATATATCAAATAAGCTTTTGTTTGCAACCTAAGTGTCAATTATCATGTTGACCATTCTACATTATCAGGCAGACAGGAAACATAACTCCCATGGTTCACTAAGTTATGAAAGTAGAGTAATTACAGTCATTTTCCAAAGTCCGAGGCTTTCAGTTCTATCACTGCTCCCAGCTGCCTGAATTGCTGCCTGAATTTGCATGACCTTCATACCATTCAACGGGTTTCTGGAAACTACATCAGAGTTCATTGTAAGCAGCTCGAGAAAGGCAATTGACTTCACTGTGACTAGCTGAGCAAATATTAAATTGATAAAGGAAACACAACAACATTTTGTAACCATGGTTTTGTTTGTTGAGTAAGTTAAAAGCAAAACTTGGTTCAACACCAACCAGGGAGCTGGATGGGTTCCAAAATAATTGACCCAGAATGCACAGGTTCACTAAATGGTTTATGCTGGATACAAAATGTGGATTGTTTCTATGCAACCTAACACTTGGTTAGGGTTTGAGCAAAATCACATATATTCATCAGTCCTGCTGCGTGTGTGTGTATTTTGAATAAAGAACGCTTGTGTTTCATCATTCCCAACTGGTCCTATTCTAGCAGTGCCAATAAAACCCTAATGTGCAATTTTGTAAAGATTAATGGAGCTAAGAAGAGAAAACATAAGTGAACAGATTTCTTCAGGCCATGAACCATCTTAGATACCCATTAGTTTCCATTAAGGTTTAGTTTTATGGGAAGGTAATTCCATTGAGAGTCTTTAGAAGAAGTAATGGTCTTCAGAAGAGGTGATCTGAGCCATTTTTCAGCTCGTTAATGGCTTCCATTGCAAAGGCAATTAAACATTTAGATTTTGTTTTTAAATCTGAAAGCAATATCTGAAAGCAAGTAAATACACTGAGAAACTGCTGATAAAGACAGCCGAAACCGAAATCTACACTACTGAGTTAGCATCTCCCAAATCCATGGTCTCTCCCACTGCGAAAGACAGGACCTCGAGAACACCACCATTATTCCCTTTCCAGTTTCATCCCCATCTTCATTTAGAGTTAGATTACTGTTCTTATGGCAGGACCAACATTTGGGAACCCCCTGTCCAACAGCACTGTGAGACTCTTCTTCAGAAGGAATACAGTGGTCCAAGAAGTTCCCTCATCACCATCTTCTCAAAGATGTTTAGGGATGGGCAATAAATGCTGGCTTGTTAGTGATGCCTGCATCCTGGCAATGAATAAACATCATAAACACGGATAAACATCATAAATAAAAATTAATAAGATGGGTGTGTATTGTCCGACAGTGTTCAAAACTAAATAGTGGCATTCCAACAATTGAAAGATAATTTGTCGTCTTCTTGCGTTTGGCGTGCACAGCCTAAAGTTGTAGGACAACTTGTTCTATTTGATCTTATTAGATTGTGCACACCAGGTTGATTGCATTTGTTGAAACAGGGCGGACCACGTGAAGGTTGCAATCTCCCACCGCAGATAATTTGTGTGTCTGCATATATGGGCGGAGTAAAAATCTGCTGCTTATGCCACTGAGCAAGATTTTAAAATCATCTCTCTCCATTCATATGGCTGTCATAGCTAGATTAAAGCTGATGGATGAAAACTCAACCCATGTTCCTGAAGAAATAGCAAATGCCTGAGACAATCTCAGAACAATGGGGAAAAGGATGATGCATCTTAGCAAGGGTACCTTTCCACCAGAGAGGGGAGCAGGAAGAATTTAGCTGAGACCACCTTTGTCAGATCTGGATATGTTAACAGTTCTAAAACTCCTCCTCAATTTACTTGGCTGCCTGGTCAGCACAAAGCCATTGCAGAAAGATTTAAAAGCCAATGAGCAACTCTTAAAACCTTTCAGAACTTTGAAATGAATTAACCATAATATAATTCAGCCTTCTGAAACTGGCACTGATTGTCTCATTATCAAGTTGCCTAGAGCAACCATGTATCATAAGCATTGAAAAAATGATGGCCAAGATTCAAGCTACTGGTCCTCAAAGCTCATTACGAAGGTTAAATGAACCTGCAGTTTCTTATTACACCAAAGTCATTGAGAATGATTCATGTGTATTATTGATCGTTGTAATAATACACCAACAGTACGTATACGTAAAGCAATATCGGACTCACCAGACTTCAATTAACATTCCTTACCAAGAAACTAATTTCTCAACCCTACGAATTCTAATTATTCCCTACCCTGACAAAAGAAAACAGGTTCTGATGGAAGTTGAAGTTGCACTGGTCGGGGTACTGTCCATTTAGGACACACTTCATTAACACAATTACATAAAAAGATCTTAAAATGGATGTGCATCATCCGCCATAAAAGGCTTACTAGTGTGCCAGTTCTCTCTCTCGTGGGCTTCCTGTGGACATTGGAGAAGATGAGTGAAGAGGGAAGGGGTGTGGAGCAGTGGTTGGAGCCCTGATCAAGGCCTAGGTGAGTTTACCAGGAGTGGGTGTCTTGGATAGAATTATCGACTGGCTGAAGATCCCCATTTTGTGGAGGTCTGGTTGGCGTCATGGCAGTGAGTAGGAAATTGATACCCTGAAAAGACACATGGAGCTTGAAGGACAGGGGATCAGGAATGAGACTTGACATAAAGACACAAAATGTTGGAGTAACTCACCGAGCATTTCTGGAGAAAGTGGATCTGCAACATTTTGGGTCAGGACCTTAAATGTCCCAACCCGAAACATCGCGTATCCATGTTCTGCAGAGATGCTGCCTGACCCACTGGGTACTCCAGTACTTTGTGTTTTTTGTTCAAGATTCCAGCATCTGCAATCCCTTGTGAGACTTACTATGATTGTTCCTTCTTCCGTCTGAAGAAGGGTCTTGACCCGAATCATCACCTATTCCTTTTCTTCAGATATGCTGCCTGACCCTCTGACTTACTCCTGTGTTTTGTGTCTATCATCAGTTCCTCAGAATTACCTGGTTTAATGTCTCCTGCCACACTGGAGTCTTGCTCAATGAAATATATAATTTGTATTCAGCCCATGTGAAAATCATATCGGCCGCAACTTTAGTTTAGTTTAGTTTAGAAATACAGCACCGAGTCCACGCAGACCAGTGATTCCCACACTTTAGCACTATCCTACACGCACTAGGGACAATTTTACATTTATACCAAGCCAATTAACCTACAAACCTATACGTCTATGGAGTGTGGGAGGAAACCGAAGATCTCAGAGAAAACCCACGCAGGTCACGGGGAGAACGTAAAAACTCCGCACAGACAGCACCCGTAATCAGGATCAAACCTGGGTGTCTGACACGGTAATGTAGCAACTCTACCGCTGCACCGCCGTGCCGCTCCAAATAACATTGAAGTTTCTTCTTTTTGCCTAGTTAAGTGAACCTGCGTGGAGTGCACCAACTATTAAGTACATAATCCTGACCGACATTCTTGTCTGAAGTTCTTTACTGCTGCAGTTTTTAATTAATTTTGGGATAACAATTTTATTAAAATATTGGTCTGGACACAGGAACAGACAAATTTCAGGACAGGTACTGATGAGTTTTGGGATCTCTGAGAGGATTCAGAAGGCCTGAACAAGCAGGCAGAACACTGCCAACAATTTCCCTGCTGCTCTTTCCCTGAATCCGTCATGCTGAGATTCCCAGCATTGATGCTTGAATCTGCATTTGGCTCCTGTACCAGATCTTGCCATGAATGGGGAGCGTATGGCTGTGGGGGAGATTAAGGCATGTGAACACTTTCAACTACATTTTTTTAATTGGGGAATGACCAATGTGCTGAACAAAAGACTCTTAACCAAGGTTTAGTACAACTTAATCTTTATTAGCACTCGATTATTTAAGCATGCATGCAAACCACTGACCTACTAACTTCTCATTTGATTTACTGTTCCAGCTTATCGCTTCTTACACTAACTCACAAGACTCATGGCATGGACTCAAATACTACCCAAGTGAACAAATTGACCCAATTCAGTCTGCTGTTAGCTTGGCAGTCTCTGAGCTTCAAACTAAGGGCCCTCCTTTCATGCGAAGGTTGCTCGCAAGTTGTTGCGCCCAATGTCTCTTCTTTTGTGTAATTTTCCTCATCTAAGGACTGAATAAACAAAGCATCTTTTTGCCAATATCAAGCTGGAGAGCTCTTAATTATAATTTTGCTTGTTCATATTTTCCTACTCATCATGTAGTCCCTTTGCAAAATTGCCATTCCCGACACCTTATCTTTTCTGCGCCGTTTCCACAAGGTCACATCACATAGCCATAAAGTTATCTTCACCTATGCTTTCACCAGATATCAATACTTACTTACTTTTTACTTACTGTCTATTATGCCTCCTGGCATGTAGGGCAGCAACGAAGGTCCTCCACTCAGTAGTGTTGATTCCTTCAGTTGCTGTTTTCGTAACATATTTGTTTTACGAGGTAGGGTTGTTAGCCCTGTGCTCAACCTCCAACCTGGAGGACCAGTGGATCACTCTTCGTCTCGCCTCTACCCTTCGACCTGTCCAGCATGGGAGACCCTAACAGGAGACGAATCTCCCGCTGGCATAGCTCTAGGGGTCACTGAGACACACAAGCTCCCCGACCACGACAAGGTTGCAATCCAATGGGGAGAGATATCAATAATGTAATCTTTTTCTCTATGCTTCTTTGCTTTTGCTATCCCAGCCTTTCGCTCTGTTCCACTCGCACTCTTTTTTTTGCTTTCTCTGTCTTTGTCTCTCCTGCTCTCTGTCTCACGCTCTCTGTCCCTCGCACTCTCTCTCTGTCTCTGCCGCTCTCTGTCCTTCCTGCTCTCTCTCTCCCACTCTCTGTCTCTCCCACTCTCTGTCTCACGCTCTCTGTCTCTCGCACTCTCTCTCTGTCTCTCCCACTCTCTGTCTCTCCTGCTCTCTGTCTCTCGTGCTCTCTGTCTCTCGTGCTCTCTCTCTATTGCGCTCTCTGTCGCTCTTTCTAACAGCATCCTCCCAGTTGTCTGACACAGAAAGGGAAAGCGTTGCATATAAAACGTGGAAATGAGTTTGGTCACCATGTTGCATTGTTCAAGTTCATTTGGCTAATCCTCCTCCTGGAAGCAACTGTCAAGTTTTATATCACATCATTCTGCGTTCCAGTGACAAGGCCTTGAAAACTGTGCTGGGGCCTGATCTCCAGTGTTGAAACTTGGTCTCCCTGCTGGAGCTGATGATCGGTACCAGGGCCTGGTCTTCTTGCTGGGACAGTCTCCTTGCTGGGACCAGATCTCTGATACTGGGGCTTGGTCTCCGGTCTCTGTGCTGGGACCTGGTCTCTGTGCTGGGCCATGGTCTCTGTGCTGGGGCCTATTCTCAATTCTGGGACCTGGTCTCCGTGCTGGGCCATGGTGTCTGTGCTGGGGCCTATTCTCAATTCTGGGACCTGGTCTCCGTGCTGGGGCCCGGGCTCTGTACTGGGACCTCGTCTATGTTCCTCGTACCTGGTCTCTATGCTGGGGCCCGGTCATATCTGGATCAATTGAATGTCAGAAAATCTGCTCCTGTCAGAGCACTATCCCAACTTTCCTCCTGACCAAGATTAGTCAACTCATGTGAGACCATTCCACACCTGTGCTAGCTACGGTCAATCACCACCGATCCATTGAGTGATGTTGCTTTAAATATTTTCAGATTGAATACAAATTATGTGGCCCATGTCTCTGCCCAGTCCCTTGTCCCTACACCTATTGCTGCCCAATCCCCTGCTCCTGCCCCAGGCCATGTCCCTGCCCACTCCACTCCAAAGCCCCTAACCCCATTTGTCCTAGTCACAAGCTTCTAGCTGCTGGCAGCAAGGAGCGTGGAATGTGTAATACAGGAGGAGTTAACACGTGTACAATCATGGCCAGCATCTACACAAAGACTGCTGCAAGACACATCCAATGCACATCACACATTTATCCCTTGTCATTTTCCTGACCACCCTTACACTATTAAAATTACTAGAATCGGGTCAATGAATTAACTACAGACAGCAGAAAGAAATGTATTTGAGTACAACTTTTCCATTTCGTCATCTTAACTTATTGTATATACACTTATGAATTGGCAAGCCACTTGCCAAGACATTGTACATTGTGTTGTCATTCACAGACTCCGTGACTTGTCCATTAATATCAATTAATGGCTGCCTCTGAATCAAACTGCACCAAAGAGCTTCATTTGAATTATCAGATAAAATTTCAAATTGAATCGTATGAGGGAGTAAAATCGAAAGTTCCCATGGGGCAAAAGTAACGGGGAAGGCCAATAGGTTAATTGGATGCTGGGAATTATCTCTTAAGTGTTAAAAATAATCATAGGGAAGTTGAAGAGCAAGTAGAAAAGAGAACAGGTTGCAGGGGTGCAGGGAAGAAAGGAGACGGAAATGGGACTGATGAAATTGTTCCTCTGGAGCTAGTATTCACCTAATGGGGTGAAAGGCCATCTTCAGTGCCATACATTTTTATGAGTATACCATCACGGTTGCACATTATGAGTTGGATGTACATGGGGACGTAGCAGAATTGGGGGTTAATTAGTAACTGTACTGGATGATTAAAATGGAATTCTTTTTTGCAGCAAGTAGGATGCATATGGAGGTAGGATCATGGGAAGTGAAAAGCCTGGGCACATCCGGATTAGTGGCTCATTCAGATACACTCTCTGCAGCTTCACAGATGTCTTGTAATTCTACAGAGCAGAATTTATTTCCTATCAGTTTCATTTAAAAAAGTGTTTTGTAAAGCCAGTGGATGTGCAGATCTGTGTTAGAACAGAAGGGCATTATTGTGCAGGGAAACATCTTGCAAAACTGGTTCTAAAATTAAACAGAGGATACTAACAACAATTCCTTCTTCATATCACCGAATATGCTGAATTCTACATATTTCTCAGCTTCGTTAAACTTGCAGGTTTATATTTCAGCACAGAGTACACTTTGGCGATGCCAAAGCTTCAGTAGAATTTTTAGACTCAGCTAAATGGGATGATCCAGGAATTTTGTCTGAACAAAAAAAAAATTGAGAACAAAGCATCCTTTACATAATGACTACGAGACTGGTAGAAATGAAGCAGAAATAATCCATTCATTGGATTCACTCTGCATAGAACAAGACTATTCATTCGCAGTGCCTGTCGCAACTCTCTCTGCACGGTGCTGCTAAATATTGCAACCCAAACACTAAAGCATTCTCTCTGGGAGCCTACTATTGAATCTGCTTCCACTGCATTTTCAGGCAGCGCATTCCAGATCATAACAGTTCTTTATAGCAAAATAAATTTTCTTTTGCACATCACCTTAGATGTGCAAAGACTAACGTGTGCCCACTGCTTAACAGTATACTATACACTTCATCACCCAATTTATTCCCCTCGTGATTTTATGCAACTCTATAAGATCATTCATCAGCCTCCTGCATAAAGCCTGCCTCATCTACTTCCACTGGCATTTTGTTCCATGTACCCACAACCCCCTTTGTGAAAAAGTTGCCCCTCAGGTGCCTATTAAATATGATTTTTATTGATTCCGTGTCACATTTGTGCATGTAGTATCACATTATATTTTCTGCTTATCCTCTGCACTGTTTTCTGCTTCCTCCATGTTCTGGTAGCTTTTCTAATTAACAGACTTTCTCATGCATTGCGATCTGCCGTTTCCTCTTTTGCCACAGAGACTCATTCTGTGCTTCCAAAACATAAAATATAATCATGCTGCTTCATTATTTGTGGAAGCCTACTTTGACCTCAAAGAAGAGCTGAATAGGCGACGTATTAGGTCGGGACTATCAGTCAGCAGACTATCTATCCCCTCCACAGATACTGCCTGACCCGCAGAGTTCCTTCAGCACTCTGTGTAGGAAGGAACTGCAGATGCTGGTTTAAACCGAAGATAAACACAAAATGCTGGAGTGACTCAGGGGGACAAGCAGCATCTATGGAGAGAATGCTGCCTGAACCGTGTTTTGCTCAAGATTTCATCATCTGCAGTTCCTATATATTCTTCAAACAAGAACCCTGTTATTTGAGGTGATGAAAGCTGCAAGTTCAACACTTCACCCAATCACTTGACTTTCTTAAAGCGGGAAAAGTCCAAACATTTCAATGCACATATATCATGAACGTGGAGCTACAGTGTAACAAATTGGTTGGTAACACTTTACGAGTTATAACATTAACCAACTGCTCTCTGAGTGTGCATAGTTTTAACGTGAACATTACTAGAAGCTGAATCATTGGGCTGAACACAACATAGAGAAATGCCGTTGTCTATTTGTAAGGCCTTCTATTTAACAAAGCACCTTTGTGGTTTAATAACCAGCTACTCCCCAGTATATTAGAGAGTGCGATCCCGTTAAATGGATTCTGCTCAGAAAAGCTTGTTTTTATTCCCAGTGTCCATGTTGGATAAGGGATAAGAATTGACCATACGGCTCTATGCTTCAGATGGTCCCTGGGGAACACAGTGCCTGTTCATTGGTAAAGAGAGGACTACTTTGAACAAGAGAACAACTTTAAGGTACATATTACATATTATAATTCATTGCATTTGCTTCATCATTTTAATTAAGTGAGAAGTCCATTATTGCACTGCCAGCACGTCTGACAATTAAAAACTCTTGACATTATTTTTCATGTAATCTATTTTTAAATTGATAAATTGTTTCAAGTGATTTTTGTCACTTTCAAATGTTTCTGAATGTCAAATGTATTCAGAGATATTCTGAGCCTCCGACAGCAGATAAAGCTCTGGTGTGACCTGGCTCCCTATCGAGGTTTTCCCAGCTGTACTATTCAGGTGCAGCTTCTACCATTTGTTCTACCTTTAGGTGAAGTCGTGTTTCTCAGGAAGAGTAGTTGGAGAAGATTTGTGTGGAATATAACTGGGCCATTTGGGCCAAAAGGTCCACTTTGTTGTTCTGCTTTCTGTGACTGTAAACAGTATTACTTCAGAACTTGTGGTACACTGGTCTGTGGGAGGCAGGGAGGGTGAATCCAAAGATAGATACAAAGTGCTGGAGTAACTCAGCATGCCAGGCAGCATCTCTGGAGATAAAAGATGGGTGACGTTTCGGGCCTGGACCCTTCTCGAATCTGAAGAAGGGTCCTCACCCGAAACGTCACCCATCCTTTTTCTCCAGAGATACTGCCTGACCCGTGGAGTTACTCCAGCACTTTGTGTCTATCTAGGCTGAATCCTGAGGCAGTCATTAACAGCAGCGATACGTGGGCAGCTGGGCAAATGGGCACAGCTGCAACAGGAGAGATGGTGTGCTGTGGTTCAGATGGGGGTGAGGTGAGACCGGGTGTGGAGTGTGTTAGAGACAGCTGGAGATGTAGAGACCCACAGGGTGGCCATCGTGGTCCTGCCTGTGACCACGTCACTTCCCTCTAGATCCCAGCATCTGAGAACCTGAGAACTTCCAGATGTGAAATGACCATCAACGCCTACAGACGCACAACCTCTACTACGCAGAAAAACAAATTGTTCCTGATCTAATTACAAACTCAATCTTCTTTCGGGTTTTTTCCGTCCACGTCACATGCAGTTTTATCACAGTTCATTAACATTCATGGAAAAAAGATCAAAGATTCACTGTCTCAGTACTTCCAGAATTTATAATGAATGAATAGACTACAAAAACTGAAGGAGGAAAGTAATAGAGTTTAAAAGATGTCTATCAAAGAATAAATTATTTTAATCACGGCCTAATTTATTTATGGCAGACGTAAGCTTTGTTAAACATAGCAACCGGTAAAGATCAAAGGTTCTCTGATGGACTCCATCGTTTCAAGGATTATGAACATAAAACTAATTGATGGTGCCCCTGACTTGGTGCTGAACCATATTGCCTCTACTGTGTAGTCCTCCAGAGTCTAGTCATAAAGTCATCGAGTCATACAGAATGGAATCAGGTCCATTGGCCCATCCTTACAAAGGTGCATCACCTACACTAGTTCCACCTAACAATGTTTGGACCATATCCCTCTAAACCTGTCCAAATATCTTTTAAATGTTATACTAGGGGCGCCGCATGAAGGCTGCCTCTGCCTACAGTCTGTCCGTTTTTTCCATCTTTTTTTTATTTTTTATTTTGTTTAAAAGTATGTTGAGGAGGTTTCTTTAGTTTTTCTATGTGGGGAGAGGGTAGGGTAAGGGGGATACCGTCTCCCAGTCACCTGCTGGCGAGGATGCGACTATTCTCTGAGTCGCGTCCTCGCCCCCCTCCTCGCGGCCTACCAACTGGATTGGCGCGGCCTTTCCTGCCGCGGACCGGACCAGTGCTCAAGCAACGGCGGCGCAGCGCTGGGTATGTCGCGGAGCGGGAGATGCCTCACCTGGGATCGCCGTTTGAAGCTCCGGAGTGTTGGGCCTGCCGCAACAACATCGCGGGGCTGTGGTTTGAAGAGCTTCCAGCACGGGTGGCGCTGACTTCAACATCGCGGTGCCCTAGGGCCCTTTGCCGAGGGCCGCCAGCGCGGGTCTCCGCTCAGCGCGGCCTGTGGACTTCAGGAGCCGCGGACTCCGGTAGGAAGAGGCCGATTCGGAGGTCCAAGCCGCTGAGGTTGTTCTCCCGTTCCGACGTCGGAGTTCCATCATCCAGGCGAGAGGGCCTGAGCATCGGGCCACCTGTAGCGGCGACTGCGGAGGGCTAGGGAGGCCCCGACCATGGGTTTACATCAAAGAACATCAAAGAGGAGGATGACTGAACTTTGGGCCTTCCCTCACAGTAGGAAACTTTGATTCTGCTGTGCAGGGGATGTTTATGTTAAAATACTATCGTGTTTTGTTCTTTTTATATTGGTATGGCTATATGGTGACCCCAACTTTCACTGTACCAGTTGGTGCATGTGACAATAAATGTCTCTTGAATCTGGAATCTGGAATCGTGATAGTACCTGCCTCAACTATTTCCTCTGGCAGCACTTGCTGCTCCATATACCCACCACCCTTTGTGTGAAAATGTTGCTCTTTGGGTTCCTTTTAAATCTTTTCCCCCCCTCACCTTGAACCCATGTCTGCTGGTTCTTGATTCCCCTAGTCTGGCTAAAAGACTCTGTGTATTTACCCTATCTATTTATTTCATAATCTTACACACCTCTATAAGATCACTCCTTATCCTCCTGTGCTCCATGGAAGCAGTGGTACAGCTGGTAGAGCTGTTGCTTCACAGTTCCAGAGACCTAGCTTCAATCCTGGCCTCGAGTGCTGACTCTGTGGAGTTTACACGTTCTCCATGTGACCTTGTGGGTTTCTCCCTGGGTGCTTGGGTTTCCTCCCACAAACCAAAGACATGCACGTAGGTAGATTAAATAGGCTGCTGTAAATTGTCCCTTTTGATTGGGTGAGGGGTAGGAATTGATGGGAGGATAGGAGAGAATAATGTGGGTGAGGGTAGAATTAAGGTAAACATAAGTGGTTGCTGATTTGCTAGTAGGCTGAAGGGCCTGATTCCACATTGTGTCTCTCTCTGACTTACCATGACTTACCATGACTTACCGGAAAATGTTGGAATTTCTCAGCAGGTCAGGCAGCGTCCATGCAGACAGAAACAGATTTTCTGTTTCAGGTCAACAATCCGACAGCGCCAAAGACCCAGGTTTGATCCTGAGTACGGGTGCTGCCTGCTTGGAGTTTGTAATTTCTCCCTGTGATCATGTGGGTTTTCTCCAGGTGCTCCGGTTTCCTTCCACATTTCAAAACATGCAGGTTTGTAGGTTACTTGGCTTCTGTAAATTGCCCCAGGTTTACACGACATGGAGCTGGTGTATGGTCTGCATGGACCCGGTGGGCCTAAAGGCCTGTTTGCACACTGTATCTGTAAACTAAACTACACTAATAAGATGGGCTGGAGTCGCAACGGATTCTAATGGATCTAATCAGTTTGCTGTCTTACACACCAGGGGCAGTGAAATTTCTTGTTTGTACGAAGTTCATGAAGTAAACAGTACACATGATGATACTAGTTACAATAATAATAATTTACAAAGTGTAACATTTCAAACAGTTCCCCTTGATTAAGGAACGTACAACCAGGTTCTGCAATATCAGCATGTTTATTGTCTCCTGTAATGCACAATGTGTTTTTTGTATTCCTATCTAATTGAAAGGGATCTATTTGTACCTATTGTTTCATGGAATTGCATTCTGTTCTCTCTGATGAGGTCTTCCTTACATTGGTCATGGTACAAAATTGGCCACATTTATCTGCATCATCCAGAGATTCTGATATCAGCATGCAAATTCTTGGCAAATGTGACAGGACTTTAGTACAATGAAGGACTTATGTGGCTAAACAAAATGAAAGATCCTAATCAGTCAGAACCACAACACAGCTTCAGAATGTACACAAAAATGCTGGAGAAACTCAGCGGGTGCAGCAGCATCTATGGAGCGAAGGAAATAGGTAACGTTTCGGGCCGAAACCCTTCTTCAGACTGATAGGGGGTGGGGAGAAGAAAGGAAAAAAGGAAAAAGGCGGAGGAGGAGCCCGAGGGCTGGGGAAGGGGAGGAGACAACCAGATGGCTGATGCGTAGAGTTGGAGGGCAGGGGGGATCACAGAGATGGGGCAGTTAGAGAGTTGGTTGTGGAACAGTCTCCGGAGAGAGGAGGAGAACTTCTTCAAAGTAGGCATACCTTGACGAGATTTCGCAGTGGAGTAGACAAAGTGTTAAAGAAGGAACTGCAGATGCTGGAAAATCGAAGGTAGACAAAAATGCTGGAGAAACTCAGCGGGTGCAGCAGCATCTATGGAGCGAAGGAGATAGGCAACGCTTCCGAATGTTTCCCACACTCATTCCATGCTCCAACATGAAACGTATCTCAACAGCAAATCTCACTTTGTTTTCATGACTCAACGTTAAAGTGTAACAAATATTGGATGTAGTTGACCCTTTGGGCAGGAAGGTTGATGTTTCCAAAGCAAGTTCCAATCCAGGTGGTTGGAGAGACTGCACGGGAGTTTACATCCTTCAGGAGAGACACTGGATTTATCGAGACCTGATCTTCGTGTTTACGTAGCTTTCCAGGTGCTAAATGAAGACATTGGTCAAAATTATTTACATCTAAATGGGAAGTTAATCTGCCATTTCCTCTCCAAGTTGGTTGTGAGGAGAATTCAGTTAATTTGAGCTGGCTGCAAAGTTATCTACACTGTTGCAGGATTTTAAGTAGTTTGTTTGTCTCTTAGCCTCCCAAAATGCACAATGGGATAAGAGTGCAGCTAGACATGCACATTTGAGTCACTGAACATACCTTAAGACTTATTTACTAGTGTCTGCATGTCACTTGAGAGATGCAGCGAGGAAACAGGCCCTTCGGCCCACCGAGTCCGTGCCGACCAGCGATCACTGACGGTATCCTACACAAGGGACAATTTACAATTCTTTACCGAAGCCAATTAACCTACAAACCTGCCCGTCTTTAGAGTATGGGAAAAAAACTGGAGAACGCGGAAAAAACACATGTAGTCAGTCACAGGGAGAACGTACAAACTCTGTACAGACAACACCCATGGTTTGGATCGAACCCGGGTCTCTGGCGCTGTAAGGTAGCAACTCTACCGCTGCACCTATGTGCTGCCCAGACTTGGTCAACAGTACTGAAGAAGAGACTACTGCACACAGCAGGGTTCCCTCCAGTGATGGCTCCCCACAGAGGATGTCAGTTCCACACTAACCAGCTCCTCTCCACACCACTTCACATCTCATCCCACCCTGTCCCAGGCTGACTCAGGCAGTCGCCAGCCCCTCCATGCTCACTGCACCTGGCGTTCGGCCTCAGTTGAAAATAAAGTAACTGTAGACGAGGGGAATCTGAAATTAAAGAAAGGTTTCACGAAACAACTTGGAGGAGAGGTTATCACCCCTGCTGAATCGAAAGAGGATCCTGTGTGTCTCAAGAATAAATTTTGTACCAGAGTCTAAGAGTGAATAAGAGTCTACCAGGACCAGGTAATGATAACTGTGCCAGGCAAAAATGTCATATTTTCTGCAATAAATTATAAAGGCCCTAGGTTGTAGGGCATCAATCTGTTTGGGTAATCGTAGAAATAGTTGCCGTGCATCGAATATCATCGTCGGCCACGTGACAGATTCTGGACATGTCCCAATTCAGCCGAGGGAAAACATCCGTAATGCCAAATGGGTAATGAGCTACCCAGGAATGATCCTAGGTCACCCTCCCTGGGAAGAAAAGAGGCCTTCAATTGAGTCATTTCTAATTCCTTGGCGAAAGAAACATGCAACTAAAGGAAATTTTGGTGACAGTTGAGCAGCTGATTGTGCCAGTCCGATTGTTGCCTTTAATAATTGGATAACGTGTGGAGCCCAAAGAACAGTCCAGGGCTTCCATTAGTCCACTGCGGTGATCCTAATCCATCATGCAAAGGTTTTGATGAGGTCAAAACCTTAGGCGACGCTGCAGTAGAGTTGCTGCCTTATGGCGCTTACAGCACCAGAGACCTGGGTTAGTCCCGACTATGGGTGCTGGCTGTACGGAATTTGTACATTCTCCCCGTGACCACATGGGTTTTCTCCGAGATCTTCAGTTTCCTCCCACACTCCAAAGACGTATAATTTGTAGGTTAATTGGCTTGTTACAAATGTAAATATTGTCCCTAGAGTTTGTAAGATAGTGTTAATATGCGGGGTTCCCTGATCGGCGCGGACTCGGTGGGCCGAAGGGCCTGTTTCCGCGCTGTATCTCTAAACTGAACTAAAAGTCATCAACTTGAAAGATTAATTCCATTGCCAAAAAAGGAGAGTAGCTGGAGGAACAACGGATCAAGTGGCATCTGTGAGGGAACTGGACAATCGACGATTCAGGTTAAGACCCTTGATCACGACAGATTCCAGCATCTGCAATCTTTTGTGTCTAAATTACCCAGCTTCGCTCTCTACAAATGCTGCCCAACCTGTCGAATGGTCCAGCATTGTCAGCTTTTTTTTGCAATTTCCAGCATCTGCAATTTCTTGCTTTTCCGCCCCCAAACCACAGGTTGTTCCCGCAGTTTCCAGCAACTTTAATGTTTATGAAGTCGGGAATGACAAGACAGAGCTGTCTGTGTGGAGTTTGTACGTTCTCCCTGTGACAACGGGGATTCCTCCAGGTGCACTGGTTTCAGAGATGTGTAGGCTGGTAGATTTATAACAAACAGCTGAAAATATCCCCCTGGTGTGTGGATGGGTGGTTGTGCAAAACTGTGTGCATGCCTTAAATCTAAGCAGGAAAATGAATGAAAACAGGTTGATTTTAATTCTGTATCTACAATGTGGCCTGGTGCTTATGCTGAGAAATGTAAACTGGACTCAAAAACCTATTTCAAGGACAGAATATTTTTTCAAGCAAAAGCATTGAACTCAGTTTGTGTAGAACATCCTCAAAGTCACTTTGCGTGATCCGACACAATATGACTGGTATTTTCTGCTGCAGCTTGTGTTATTAATTTTTTTCACTTTTTGAATTATATTTGATATGAGCTATAAATAAAGACAAGCAGGGATGAAGGAATGGAATAAGGAGATTTCAATAACACCAACAGTACCAAAAGTGATATAAGCCTGTCATTCAAACGAGCAATACACAGCGCCTAAATTAGCTCTTTCTAAAAAAGGAATTCTTCACAGACTTACAGAAGCTCAACATTTAATGGCTAAATCTGATCGATCACATTCCCTTCTCTGTACTTTACATTTAAATTTAGGCCACATCATGAATTGATATTGACCTTGGTTTTCCCAAATATGAAGTAGTGCTACAATTCCCAGGCATCAAGGGTCACAGTTAAAGGTATCATTACACTGAAACTAATGACTTCAGCGCACTGGATTAATATATTTTGCTTTTATGTTCGATTGCCGGTGTAAATGAGATATCATCTTACATATATTAGCCGAGACGTATTGACTCGTGGAGGATCTGCCATTTAATCTTCCTTAACATTTCCAACCTCCGATGTATGGCGGGAAGGCACTTTCTATCTTCTCTACCTGGGTTTCTGGAGCACAACAAGTGGGACTGGAAGAATATCCAAAAAATTCTTCCTGCTCAGCACCTCTTTCAGAAGCTGCAACCTCTGCTGAAAGAGACTGGGGATTTCTTTATCGGCCAACAAAGGTCAAAGATATAAGCATGCAAAGGAAATGGATCATATAAGAGACAATAACTGCTCAGGAGTTTCCAGTCAGAGAAGAAACGGTCCTTCCTCTACCCCCTGGTCCAGCGCAAGCTCTTAGCTTCCTTCTTGGGGTGGCTGGAAGCCGGTCTGTTCTTCCAGCTGATCAGGAAGCCCCATCAATGAGCATTAACCATCCTGATTACTATAATGGTCCTCTCCCATTGATTCTGCCAAAGCCATGTGCTACATCTCTCTCCATCACCATTCTCCAAACTGCAGTGGTTCTTGCTGAGTTCCTAACTGATGGCGGGAGCCAATGCAGGCTCACAAAACGCAGGTCATGCACGTTCCACAACTAATGGCGAGCATTTGAGAGCACACGTGTAAAAACAAGTGCCGGGGTATTATGTGAGGTAAGCTGATGGGGTGATGGGATCATCATTGGGGAACTTGTCGGTCTACTAAGGGATGCTCCTCTGGTGAATACACAACAGTTCGAGGAGAGTACTGAAAAGTGAAAGGATTGTCTAAATGCCACGTTGTTTTGTTGCATAAGCATTCTTCATCACAGTGTGAGGGCACATGATGGCGTACACTCTCAGCCAACAAATCTGCTTCTTGCGTTTGAGGCAGCAGAAGTCTGCAGCAGGGTGATGCCATCCGGTTCGACATCCATAGGTGCCCGCCCTAAAAAGGGCGCATGCTCCGGGTTGGTGCCGAGCTGCGGTGCTGCTGCTGTCTCTGTTTGTTGTCGTTTGCCTGACTGAGGTCAGTTGACAGGGCTCACCACGGGGAGGTCGACAACATGAGCCTCGACCAACAAATGACTGCACAGGATAGAGGGAAGAACCTCAAAGCCGATCCTCATTATTCCTGCGGAAATTCTGTTTCGATAGATTTAACGGTAACAGCATGAGTGATCAAAATGAGCATTCCCCCACGACTTGGCATGGCCAGCAGCTTCTTCTTCATCGGAAGTTCCTGACCTACCAGTTCTAAGGTTTCTGAAGTCACTAGTGAGGTTAATGTGGCCACTGTAGACCCTTCCACAGGTGGTGGCCTACAGGGTGGCTGTGTTGTGGGACAGTTCACTCCTATCATGTACCTGGGACTTCTACGTAGTCCTGTTGCATGACCTTCTGGTCCTAAATCTGAAGACTCCTTCTCCACTTTGATTCTGCCATCCAGCACCTGCGTTTCTTTGAGCACATCTTTAAATCTTGTCCAAAGTCCATGTGGTCTACCTTCCAACGTGGCCCTCCTGAGCCTTCACACTGGGGACATTGGCCTGGGAAAGGACGTTGATGTTGCTTTGCATTGGGAATTAGGAGGGTTTGGCAGATGTTGCAGATGTTGTGTGCAAGACCATAGAAACATAGAAAATAGGTGCAGGAGTAGGCCATTCGGCCCATCGAGCCTGCACCGCCATTTGATATGATCATGGCTGATCATCCAACTCAGTATCCCATCCCTGCCTTCTCTCCATACCCCCTGATCCCTTTAGCCACAAGGGCCACATCTAACTCCCTCTTAATTATAGCCAATGAACTGGCCTCAACTACCTTCTGTGGCAGAGAATTCCATAGATTCACCACTCTCTGTGTAAAAAATGATTTCCTCATCTCGGTCCTAAAAGTCTTCCCTCTTATCCTTAAACTGTGACCCCTAGTTCTGGACTTCCCCAACATCAGGAATAATCTTCCTGCATCTAGCCTGTCCAACCCCTTAAGAATTTTGTAAGTTTCTATAAGATCCCCCCTCAGTCTTCTGAATTCCAACGTGTACAAGCCGAGTCTATCCAGTCTTTCCTCATATGAAAGTCCTGCCATCCCAGGAATCAGTCTGGTGAACCTTCTCTGTACTCCCTCTATGGCAAGAATGTCTTTCCTCTCATCTGCTTGGCCCAGAGCTCAGCCTCTGACCGAAGGCAAGTGTAAGCTTTGTCAGCGTACTGCAAACCAGCTCCTGATATCTTAGTTTAGTTTAGTTTAGTTTAGAGAGACAGCGCAGAAACAGGCCCTTCGGCCCACCGAGTCCGTGCCGACCAGCGATGCCCGCACATTAACACTACCCCACACACACTGGGGACAACTTACACATACACCAAGCCAATTAACCTACAAACCATAACGTCTTAGGTGTGGGAGGAAACTGAAGATCTTGGAGAAAACCCATGCGGTCATGGGGAGAACGTACAAACTCCTTACAGACAGCACCCTTAGCCGGGATGGAACCCGGGTCTCCGGCGCTACAAGCGCTGTAAGGCAGCAACTCTATTGCTGCGCCACTATCTTGGTAACCTTTTTTTTCAGTGAGTCAGTTTAGTTTATTGTCATGTGTACCGAGGTACAGTGAAAAGCTTTTTGTTGCATGCTAAACAGTCAGCAGAAAGATAATATATGATCACAATCGATCCATTTGCAGTTTATAGATACGATAAGAGAATAACGTTTAGTGCAAGGTAAAGCCAGCAAAGTCCGATCAAGGATAGTCCGAGGGACATCAGAGGTAGATAGCAGAGCAGCACTGCTCTCTGGTTGTGGTAGGATGATTCAGTTGCCTGATAACAGCTGGGAAGAAACATGTCCCTAAATCTGGAGGTGTGCGATTTCACACTTCTATACCTTTTGCCTGATGGGAGAGGGGAGAAGAGGGAATGGCCAGGGTGCGACTCGTCCTTGATTATGCTGCTGGCCTTGCTGAGGCAACGTAAGGTATAAATGGAGTCAATAGAAAGTGCTTTATAGTTTATCACATCACGAGATTTGGAGAATAGCCACAGTTTCACGATAACCCCACTGATCCGACTAAATCTGGGTAAAAGACTTTGTCAATTCCCCTCAGGAGGTTGCACACCTTTATAAGATCACCCCTCAGCCTCCTGCGCTCCAAGAAATAAAGTCTTGGGTGTTTCATTTAAAGATAGGAGCAAACACTACCGAGTGTGACTCTATTGAATGTATCGAGAATGTACGTAGATTATAGAATGTAAGGAGATTATAATAAAGTTTATTTTTGATATAAAAAACTAATTTAAATGGGGTAGAGTTTAGTGGCTCAATATCATCACCGGCAAACCATCAAATGACGCCATCTCTCCACCTCAAAATATAGTAAATCACACGATTTTACCTTGTAATCTCACCTTTAGGTCAGAGTTTGAATATCGTGTATAGTTTTGGGCAATCTATTCTATGGAGGATCTCAAGGTCAGCTAGAGGAAACAGATTCAGTTACAGGAGCTGAGAAACAGTAGTTATCAGCAAACCCCGGTGGAATTGAAATGATTTATGTTACGGAGGACTAAAGTACAGAGGGCATCAGACAGATGCATCCAAAGCTACAATCTGATTTTAAAAAAAGAAAGAGAGAAATCTCTTTGCATTTGTCAAAGAACTGGTAATTGCCAGTCGTACGTGTGAAACCTTTATCTAAGGTTCAAAGACAGAAGTGAGGGGATTATTTAATGATTTATGCAACTGGAAGCGCGCTTGAGCTGGAAATGTTCATTGGAACTGACGCAAGTAGCGAGGACCATAGAGTTTGTAATTGGGCCGGGTGGATTGAACAGCTGGGCTGGATTAGCACGGATGATGGGACAACACTGAGAGCGAATGAACTAATTGCTGAAGGAAATCAGCAGGGCAGGCAGCATCCCTAGAGGGGAATGGACAGGCAACGTCTCGATTTGGGATGTTTCTTCATGACCCGAAACGTCACCGGTCCATTCCCTCCACAGATGCTGCCTGACCTGCTGAGTTCCTCCAGCACTTTGTTTTTTAACTCCAAACCCCACATTTGTATCTCTCTTGTCTTCATTTTGAGAGAGAGCTTTCTCTTTTTGCTGAATACTTTGTGTTAAATACTAGATACTATTCCATTTGCTGTGCCCAGAAAGATCTGACAAGAATGACAGGGGCTTTTCTGCTTCAGAAGAAAGGATGTTGTGAAAGTAATTCAAAGAAACCCAGAGGTGTAACGGCGGCACAGCGGTAGAGTTACTGCCTCACAGCGCCAGAGACCCCGGTTCAAAACTGACTATGGGTGCTGCCTGTACAGAGTTTGCATATTCTCCCTGTGACCATATGGGTTTTCTCCGGGTGTTCCGGTTTCCTCCCAAGTTCCAAAGATGTGCGGGTTTGTTAGGGGTTATTGCCGTCTATAAATTGTCCCTAGTGTTTAGGGGTAGAACAAGTGTATGGGGTGATTGTTGGTTGGCGTGGGCTCAGTGAGCCACTGTATCTCTGAACTGAACTGAACTGAATTAAAGAAGCATTGTAGGGGTGAAGTGAATGTGCAGCATTTACTGCTTCTTCTGCGATTGTCCAGGAAACTGATTGAGCATTGCCTGGTGCTGACATCTGTGCAGAGTTTGCACATTCTCACAGTGGACATGCATGGAATAAATTGCAGGGAAACAGGAGGGGATATGGGATTTGGAGAAAGCTATATTGGAGCCAGCATGGACCTGAAGGGTCTCCTCTGCTGTGATAAGATTGGAATTTGTCCTCTCGTGGCTTATAAATGAGATCACCTTGTTTTAGGAGGAGGAGGAGGACTGGACTTTTTGGTACCTTCCCTCACAGTGGAAAGTGTTGATTCTGCGGTGGGGGGACGTTTATGTTGAAATCTATACTGTATTGTGTCTTTTAATTTTAATTTTTATATTTTTATATGGATGTATGGAAATCTAATTTCTTCTCTGTAAAGCACTTTGGCTTCAACGTGATTTGATTTAAAAGTGCTATATAAATAAAAATTACTTACTAATTACTTACTCCTGTAGAAACCAAGGTGAAAAAATGTCAACACAATTAAATGAAATGGTAAAGATAGCATATGTTATGCTTGCTTTCATCAGTCAGGGTATTGTCTATAAGAGTCAGGAATTCATGTAGAAACTTTAAGGGACTTTGGTTTGGCTACATTTGGAGTTAAGTGTGCAGTTCTGGTCACACCATTACAGGAAGGATGTGTGGGTTTTAGAGAGGGTGTAGAATAGATTTATCAGAATGTTGCCTGGATTGGAGGTGTTAACTATAAGGAGAGGTTGGACAAACTTAGATTGTTTTCTCAGGAACATCAGAGACTGAGTGGAGATCTGATAGAAGTTTATAAAACGATGAGAGGCATAGATAGGCTAGAGAGTCAGAACTTTTTTCCAAAGATGGAAATGTCAAAGACTAGAGGGCATAGCTTTAAGGTGAGGGAAGCAAAGCTTTAAAGAGATGTGCATGTTAATAGCCCTGTCCCACTGTATGAGTTCATTCAAGAGCTCTCCCGAGTTTAAAAAAAATCAAACTCGTGGTAAGCACGTAGAATGAACGTAACGGGTACGTCGGAGCTTGGGACGTCTCTTAGCGGCTCGTAACGCTAACGGCAGGTACTCGGGAAACGCGGTAAGCTCGGGAAGACTCGTGAAGATTTTTCAACATGTTAAAAAATGTCCACGAGAGCCCCGAGTACTTACGAGCGGCCATTACCGTAAATCTCCGAGTTCGAATCAGGGCCAAACTCGGGAGAACTCTTGAATGAACCCGTACAGTGGGACAGGGCTTTAAGGAGTTTTTCGCACAGTGGTGGGTGCCTGGAATGCATGGTGGTGGCAGATACGATAGAGGCATTTAAGAGGCTTTTACAGAAAATAGTCACATGGATTTTCAGGGAATTGAGGGATATGAATCATGTGCAGGAAAAGGAGATTAATTTAACTTCTAATTAACTTCTAACTAATTGCGTAGGTTCACAAGATTAATTCCCGGGATGGCGGGACTGTCATTTGCTGAGAGAATGGAGCGGCTGGGCTTGTATACTCTGGAATTTAGACGGATGAGAGGGGATCTTATTGAAACATATAAGATTATTAAGGGTTTGGACACGCTAGAGGCAGGAAACATGTTCCCGATGTTGGGAGAGTCCAGAACCAGGGGTCACAGTTTAAGAATAAGGAGTAAGGCATTTAGAACGGAGATGAGGAAACACTTTTTCACACAGAGAGTTGTGATCTGTGGAATTCTCTGCCTCAGAGGGCGGTGGAGGCCGGTTCTCTGGATACTTTCAAGAGAGAGCTTGATAGGGCTCTTAAAGATAGCGGAGTCAAGGTTATGGGGAGAAGGCAGGAACGGGGTACTGATTGGGGATGATCAGCCATGGTCACATCGAATGGCGGTGCTGGCTCGAAGGGCCAAATGGCCTACTCCTGCACCTATTGTCTATTGTCTATTGTCTACTGTCTATAACTTGGCTTTATGTTCGGTACAGACATTGTGAGCCAAATGACCTGTTCCTGTGCAGGTATAGTGCTGTTCTTTATTCAAGAATTAAAAACAAAAGCAAAATAACATGCTTAGGATGGTAAGGGATGTGCAGCAAAATGCTGCTGGTTTGTAAATTGTCTTGACAAAATAAAGTCTGCAGTTTACCTGAATGCAGACGAATTGGCAGTGAAAGGCCAAATGATTTTACTTATTGACAAGGTGGAGGCAGTCGAGATTCAACCACACTGGAGTCACATCTCGGCCAGAATAGGCACGCATGACCTTAGTGAGAATTTCATGTTCTATAACTGGTACATATGACATTAAAAACTCTTGACTCTTGGAAGAAAATAACTTTTCAAGGCAAAAATTAACTTCTCTCCGCGTCCCCATCAGAGCTCATCAGCACAGTCTGAGCGTTGCTTTGGTTCTTGACATTGAGATTGACATTACCTTATCTAAATCCTCAGGGGAAACTCCAATGACCACAGGCAGCCATCCACATGCACACTGAGGAACCAAATACTATTTAACTTTTGTTAAGAAGTTAATTGCAACTTGTGCTTGGGCTCCAATAGACTAAGCTAAATTGTCATGGTGTGCCTTGATGAACTATTTGACCCCAAGCTCAACTTCTGTCTTTCCCTATAACCAGGATCAGTTAAACCATCTTTACAACAGACTTGCAATTTGAGCTGAAAGGCTCATGCATGCCCTTTATCTCTGTTGCCAGCCAGCCTAGCATAAACTGCAAGCCTGAGCTCATTGAAAGTGACCATCCCAACCCTCTCTGGCCAAATTTCCACCAGTTCAACCTCACAGGCAGCTCCCTCCATGATCTCACTCCTCACTACCGCTTGACATTTTCACCAGTTGTGAAATCACTATCTTCTTCTCACTCTGGGGGTCCCCAGTCTCTGTACCGCATAAAGCTGGAGTAACTCAGCGGGACAGGCAACATCTCTGGAGAGAAGGAATGGGTGACGTTTCGGGTTGAGACCCTTCTTCAGACTGGACCCGTCTCGACCCGAAACGTCATCCATTCCTTCTCTCTAGAGATGCAACCTGTCCCACTGAGTTACTCTAGCTTTTTGTGTCAATCTTCAGTTTAAACCAGCAGTTGTTTCCTACACTCTTTACATCAGGTGCCATGTCTTCAGTCACCCTGACCCCCAAACTACTTCCCCATCTCTTTCATCTTCCCTAATATCTCACTTGGCTCCATTGGACTATGTTTTGAGTTTTCCTAAGTATCAGAATTTTCCATTTATGTTCCATATTTACTCACCGTGAGTGTCCTTTACAAGTTTTTGAAGAGGTGATTGATTCGGTAAAAAAAAGACCAAGATATTCCATCCATTCTATTTTCACCCAGAGGGTTGTGAATTTGTGGTTTTCACCCAGAGGGTTGTGAATTTAGGGAATTCTCTGCCTCAGAAGGCAGTGGAGGCCGATTCACTGGATGCATTCAAAAGAAAGTTAAATAGAGCTCTTAGGGCTAGCGGAATCAAGGGATATGGGGAGAAGGCAGGAACGGGGTTCTGATTGTGGATGATCAGCCATGATCACATTGAATGACGGTGCTGGCTAGAAGGACCGAATGGCCTACTCCTGCACCTATTGTCTATGTATCTATGTCTATGTATGTAGCCCAAGGCTTTCAGCTCCCTCTGGTGGCAACAATTGGTTTTGTCTTTGCTTGGCTTCCTGCATAAGATCAAATGAAAGAACTGAAAAATGCCACTAAATTCAAGATACCATGATGAGAGAGCACATAATTAACAAAATTATTGTGGGAAAATTATCATAACGTAAACATTAAAATGCAAGAATTAATCAGGCAATTAATGGTTTATGTATTTCAGAGATAGCAAAAATCTTGCTGGAAATAAACATATTCTATGGCGTTATCCCAACTGTTTAATAATGACCTTCGATGATACAGTTGCAGAGAGGGGAATAAATAAAATAAATGGTCCTTGGTTATGTTGGCTGCCCTCGTGAGGCAGTGTGAAGTGCAGATGGACTTGATGAGGGAGTGGGGGAAGGGGGGTGGGTGGTGGATGGTATGTGTGATGTATGGGAACACACACAGGGTTACAGGGAGAACACGCAAACTCCATACATAGACTGCAGCTGAAGACAGGATTGAACTTGACCTCACTGAACCTTAAGCCTTGTTCCTTAATTAGGGTATCAATCTGATGACCTCCCATCATTCAGGGCCATGACTTACAGCCTGTTGCCTCAGTCTATGGTTGCTTATAGTGCAGACGCAATATGAAGTTCAGCACAGATATTGTTGGGCTGAAGGGCCTGTTATTATGTTAAACTGTTCTATGTTATATGAAGTGAACCTGCATCATCTGTGGAGGTTGTAATCTTGCACAGATACCCTATTTGTATCTTTTTATGATTGGTTTCGCTTACTCATTAATCTGGTGTCCATTGCCTTTTGGTTCCTATCACTTGCTAAGGGATTGGACAGGCTAAATGCAGGAAAAAAGTTCCCCATGTTGGGGGAGTCCAGAACCAGGGGTCACAGTTTAAGAATAAGGGGTAGGCCATTTAGGACTGAGATGAGGAAAACCTTTTTCACCCAGAGAGTTGTGAATATGTGGAATTCTCTTCCACAGAAGGCAGTGGAGGCCAATTCAATGGATGTTTTCAAGAGAGAGGTAGATTCAGCTCTTAGGGCTAATGGAATCAAGGGATATGGTGAAAAAGCCGGAGTGGGGTACTGATTTTGGATGATCAGCCATGATCATATTGAGTGACCTTGGCTCTACACCAGAGCTATGAGCTTGTGCTCTGACTGAAGGCCACTGATAATTCCGGCTTGCATTCAATGGAAGTGCCTGACATTCTTGGCAGCCATCCCATGAACCTCGCTATTCCAGATGCTCCATCGTAAGTAAATCTTTCTGTACCCAACGATTACAATTACATCTTTATGTTTCCGAGACCACGTGTCAATCGGTTTAGCCGTACAATCACGAGTAATCGATTGTATAAGAGTCGGACAATACAGATCAACCCCTCCATGACACACTGGTCAACCTGAGGAGTACCTTCAGTAACAGACTGGTTCCACCAAGATGCGGTACAGAACGCCACATGAGATCCTTTTCCCCTGTGGCCATCAAACTGTACAACTCCCCCTCCCCCCCCCCCCCCACCCCAACTTACGCATGGCACAAAAATTGTGGGCCAAAGAGCCTGTACCTGTGCTGTATTGTTCCATTAAGAAATCATATGGTTTTTTTTTTTCTTTAATTAATATCACTGTGATTTCTTTGTTTACGTGGGAGTTATATTGAGAATGTCAAGAAAGACATTTATCATGCAATGAATACATTGCACATTCATCGGGAACCAATTCCTCTCCTGCCACACATCAGGAGATATTCCTGGCTTCTGTTTCGTGCAGTAGTAATGAATGAATATGAATGAATGAATACATTTATTGGCCAAGTATTCACATACAAGGAATTTGCCTTGGTGCTCCGCCCGCAAGTGACAATGACATACAGTGACAGTCCTGGCATGGATACCATTTCACAGCCCTTTTCACAAATCGTTTCCTTCATCGAATGTTTAATTTGCAATAGGTGTTTCCTCTGGGTGTCAACTGTACTTGCATTGGAAACATGGTCGGTTGAGACTTTCCTCTTTGGTTTATTTTCCTCATGTGAATTTAGGAAGCTTGCTCGCGATTGCCTGGGATTTGTAGGATGGTCTGGTATCACCAACAGTCGATCAGTGCACACTCTGCAGATCAGGCAGCGGCTGCAGTTGGAGGTCTAGAGTCCATGATACTGGGCACTGATCCCTCATCAGAAATGGAAAAGTGAGAAGACAAGTATGCTGTTCTTGTTCCTGACTCTAATTGCTGGCTTTTAAAGCAGTTGTTACTTTAACAGCTTTACAGACACCTCTGCACCCTCCAACACACACTCACTCTGTTCTTTCCACCCACCCCACTCTCTGCGACTTGTTAACGTTGATCAGTATAGATGTTTTAACTGGAATAGCATACATAAAATTGTGCTATAGAAGAAAGGTGGAGGAGGAGGAATTTGCTTGTGTGAAGAATCTGAGGGGAAAACTCAGAGTGTTGACCCTGTTTCTCCACCTGTCCCTCCCGCCCCCTGTTGTTGCCCCATCTACTGAGTGCTTCACTGCACCATAGCTTATTTTCATTCATCTGGTGTGGAGACCAGTAGCCCAGTGTACTCTCATTTGCAACCAACAAAGTGATGCAAGTAATCACTAATGTGATAAATAGTGGAATGTTATTTTCACATGGCCAGTGAAGCCATACCTACCAGCAGCAAAATGCCATTTCCCCATACTATAAACATTTTCATTTAATCTGTGTACTCAATGTGTTAATCTTGTGATGGAAGCTGTGGCACGTTGCAGGACGGCATCATTGGGGTTTGCAAAACATTTCGTGTATTTAAATGGGATCATCCTAACTGTGGGAAGAGCTGATTTGGAGCTACATTCTATTCCTCAGACTCAGGCATGTGTTATAGTATTGCAGTCTTTTGTTGTCTTATTTATATAAATAATCCTCCCACGTCCATGATGGATTGAAAGGGCCAGTAGATTAATTAATTCATTGATGGGTTGACCTGTGATGAATCCCTGTGGTTGTGAAGACATATCATTTGGAACACCCTTATTCATCAGTGGAACGTCATATCTGCTTTCGATGTAGATGGAGGTTATTTTGTCCCTTCGAGACTACGCTGGCTCACTGAGTGGTTGATGTCTTCTTCTTATCTCACCAGTTTCATAGGTCCAAGTTCTTGATGCCTGTTGCTAATCCATTTTGACATAAAATAGGAGCAAGGACAATTTGGATAGGTACTGTACATGGATAAGAAAGATTTCGAGGGACATGACCAAAACGTGGGCAAATAAGACGAGCTTAGATGGGGCATCTTGGTCAGTATGGACGAGTTGGGCCAAAAAGCCCATTTTCATGATGTATGATAATATGAGGAGCAGCAGGAGGCCAACTAATCCCTTTGCTTGATTTGCCATTTCATATGTTCAAGGCGGAGCTGATCCTGACAATATAAAACATTGAAGAAGCACCAAGAGAAATAATTAAATATGGATAAGAAAGATTTGTCTTGGGTAAACAAGGATAGGCAACATTATTCATTAAAACACCATTACTTTATTTTAATTAGGGGTACACAAAAACATACATTGAAATTATTCCTGTGAAAAACAGTCATTATTTTTACAAATGTATATCATGGTCCTAGTGGTACTGTATAACTTGGGTTCAGCAATTATATCTTTCCACAGTTAGGACTTTATATAATCAGAGGGATAAGAAATGATTTTGTATTTTGACTGTAGATACTTGAAGCACAAAAAAACATCACATTTTACATTTATTTTGATAATAGAATTCCTGAAAAGTACATTTTTTCCCCTTTTTATTATGGGACGTTAGCCCGGCTATTTAAATAAATGGAAGATGTATTGGGGACTATTTAAACGATCAGAAATCATTTTCTTTGAGGAGAAAATGACCCATAGAAATTGCATTCAGTACGTGTTTGTGTGATTCACTATTCAAGGGGACAAGTGAAATTTCCACTAGTAAACTTGGTAAGGACTCCTCGCGTTTTTGTATTTACATTGTTGTTGTTCTATCCTAAACAGAATTAGCATCTGGTAGATTTTTAAAATACAGCACCCTGAAATTGCTAATCAATGGCAAGAAACAATTTATGCTTTCTCAAAATACACCTCCCTTTCGGCAAAAGACCACAAATGTGGAGCTCTGTGTTTCAAAGGTAAATCTCCGTCCCCCCACCCCCCACATCTTATACAGTTCAGCTTATACAGTTGATAGTTAAACATGAAACCTCTGTACATGAAACCTTAAAGAACAACTGGTCAGTCTGTTGCCATGGCAAACCATTTCCAACATGGTGAACAAAACATGGACAATACACTCTGATGTCTGTGCAGGCGTAATGATGGTCATACAAGGCCCACCCCTGCCCTTTGAGCAACGTATATAAAGCTATGAGCCTAAAAGCAATAGCAACCTATGTTATTTATTGTCAAAATTATCTTTGGTGTTTAAACTGAGTGGAGCTAAATCCATGTAAGATGAGAGAGCTTTCCTAGCGAGGCTCATGTAACCCAATAACTCGAATGCGAGCCAAATTATTGATGTTGCTGTACATTATGAACCTTTATTGTTTGCAGCTGATTTGGTGACTTAGTGCTGTTGCTGTGCTCTCTTCTTTCTCTGAAGGCCTCTGAAGGTATGTGGTCTCAACTTCATTTCAACAAAATCAAGCGAATGCTCATGGCCCTTCCAATGGTACCAGTTGATGCCCTGTTGAAAAAGAATGACGTGAAAATTGATGCAAGAATAACGTGTCTTATAATATATTGCAACACCAATCAACAAGACCATGACCATAAATCATAGGAGCAGAATTAGGCCATTCAGGCCATTGATTCTACTCTGCCATTCTATCATTGTTGATCTAGTTTTTCCTCTCAACCCCATTCTCCTGCTTTCTCCCCATAACCTTTAATGCCCTTTGTAATCAAGAACATTTCAATCTCTATCTTAAAAATACCTAATGACTACCTAATCACTCCACAGATTCACCACCTCTGGTCTCTTCTCCATTTTGAATTAGTCATTAAGTAATCTACGATGAATAGTCAAGTATTAAACATTCTTAGGCCTCTGAAATCGATTAGAGTGAAGATGATGCTGGTGCTAACATCAGCACTGCAATGGGAGATGTTGCACATGGACAGGGAAGGTTTAGAGGGACATGGACCAAATGCGGGCATGTGGGACTAGTGTGGATGGGCATCTTGGTTGGCTTGGGCAAGTTGGACCAAAAGACCCATTTCCATTCCGTCTGACTCTACCACTCAATGTTGGTGATTCTCATGTGCAAAATAGAATGAGGAGTTGACACATGGCAGTAACTGATCTAATTTTACAATGGGCATGAATTTAAAAACAGCGTCTGATTGCTTTCTGCACGGTTTGCACACACAAAAATTATGCAAAACCTTTTTTTCAATATTAGGTATCATTAATATTAATAGAAGGAAGGTCAAACAGCACATGGTGGTGAATTTCTCATCCACGTTGGCTTTGATTTGGTAAGGAGCTGAATCATGCATAGTTTACAGTTTGAAATGCCCTGTTGCTTCATCAGCAATTGTTCTACAGGTTTAGATTTATTATTGTCACATGTAAGGTACAGTAAAAAGCTTTCTTTTCCATGCTATCCAATCCGATCAGATAATACTATATATAAATACATTCAAGGCAAACGCAAGTACAATAGGTGGAGCAAAAGGGAAGATGCAGAGGACAGAATATTGTTCTCAGCCTTGTAGTGCACCAATTCCAGAGACAAAGTCCAATGTCCGCCATGGGGTAGAGGTGAATACTGGCGCTAGGAATGACGGCATCATGCCGTGTCTGTTCATTTATCAATTGTCAACTTGACGTACCTGGCTGTGCTTTTGAACTCCATATCTCCCATTCAGATTGACCCGGTGGCAGTTCTTGTACCACCAGGCTCCCTTGTAAGACAGAGCACAGTTGGTCACAGCTACATCATTGTCTCTGTCCCTTGTGGAGAATGGCCGGCCCTGGTGGTAGGTTAGAGAATCACCTGAGAGGGAAAACAGAGATCCTGAATGTTCACGACATCTTGCAAAATTGTCAACCAATGGGAAGTACATCCCCACATGCATTACTCATAGCTTGTCTGAAATGAAGACTGAAACTGACTGGGAGATGGTTTGGGGAATTGCTCAGTGCTACCTTTATCTTTATCATTAACTTTAGACCATTTTAGGTTTACCTGCTGTCCCGCTGTATGCTCCAATGTGCAATTTGTAGCGGCTTTTTGCGTCCGAAATAAAGAATTTGTCGTAGACTGCGTAGGCAGTGTCCCCTTCATCCTGGAGGTCGACACGGAGTTGATAGCGCCCCTCAGAGGTAATCTTGTGAAGGTTCTCCAGGCCTGAGAGACACACAGAATACCACGATTTTACACGTAACCAAGGTCATTCTGATTCCCTCAGTCCAACAAAAGCTAATACTATCGTCAATGGAATCCCACAATTTATTGAAAATAGGCACATGGCTATGCAAGGAATGGATCATCTGCAGGCAGAAGATGTTAGTTTATCTTAATATTATGTTTGGCACAGGAATTGTGGGCTGATGGGCTTGTTCCTACACACTGAGTGGTGGGCTCCTAGAATGCACTGCTAGGGGTGGTGGTGGTGGAGGCTGATACTTTAGTGGTGATTAAGACCCTTTTGGATAGGCACATGGATGTGCGGAGAATGGAGGGATATGAATTATGTGCAGGCAGAACAGAGTTTGTATTGGCATCATGTTTGGCACATACATTGTGGGCCGAAAGGTCTGTTCCTGTGCTGCACTGTTTTATGTTCTCTGCTCTGACAGTTGTCATGTTACTTTCCTTACAGTGACCGATTGATCAATGAGTCATGAAAAGGAAAGATCACTGCATTGTGGCCATTGTGGAAGAAATTCAACTTGCACCCAGGGGACCTTACAGAGGCCAATTAACCTGCCACCATCCGTGTCTTTGGGATGTGGGAGGAAACTGGTGCACACGGGGGAAACCCATGCTGTCACAGGGAGAATATCGCAAACTCCACTCATGTCAGGATTGAACCCGGGTCTCTGGAGCTGTAGGATGGCAGTGCAAACCACTTAGCCAACATGCTGCCCAAACAAGAGGGTCAAACCCATGGAGATATTGTTTGTGAACTCAGACAGTTTGATATTCTTTGCGCCATAAACATTGGCAATTGAGAACAGATAAGGCAAAGGCAGCTGGTTGTGAGTTGTCAGGCAGCAGGATGAGTTCAGAGCTGCAGGATCCACCATTTCATGAATCATGGTGGATCTGATCTTGGCCCAATCAACCTTGATCTTATTGGTGACACAACCTCATAAAATACACATTACATCTAGTGAGGCAAATTACATCAGTTAATATTCTCCTCTAAAACGGTGAAAAAAGATCTGATGGTTTACACAGTGTTGATGCTGTGACACTTACCCAACCACGATTCGCCCGAAGGATTACCAAATCCAACAGTGTAGTTCTTCCAGTTCCTGAAGAAATCCACCTGGCCACTCTCACGTCTCTGGAACACCTGGAATTTATTTATTATTCTGTCAGTTTTGATTTTTTATTGAGGTCACACGATTAACAATCATCACTTATGTAAGTTGCGTACGAGAGAGTGAATGAGTTGCTAATGTTACAGAGACAATGTCATAATATACAGTAGTTAGGTGTTGTTTTATTAGTTGTAGATGTTAGCTCTTCCAAATTATGAATCAAAGCCTTGAGGTTTGGGATATTTGGGACATTAGGCAATGTGACTTGAGGGGGGTTGGGGGCATACACCCTGTCAGAATGCAAGATATTAATGGGTCAGATGTCACTGAATTGGTAACACATCATGGCCTCTGTGCCTCTCTCCACTGCCCCTCACTCCCATCCTCCCTCTTCAGAATCATCAGCTGCAGTCCCCCCCACTTGCCCTGGTCAGGGTGCAGAAGGGCAGTCTTACCAGCTCCGAGTGTTGCCAGGGTCATGCTGTGTGTGGCCTGAGTAGTGACTACCTGAGGTCCAAATCCCCAAATGCCCCTGACTTTCCTTGGCCACCAGAAAGGCTAGCGAGGAGGAGGGGTGGGGGACAGGTTTATTAACTGCAAAAGATCTAGTGATTTTCAATCACCTTGTTTCTGATGTTTTGAGACATTCATACCCTATGGATAGGCAAACTGACCACAGCATATTGGCCCAAGTGTGCGGGGGAGTGGTCAAATGTGGGGGAGTTTGTTGGGAATGTGTGAAAAATAAAATGGGATAATAATAATAATAATAATAATAATAATAATCATTTTATTTACTGGCGCCTTTCTAAAACCCAAGGACACCTTACAATGCATAGAATCACAAAAAAAATACAAATCACAAAATCGGAATAAATTAAATATAAAAACACCACAGTACACAAATCAAGGACAGAATTCAATTTCAAGAGCACCAAAAGAAAATAAGAAACACAATTTGAGGAGAGAGCAGCGGCGACCAGCGTCCACTCTCCCCTCCGACCGCCATCTTGTACACGGACTGACAGGCACAGCACACAAAATCATCCCCCCACAATGACCACCACTGGGATGGTCTTCTTCTGTGGAATTGGCTGGTCCACATGTGACCTCAAGGACTCTATGGTCTGAAGGACCTTTTTCCTTGGAAGGATGAATGGCTAACGTGTCAGATTGAAGAAGGGTCTCGACTTGATGTGTTGTCTGTCCATTCCCTCCGCCTGACCAGCCGAGTTCCTGCAGTGCCTTCAGTTTAAGACTTAGTTGCTCTTTGATTTGCATAATTTGACTGTAGTTTGAAGTACAGACAAAAGGCAAATTTTATCCCATTGGCTATTGGAGCAAAGAGATCAGTAGCTTTTGCCATGCAAACTATCAGCTGAAGGAGTTTCACCTGCATGGTTCCACTGTCTGCACTTACCATCCATCCGCCCCCATCTGTGGTCATATCGCAGTACACTTGAAGTGGCTGAGACCGATTTCCATTCAAGAAAATGGTTTGGACTCCAGAACTGGTCTCGCCATTCAGCAAGGTCTGGGAGCAATCCTTGGGAAAGGGGTACAGGAAGCCAACTGCAAAAAAAAGGACAAAGCAGATCTCAGTGAGAGTAATCCCAAAATCAGTCAATAAGACAAAAAAATCTTATTGGAATTATGAGGAGAAAGGGTCTGCCTTGCTTATGCCCACTGTGATAAATGTTGAAACATTTACTGGGGTATTTGATGTTTTCTGCTCGTACCTGTTCTGAAGGTGGTCTCGATGATGCTGCTGCGTTCTGAGCCGGTGTAGGCTTGGAGCATCACTCTGTAACTCACCGATGGGTCCAACTCCAGCAGGTTGTACGAGCTCTCTGCAGCTCCAAAATACTCAAGCTTCTGTTCAAGCATCAATGTAGAAACAAGGATTTATTATCAGTGCAGGTGAGAATTGTGTAATATTTAGATCTTAAACTCATGAGTGGCAACAATGTTTTAAAAATAAACAAATATAAGATAACAAGATCATAAGGCAGATGAGCAGAATTAGGCCATTTGGCCCATGGAGTCTGCTCCACCATTCGATCACGCTGATCTCTTTAGCCGCTCAACCCCAATCTCCTGCCTTCTTCCCTTAACTGATGGATATGTGAATAGTGAGGAAGGTTGACAAAGGATACAGCAGGATATGCATCAGTAGCAAATTTGGGCAGAGAAATGGCAGCTGGAATTTAATCCAGATAAGCGTGTGGTACACTGCGGGAGGTCAACTGTTGGAGGAGAGTACACAGTTTATGGCAGGCTGATGTGCAGTCGATAGGATTAGGTTAGATTGTCATCATGGTCAGTGCAGACGTGGTGGGCCGAAGGGACTTTAGACTTTGGAGATACATCGTGGAAACCGGCCCTTCGGCCCACTGAGTCCACATCGACCATGACTATCCTACACACGAGGGACAATTTACAATTTTACCGAAGCCAATTAACCTACAAACCCGCAGGTCTTTTGAATGTGGGAGGAAACCAGAGCACCTGGAGAAAACCCACGCGGTCACAGGGAGAATGCACAAACTTCACACAGACAGCATCCGTAGTCAGGATCGAACCCGGGTCTCAGACAGCAACTTTACCACTGCGCCACTGTGCTGCCCTCAGGCCTGTGTCTGTGCTGTACAATTCCATGTTGTATGTTTTAAAAGTCATAATTTTTAATATCAGAGGGTTCCATTTATATCCTTGACAACATCAGTGAGTGAAGTAGGTGTGAACTCCTGAACTCTGGAGCATGCCACTGTCAACAATACGCTGGGACCTTCCAGTCCACACGGGACTTACTTCTACTTTGCCATCTTCAGTCTCGATCGTCAGAATGTAGCCGCTGATCTGAGCTTGGGGAGGCTTCCATGAAACGAGGGCATCGTTCATTGTAACATCGCTCACTCTTAAATCTCTGGGTGAATCAATGGCTTCAGGGACGTAACAAAGATTACTAATTAATTTTTAAAAAAATATTGCATTTAAATACATTAATCATTTCAAAGTAAACAATAAAATGGTCCCGTGTAGGAAGGAACTGCAGATGCTGGTTTTAATCGAAGATAGACACAAATGCCGGAGTAACTCAGTGGGTCAGGCAGCATCTCTGGAGAGAAGGAATGGGTGACGTTTCGGGTCAAGACGCTTCTTCAGAGTCATATCAGACTGAAGAAGGGTCTTGAACTGAAACGTCACCCATTCCTTCTCTCCTGAGATGCTGCCTGTCCTGCTGGGTTACTCCAGCATTTTGTGTCTATTTTCAATAAAATGGTCCCTATGCACTGTAACTGCCTCTTTTACAGCCAAGAAAGCTTTTAGCCTATTGTTTAACATTGTTTAAACTACCAAGCTCAAATTTCTATTTTAACCTATGCAGTCACACATCTCATTGTTGTTTTTCCTTCAGTTATATTTATTAGCAATTCCTCTTAATGGTCTGATTTTTCATAACTTTCTAGTGTTCTTGGATGTAGTTTTAATTTGGATCCCTGCCACACTCTCCACACAACTTTAGCTGTTTGATGAGAAATACTCTGCAGTGCATTGTTGAGAAACACCCAAAATGCATTAAATAATAGTTTGAAATATGATAACTGGTGGTGCAGTTTATCTGATTTTTGTTTGAGGGATACAGCGTGGAAACAAGCCTTATGGCCCACTGAGTCCATGCCGACCACCAGCAACCCTGTACACCAGCACTGTCCTGCACACTAGGGACAATTTACAACTTACAGAAGCCAATTAACCTACAAACCTGTACGTCTTTGGAGTGTGGGAGGAAACCGGAGCACCCGTAGGAAACCCACACGGTCACAGGGAGAATGGACGAACTCCGTACAGATGTCACCCATAGACAGGATGGAACCCGGGTCTCTGGTGTTGTAAGGCAGCAACTCTACCGTTGTGCCACTATGCCACTCTGATATTGTGGGCTGGAGCAGTTCACTGTTAATGCAAGCTGTGCCTTATGGCTGAGAAACCCAGCCAGTTCACTCAAGTCCTCCAGGGAAAGGAGGCTCCTCCTCCTGGGTCTGGCCTACAGGTGACTTCTGTCTTGAATTAAATGTTTGACCCTTAATGTGTTCATTCCGGAGGACTGGAGATGGACACCAAAAACAGCCTGTCCACTGCTTCCTACAACGTAGGAGCTACTGGGAAGAACAGACTGAGCGAGGCAGGCTACTAACTCCTCTTCCTGCAACATCCTTTCTCACTACAACCGGAAATAATTATCTGTCCACTCATTCACGGTTAGCCAGTTCACGTTCACTTACATTGATACGAGGTAAAAATCTGTCCTTGCAGAGATAGAGCAGAACTTACCGGTGGAGAAAGTGGTGTCGGAGATAGCACTTTTGAGAGAGCCTTTCACAGCATAGAGCAACACCCTGTAGCGGGTTCCAGGTAAAAGTCTGCTGAGTTCCGACCGTAACAGATTTCCTGAAACCCTTTTGGTTACTGGTGACCCTGAAGAGAAAATATGGATATCCTATTTCAGACGGCATTCACTCAGCAAATGTAGAGATACGTGGTCTATTTTTAAACCCGTAATTAAAAATATTTTTATTTATACAACAAACAATTACATTTAATTCACTTCCTTCATTTGAACACAACCAGAATTTACCTTGTGTGGGAAGGAACTGTGGATACTGGTTTACACTGAAGATAGAGACAAAATGATGGGGTTACTTGGCAGGTCAGTCAGCGTTTCTGGAGAAAAGGAATAGGTGACGTTTCGGGCCAGGACCTGTCTTGTCTAATTCCACAGCTTATTGGGGCAAAGCATTCATCCCAACTCCTCAGGGTGATATTCAGGAATGCCTCATTTTGATTAGCACCAATTTCCAGATGGGAATTGGGGAGATTAAATATTTATACAAAAGCGCAGAAATGTTCCCTCCCAGTTCCTTGTTCTTATGTCAGCCTCAGCCAGCACAGCAGGGGCACACATCCTGATCACTCCACCAGCATTTTATTGCTGAGTTGATTCTGCAGATCTCAACCACATTTTTTCACCTTCCTATTTCTTTCTTTGCACCCCACATCTTATGCAGCGGTGGTTTTATGAAGTATCTCAGATCATGCAACAAGTTATTTCTCTCCCTACTACCCTTTTATCCTTCTTCAATCCCTGCTAAAACATCTACTTCACCAAAATGGAGCAGGCATTCTACCTTTTATCCTTACAGTTGCTGACTGGCCTTATGAATTTTTCCAGAATTTTCAATTTTTACTTTAAAAACTAAATCTGAAGCACAAATAATATTCATGCAATTAGCATACTCGAGTCATAGAGTCAAATGCCACAGAAACAGGACCTTCAGCCAAACTGGTCCTTGCCGACCACAATGCCCCATCTATGCTAAAACTAACAGCCTATGTTTGGCACAGATCTCTCTAAATCCTTCCGATCTATTTACCTGTCCGAATGACTTTTAAGTGTCATTATTATACCTGGCTCAACTACCTCATTTGGCAGCTTATTCCATATACCCACCACCCTCTGTGTGAAAACGTTGCCCCTCAAGTTGCTATTAAATCTTTCCCCCCTCACCTTAAACATATGCCCTCTACTCTGCTTCCCCTACTCTGGGGAAAACATATGTGCATGCACCCTGTCTATTCCCCTCATGAATTTGTACACCATAAGATCATCCCTCAGTCTCCTGTGTTTCAAGGAATAAAGTCCTCGCCTGCCATCCTCTCCCTACAGGCCCTCAAGCCCTGGCAACATCCTTGTAACTGTTCTTTGCATTCTCTTCAGTTTAATGGCGTCTTTCCTATAATGCTGTGTCCAATAATGCTAAGCACAATACTCCATGTGTGACCTCACCAACACCTTGTGCAACTGTAACATAATGTTCCAAATTCTCTGCTGAGTTCCCTGACTGATAAAGGCTCAAAAGCCAAAAGCATCTTTCATCACCCCAACTACCTGCAATGCCACTTGACTATGTCCAGACACCGGGCATTCATGTCTGATGATACAGTGGCCTACAAGAAGTCCAGATACGACCTTGGTAAGGCCATCAAAAAGGCCAAAAGGGACTTCTGCTCCAAACTGGAGGAAGAGACAGATGTTCGGCGGCTGTGGCAGGGCCTGAATGCAATCACCTCTTACAAGGCGAAATCAGGAGGCAGCTCGAATTTCGGCGAAAACATCACTCCCTGATGAGCTCAATGCGTTTTACGCACGCTTTGATAGGGAGAACACCGATGTGCCTTGCCGAGCCCCCGTTCGCTGTGATGGTATTTCAGTCTCAGTCACAGAGGCCGACGTCAGGAAATCCTTCAGAGGGGTGAACCCTCGAAGAGCACCTGGACCTGATGGTATACCTGGTCGTGTTCTAAAAACCTGTGCAGACCAACTGGCTGGAGTTTTTACGGACATTTTCAACCTCTCACTTCTGAGGTCTGAGGTTCCCACCTGCTTCAAAAGGGCATCAATTATACCAGTGCCCAAGAAGAGTAAGGTGACGTGCCTCAATGACTATCGACCTGCGGCACTAATGCCTGTGGTGATGAAGTGCTTTGAGAGGTTGATCATGACGCAGATCAACTCCTACCTCGACAAAAACCTGGACCCACTGCAGTTCGCTTACCGCCACAACAGATCAACGGTGGATGCGATCTCGCTGGCCCTCCACTCCGCTCTGGACCACTTGGACAACAAAAACTCATATGTCAGGCTGTTATTCATCGATTACAGCTCGGCATTTAACACAATCATCCCCTCCAAGCTGGTTACCAAACTCGCAGAACTGGGTCTCTGCGCATCCCTCTGCAATTGGATCCTCGACTTCCTCACTCTCAGACCACAGTCTGTTCGTATTGGTGGAAATGTGTCAGACTCGATAACAATTAGCACGGGAGCACCTCAAGGCTGCGTGCTCAGCCCCCTGCTGTACTCACTCTATACTCATGACTGCGTAGCCGGACATAGTGCGAACTCCATCATCAAGTTCGCTGACGACACCACTGTTGTGGGACGTATCACTGATGGGGATGAGTCAGAGTATAGAAGAGAGATCGAGCAACTGTCCATATGGTGCCAGCACAATAACCTGGCCCTCAACACCAGCAAAACCAAGGAACTGATTGTGGACTTTGGAAGGAGTAGGATGGGGACCCACAGTCCTGTTTATATCAACGGGTCGATGATTGAAAGGGTCAAGAGCTTCAAATTCCTGGGCGTGCACATCTCTGAAGATCTTTCCTGGTCCGAGAACACTGATGCCATTATTAAGAAAGCACATCAGCGCCTCTACTTCCTGAGAAGATTACGGAGAGTCGGTTTGTCAAGGAGGACTCTCTCTAACTTCTACAGGTGCACAGTAGAGAGCATGCTGACCGGTTGCATCGTGGCTTGGTTTGGCAACTTGAGCGCCCTGGAGAGGAAAAGACTACAAAAAGTAGTAAACACTGCCCAGTCCATCATCGGCTCTGACCTCCCTTCCATCGAGGGGATCTATCACAGTCGCTGCCTCAAAAAGGCTGGCAGTATCATCAAGGACCCACACCATCCTGGCCACACACTCATCTCCCTACTACCTACAGGTAGAAGGTACAGGAGCCTGAAGACTGCAACGACCAGGTTCAGGAACAGCTACTTCCCCACAGCCATCAGGCTATTAAACCTGGCTCGGACATAACACTGAACTTTATTAGTCAATACTGTTATTTGCACTTTATCAGTATATTGATTCATGTGTGTATATATTTATAGAATGCCTTGTAGTCAATGCCTACTATGTTCTGTTGTGCTGAAGCAAAGCAAGAATTTCATTGTCCTATCAGGGACACATGACAATAAACTCACTTGACTTGACTTGCACCCCTAGATCCCTCTGCAATACAAAACTCTCCAGGGCTATGGAACACCTCACACTTATTTGCATTAAACTCCATTTTCCATTCTTCTGTAATACTGGTACTCATTGCTACAACAGTGACTACGTTTCAAAAGCACTGAATTGACTGAGTTAACTACAGTATGAGCAACAGAGAGGCAATCTGGTAATTATTTTAGGGGGTTTATTTCATGAATCATTTTAAATTATGATGGGAATCAAAGTAAAATTGTCCTCATCCATCAGCCTCTAAGCCAGGAGCATCTGTGGAGGAAGGAACAGAATGACTTTCTGGTTATTAAAGGCTTTTCACGTTCCACCTAAAATGTTCAATTTCACTTTCCACAGATGCTAGGCCTGCTGAGTGTTTGTATTCATAGTTACATGCCCTGTGCTTTGATTAATGTTTAATATCACGATTCCTCCATTACAGTTGAGATTTGCCCTTACCGTCACGAGCACTGTAGGTGATGACGTATTCATCCACTGCTGTCACACTGGGCCTCCACGCCAGTAGGGCTTTAGAATCCGTCGCATTCACAACTCTCAGTTCGGACGGACCGTCCAAGGCTGTCAGGGGAAAAACATGATCACAACATATTACTTTCAAGCCCGTCTAATCTATATTCTGGATATCAAAACTGGCTCACGTTACGGCATTGCAAGGCCCAGCGGGCCGCGCGGCCAGGTGCACAAGACCAGATGGGCCGGTAGGAGCAAGGTTGGTAGGAGAGTGGAACGGGGTCTGGCCCTCCGTACCCTCAAGGTCGGCTGCGGGAGGCGCACCCAGGACACAAAGGTAGACGGGCGAGGAGAGGGATGTCGGTGCACTGGACGATCCAGACATCCAGAGAAGGCGACGGCTGGAGGCCCTGCAGCAGCCTGGGGCTCGCCTGGATCGGGCGCCGCTCATCAGACCTAGAGCACGGACTGGACTTTGAAAATGGGGCCAAAAGTTGGCGCCTCTTGCATGTGGTCTCAATGGATTATTTCTGTACCATTTACTAATCGGGAATTGTGCTTAGGTCTGGCAAAACTTTACTGAACCCTATGCAAAAAAAAAGAATTTCACATGTGCAAGCATGTGACAATAAAGCACCTTTGACGATTGACAATTGAATTTTTAAATTTTGCTTTGGTTTTAACCATGTTCTCTGCAAAGAAAAACTGCAGTCAAATTTATCTCAGGTCCGACCGACTTACCCAACATTTATTACATCAAATTTCATCATGTTACATCCCAGAGTAAAAATATTAAGATTGCCGTCTTTCACAACAATAGTACTTTTTACCCATGAGTATAGTTTAATTTAGTTGAGGTTAGTTTAGTTTAGGCTAGTTTAGAGATTAAGCATGGAAACAGGCCCTTCGGCCCACCAAGTCCACGCAGACAATCGATCACCCATTCATACTAGTTCTACATTATCCCACTTTCTCACTTTCCTGCACACTGGGGCAATTTACAGAGGCCAATTAACCTACAAACCCGCATGTCTTTGGGATGTGGGGGAAATCTAGCGCACCTGGAAGAAACCTTTGTCTCACATATGCCACATTACAATTTTGAAGGGTTACATCCCAGGTCGATTAACTATCAGGCTCTTGAACCACCCTTCACAACCCCAACCCTGCACCAGCACCAAATACATAAGGTTGCAATTGTATAAAGTTGAACTACATGCCACCGGGTGGCGCCATCAGCGATGGCAGCCTCACCAACGGTCTGTCTGTCTTTTTGTACTTTTTGTTAATTTTAGTGTGTTTTAAAAGTACGTGTTAATGTTCTCTGGTTTGTTTTATGTGGGGGGTGGGGGAGGGGGTCAGGGGAATTTTTTTTTTCAATCTCTTACCTTTCCGGAGATGCGATTGTTTTCCGGATTGTATCTCTGGTCGCTCTGCGGCCTAACATCATGGAGCTGGCGGCCTTGCTCGAGACTGACTTTGAGCCCCACCGCGAGGCCGTGGACTTACCATTGGAGCCTGCGATCCCTTGCCTGTGATCGACGCTCTAACTGCGGCCTGCGGATTTCACCATCAAGGAGCTCACAGTCTCGGGTAGAGGCTTATGTCGGGAAGCTCCAAAGTCGCAGGAGGTTCGATCGCCCAGCGCAGGGGAGCTGAGATCCCTCCGATGTGGAAGCTTGATCGCCCCGACATGGAGGGCCCGACCGCTGGCTACGGGAGCCAAGATCATCCCGACAACGGAAGGTTCGAGGCCCCCAAAGAAGGGCAAAGAAGGGAAGAGATTGAACTTTTTTTTCGCCTTCCATCAAAGTGGAGGAGTCACTGTGGTGGATGTTCATGTTAAAATGTATTTTTTGTGTCTTGTTGCTTTTTATTGGTATGAATGTATGGCAAATCAAATTCCTCGTATGTTGCAAAACATACTTGGCTAATAAATATGATTATTATTATTATTATTATTATTATTACATACCTTGGCTTGCACTATTATGGTCTTATGACAGAGGACAAACTGAACGTATTATATTGTTCATTGCATACTTATTTGTTGTATTGTTGCATTAAGGTGCCTGTAAAACTGCAGCAAATAAGGATTTCATTGTTCCCATCCAGGTGCATTTGGCAATTAAACATTCTTGACTCAAGTTAATTCAGTGAAGCTCCAATGTCACAAAACCTACCGAGAATCTGAATTACCACAATGACTTGAATCCAGAATGTTGTTACTGCAGTCAATGTGCTTTCATTGGATGGTTATCACTGAATTTTGATGAACAAGAGTCCCTTCCAAACACTGCCCTCACTTTTAGATTCATCAGAAGTCTTCACAGCGTACTCCCTAGAAGAACTGAGCAGAAGGCAAGCCAACATGCTTTCTTCTATATTTAGGCACCTTAAAACACTCCTTGCACTTGAACGTAAAACATTAGAGCAGGATTAGGCCACCATTCAGTCATGAAGGGAATCTCCGTCTGATGGGACCACAGATCTCGTGTTATTTTTTCAGTGAGGTGTAAAATCGGATAAATTGCTTTGATGTCAAATATTCAGATAGTTGGTTTTACATGCATGAAACTACACATGCATCCAATAGAAAATATTGTACAAACAGAATCAACGGAATGAATATATCAGACCCTTGCTAATCCGTAAATATCCAAAAGGTTTACAGTCTGTTTGATGGTGTTCTTCCCTGTGGCTTACCGGTTGTCACCATGCCCGAAGTTGGTTCACTCTCCTCAAAGTCTTTAATGGAAAGGACTTTGATCTCGTACTGAGTCGCTGGGATCAGGTTTTGCAGTGAGGTTTGAGATTTGCTGCCATCCACCGTCACAGTGTCGCTTGCACCTGTGAAAACCAGAGTGGAATAGGAAAGTCTTTCAGCGCCCAGGGAGACATATCCTTGAAAGAGCTTCTGAGGGAGATGGTATTGTGAAGGCAGTGAAAAATGGTTGGTGTGCAGAGACAGTGGCCAAGCACCAGCTTACCTCCATCAGTAGGTTCATACATAATCTTGAAACTGGTCACGTACACTCTGGGAGGATCCCACCTGACCGACACCATGGTGTCAGTGATGTCGAGGAACTCCAGACCTCTAGGAGCTCCCACCCCTGTGTGAGAAAGTTGCAAAAAGGCAGGCAGGTTACCATTTCATTCTAAAACTGCCACGTCGGCAGGTCTCGGCAATGTGGAAACTGTGAACAGGCTCGAATGCAGTTTGAGGAGCGAGATAAACAGTCAATAATTCAACTCGACGGTTCAAATTCACGGCTGTAAGCCTGAGATGCAGGTCAGTGACCTTTCATCAGAACGATGATTGGCTGAAGCTCTGTTATGTTCCACAGTTGCTGCCTGACCTGTTGAGCAATGTTCTGTTCTTATCGCGGGTTTTCATTGTCTGCAGAATTGTGCTTTCATGCAGATTAAGAGGAGAACTGATTTTCAATGTTAATTTATTGGATGTGTGGGCAGCGCTAAGCAATTTGTGGAATAGCTCATGAAAATAAATGCACACCAATTGATGGACACCTGATAACAGATATATCATTATCTATTGTAATACACAGAGGTCATGAACTAGCATTAAAGCTGACAGCCTTGCCTTTGAACCATTTTGCTTAATCCTTCGAAAGATCTCTCCACCTCCATGAAAATGCAGCTGATGGCTTTTTTTTTTTTTAACATGTCATGCCAAAATATAATTTTGTTCATTACATTAGCACTGTGAGAAAATGGTGTACATTGGTCTAGATTTTCCTTTGCTGCCCAAATGAAAATATAGGCATGAATTTCACAGATATTGGAGGCAATTATCTATTAAGCAACTTGGCTGGGCTTTCATTGACTATTTCAGCAGTTCAGGCATGCCATATGAAAATATATCCTCAAGAGTAAAATACACTAACACTTCTATATCAAACATATAGTGTTATTGACCAGGGAAGAAATTCTGGGCAATTATTTTTAGTTTGTCTTCCAAGTTCAGCCCCTTGGTTACACAAAGATAAACAATTATATTTTTGGATACAGCATGTAGGTTTAACTAAGTCTCATTTTCCAGTATCTCATTGTACAAAGAGCATGATATCACTGACAAACACTCTGTACATTAGCAGCAGTGTAAACAGTGTTCTTGGAAATGGAGCAAGATAGAAAAGGCTATTGGATCAAATGTCGCCGACCAGAAATGTTACTCAATGCTGACTACACCAACGCTGTCTGACCTGCTGAGCATTTCCAACAATTTCCGAATTGATTTGTAAAATGCTTTCACATTGGAAACGAAGAACAGAGTGGGTTGTCAAGCCTGCGTTTACCAGATAGTCTTACAGATGGCCCCTTTACAGTTACAGACACCAACGCATTTGTCCTGAGAACTAAGACATGCCGCAACAAGGAATGAATATTACATGGCAAGTCAATAAAAAAATCACCTATATGTTTGACAGATTCTGAACAAACAGCAGTAATCTGGAGTAAAAGAACAGCACTCTTTTTACTTAGTAGAGTACAGGGATAATTGAAAAATTGCAATCGATTACTAAGAACTGACAAAGTGAACACAGAAAATTCAAGGGCCTTTTGACCAAAAGGCTGCAGAACAGATATTTTAGAATCTATTCTGTCCTGTGCTGTACTGAGGAGAAGATCCTGTGGAGAATCACCGTAATATAAAAGCAAGGATGTAATGCTGAGGCTTTATAAGATGCTGGTCAGACCACATTTGGACTATTGTGAGCAGATTTGGACCCTATATCTGAGGAAGGAAGTGCTGGTGTTGGAGAGGGTCCAGAGGAGGTTTATGAGAATGATCTTGGGGATGATTGGATTAATGTACGAGGAGCATTTGATGGCCCTTTCCTTGCACTCGCTGGAGTTTACGGTGAGGGGGGTTCTCATGAAATCTACTAAATAATAAAAGGCCTGGATGGGATGGATGTGGAGAGGATGACTTCAGTAGTGGGGAAGTCTAGAACCAGAGGTACCTAATAGAATGAAGATGAATTGGAATTTCATTAGTCAGAGGGTGGTGAATCTGTGGAATTCATTGCTACAGTTGGCTGCAGAGGCCAAGATATTGGGTATTTTTAAAGTGTAGATTGAAAGGTTCTTGATTAGTAAGGGTGTCAAAGATTAAGGGAAAAAGGCAGGAGAATGGGATTGATCGAAGAAGGGCAAAGTTGAAGCCTGGTTTTCTCTTAATATCACTGACATCATAGATCCCAGTCCTCTTCACCATAAGAGCAATGGATAGAATTCAATATCCTTTCTCTCAACATATGTACTTCCTGTTCATGAACCTGACTGTGAGTCTGTTCCCTGCTTGGCAAAAACTACCCGCCCCCCCCTCCCCATTGCAATGCATGGCAGAAATATTCCTACTACGAGCTGATCGTGTACTGGAGGAGTCCATTTCTCAGCACGCACTGCCTTCTTGGCTGAAGGTGAAAGCAGTCCTAAATGGGGGAGAAACAGAAGTGGAAACATTTGCGTGCAGAGCTTCGAAAATAATTCGCCAGAGGGCAGATGCGGTCTGTGTTAATTTATCACCTTCAGAAGGGTAAATGGTGGAGGCTGGAAAAAAAATAATTGGTCATTCAAGGTCTGTACGAGAAAGTAAAGGCGCAGATTCTCAATAATAAAGTAATACCTGTAATTGCAATGGTATTTATTGGCTGTGATTGTCGTCCTTCTGTGACACCAACTAAGGAAATTTCATACTCAGTACCATCTTGCAGACTGTGGATATCAGTGGTTCGTAGATCACCTGACAGGGTGTAGTCCAGAGGAGGAAATTCCTTCTTGGAATCCCTAACTCTAACATTAAAGTAATCAAAGGGATTGTCATCTGTTGTCCAAGAAAGTTTGAAGCCATTTGAGGTAACATCAGATGTGGTCAGGTAATCCACTTCAGGTTCTGCCTCTGAGAGAGAAACAAATGTTGTGAGTTCTTGTCCTTTCCTTCAGATCTAAGTAATAATCCTTGTTAATGTGTTAATTGATAAAGAAATCAAAGTTGCTAGGGGAAGGGAGGAAGGCTAATTGAGAATCTCAGGATGCAGGTTTCTAGTGCGAATAACGAGTTCAGAGAAACATTGGGGCAAACTGAAACATTAAGGAATAAATTGATTGGAATATCTCGTGGCTTGGTTGATAATCTGAAATACAACAAAATACCCACAAAGCTAAAAAGTAAATCATGTAAACAATTGATTAGGTGGCAGAAGTGTGTTTCTGTGACCTTTAGGAATTCAGAATTCTTCGATGAGGGCAGGTCAGATGCTGGTTTAAACCAAAGATAGACACAAAATGCTGGAGTAACTCAGCAGGACAGGCAGCAACTCTGGAGAGAAGGAGTGGGTGAAGTTTCGGGTCTGAATAAGGGTCTCGACCCGAAACGTCACCCATTCCTTCTTCCCAGAGATGCTGCCTGTCCCGCTGAGTTACTCCAGCATTTTGTGTCTATCTTTGGTTTTGTTTTGTCCTGGTTCCACCCAAACCTAATGGAGAATGCCAATTCATCTCAATTCATTTTCCATTGATGGATTTATGTAATTGGGCCTTATGTGTTGGGAATGCAGAGGGATGACAAAATATACAAAGCAATTAACAATGACAAAAGGCACAGTTTTTGATTAGACCTTGTACAAGCAAGGTTTGAACAGCATCAAGGGTTTGGTAAATGCAATGCAGCCGACACCATCAGATTTGTACTTCAGACATACAAAATAAATATTTTGATTATTAACAACAAAAGGAATTGCAAAGGAACATCAACGTATAATTATGAGCAGTTAAGGTTGTCCGAATACAAACATGAATATTGGACAATATGACATAGCAATCAGCATACCAATGATTAGATCAGGTTTTATTGACCATCAAAAAATTAAACACAGTACATTGAACACAAACAGCAGTTAGAATTTTCAGTGCAAGACCCATGTTATGAGGTTCATAGTCCAACGCATTCTGGAGAGACTGAGGAACAGGTTAGACATAATCTGACAACAGTTAAAATCATAATTTGAACTAAACACATTATTTCAGGAGAAGACTGAAGCTCGTGTCAAGCATCTCAGAAATGCCATGCATTAGAATATTACATTCTGGACAGGATCTCAGGTTGGTTCGTAGACAGGTTTCCCTCATACTGACACCAAGTTATTCTTGAATGTTGGTTTTGTGCATTACAGGAGAGGTTGTTGGTAAATAATCTTTCTTGTTATGTTGAGGAATCCCTGGGACTTGAGTATTTTCATGTCTTTAGCCTCGCACATATTCAGACAGATGAAATACTCAAACGCTGAGAGAAAGATCCCCTGACTTGATCTAAACCCATTCCTGTGATACCACCATTCCCACCACCCCTCCTCAGGATACACGTATGCAAGGTTATGGATGGATAATGTGGTAATTGGACTAATATTCCCAACTATCACATATCAACTACACTGTAATACATCAATGGAATTGTATTGTGTAGGAAGGAACTGCAGATGCTGGTTTACACCGAGGAATAACTCAGCGGGACAGGCAGCATCTCTGGATAGAAGGAATGGGTGATGTTTCGGGTCGAGACCCTTCTTCAGACTCTAATTGTATTTTTTCCCTTGATGGAATGAATGAAGTAAAGGTTAAGTGTAGCTTGAAGATAGCAATGTGAATTGAAATGTATGTTAATTCCACTTCAAATGCAAAGAGCAAAGATTAAGCAAAGAGGCAAGGTTGTAAAATATTTCATATTAATTTTTTTAAATCAAATTTCAATATAATTTTACTTGTTGATTGACATAATCCAAAACGACTCTTTCATCCATCAGCCCCTTTCCTTAAGATTAATTTAAACTCTTTATTTCTGGAAAAAACACAGCAAAATCATTAATGTGGAGACATTGGTGGATGATCTCAACCTGAATAAAGTTATCAGAGTGTTAATGTGTTATACAGAAAAGAAAAAAAAACCTTGGTAACAAAGGCATACATAAACAAGCAATAACGCCTTCAGGATTAAAAAATACCTGTAGTAGTCTGAGCAAAGAGAGGTTTAGAGTTCTTCCCCCTGGCTACACCATAGACATTAATATCATAACCAATTCCGGTGATCAGGCCTGTGATGTTAACGGAACGATGATCGCCTGACACTCTGTGCTCCACTGGTTCCAACAACCTCCCAGAATCTCTAACCATTATATTAAAACCGTCATAAGCCCCGTCCGTGGCATTCCAAGAGATTTTGAATCCATAAGAGTTAACGTTTGAAACCACTAGGTTTTCCATTTTTGTTTTTTCCTCTGGAGAAACAGGGAATTAGTTGAGGAAGAACATTAATTGTGAATGTCACATTTGTAGTTTGTCTTTCTGTTCTTATCATTCCACAACTATCACATTTTAACCTCATTTGCCTTTGCACTTAAAACAATTCATATCTAGATACATTCAAAAACTGAGGTCGTAACGCAAAGAGATTAACTCAACGTAAAGTTAACAGTTTGCAAACGTATGTTTATTACCAGGGAGGGCACTTTAAAGCAACTTCATTTTGGGTTTCTGAGAAGGGAATATTTCAAATCAGATACTTGAGCTCTAAAAATATAGAGCAAAATTGATGCATATGAACTCTTGAGGCTGTGGGAAGTTAGAGTTCAACCAGGCCTACAAGGGAATAATACAATTGATGTCAGTCTTCTGAGAGCAGGGGAGAATTCATGATAAACATCTGGAACTTTCAATTTCTACCCAATGCATGTGAACTGTGTGAACTTAGGGAAGGTTTGGATCAAACGCACATGGTGGCTCCCAAGGTCAGCACTTGAGTGCACGTATGATGAATGGTCATGTCAAGGGCCCAATGGACTACGTGTCACTTCATTTAGCAGAGGTGATATAACATAAATATAACTAATGACTCTTGACTGTGCAAGAGCTGACATCCAAATGAATAAGAAGCAAGCCCACTGAAGTTAACAACTGTATGATGTCTCATCGGCTGATGCAGCTCGCGTACTGTACAGAGCTAATCACAACCCCATGACTCTGGTATGCAGCAGTGACAAGTAGAACCCACATTTAGAAAATGCAAAGCTGTTGAATATCAGTGGGGCCGTCTGAAGAATGAGTATGCAATTCCCTGCACTTACTTCATAACAAAATATCACCAGGAAGGTGTCGCTCACAAAGCAATTCCACTTGATTACAACTGCTACAAATGGTCTTCATTGACCCATTGCATGCAAGGAGTAATTACTATGTTATTGCATTGTTACAGAAGATAGGGGCATACATCATTTTGTACAACATAAAATGTTTCTTAACCATGCAAAAGAAGGACATAACAGAATAGTAAGAATAGTAAGTCTCTCTTCCTCTGTCACAGTTATCTGATGAGATGTCTGAGAAAAGATTGTCGTGTCTTTTATTCCCCTTCCCATATATGGCCTCCTACAGGTCTTCCCAATGGACAGGATAACTAGGTTGCCTTTGATGGAAGGTTCTTCAACATATCATTCATTTGGCATGATTGCCTTTGAGAAACAGGCCTAGATAAACCTGAACCCTCCAGACAATTGGTCAAAGAGGGAAGGCACCTTGAACCATTCCACTGTTGCTGAAGATACAAGTAAGTGCAGATGCTGATTTACAAAAAGGAAGACACAAAGTACTGGAGTACTTTGTCAACAGGTCAGGTAGTATCCCTGGACAACATGGATAGGTGACGTTTCTGGTTGGGACCCTCTGACGAAGGGTCCCCACCCAAAACACACCTATCCATTTTTCTAAAGATGTTGCCTGGCCTGCTGAGGTACTCCAATATTTTGTGTCTTTTTTCCATTGCTGGTGAAGAACATTTCATGTCAATGTTGAAAGCAAGCTTTCCCCAGAATGTCAGCTCATATAATGTGAGCTCATGCGATTAAATCCAGGCCTCGGCAAAATTGAATGATTGAACATAAACGTTTTTTTTTAACTCAAATTCAAAGACAGTCATTCTAATGACAAACAAATAAACAAATTTTGATCTGAGGTGAAATTGATTTTGTTCTTAGGTGAAATTTCAACTTGAGGTCAATTTGAAACAGCTGCAGTGTATGTTAAAGGATCGGTTGAGCATTTTAAAACCTGCTCTTTGCACAAGTGCCTTCAAATCAAAATTCAGCTTCAAACTTTAAAACAGCAACAGAAGCAGCAGATCCACCATTTGCTGAAGAAGGGTCTCGACCCGAAACATCACCCATTCCTTCTCTCCCGAGAATTACTCCAGCATTTTGTGTCTACCCACCATTTGCTGCGCTGTGGGACATCGGGAGAGAATGATGAGAAGCTGGAATATCTACATTGGTTCCCTGGAATTCCCAGTAACTGGACTAAAAATGCCCATTTCCACCGTTTCCTAGTGTTCTGCCAGGATCTACCCATTTTTGAGGAAGCTGAAGGAGAGATCGCCAGACTTTGGCTGGTCTAGTTGGAGCTGGTGCCCAATTGCCAGAACATTGTGTGTGGTGTTTCAGCACCTGGATGGCTGTGTTGCACACAGAGTAGGTACGTAGTGCAGCCATCCACCATCATGGAGAGCGGCAGTGGGAACCTTACAATGCTGACCATACTACCCTGATAATCTAGATAAATGTGATGAGTATAATTTATAATCCCCAAAGTAAAGGTCTTCAATTTAGCCACATTACAATAATTATTTAATCATTGCTTAGATTATCACAATAAATGGTGTTATAGTTTAGTTTAGTTTAGAGATACAATGCAGAAACTGGCTCTTCGGCCCACTGGGTCCGCTCCGACCAGTGATCCCTGCACATTAACACTAGCCTACACACGCTAGGGACAATTTACCTACATACCTGTACATCTTTGGAGACTTCTGCACGCCTTTGGTGCTGTATTTTTATTTACTTATTTACTTTTGTCTCCTAGAATATTTAATGCTGCCTTTAACAACAGCCATTGAAGCGATTCTTTGCATTGATAATCACTGCATTTTGCCAGCAAAAGCCTGGTTTTAGTCCGAAAGTGCACCCCGGCCCATTTTGCCTCAATGTAACAACACTGTCATACCATATTATTGCTCAGTAGAGTGAAGATCTTGGCACCTTCACTCTAAAATGTTTGTGCACAGCTATAAATAAAAATTGGCTTTGCTTGTGTGACACCTACCAGACTGAGATCCATCACAAAGTATACAACTCATCCTGGCAAGTTGGATAGGGTTTGCTCTTCACAAGTTCACAAGTTCCAGGAGTTGACACCCGTTCTAATCAAGAACTTGTCTATCTCTGCCTTAAAAATATCCACTGACTTGGCCTCCACAGACACTCTGTGGCAATGAGTTCCACAGATTAACTACCCTCTGACTAAAGAAGTTCCTTCTCACCTCCTTTTTAAAAGAGCGCCCTATAATTCTGAGGCTATGACCTCTGGTCCTAGACTTTCCCGCCTGTGGAAACATCCTTTCCACTTCCACTCTATCTTTGCCTTTCATTATTCTGTGATTTTGTTACTCGCTCCCTCTGTCTCGCACTGTTCAAAAGTCAGACCCAATCCACCCCACGTCTTTGAACTGAAGACGTTCTAAGTGTGTTAGAGAGAATATTTGAGGAAAGGGAGAAATACGAACATAAATAAGGAAAGCGCGCGAAGACAAGAGTATGAGATGTTTCCCGCTACACATTGGAGTTGTTAGTGCAGTCGTCAACTGCAGCATTATAACAAGTAACGGTTATGTTTTTCAAAAGGGAAAATTATTCTTACAGCAAGTTTGAATAAACCATGAAACAGGAGGCTTTGTTGGACGTTTTAAACGATGTACCTGTAGCAGTGACAGCAGTAAGAGGTTGCGTGTGCCAGCCTTGCGTTACACCAGTGACATTAATTTGGTATCCAGAGCCTTCTATTAACCCTGAGACGTCAGTAGTCCGTGTTTTCCCTGATAAAACTTGCTGTATTGGCTCAAGCGAGCTTTCAGAATCTCTAATGTCTATGATAAAATATTCAAATGCCTCATCTTCTGCTGTCCAAGAAAATGTGAAGCCTTCTGAGGTAATATCTGAAACAACTAAGTTGCTCAGTTCTGGTTCTTCTTCTAAGGGAAGGAACATTTATGGAAACATTTATTTTAGTCACACTCATTGAAGCAAAATACATTTTGGAGCAAATGCTCCTGAATTCTAGTTTCAAAATGAATCACGTGATAGCTAAGTACAATATACATACACACAGAAATAGTAACACTCATGAGAAAAGTGCCAGGACTTGAATATATTCCACAATTTATTCGCCCCTCACACAAAATGTGATTGTGATTAGCATCAGTCAAGGGGCAAGGATCAAATAAACCTCTCAGATATGCTTTGTAAACCATTCATGCTGGGATATTGTGCTCAGTATGGATGCTAAACTGACTGAAACAAAGGCTGCCCAGAAATTCAGCGCTGGTTAGTAGTGCCAAGCACACTATAGTTTAGTTTAGTTTAGAGATACAGCATGGAAACAGGCCTGTCAGCCAACCGAGTCCATGCCGACCATCGATCACCCATTCACATTAGTTCAATGTCATCCCACTTTCTCACTCACTCCCTAGACACGAGGGGCAACTTTATGGAAGCCAATTAACCTACAAACACGCACGTCTTTGGGATGTGAGAGGAAACCGGAACACCCAGAGGAAACCCACATGGTCACAGGGAGAATTTTCAAACTCCACACAGAAAGCAGCCGAGGTCAGGATCGAACCCAGGTCTCTGGCGCTGTGAGGCAACGGTGCCACTGTGCCGCCAATATAACGAGTGGTCTAATTTGCTTCTGAAATATTTGGAGCCACATTTCAGGAAAAGGGAAGAACAGCCTGCTTGTACCAGGTAATGTATTTAGTGAGTGACTATGGATGATTTTCGAGCCACATATATTCAGCAGCAAGCAGAAGGAAATGATTAAAATGCAGAGAAAATTGCAAGTGCTAGTTCGTAAAGAATGAGTGAACTCATTAATCTGATGGATGCCTGAGTCACATTATACCACAAAGATGCGTGGATTAGTAAGGCAATAAAATTGAATTAGCTGTTCAGCAAAAAAGTTAAAATACTCTATTTAGATAATACATCTGTCGTCGCTGAACACCAATTTATCTCCTCTTAAATAACACACATCTAAAAGAAAGATGGTTTAATATTTCACAACTGCAGAGTTCTGTTCAGTGGCTTAAATAAATTCTGGAACAAGATCTCAAATCTTATTCTCCATTTTCTCTTTTTGCAGCCAGCATTTCACTCATCTCCACATCAATCCTGAAATTCAGTCCAAAATCTAAGATTAAAGACTTATTATTTTAACAATTGGATTGAATTTATTATACCACTGGAGTAGAGAATATTTAAAAGAAATTCATACTAAAATAAATAGCAAATAAGTTCTAAAGTAAACTGCTCTTTCCAAAGAATACAAATACCGGCCTCAATAAATCTATTGTGAGAGAATGATTCTCTTTAGAAGTGTACTTTCAGGTTTTGCAACATGGTTTTGAAGCCATGTATATCTCAAGACACAACTGAAATGAAAATCCTGTTGGTTGTTCAAGTTTACTGCTATACTTATTGCAACATAGAAGGAGGCCATTTGGCCCAATTCCCAACAGAACAATCCTATCTCCTCACCATCACAGCCATGTGTAGTTGCCAGTCAACCCCATCTCACCTAGATCCACCCTTCATTTGCCAATTCTTGCCTCCTCCCCCCCCTTACCTCTTCATATCGGACTATCTCCCCTCTACTCTTTCCAGTCCAAACAAAGGGTCCCCACCTGATATATCGACTGACCATTCCCCTCCACACACGCTACTCAACCCGCTGAGTTCCTCCAGAAGATTGGTTGTTGCTCCAGATTACAGCATCTGCAGTCTCTTGTGTCACCATTCCCTCTAGTCTTATTTCCCCAGACCATACAATATATTTTCCATCATGTGCCGTTTTGATTCTTTTGTCACATGCCTAGGCGAACGGCTAAACCACAGTAGCTTGTTAACCAAACCTCAATTCTTTAGGATGCAGGAGGAAACTGGAGCGCCTGAGGTAAAAGCTCGTGTGATTAAAGGGGAACACGGGGAAAGTGGACAGATGCAAACCCCACACTGACTGGGCCCACGGTCAGGACTGGACCTGGGCGGGTGAAGCTGTGAGGCAGCTGCTCCACCAGATGCAACATGCTACGTCTAAGGAAGCAACACGGGCTGGTGAAGAATCATAGAAACAGGGAACTGCAGATGTTGGTTTACAAAAAAAGACACCAAAAAAAGTGCTGGAGTAACCCAGGTCAAGCATCATCTCTGGAGAATGTCACCTGTACATGTTCTCCATTGATCTGCCTGACCCGCTGAGTTACTCCAGCACTTTACATTTTTCCTGGTGAAGAATGATGCTTGAAATATTAAGCCAGCTTTCACTGTCAGGTGCTGACCCATTTGTTTGCTTTTGTGCCTGCTTTCCATTCCAACTTCTGACATTCGGAGTGTTTACACCCTAGGATTTTGATTTTCTGCCATTCATATCACAAAGGGTCATAAGATTTAATTAAAAATAGATTTTGGCAACTATCCGCGACAGTGATTTATACAAAGCTAATTACAATGTGTTGCTTTCAGCAAATGCACTGCATTGAATTCAAATGTAGCCATGCAATTTAACTGGGAAAGCTATAACAGAAATACATTTCTGTACGAAGAAACTGGAGCAAGATGGATGCAATATCTAAGCTCAGTTTCATGAAGCACAGCAAACTAAATCTCTACAGTGAAACAAAATTTAATTTCACTCAAGCACAACAAAATTCAAAGCGCTGATATTTAGTACTGCCAGATATTACTGACATCCCTTTGATGATGTAGTTACCCAGTCAGATAGCATCAAATGCATGCTATGGGAAAGTCAGATTTTCTAACAGTATATTGCCAGCATCATGAATCAAGGACCAGAGGACATAGGTTAAAGGTGAAGGGGAAAAGATTTAATAGGAATCTGATGGGTAACTTTTTCACACAAAGGGTGGTGGATGTATGGAACAAGCTGTCCGAGGAGGTAGTTGAGGCAGGGACTATCCCAACATTTAAGTAGCAGTTAGACAGGTACATGGATAGGACAGGGTTGGAGGGTTATGGACCAAATGCTGGCAGGTGGGACATGTGTAGGTGGGACATGTTGGCTGGTGTGAGCAAGTTGGGCCGAAGGGCCTGTTTCCACACGGTATCACTCTATGACCATTAAATCACTCAAACTCGTGAAACTCTGCTGCAAATTTGGTTACCAATTAAAATAGAGATAAAGTGTTGTTATTTGGAAAAAATGCGCCTTTGAGTAAACACGCATTTTGACTGGATTTCTCACCAAATGCTGGAAAATCAACTGCAGTTCTGCTTGAGGTATTTATTATGTAGTACCGTTACTCAGATATTTTGAGCTCATGTTGCAGTAATATGCTTCCAAACTTCCTGTGTGACTTTTACCATCAATGCTTGAGCTCTAGAGCTGCTGCGTGACAATAGCATTGGCCAAAACAGTTAGGTAGAGTTAGTCACACAAATGGAGTGCTGCGTTATTTAGTTTAGTTTAGAGATACAGTGTGGAAACAGGCCCTTCAGCCCACCGAGTCCGCAACGAACAACAATCCCCGCACATGAACACGATCCTACACACACATGGGACAATTTTACATTTATACCAAGCCAATTAACCTGAAAACGTATACGTCTTTGGAATGTGGGAGGAAACCGAAGATCTCGGAGAAAACCCACGCGGTCACGGAGAGAACGTACAAACTCCGTACAGACAGCACCCGCATTCAGGATCGAACCTGGGTCTCTGGCTCTGCAAGGCAGCAACTCTACCGTTGTGCCACCGTGCCACCCTTTAATACAGCAACAGGGAACAAAACACAAAATAAAAATCTTCCTCCTCAGCAGAGCAGAAGCAAGGGCATTTTGTATGATTCCTTTGTTCAATAAGGGAACTTATACAAAAGTTGTACTGTAGTTTAATTTCAGGAAAGGGGCCTGATTTCTGTTTGTGCTTCCAAACAAGTACATGAACGCTATCATTAATGCACACCCCTTAATCCAACTTGCAAATGCTAAGCAAAACATGCACAAACATTTTTTAGTACGATAAAACTGCATGTTATAAAAATCAGGTAGACTTTTGTTTTTAAACTTGAGGATAATGGACCAGAATTTGCTCGGAGGTAGCAGTCAATATAAAACTTTTAGCTGTGGTACACCATGAATCATTCAGCAATATGTGATGAGGAAGTGGTATCCCCCAGGAGGAATAAAGAACTACAAAGCGTTTGACAATTTATGTTGTTAACCTCAAGAGTTTCAAGTGATAATGCTGCACAGACAGCACTCGGGTTGACTACAATGGGGAACCAAATCCAGTGTCACTGCTGACTACACCTGTGGGAAGTGTATCCAGCTGCAGTTCCTGGCTGACCGTGAAAGGGACTGGAGCTGTGACTCATTGGACCAAGGATTGTCCGGGAGAATGCGAGCCTCGTTGATAGGAGTTGTAGTGAGGTGGATACAGCTCAGGTGCGGACAGAAAGTAGATGAGTGATCACCAGGAAAGGTCAGTGAGCAGAGCATGCAGGAATCCCACCACGGGCATTACCCTGGAAAACAAGAATAGCCTTTTAGATGCTGTTGGAAAGGTACAAGCGACTGGGACGTTGTAGCCAGCCTGGAAACCTGGCGAGGGAAAGACAGGACTGGCAGTTCAATGTTCCAAGGTAACGGCGTTACAGGCGAGATAGAAGTGAGGATGAAATAGGAGGAGAGCTATTTTATTGATTAAGATGAATATCATGGCAGTAGAACAAGACAACATCACTGAGCGATCATCTACTGAGGCTTGATGGGTGGAGCTGTGAAATAAAGAGAGGATGATCACCTTTTTTGGGGTCGTACCAAAGGCCTCCAAATTGTCAACAGGAATTAGAGGAACAAATAAATTAAGAGATTGCAGGTAGCTCGAAGACTAAGAGGGTTTTCATAGTAGGGGGTTTATAAATTTCCCAATATAGACTGGGAATGCCATAGTGCCTAGGGGGTGGAGTTTGTCAAATGTGTTCAGGAAATTTCCCTTGGGCAGTATATAGAGGGCTCTACAAGGGGAAATGCAACGCCGAACCTCCTCTTAGGGATTAAGCAGACCAAGTGACTGAAAAGTCAGTGGGTGAGCCTTATATGTAGCTGTGATCAAGCGTATCCCTGGAAGAGTGCAGAGGATTGAGGAGCATACACGAGAGGGTAATGATTAGGGCAAAAAGGAGGTATGAGATAGCGCCAGCTCCAAAGAGATTTTATAAATAAATTAAGGGGAAAAGGGTAAAACTGTGACTAACAACATTTTTCACGTTGCCAGCAATTTGCAGTTAAAACATTTTTTAATTGAAAGATGGCAGTGTTTGGGAGTAGCGGTGATGGTGCAGGCAGTGCCTCACTAATGGGGTGTCCAGCAGGTTCTGAGCCATTATGCAAAGGCACAAGTCATTGGAAAACAAAACATCAAGCTGCGACTGACAAATGTATTGACATTCTCCCTTTGTTACAGCAGTACAGAGCATCTCGATAGTTCATGTCATATGAGCAGAAGTAAGCCATTTGGCCCATCAAGTCTACTCCGCCATTCAATCGTGGCTGATCTATCTTTCCCTCTCAATCCCATTCACTCTCCCCCTCTCCCCGTAACCCTTGACACCCTAAAGGGCCTGTCCCACTTTCACGACCTAATTCACGACCTCTGCCGAGTTTGCCCTTGACTCATACTCGCAGCATGGTCGTCACGAGGTCGTAGGTAGGTCGTGATGCTAGTCGTAGGTACTCATGGCATCAAGCAGGTCGGGGCGTTTTTCTAGCATGATGAAAAATGTCCACGAGTAAACAAGGTCGTGAAAGTGGGACAGGCCCTTTACTAATAAGGAATCTGCCAATCCCTGCCTTGATAATATCCAAGTAGGAAAGAAGTCTTTATAAACCAAGCCAAAGAGCGACAAATTCAGTGGACTTATGCTTGATGCTGTTAAATGAGAGACAATAAAGCAATTTTGTGATAAAGCACTAATACCTGTCAATGCAACAGTTGTCACCGGGTTTGTGCGTCGCCCATTGACAATACCGTATACATAAATCACATAGTTGGTGCCAGATATGAGGTTGTTGAAGTCAGTGGATCGCACAGTGCCTGGTACCGTGTACTCCAGTGGCTCTGAGAACCGGTCAGAATCTATCAGTTCTACAACAAAGCTTTCAAATGCCTCATCGTTTCCCGTCCAAGAGAGGCTGAAGCTGTTTGAGGTAATGTCTGAAACCACTAGGTTGCTGACTTCAGGTTCTGCTTCTATAGGGATTGTTTTGGAAATAAAACTTCAGCACTTTTAAAGCAACATAACAAAAGAAACCAAATTAGCTTAAAATTAAATGGCACAGTAAATAAAATTCAAGTTGATTCTTATCACACACTTACAATTGCAATTAGATGACTAGATTATTATGTTACCTCTGTAGAGTTGGTATAATATGTGCATCTTGTAGAGATTCAATTTAACAAGTAACTGATATCCCAATTATGGTTAAATATCTATTCTTTCCAATATGGCTAAATAAGCAGGCATGTTATATTGATATATCTTTGAGCAATGCTTTCTGTTAAACATAACCTGACATTTTCTCAGGCAGTTTCACATCATTAGGCATGAACTTTATGACCCTACCATTTTAACGTGTCAAATTTAACTTAGGTCAACTGAACAGGAAGGCACATCACTATCAATGTAGCTTTCACAATACTGACCTAAATAATTAGTATTATTCCCGAACGTTACAATATCATGCAAACCAATAAGAGTGACCTCTGCTTCATTAAGACCACACTAACTTATAGTTGCACTGATTTGATCTATTGCATGCAAAAATCATTTCAGGCCGTTTGTTCATTTCTAATCAAACATCTAGTTGAAAGGGACATCAGGAATTTAAATAATTGTTTCACAAAAATGTGCACAATTTATTTTGTAACAAAACACTAAAGAAACGATATGCATTCAAGTAACAACTCTAGTGCCCTCCATAATGTTTGGGACAAAGACCCATCATTTATTTATTTGCCTCTGTACTCCACATTTTGAGATTTGTAATAGAAAAAAATCACATGTGGTTAAAGTGCACATTGTCAGATTTTATTAAAGGGTATTTTTATACATTTTGGTTTCATCATGTAGAAATTACAGCTGTGTTTATACATGGTCCCGCTATTTCAGGGCACCATAATGTTTGGGACACGTGGCTTCACAGGTGTTTGCCATTGCTCAGGTGTGTTTAAATGCTTCCTTAATGCAGGTATAAGAGAGCTCTCAGCACCTAGTCTTTCCTCCAGTCTTTCCATCACCTTTGGAAACTTTTATTGCTGTTTATCAACATGAGAACTAAGGTTGTGCCAATGAAAGTCAAAGAAGCCATTATGAGACTGAGACACACGAATAAAACTGTTAGAGACATCAGCCAAACCTTAGGCTTACCAAACTCAACTGTTTAGAACATAATTAAGAAGAAAGAGAGCACAGGTGAGCTTACTAATTGCAAAGGGACTGGCAGGCCAAGGAAGACCTCCACAGCTGATGACAGAAAAATTCTCTCTATAATAAAGAAAACCCCCCAAACACTTGTCCGACAGATCAAAAACACTCTTCAGGAGTCAGATGTGGATTTGTCAACGACCACTCTCCGCAGAAGACTTCGTGAACAGAAATACAGAGGCTACACTGCAAAATGCAAACTACTGGTTAGCCACAAAAATAGGATGGCCAGGTTACAGTTTGCCAAGCAGTACTTAAAAGAGCAACCACAGTTCTGGAAAAAGGTCTTGTGGGCAGATGGGACAAAAATTAACTTATATCACATGGCAAGAGCAAAGAGGAGAGAAGGAACTGCCCAAGATCCAAAGCATACCACCTCATCCGTGAAACACGATAGTGGGGGTGTTATGTCCTGGGCATGTACGGCTGCTGAAGGTACTGGCTCACTTATCTTCATTGATGATACAACTGCTGATGGTAGTAGCATAATGAATTCTGAAGTGCATGAACTATCTGCTCAAGTTCAAACAAATGCATCAAAGCTCATTGGCCGGTGGTTCATTCTACAGCAAGACAATGATCCCAAACATACTGCTAAAGCAACAAAGGAGTTTTTCAAAGCTAAATAATGGTCAATTCTTGAGTGGCCAAATCAATCACCTGATCTGAACCCAATTGAGCATGCCTTTTATATGCTGAAGAGAAAACTGAAGGGAGCTAACAAGTTAAAGATGGCTGCAATACAGGCCTGGCAGAGCATCACCAGAGAAAACACCCAGCAACTGGTGATGTCCATGAATCGCAGACTTCAAGCAGTCATTGCATGCAAAGGATATGCAACAAAATACTAAACATGACTACTTTCATTTACATTACATTGCTGTGTCCCAAACATTATGGTGCCCTGAAATGGGGGGACAATGTATAAACACTGCTGTAATTTCTACATGGTGAAACCAAAATGTATAAAAATGGCCTTTATTAAAATCTGACAATGTGCACTTTAACACATGTGATTTTTTTCTATTAGAAATCTCAAATTGTGGAGTACAGAGGCAAATAAATAAATGATGGGTCTTTATCCCAAACATTATGGAGGGCACTGTATAACGTGGAGTAAAGTTATGGATTAGTTATTTATAGCACACTGCTGTCTTTTTCAGCTGAATCTGAATGTTAAAGTCTTTCATTCCAAAATGAAGATCGATTTTGAAACTTTCAAATGAAATCCACGGTATTAAGAATGCAAGGTAGAACTACTAACAATCCTGGAGCACTGCTAAATTTGGGAGAAAATCCAAATGACAGTTCAAATAAGTTAAATAGGTAAATACTTATTAATTTTAATTTCTAAATAAGCAGGTGTGCTATAAAAAAACGAGTCGCTTGACGGATATTAGTGATGTAGAATCAAACGACAGCTAGAAAGCCCAGCTGTAGCACAAATACCTGTTGTAGCAAATGCACTAAACGTTTGCAAATGCTGTCCTTGATAAAGGCCAGTGAGGTAAATGACATAATCAGTGTTGGCTGAGAGGTTTGAGATGTCAATAGAGCGAAGAGTCCCTGAGACAGAATGCTCCGAGGTTTCAAAGATCCTGTTAGGATCTGTGACGTCTACTACAAAGCTTTCAAATGTGCCCTTTGCTGTCCAAGAGACTGTGAAACCATCTGAGGTAAGATTGGAAATCATTAGGTTGCTAATTTCGGGTTTCGTTGCTGAGGAGAGGAAATAATTGGTTGGGGAAGAAACAATAATCAGTACACCAGCAAATAAGTACTCTTCCCAACATGCAAGGCAAACGTCAGTGTGATTAACTTTACCACATCTTACACACCCAAGGTTACTAAACTTTGCAAGTTTCTGCACTCAAAACAAACTAACTAAAGCAGAATAGACATGATGTGTGTAGCAAGGAACTGCAGATGCTGGTTTAAACCGAAGATAGGCACAGGAAGCTGGGGTAATTCAGCGGAAGAAGGGCCTCGACCCGAAACGTCAGCTATTTATTTTCTCCAGAGATGCTGTCTGACCGCTGAGGTACTCCAGCTTTTTGTGTCTCTCTTCAGAATAGACATGAGCTCAGTGAAAGTGATACTAATCGTATTGATGAGTTTAGCTTGGGTATGATTCCTGCAACATTTGATAATATATATTATGATGAAATAAAAATTAGAGACGTAGAATCAAATGACAGGAACGTGCTGCCAGTGGTGGTGAATGAGGCAGATATGATAGTGGTATTTCAGAGACTTTTGGATAGGCATTTAGATATGCAGCAGATGGAGGGATATGGATTATGTGCAGGCAGATAAGAGTTGGTCTAGGCATCATGTTCAGAACAGACATTGTGGGCCGAAGGGCCATTTCTTCTGTACTGTTCTATCTTCTATGTTTTAAATACTAATACTGTTTTCTATTTTTAGAAGTGAATCATAAAAAAAAGGATTAAAGTGCAATTTATTCTGAATTCTGAATGTTTTTTGTTGTTTTTGGATCAAAACGGAGGTCTTCGAGAAAGATTCAGTTTGCAAACATGATTATGTTCAAAATTCCAGCAAATGATAGATTGAAATTATGGATAAACTTTTTCAATGATTCACTCCCACTCGTCTTTATGCTGTTATATGTTTCCATGACTTGTGTTGGTTTGGGGGTTGAGCAGCTGAGGTATGTTGACCTGGGAAGATCTGGGCTTTATTCCTGATCGATATATGCTGTGTGAAACTGCTGTGAATCAGTACTAATCAGCTGGTGATCAGTTATGGCTGCTGATATATTTATAATAAAATTGTGATAAAACTAAAAAACGGATATTCCCTGTAATGGGTATAACTAGCACAATTAATTATTTTAGACAAGGAATAAAACGGATTTGAAATTTAACATTGTGCTTTTGTAATATTACGGTTAATATTGTCCATTCAAATTATTGTGCTTATTTATAAAAATGATTATTAGTTTTACATAATGTGTAACATCATGTTTTTGAAGTGTCGTTCTCATTTCATCCTTCTTTGAACCACAGAAGCGCTAACATGTTTGAGGCGATTCTCACTTGTCGAGGGTTGAAAGTAAACGTTGTTGCAGCATAGAAGACTTTGGGTGTTAATACACAATACACACACACACACACACCATTACAAGCGGATATTGCAACCTAGTATTGCATTGCGACAATGTCCCTGGTTTTACAAATTGCATGTCCCATGCAACCATGCAGTTTTTGCAGTTTGCCTCACAGGCTTGCAAACTGACTCACTTTTGTCTTTTTACACATTTATTTTTTGCTTCCACAAAATAGCACGGTATTACCAGGAATTAAGGTTTACGAAAATGTCAATAAACAGTTAGTAGCTATTTCAAGGACTGGACGTAATGACCACAAAACTAACATTGATCTGCTAATAATTAGAAGTACAACATTAATGGTTAAATAGTTATTTTCATCTTAATCATGTGTAGTTTAGCCACCGTGAGGTTTATTGACTGAGTTCCTCCAAGATTTTGAATCACTAAATGGTAAGGCCAATTGGTAAATCTTTAAATAAATCTTTTGTTCGTACCTTGCCCAGGTATGAACTCCCTGGATTTTCAGTGATATTTTTTTAACAGAAACCACAGTCAAATTCTGCTTCACATTAAGTGGCAGTCCTACAATTGATGCGAGCGTCTATTGGAACAGAGGCAAATGCAATGGCAAACTCAGAAATCAAACAGTTATGCATTTTTCACGCAGACACACAGAGGCACATCAACAATCTGTCCAGGCATCAAACCTTTAGGGGGAAAAGAGTCCACTTTGTTAGTACAGTGTGGTGTCTCCACTGCCGCGGCGATTTTGATGCAATCCCTTACTGTTGTACGGAGAAGTTTAATGGTTGCAATATCAAAAGCAGAACAATATTAAAAACCATGCAGTTTTAGGATGGTCGAGAAACATTCCAACATTTGAGCAGCCATTCAGCATAGACCAGTTCCTATGAAATTAGTGAATAAACAGAGGGAAGAAAATAACATTCTACTTTACAATGTAGAGCCTGCAATAAAATTAAATCAAATCAAACCCGGAGAGGCTGGAATGAAAAAATAAACACAGTGCCACTGACAGACCCGGTTCGCTTCTGCGTGAGGAATAAAGAGTCAGGAAATAAGTATCTAAGTACCTGTGTGAGCTTCCGTGTGCAGTGGCTTTGTTGGTTGACCATGAATTATCCCATAGATGGAAATCTCATAGTCAGTAGCAGCAGGCAGATCTGGGATGTCCATGGAATGCTGGTCACCTGGCAGTGTGTATGTTAGTGGTTTGAATAAACCGTCAGAGTCCGTAATTTCTATAACAAAGTTTTCAAAACGTCCCTCCGCTGTCCACGAGAGCCTGAAGCTGCCTGAGGTAACATCTGATACTGCTAAGTTGTCAAGTTCAGATTCTGGCAAAGTAATGAATTACATGAAATATTGTTATCAACGGGGGGTAAAAGAAAGCCAAGAGAAGCAAGTTACAAGTCACTAACACACACCTCTGGAAAATAATGAGAGATGGACGGGATGGATGTCAGTGTCACTAACTGATCAAAGGCCATGTTAAGACAGTAATTTATAACTGGACATAAATATTTATAACACACAAAGGGCATGCCGGCACAAATGAGCAACGTGAATCTGAAAACAATCCAGATAATGAGGTAGCATTGTAACGCAGTATGGAGTGATGAGTGAGAAGACAGCAGATTCCGTTCAGTATGCTGCGATCAGAAATAAAAATAGAAAGTAAAAACTCGCCTGTAAATTAATATATATGTGAAAGTGCACGCACATTATAAGGATATTCTTGCACATTCAAACTGAATCTGCCCCTTCTTCACAATATAATGGTTAGGTAGTACTTCTTTATTTAGAAGCATACATAACAAACATGCAGTGACTGTGGGTATGTGTTGTAGCTTTTCTCTAAATCATAGAACGGATAATTTTACATCACCTTTCATAAATCTTCTCAAACTAAGTTTACGTAAAGCATATTATTAGTGATATTTCCAGGGATTTCATTCGAAAAGCAAAAAGGGGACAAAGTCCTGGTGGCTCGGCTTCTGGTAAACTCAGAGTGTGAAAATGAGCTGAAGTGACTCCTCAGTTGGTAGCAGAACGTACTGGTGTAGAGGGAGATGGAGATTGGAAAGAGATTCTGGTCCAGATGGCTGCGTGGTGTCCTTAATAGAGAATGAACCATGATCTCTGCCTCGGCTTAGTTTTAACACTCAGCTCTCCCGGGGATGGGTAAAGAGGAAAAATTACCCAAGTTTTTCATTTGGGCTCCCGTGGTAGGACATGATCTTATGTGAACTTGGGAGTCTGCACAGCCAGCCATAACCTGCAAACTTCTCACACATTGTGCTATGAGTTTGTTGTCCACTGGAGGGCGGTGTTACCGAGGCAGCCAGACTCCGGATGGAGCCAGTGCTTTCAGAGCCAGGAGAAGCGGGAGAGAATATTTTACAGAACGGCAGTATTCTGCACAAAGGCTCTGTTGCTCAGAGACTCAGTCACTTTCAGCTTTATCAAGCAAAGCATTGAGACCATTATCCATGGCATTAAGGCAGATAGCAAACATGCAGTGAGGCTCCCTCTCAAACCTTGTTGGACAGGAGTCACAGAATTAGTTCCCTACTGTAGCCTGTTAGTGACTATGGTAATATGGTAAAGGTGATTTCTTTTTCAGATTTTGCTTCTATCAGTAACATTGTTTTTGATCAAATAAAAGCAAGAGACTTAAAAAAATAAAACAAAGCTTAAACTGTGCTGATTCTCATTCAAATCTGATCCCAAATATATCAGATAATTTTCTAAAACTACATTGGAACTAAGTCCCAAGATGTGCACTGTTTGCAGTGCATTGGGGATACCTTTGGATGTGTCTTATAAATGAATCGAGAATTAACGGCTCCCCACTCGAAATAAAGGTGGCACAAAATGATATGTTGTGTATAATGTTAGTTTCAATATACAGCGTGGAAAAAGGCACTTCAACCCACCGAGTCCACACCAAGCATTGATCACCTGTTCAGGTTAGTTCTATGTTGTCCTACTTTCTCATCCAGTCCCTACACACTCGAGACAATTTGCAGAGGCCAATTAACCTACAAACCCGCAAGTCTTTGGGATGTGGGAGGAAACCAGGACACCCAGAGGATACCCGTGTGGACACAGGGAGAACGTGCCGACTCCACACAGACAACACCTGAGGTCGGGATCGAACCTGGGCCTCTGGCGCTGTGAGGCAGCAGCTTTACCAGCTGCGCCACTGGGCCACCCATGGCTGACAATGTGTGTTAATCAATAACTGAAGCACTGGGAGGGTTAGAAACATGTACGTTACTTGCAGCGGTTGTCCTTGCTTCTAAGGGACAACACGTTGCTGCTCACAGATCGAGGGAAGGAAGATCTATTAATGAATGTTAAGATTTCTGAATGCAGTAATGGAGTGATGGGATGGGATACATGAGGCATACCGACCTCTGGGTAGCATGACAACATGGAAAGTGATGACGAGACGTTGAATACCTGTTCTTGTAATCTCTGTCAGTGGCTTTGAAAGCTGGCCTTGAACAATTCCGTACAGATCAATCCTGTAATCAGTACCAGGTACCAGCCCTGTTACATCAGCTGTGTGTTGATCAGCCTGGTGGGAAATCCTCAAAGGCCTGCCCAGTCCGTTTACATCCTTTATTGTTAAAAGAAAACTATCAAAAGCTCCGCTCTGGGCTGCCCATGATAGCTGGAAGCTGGTGGAAGTCACATTTGTTACCGCAAAATTCTCTGGTTTAGCGATTTCTGTGCTTGGAGAGTGTGCAGTGGTGTTGTCAAGGGATTCTGTAATAGACGTCTTTGGATTAGAATCAATTACTTCATCTGTGGGATAGGTTCCTTCACAAGACGCCAATACCTCCTCAGTCTCTGTCTTTCCCTGAGGTTACCATGTGTTAGCGGGTGCATCACAAATTACATTCCATTAACTCCACCTCACCACCACCATTAATACTAACCTCCCCGCTAACCATCGAGTCGTAGGGTTAAGCAGTGTGGAAACAGGCCCTACGGTCCTACTTGCCCACGCCAACCAACATGCCCCACCTCCACAAGTCCCACCTGCCTTAATATGGCCCATATCCTTCTACGCCTATCCTATCCATGTACCTAACAGTCACATTTTAATTATCATGCCCAATTATTAGTGAATCTGAAAATTGGTTCCTGTTTTTTCCATCTTATGTTTCTGCAACCTAGGAATAAAAGTTTGATAAAAATCTACTTTGTACAGCCTTTGTTAATAGTTTGATAGTCTTTGTATTTGGACATATCTTTGTATTTAATGTGCTAATCATATCCACCTCTGCTGTGGCAGTGAAAGGTGGAAGTATCTCATTAACACCGAGGTTTGATGTCAGTCCATCAAGAGGGCATAATCGGACTGTAGTTAAATCATTGGATGAGTATCTAGGAGGCTCTGGACTCGAGTGGTGGAGATATGAGTTCAAATTCAACCACGGCAGATGGTTATAAATCAAAGAAACGCCGTTTTTGGTGTTAAAATCTTGCCTGGGACACTAATATCATTCAAGACAGGAAGTCTGCTGAACTATTTGTGACTCCACGCCACAGTAACAATGTTAACCAGTGCCGTGGACTAAATGGTGTTCCAGCTGTAATATCTGCACCTCATGACAAGAAAGTCTGCACCTGGGATTCTTTTCCCCTGCACAAGGGTTTCTTGAAAGGGAACCCACCCACAGCTCCCCCTCCTCCTTCCCAATCCTCCTGAATACATCTCCACGGACATGGTAGCGCAGCGGTAGAGTTGCTGCCTTACAGCACTTGCAGCGCCGGAGACCCGGGTCCGATCCTGACTGCAGGTGCAGTCTGTACAGAGTTTGTACGTTCTCCCGGTGACCGCGTGGGTTTTCTCCGAGATCTTCGTTTTCCTCCCACACTCCAAAAACGTACATGTTTGTAGGTTAATTGGCTTGGTGTATGTGTACAATTGTCCCTAGTGTGTGTAGGATAGTGTTAATGTGCGGGGATCGCTGGTTGGTGCAGACTCGGTGGGCCGAAGGGCCTGTTTCCGCGCTGTATCTCTAAACTGAACTAAACTAAAATCCTTGTTCACCATTTCTGAGCTGATTGACCTTCAGCCAAGCCATGCTGGTCTGAAGTCTGACCACAGCAGAACGTTGCTGCTTGCCTGTGCTGTGACTCAGGCAATGCTTTAAGCTGGAGAGAAAGACGATGTGGGAAGCCTGGCTGACCTTCCTCTCCGCTGAGTACCACCGTGGCCACTGACTACCCATCACCCAGGCTGAGATGTAACCACAGACACATTGGGAACTGAACTAGCATTCTCTGGGCCTGCGGGCCTTGCTATTAACCAGGTCATTGTCTGATCATGAACAACCAATGCTTTATAGCTGCAGGCCAATAATTAACAAGTTCATCGACCGCAAAGACAGTCTACAAATTACAACACTGGATATTGATTAACTTGTCTTTGTGGCTTCTCCTCCTGACACCTAGCCCTACAATCACACATTGCTCTTGGTCTCAACAATTTGAACTTTTTCCAAGTGCCCCGGCCCTCAGCTCTCTAGTTGCTCCCTCTACACCCCCTACCTTCCCTCCTTTGACCATGGAGTCTGCTGTTATAATATCCTATGCAGTTCAGCGTTAAGGTCTGTTCATTAGCATTGGTCTGATGCACCAGGGATAGGTCCATATAAATACACAATGTTACTGTTGAAAGAGTTCCAGATCTTCACTCACTCTGTGATGCTATCGCATTTTTAGGCTTGAGATTTATGATCAGACCGACTTGTTCTGGTTTTCCTCACCAGAAGAAATCTTTTCCCTTCACCCTACTAAACAGCAGTTGATTAGATCACCTTTCAAACAAGGCAGTAAAAGCTGACTTTCAACATTTAAACCCTGACATCATTCTGGTGAAGCAGCTTTGAATCTCCTTCAAAACCAATATATCTTTCCTGAGCTTTACAGAACGTTGTATTCCCCGATGGCAAATGATTAAGACCTTGAATAATCGCAGCTTTACTTTGTGTGGCTTATTTTAGCTTAGTTTTGTTTCGAGATACAGTGTGGAAACAGGCCCTTCGGCCCATCGAGTCGTCACCGACCAGCAATCACCCGTACACTAGGTCTATCCTACACACTCGGGACAATTTACAGAAGTCAATCAACAAGCCTGCACGTCTTTGGAATGTGGGAGGAAACCAGAACACCCGGAGAAAACCCACGCGTTCACTAGGGGAACGTGCAAACTCCGTACAGACAGAACCTGTAGTCAGGATCAAACCTGGGTCTATGGTGCTGTAAGGGAGCAACTTTACGCTGCGCCATTGTGCCGCCCCTTATTAACCACCATTTTATTGGTCTTTAAAATCATTTTTTCTATCCGTGCATGAGTATTAATGATCAGTGTAAAACAGAGATCAGCATGTATCAGCGTACACATAGGACCAAGAGTAGGCCACTCGGCCCATCAAGCGTGCCCTCGCTGGTTAATCTGTTCCAAGCCTTGAATCCTCTTCTGTGACAGTTCTTCATTGCCCTCAATTCCCTAATCTTTTAAAATGTATCTACTCTCTCTTTAACAACCCACAATCCTCCATGATAGATAACTCCAGAGATTCACATCCTCTCCAAGTAGTTCCTACGGCCCCCAGCTTTAAATGACATCTACCACCACAATCTTGTACATAAGTCCCCTTCATTTGAGATTCTCCCACTAGTGAAAACGTCTCAGTATCCACCCACCCACACGCTCTCTCTGTATTACATGTACTTCAATAAGCTTACCCCTCATTTTCTAAACTCCAAAGAACATGGATTCTAATTTATTTAGATGTTGGGACAACCCAATCAAACCTGGAATTAGAGAGGCGAGTCTCCTTTGGTCTGCTCCCATAGCCAATATATTTTCCCTTGAATTAACGGACGAGAGCAGTGACTATTTATGGGACGTTGTAGGCTCAGGTATGGCTACATAGGGCTAGACTTCCCCTGCAGAGCCACATGGCTACACATTAAAGAATAATCTTCATGAACTACCTCAAGATGTTCTGATGAATAGATGCAAATAGGAGGGCAATTCAACATAGCATGTCAAAACATTTGGTGGCCTTTTTAACATAGTTAAGGGAAGAACATTTTTAAGAGTGATGACTATAGTTTGTCTTTTATGTTGAGAGTCATTGAGTCTTACAGGCCATTCGGCCCAAAGAGTGAGGACTACACTTTGTCTTTTATAATTAGAGATTGTAGGATGAAATCGTTTGACCAGGGGGGTTAAATCTATAAATTTATAAATCTATAAAGGCTGTAATTTCTAACGGGCACTGGTCAATCCTTCTGTAAACGGCTGCTCCAGCCCGAGCAGAAAGCCCTGAGTTGATCTCCTCTGTGTCTGGTGTCACTCAAATGCTTCCGTAAATTTAACGTACACTCCTTGCATTGAGCTGAAAGTGCAAAGCTTCCTCTGTGCTCCACATACATCTAGCCATTAGTAGCTCAGCCAATGGACTCCGGAGAGATCAACCAACAGAGCACAGTCCGGTGATCAACGTTGAGATGCTCCTGAACGTTGAGGCTGAGCTAGATGCTGCAATCTGGCAGGACCAGAGAGGATATCAGAGAATGCCAAGCACTTCACTTCAGTGTTCCTCTCCATTCAAATCCACCCATAGCCTGAACGTCAGATCTTGGAACAAGTTCAATCTCTATTCAAGGTTAGATTTATCTGCATGTCTATGCTATGGGTGATGAAAAATATTTCCTGGCCATTGGTCTTTAAAGCTATCAGCAGTGATTACATATTGTGAGGCTGCCATGGTTCAAGGTATCTTAGTGCTTCTGTTTGTCAGAGACCTGGTGCTATGCTAATCCCACCTGCACAAGTCACATGTGATAAACACACGACAAAGCAGTGAATGATTCAGAGGACCCCCCACTTCAGAAGCCAAGTACAGAACGTACTGCGGCCACACCACACTTTTACCACACAACACCGAGAATTAATTTCCTCCCCTTCCGCTCTCCCTAGTTACAGGTAACCTCGGAGCTAAACAGAGGACTCTGTTTATCATCGACATGTGAGGGCATGCTTCGATTAACAGCATTGTTAAAAAAAAAGGGGGAGTTTCATACACATTGAAAATTAGAGGAAGAAGAAAAAAAGGGGGAATATTGTGAATAAAAACAATACCTGTCGTGGCTTCTGTGTTCAAAGAATCTGAACGCCAATTTCCCACAAATCCGTATAAATATACCTTATACCGTGTGCTATCCAAGAGACCAGTTACCTCCGTGCTACGAACGTCACCATTAAGGGACATTTCCAATGGTCCATACAACCCAGTGTAATCTGTGGCCACTATCAGAAAGGCATCAAAAGATCCATTTTGCAAAGTCCAAGAAAGCTTAACACTTTCGGAGGTAGTGTTTATCACCGTAAGGTTTCCCAGTCTACTATGCAACACCCCTTTCTCTGAATCAACTGTGGGCCCGAGGTTAAAACCTCCATCTTTGTGTAGCCGAGAAGTGTGGGCTGTTGTATGATATATTTGATCACCGAGTGCGTCAGCTAAAAATAATTTGGAAGGAATAGTGTTTCAACATACGGTGCTGTCAAGAGAACAACAATAAACATCATGCTTCCAGTTACATATGTCACGGTCAGTATTGGTTGGCAATATACTTTGCGATTGTTTGCCAAGCTGATAGAAATGTTTTTGCCATACCAAATACATTTTGGCAATACCGATTGATGTTGGTAAGGAACGAATTGCGTGCATGAAGGCCAATGCTTTAACTTCAACCATCACTCGACTGTAACTGGAAACAATTTAGCAATCCGTTTAAAGGTAATACTGGTAACCACAGCACGTAAAAGTCAAGCAGCAGCTCCGGACTCCAAGAACAGGCACCTGTTATGAATTTCAGCACACAGTTCATTATTAAGTGCTGTTAAGTAAAACGATATCGGGGGGAATTAGAACAGGAGGAAATTATTAATCAAAATATTCACCATTTAGAACTGGACAGATTTTATAAAACCAACACAATATTAATGACACGGTTAAATCTCAAGCAACATGCTTTTGTCTAGTTGTAATCTCGAGTATTTCTTCTAGGACTAATGGATAAAGAACAACCAAGCACAAACCTCTTACAAACAAGCGCAAGCAGGGACAAAGGGATATCATCCCTTCAGGTTCATGCTGCCTTTAATCCATTCAACTCATGTTGCACACTGTGCCTCGTTCCTTTGCGCACAAAACCTAGAAGAGTTTTGACCATTCAGTGCACTACAGAAGGGGGCTGCAACACAAGGTAAAACCCACCCTCAGAACAATTAAAAAGCCATGCGGGCTGAGACCTCCTTTACTCACAAGGTGCATGCTTTTCCCATCTCAAGCTGCGGCCTGTTTGCGGAGAAGATCCACCAGCAAATCTGGCGATCACATTCGAACTCGGACATGCGGGTGGAAAGCACAACTACAGTAGCTGTTCAAAAATAGCAAAGGGGGTATCACGACACGAAACCGGGTTTTAGAGGAGCTTCAGCAAGACTGCACAACGGAAGCACGCCTGGAGACAAAAATCAGAAAAGTCTAAATACCTGTGGCAGCTATAATACTCAGCGGCTCTGAGAGATGACCACCAGATATCCCGGAGAGAGTTATTTTATACGGAGTGGAAGGCGAGAGACCTTTCAGTTCAGAAGTTAAAACATCACCAGGCATGGAGAACTCTGTCTCATCCTCGGCTCCAAGCTCACTCCTATACTTTATGATAAAATAGTCATAGGATCCTGTTTCTGCCATCCAGGAAAGCTCGATAGCATCCGAGGTCACTTTAGAAACAGTTAGGTTAGTGACTTGACCATCACCACTCCCAGAAAACTCTGGCACAGAAGCTTCTATTATCATGGAGACAGGGATGGTGGTCCTTCCGTGCGGGTGAGGTGTGACAGCCTCCTCTGTGGATATCGCTATAAAAAGGCAGTTCAAACATTTATTTAGTACAATCCCATTCAGTGTACTGCTGGAGGAAAAATTGCTATGACTGTGCGCAGTTTATTCACATTAGGCTGTCAGCAGCTGGGTTAATATATTTTTTAAAAAATGAATTGCCTGAAAAAGATGCCATTGAATGAAATTAGCTTTCATGTTGTTTCCTGAAAGTGACCTAATTAAATGGAAATAAGAAGAAAAAAGACAACATTAGAGGCAATCACTTTGCTTGCTTATTGTAACAGTACGGAAATATGCTCTGGATGTGAATGTATGTGGGGAGCACATTGATATCTGGGTGTGTGATGAATGTTCCTCCATTGCAACCATCTTAGTTGGGTAGGTGGGCAACTGAGGAAGCTCTCTGGGTCCAGACTCATTGTTTAACTCCAAGACCCTGCACATGGCTGTGCACAAGAATGATCCCAGGAATGAGTAGGCTAACCTTTGATGAGTGTCTGTAATCGCTGGAGTTTAGAAGAATGAGAGGGGACCTCATTGAAACGTACAGAATAGTGAAAGGCTTGGATAGAGTGGATGTGGGGAGGATGTTTCCACTAGTGGTAGAGTCTAGGACTAGAGGTCATAGCCTCAGAATTAAAGGATGTTCTTTTAGGAAGGAGATGAGGAGGAATTTATTTAGTCACATGGTGGTGAATCTGTGGAATTCTTTGCCACAGAAGGCTTTGGAGGCCAAGATATATTTAAGGCAGAGATAAATAGATTCTTAATAAGTACAGGTGTCAGAAGTTATGGGGAGAAGGCAGGAAAATGGGGTTAGGAGGGAGAGATAGATCAGCCTTGTTTGAATGGCGGAGTAGACTTGATGGGCCGAATGACCTAATTCTGCTCCTATCACATGATCTTATGGCTGTCCTAAACACATGACTCCAGTTGGCTGATTAGAAACTTTGATTGAGCCCAGACCCCTGGTCTGGGAGAAGGGTTGTGGCTCAAAAAGGCAGATTTCCTTTAGAGTTTGAGGCTTTGTCACAATATGCAGATGGTCAGGATTAAAATGGAGCTTTTAAACAGGCTGAAGTTCAAGAGCTTGGAGGATCTGTGTACAGCTGTAGGCTTTGTCTACCTGTTCCATCGAGTCTAGACCCTTCCAAGGAAGATGGGCAGTTCCATTTGCCTCGACCAGGTCATATAGTATCTGGCCAATTGGAAAGTAAGCATGCAGGTACAGCAGGCAGTGAAGAAAGCAAATGGCATGTTGGCCTTCATAGCGAGAGGATTTGAGTATAGGAGCAAGGAAGTACTACTGCAGTTGTACAGTGCCCTGGTGAGACCACACCTGGAGTATTGTGTGCAGTTTTGGTCTCCTAATTTGAGGAAGGACATTCTTGCTATTGAGGAAGTGCAGCATAGGTTCACCAGGTTAAATCCCGGGATGGTGGGACTGTCGTATGATGTAACAATGGATCGACTGGGCTTATATTTGCTGGAATTTAAAAGGATGAGAAGGGATCTTATAGAAACAAATAAAATTAATAAGGGATTGAACAGGCTAGATGCAGGAACAATGTTCCCCATGTTGGGGGTGTCCAGAATCAGGGGTCCTATTTTAAGAACAAGGGGCAGGCCATTCAGGACTGAGATGAGGAAAAACGTTTTCACCGGGAGAGTTGTGAATCTGTGGAATTCTCTGCCACAGAAGGCAGTGGAGGCCAATTCACTGGATGTTTTCAAGAGAGAGTTAGATATAGCTCCTAGGGCTAATGGAATCAAAGGATATGGGGAGAAAGCAGGAACAGGCTACTGATTTTGGATGATCAGCTGTGATCATATTGAATGGCGGTGCTGGCTCGAAGTGTTTCTATGTAACTGCAAATAGGGTTCAAAGCTCCCGTCTGGCACTGAACCAGAGGAGGTGGGTCAAGAAATCCTTCCCCTATCTTATTGGGGTAGAGTTGGTGACCACAGCAAGTGGTCTCCCCTGAGTTATAATCATTGGGTGTAAGAAAAGGGACTGGCTATTTTGTTCATAGATCATTTGGGAAATTAATGTAATTTTGATGACTTTTAAATACCAGGCATATCTCTAATTTCTAATATGTTTACTTTCAAAGGAGTGACATTGAAACCTGAGGTGTACAGGAATTTCTTTGCACATTGGGTAGTGGATCTTTGGATTCTCTGACCCAGAGGGTTATGGAAGGTTCATTGTGTAATTATAGAGTTGGGAGAAGCAATTTTGCAGGATTGGGGAATTGAAGGCGATGGGAAACTGGCATAGAAGAGGAGATGAGGTTTGGGGCAGATCTGTCATATTGAATGGTGGGGTCGGCTTGAGGGACAGAGTGGCCTACTCTTCCTACTGTGTCCTTATATTTCTTGTCACATATCAGCCTCTAGTGGGCGGGTAGTGGCTCAGAAAGGCAGATTTCCTCTCAGGTTTGAGGCCGAATCACGTATGTCAACTATACTCAAAGAGTCATTTCTATGTGTCATGTGAAGTTTTTACCTGAAAGCTTTGTGTGCCAGGCTTGATAGAACCTGCGAAATCACAGACTTTTATCACAGACTCTTGTCAGAATCTCAATATCATTCAGAATTCCCTTTCCTAATAATAAATAGATTATTAGATAATATTCCATATATATTGTTCAATGCATAGTTTGAGTTGTTGATTCGTACGCGCAAGGATGCAGAATCCGTCGTCGGTTCATGGGGTTAGTCCGTTAGTACTGATGGATAAAGTACTGAAATAAAATAATGGCAACCGAACTTTTCCATGACAGTAAAGCTTTTTGTTTTAATATTCCTACAAGGCCAATATTCATGCTGGATGAAGCAACAATCCTTTAAGTCTCCATCAGTTCCATCCAATCTATAAATGCCACGGTGAGATATATTAGTTTGCTTTGCACATGTCATTGTACGCTAAACAGCTTTTGCAATCCAAGTACTTAAAGTAAAGGGGCACAGCTGGAATGGCAAGCATAATCATCCAAGACCTGTAAGAAGATTAAAAGCAATGATGGCTCAGTGAGGGGTCACACTCACTGTTGTACTCTGGTTTAGTGAAGGAGATTCCAGTTGGAATATTTTAGGGAGTTATCACGAACAACCAGGGCTGAAGAATGAGTGAGAAGAGTTAGTAATCTGCTAACTACATCCAGCTGGAGCAGATGACTGCGGGAAAGCTCACATATTTCCAGGCAATCCTACTTTTCTGAAGGATTTTTCTGAAATATGATGCAGCACATGATCTGCCCTTTCGCGTAGGCAGCAGCAAGCAGATGATTGAACGGTCAGTAAACAATGCTAAGATGGAACTACAGTATCTGGCAAGTACCTGTAGTAACTGATCCGACCAAGGGCTCAGTTCTTGCTGTGCCTTGAAGAGCCATAAGCGTCACCACATACTCAGTGCCAGGCTTCAGATCAGTGAGAGCGACTGTATTCTGGTCTCCTTTCACAATGACCTGCTGTGTTTCTCCATGTGTTTTAGGGTTATAATTCACAACAAACATGTCAACGGGAGCTAAGGGAGCTTCCCAAGCCACCGAGATACTTGTGGGAGTTACCTCAGAAAATCTAAGACCTTGCAGCAGTCGAAGGCCTGTGGAATGTTTTTTTAAAGAATAGAGAATTGCACATGAATCCATCCACCTTATAACATTTCCATGTGATATACTCTTCACAAAGAGGGGCATAAATAAAAATCATACAACGTGACAAAGGTCGTTTCTCAATTCAGCCAGTGTTACCATAGAAAACTTTTATTTTCCTGCGATTTGTACCTGAGCCCTTTAACACATGCTTTTTTTTTAGAAATGCCTTATCTTAAAGTAGGCACTGTCTGTTGGACAGTGACTGCAGTATTCTGAAACACAACAGAAAGCAAACTTAAGCAGAAGATTATTGTGTATCTCAGTTCTCTGTGAAATGCTATAACAGAAGTAAAACAGATTTTGACAGATCAGTGTTGTAAAATAGATTTTGACGTATTAGTGTTTGACAGAAAGATTTTACTCATAAAAAAAGACAAAGTAAAAGTATTGGAAATAAAAACCTTTTAAGATAATTAGCTTGTGTTGGAAACCTCAAAATCATGCCAAACTATTGTGGTCCAAAATTGCAGTTTATAGTTATTTTAGAATTTTACACGATTCCTTGGCATAATTTTTATCTCAAATTGACAGTTTTGTTTCTCCATAAAGTTAAACATAAAACTATACTTCGGAAAGAGTTACTTGACTAAAAGTGACCTAACAATTAACATTAACAAAACATGGCAATTTGGATTTTAACTGCGACAATCTTTCCAGAAATTTGGAAACAGTTAGCTATAAAAGTGAAATAGACGTTCCTGGAAATCAAAATTCATCCGCTTTCTAAAGAGAAAATAATGAAGGTTTATAGTTACACAGAAAATCCGTCAATGTTATTTTCTTTAATAAAGTGTCTGTCAGCAGAACAGCAATTCAACTTAGACCTTCCTATGTGAAATGATTTGCTAGATTACTAACATTTTATTGAAGATCTATGCTATATTGGAGATCTATATTATTCAGGATCACATCCTCCTTCAATGTTGCCAAAATTAAAGAGACATCCTATTTTGTTAACTTATTTGCAGTTTGTTTTGTTGTACACCTTTGGAAATTTATACTTAGATGTATAATTTAATTTGTGGGGATCCTGGCCTATCGATTTAAGACCATGCCAGTTAGACACAGCGTGTTGTCCTGGTGGCTTTAATAACCGGACCTCAGTAATATGCCCAGAATGTCAAATACAACAGAATGGGTGCGGGCTGAATGGCCGGGGAACTTTCAAGAGAGAGTTAGATTTAGCTCTTAGGGCTAAAGGAATCAAGGGATATGGGGAAAAAGCAGGAATGGGGTACTGATTTTAGATAACCAGCCATGATCATATTGAATGGCAGTGTTGGCTCAAAGGGACGCATGGCCTACTCCTGCACCTATTTTCTATGTTTCTATGTTTCTATAACTACTGGCATCCAGAAGGTTGGGAGCAGAGCTTTCAGAGAACCTCACAAAGGGAATTGGTCCTGGAGGACGATCATGGAAGTCCAGTGCAGGAGGCAATGTGGCATCACTTAGAGTCATAGTCACACAACAGGGAAGCAGGCCGTTCGGCCTGTCATGTCCACGCTGACCAATGAGCGCCCAGTTAGATTTAATTGTATTTTATTCCCCTGTCAACTCCCTCCAGATTCTACCAACCTTCTACACACGAGGAGCTCTTTTGCTTTCCCATCAGATGCTGAGAAGTGAACAATGTCGTGACAGCTTCATCGTTCAGCCTCTGATTGAAAGGCCTTTGGCCTTCTCTTGAGACAGATGGAAGTTTGGGAAAATCAGGTCATGCGTTTGCTCCTACATTATGTGGATAACCCAACTCGGCATCAAGACCAGGCATGTGGCATCAAAATAAACGGGATGGTCCGTGTTGAGAAGTTAATGTGATGTTAACAGGAATTGCGGACTCCTAAATCATCAAAGATTCAGAGCTGGATCATCATGGGAACCTTTGCAGGAGTACCTATTATTCTCAATTTGATTTAAAGAGCTTAAAATTTAGAGTGGAGATAATAAAACTCAAAATAAACATTGTAAATATATTTATTATGCTGAATTTTGCTGTTGTAACTATTTGCAAAGACTAATTACTTGCTCCAGCAGCCAATTTGGACTTAAAGGTCGAGAACTTTTTTCTTAATATTTACGTAAGATTGTGGGGTAAGACCTACAGAAGCATCAAATGAGACAAGAACTGCTACAGGATACTCATAATATCATTAAATCATAAGACATAGGAGTAGAATTAGGTCATTTGGCCCATCAAGCCTGCTTCGCCATTTGACCACAGCTGATCTATTTTTTCCCTGTCTACCCCATTCTCCTGTTCTCTCTCCGTAATCTTTGACACCCTTCGAACCTATTAACCGCCACTGTCTGTCGCAATGAATTCCACAGATTCACCAACCTCTGGCTAAAGAAATCCCTCCTCATTCCCATTCTAAACATACGTCATTTTATTCTGAGTCTGTGCCCTCTGGTCCTAGATTCTCCTACTACTGGAAACATCCTCTCCACATCCACTCTATCTAGGCCTTTCAATTGAAGAGATAATATGCATCTCTGTGCAATGTATCTATGTACCACATCACCAGGTTCAAGAACAGCTACTTCCCTTACAACTATCAGGTTCTTGGGCCAAACTGCACAACCCTAATCCTGCCTCTACAACACAGCTCTAGGGTCCACCTTTTGCACTGCCCTCATTTTTTTTTCTAATTAACTTTTCACGCTAATGTCTTGTTTTTTTGCAAAGTCTTTATTTGGGAATTTTATATAATTTGTGCGTAAATTGCTTTTTTTTTGTGTGTTTGACTGAGTCCGTATGCCTGTGAAGCCACTGTAAGGACATATGTGATAGGCGAAGAATTAGGTCATTCGGCCCATCAAGTATACTCTGCCATTCAATCATAGCTGATCAATCTCTCCCCCTTAACCCCATTCTCCTGCCTTATGCCCATAACCCCTGACACCCCCTGAAAGATAGCTTTTCATTGTACCTGTACTTCACCGTGCTCGTGCATACGGCAATAAACTCAGCTCGACTCGACTTGACTTGTTTGTTTTTATATTTGTCTGGCCAATTTTTCATCTCTACCCCTTCACAGGCCACTATATGCTTCTTCTGATGCACTTCCCTTCAATGCATGGTGGTGTGCGGCACTTTTTTCAAAGTCGCTGCCCTCTGTGTCTGAGCCTGGTCACAGACTGTCAGAAAAGTATTCATGGAGAGGGGCTGATGACAGGCACCGCTACCAACCACACACGACCACTTCCACTTCCAGCGAAACGAGATCTCAGACTAGTCTTCCCTCAGTGCGTGGAGAAAAATAAGCCCCTTATTGTAGCCCCTAAGCCCTCCAGCCTAATATCGGTTAACGTTGCACAAATGGGAGTTATTGCCTTGGGCCTTGCTTGTGTGCTACAGCATGCGGCAGGAAGGTGGACGATTTCCGTCCACCATTACACATATCAGAAATTCCATCAAGCTCCAAACCATTCCACCAGCCCTGTATAAATTCTGTGCTATTCCATTAGCGAGATTTTTCTATAATGTGTAGCAAATGCACTCAAAGGTTAGGAAAGCACTGTTGCCAACAAGAAAGCTGACACTGTGTAAATTCTGCCAGTGAAAGCTTTCTGTGAACTCACTCTGAGGGGAAACACTCCCAGACCATTCGTCTGGCACTCCAAAGAGTTTTCAACTAGGAATAATAATCTCTTATTATTTCAAATAATTTCCATCTTCCACTTTCTGCCACATTTGACAGCCTTAAAAGTTGAAGTTGAATGGAATAAGGGAGCTGCTCTTATCTTAAAGTAAACATTGAACTTACTTAATGCCACACAGTCAAGAGAAAATACATAAATCCGACTATTTTGCTTGGCCGCCAACTCCAGCTCACACATCATGTGGTACACTTTGGCACATGTAGCAAATAAATCTTCCGATGTCTGTTAGTTTAAACAGTACTCATAACACAGCGCAGCAGCTAACCCAGTTTATTTCTGCTCCTTTCAACCAACGCCGGAGCTGACCCATCCATGAATCTTTTCCAACCACAATCTTACGTAAACATTAAAATATAGCTCGAGAGCGTGAAAGCCCAGAATGTCCATTTCTACTGTATTGATGAATGGTGCCCAAGCATTGTATTAACCCTTCTGGTTTAATGACATTCCTAGTTAAACCCCGCATTTGATTCCAGTATAAAACTTTATTCCAAATAATCAAATTGTAGGACGTTAAATTGAGTTTTGTCTAAATTCCAATATTGAAAATGAAAATGGGTGAGTCTATATCCTATATTCCTGCAAGTACATATAGAGTTGATTCTATAAAAGCAAACTGCTTGTAACAGCAGACCTGCTTCATCTGTTTGTACAGGGGTCTCTGATGGGCAATAACATTTGGTGACTATATCATTGTATTACAACCTTTGTTGCCAAATTACAAGAACTGGCATTGCAAATCATGGATAGCCATCGCTTGGTAAAATAAATAATTTCTGCCTTCAGATATTGGAGCTAATGTAGGAATACTTTTAACTCTTGCGAAGTATCATCAGACAGCTGGAGCATCATCAGACAGCTCATGAGGAAACTAATGGGTTTAAGTGGAGCACCCGGTTTGAAGGGATGGAGGTTTAAGATCCCACCTAATATTAGTCTTTCAAAATTTCACCTGGTCTATCTCTGACACCTCGCTCCCCTTTCTCAATTTCTCTCACTCCATCACAGGGAGCAGACTATCGACTGACATCTGTTACAAATGCACTGCCTCCTGCAACTACCTTGACTGCACCACCTCACACCCTGCCTCTTGCAAGGATATCATCCCTTACCCTCAATTTCTCTGCCTCCGCCAATATCTGCTCTCAAGATGAGCCTTTCCATCCTAGGATATCCAAGATGTCCTTTCTTCAGTATATATGGAATCCCCCCTGCTGTTGTGGATGGAACCCTCACCCGTGTCTCCTCTGTGTCCTGTAGTTCTGCTCTCACTCCCACTCCCTTCGTGCAGAACAAGAAAAGAGCTACTCTGGTCCTCACCTTCCACCCCACCAGCCTCCACATCCAACACATAATTCTCCAACATTTCCTTCAACTCCAATGTGATCCCACCTCATCTACTGTATTCAGTATTCCTGATGTGACATCCTTTACATCGGCGAGATTAGAAGAAGACTAGGTGACCGTTTCGCCAAACGCTTGCACTCAAGGCCTGCTGGTGCTCCCGGTGGCTAACCATATGAACTCCCCTTCCCATTCTCATATGGACCCAGCACACATACATTTCTCCCATCATCTCCCATTACCCTACTCTTTCCCCCTTCTCAGAACTTTCTTTCTCCCTCCCCGAGTCTCCTATTTCCCTTTTAACCTCCTCTGTCCCTTCCCCTCGTCCACCTCCATCCCTATCCCTCCCTCTCGCTTCATGTTTCACTCCTCTTCTCTCTTTATCTGACGCCCTTTAATCTCTTTATCACTTCTAACCTTTGTCACCTACACCCATCTGTGAATCAACCCCCTCCCCCGCACTTGTATCCACCTATCACTTCCAAGGTTTTCCCCAACCTCCACCTCCCTTTTCCAGCTTTCTCCCTCCCTACTCCACTCAGCCCAACCCAAAACATCCTCTGTCCATTCCCTCCATAGTTGCTGCCTGACCAGCTGAAAATTTCTTTTTTTTTGCTGTTAGTTTCATTCGCTTTCAATAGATAATAACTGGTAAGAAAGTGTTTAAATCTCCGCTCCCACCATCAATTTGTGATTTTGAAATGGGCAGAAGTGATGAAAGAGGCTCTGCAGAGATAAAACATTGCTGAAATATTTATCTCAGCTGCAGGAAATGAAAACTAAGCAGTACTGACAATAACAACAGGGGGGCGATTAGGAAACGCTGAAGGAAGCATCCAAAGCGCTCCCGGAGAGGTCTTCCTTACCTGTGGAGGCGCTGGTGGTGGAGCCAATGCTCTTCAGGTTACCTCGCAGTGCTATCAGAATGATGTTGTACTCAGCCGCAGTTTTGAGTCCGGTCAGGATGTAGGACACGGCATCAGCGGGCACTACCACCTCGTTCATTTCACCACTTGCCGTGACGTAGATGATGAAATACCGGTCAATCGCTGCCCGCGGCCGTGTCCACTCCACCGTGATTGTGTCCTCTGTTTTCTGGGTCACTCTCAGGTCTTTTGGACTGTCCAGATCTGTGGTGACAGCCAAGTGAGAAGTATAAGTGCCCGCCCTCCTCTGTGCCGAGACCGGGGGGTTATCACACAGCGAGGGAGCATGCCACCAGGAATGGGTAGGTTAACCTACCATGAGCGTTTGTCAGCACTGGCCTGTGCTCACTGCAGTTCAGAACAATAAGGGGGTGGACCTCATTAAAAAATACAGAGTAGAATGGATGTGGAGAGGATGTTTCCACTAGTGGGAGATTCTAGGACTAGAGGTCATAGCCTCAGAATTAAAGGACGTTCTTTTTGGAAGTAGATGAGGATAAATATATTTAGTCAGAGGGTGGTGAATCTGTGGAATTCTTCGCCACAGAAGGCTGTGGAGGCCAAGTCAGTGGATATTTAAGGCAGATGGATAGATTTTTGATTAGTACGGGTGTCAGAGGTTATGGGGAGGAGAATGGGGTTAGGAGGGAGAGATAGATCAGCCATGATTGAATGGTGGAGTAGACCTGATGGGACGAATGGCCTAATCCTACTCCCATGACTTTATGGCCATGCAGGCCGGCGTTTCAGGACAGCCCCATCTTTCTTGCTTAGAGTTGATAAGCAATGTTAATGGCCAAAGATAGACACAAAATGCTGGAGTAACTCAGCTGGACAGGCAGCATCTCTGGAGAGAAGCAATGGGTCACGTGCTAATGGCCAGATGTGGAACACCACAATATGCAACTTCCATTCCATGTTACCTCCTGGCCTGGCCAGGAAAGAATCTGCAATCCTGCAGGATCAAACTCCTGGAACATCCGACCCAACAACACCATGGGAGTAGACTTATCATGCGAATTGTAGCAGCTCAGGATGGTGGCTTATTATCAGCTCCTCAAGAGCAGTTGGGGATGGAAATTAAATTTTGGACATCAGTGAATAAAAAGAAACCCGTATTTGGCTTTCGGTCATATAGTCATAGAGTGATACAGCTTCGAAAAAGGTCCTTCGGCCCAACTTGCCCACTCCGGCCAACAGGCTTCTGTAACCCTGGCCAATAAAGAAAGATTGATGTTGATTGCACTGGTAAGACATGGTTATCCTTGAAAGACCACCATAAATTACCGTCATTGGGATCAGGTACCAATGGCCGCAGAGACCTTGTCCTCAGGAGATGGAGTAGCTGAATGGAAAATCATGTGTGATTAACTAGCGTTTCTGATGTTTGAACAAACAACTGGTGTGTTTTGGTATAAAACTTCTGAATAACAGGCTTTTTGTAGTGAAATAATCTTTGGATATTGCAGAATTTTAATCATGACTCAATTGGAAAATTATTTTGGTGTTATGCGATGCATATTGTTTTTTTACTGCCGTGTAATGCGTTAACAAACACTTTCTCATTGTTTAATGGTGTTGTTCCCTGAATTCTCATATGACCTTCTGACAACCCCCCATCCCCACCCCCCATCTTAGAGGAGGCCTTGATCTCCAAACCTCTTGCCCCCAGCTCTCCCCCCAACATGTCATTGCTGATCCTGAATTTCAATGCAATCTTGGGCGGAATCCCCTTCTGCATAGCCCCTGCCTCTGACTCAAGACCTGGCCTCTCATCTCCTTCACCATCTCTCCCACCCACTTCCCAATTCAAGCATTTGGCTTTGATCCATTTTTCACCACCACTCCAATTCAAGGTAGAGAGGCTTGCAATCTCTCTCCCCCCTCCCTCACCTCCAGCAGAGCTTACACAGCCCAGATCCCACTCTGAGCTGAGCACTGGCCCCCGGTTCCTCTCCACCTTCACCCATGACTCAAAGCAGAGGATGAACCGGGCCTGTGACCGCACACCATTCCAACACTGGAACATAGGCTTGGCTTCGGACCCCAGTGGTAAAGTTCTGATTAAGAAAATGAGAAATGACTGTTCATTGAAGCACAAACTAATATCGGAGTGTGTCCTGATGCAGTGCCTTTTAATGCAAACCAATGAACCCACTTGAACTTCCAGGCAGAGTGATGTCTGCATTGTTTGACTCCATTTGGCATTTAGTTACAGGGATTTAATAGACTGAACAAAGTTCACTGCAAAATGGAAATGTTCACATTGCTCCCAAAGACTTAATAAATTTTGAGTGACAATAGTAGAAGGCATGATAGAGATTTCTCTCCCCCAAGTGGAATTATATTCATTCCAAAGTTCCTTTGCAATACTTTATACCTTTAAAAGTATTAAACATCTGTTTTCCCTTGCAAAACGATTCAAATTATTTTTCACTTTAAACCATTCATTGGCAGTTTCCACTGACCTCATGGAACGGAGATGATAGAGGACTATCATAGAGCAAATGAACAGGCCCACCATGTATGTGTTGTCATGAGGCCAATCTAACAAAGCCCACCTGCCTCATTGTCTCTATCCCTCTATTCCTTGCCTGATCATGTGTCTGTCTAAATGCCTCTTAAACGTCACTATCCCCTCCCTTGACAATGCATCCTACGCATGCACTACTTACTCTCCCTGTGTAAATAACAACCTGCCTCGATCATTTCCTTTAAAGTTTCCCCATCTCATCTTAAAACTGTGCCCTGTAGTATTTGACATTTTCACAATGGGAAAAAGACTCGGACCATCTACCCTGTCACTGCCTCCCATGGTGTTACATACTTCTTTTATATGCCTCCATTGGAATAACTCGGAGGTCAGACGTAAAGGTTGTCATATTTACTTGTAGTAGTTGATATCTAGAGGTGATGGCCATTGTCTCCTGATCCTGCTTTGTGCAGTGATTGATACCTCATCTAACTGGGGTATCCACGGGAGAATGTGACCTGGTAATGTCCGTGAAGGATGTTTTACCCTCCACAAGGTACAAAAGCAACGAGCCAAAGTGATTTGGGAGTTTTGGCAATCTACATTGTGAAAGGAAATGAAGAAGGTTGGTGTTGTTATTTTCAGAGAAACAGAGGCAGTGAAATGATCTATTTTGAAGAGGATTAGTAAAGAGGTGAGAGAACTTACAGACATGAATTAGGTAAATGATGAAAATCAATATTTCAGAGTTATTCAACAATGCAGGAACTTAGATCAATAAAAAGATAGTTTTGCTTGTCTTTCTGCACACTTGATGTGTGTTGTTCCTATGTTTCAGGCACAAATTAGACAAGGGAGGATAGACACCATTTTTTTTGTGGAGGAACTCAGCAGGTCAGGAGAAAAGGAATAGCTGACATTTTGTGTCGACCCTTCTTCAGATTACTTCCTACACTAGTTTAGCAAGCGGACAGCTAAATGCCCAATCTGCTCAGATAGAGGTCCCAAAGATAAATGTGTATGGCTAGTTCTCAGGTGCTAGGACCCCTATTGAAGGTCTTTCCCTCTAAGGTTTCTTCCTGATAATTGTCACTTCTGCTGAGCCAATGTCAACAATCTAAAATTAATTTCCATCATGAGGCAGGTTTGCAAAACATAAGGTCATTAGGTCATAAGTGATAGGAGTAGAATTAGACCATTTGGCCCATCGTCTACTCCGCCATTCAATCACGGCTGATCTATCTCTCCCTCCGAACCCCATTCTCCGGCCTTCTCCCCATAACCTCTGACACCTGTACTAATCAAGAACATTGAGCAGTCCTGCTAGGATCAATGACTAGCTGCATTAATTAGTCTAACAACATCAACTGCGTTACTATGCAATGTCCAATTATCTTAATTTATATTATTGGTCACCAGTGTCTTCTTACCTGTCGCCACATTAATGGTAGAGGGGGCACTCTCTCTGTTGTCTTTAATGGCACTAACTCCAAAACCATATTCTGTACCTGGTAGCAGATCTGAAAATTTAAAAATGTTCACATTTAATCGATGATTATGTGCAGCACTAACATTGGAGGTTATTGCTCTCAATGAAATACAACATAATTCAAACCATGGAGACAAGTCCCTTGATGCACAAACCAGTGTTTAAGATTTTTTTTAATTCAGATTTTAACTCCTGACAAATTTTATTTTTATTTTGACTTATTCAGGGCAAACGCATGGTAGGGGGCATGGTGGCATATTTTATATTTTTCCATAAGACATTGCAGGAAGCCATTGGGCCAAACAGTCTCTGCCACAACAATCCGATTCCCCTTAGTTCTTTGTTTACCCCCCCTCTCCCTCACATGTCACTGAAAGTTGGTGTGCAGGTACAGCAGGCAGTGAAGAAAGCTAATGGAATGTTGGCCTTCATAACAAGAGGATTTCAGTATAGGAGTAAAGAGGTTATTCTGCAGTTATATAGGGCTCTGGTGAGACCACATCTGGAGTATTGTGTACAGTTTTGGTCTCCTAATTTGAGGAAGGACATCCTTGTGATTGAGGCAGTGCAGCGTAGGTTCACGAGATTGATCCCTGGGATGGCGGGACTGTCATATGAGGAAAGATTAAAAAGACTAGGCTTGTATTCACTGGAGTTTAGAAGGATGAGGGGTTATCTTATAGAAACATATAAAATTATAAAAGGACTGGACAAGCTAGATGCAGGAAAAATGTTCCCAATGTTGGGCGAGTCCAGAACCAGGGGCCACAGTCTTAGAATAAAGGGGAGGTCATTTAAGACTGAGGTGAGAAAAAACTTTTTCATCCAGAGAGTTGTGAATTTATGGAATTCCCTGCCACAGAGGGCAGTGGAGGCCAAATCGCTGGATGGATTTAAGAGAGAGTTAGATAGAGCTCTAGGGGCTAGTGGAGTCAAGGGATATGGGGAGAAGGCAGGCACGGGTTATTGATAGGGAACGATCAGCCATGATCACAATGAATGGCCTCATTGTGCCGAAGGGCCGAATGGCCTCCTCCTGCACCTATTTTCTATGTTTCTATGTTTCTATGTCCACTGAACTCCCCATTCTCCTGTCATCCCCATACACTAGGGGTGATTTACAGTAACCAGCAAATCTTTGAGAGGTGGGAGGAAACCGGAGCACCTGGGGGAAACTCGCATGGTCACAGGGACGAACTCCACACTGTTAGCACCCCAGGTCAGGATTGAATCTGGGTCGCTGGAGCTGTGAGGTAGCAGCACTAACTATTGAGCTACCATGCTGCTCAGTTGAGTGGTTCAATGGTTGAATGCCCAAACAATTGACTTGGTGATATGAGTTCAAATCCCAGCATCAGAAATTCCTTGGACCTCTATTGGGAACACTGCCCAGCAACTCACATACCATCCAGGGTGTGTGTGCCTATCTTTATTGGTGTGAGAGGTACTAACATCATTTGGGGAAACATCTAAACAAGCAGTGGATACACACAGGACCTTTTGGTTAAATTTGAAGAACATGTAACACAATGGAAATAAAAACAGGTCCAATGTAGAACAATGCTGTTGATTTGCCTTCAGTTTATGTTGTGGTGAGAGGAAAAATGTATTTTATCCCAAAGGATTCTGGAAAGAACTCTTCCAAACCGCCAGCCTCACAAAGATAAAAGGCAAATACCAAATCAATTTTTTTTTTAAGAAAAGGTTAATATAGGCTGTATTGTCAGGTTGCAATCGGCAGTTTCCTGGCATTATTGAGTAGATTCTATCCCTGGAGAAGATTAACCGGGATGTTTCTATTTAATGCAAGCTAATAAATGCAAAAGCAATCAATTGCAGTATTGAGTTTTACAGTAGTTTCACACACAATGCATTACCATGAACTTCTTACCAAAAATCTCAACCACGGTGGTTGGTTCGGTACTTCTCTGGACAGTGGTTTCCATGTGCACACCTCCTGCCAGGGGTGAAAACTTCACCTTGTAATCTCTGGCATCAGCTTTGGTGTTCTCCCACTCCAGGGTGATGCTGTCCTCTGTCTGAGATATGTTTCGGAGATTTATGGGAGCATCAAGGTCTAAGATGTAAAAAGAGCAAGGATGGAAGAAGTTTTGAGAGATTTGGAATTGGTTTATTATTGCCACGTGTACCGAGATACAGTGAGAAACTTTGGTTGCGTGCCATCCCGTCAAATCCTAATGTACACGAGTACAATTAAAGCCATACGTAAGTTCATAAGTTGTAGGAGCAGAATTAGGCCATTCGGCCCATAAAGTCTACACCGCCATTCAATCCTGGCTGATCTATCTTTCCCTCTCAACCCCATTCTCCTGCCTTCTCCGCATGACTCTGGACACCCTTAAGGGCTTGTCCCACTTTCATGACCTAATTCACAACCTCTGCCGAGTTTGCCCCTGACTCATACTCGCAGCGTAGTCGTCATGAGGTCGTAGGAGGTCGTAGGTAGGTTGTAACAGGCTGTGATGCTAGTCGTAGGTACTCGTGGCATCAAGTAGGTCGGGCCGTTTTTTCTAGACTGATGAAAAATGTCCACGAGTAAAAATGGTCGTGAATTAGGTTGTGAAAGTGGGACAGGTCCTTTAGAAATCAAGATCCTATCAATCTCCACCTTAAAAATATCCATTGACTTGCTTCCACAGACTTCTGTGGCAATCAATTCCACAATGGAATTCATTGTGTGAAATTATTATGAAATTTAAAAGTACAATAGGTAGTGCAAAGAGAAAAATACCAGAGTGCAGAAAATACTTTTGCTGCGTTATAGTGCTGCAGTTACAGAGAAAGTGCAACGTCTACAATGAGGTAGGTTGGAAGATCAGGACTGCATCCTAACTTATTTCCTGAATCTGGTGGAACGTGATTTCAAGCTTCTGCTGAATGGGAGAGGGTAGAAGAGAATATAACCAGGGTATAGATAGTCCTCGATGACATCGATGGAAGCTAAGCCATATTTCAATATCTTTACTCACATGCCATTGCCTAGGGGTGGATCCAATGGTGGTTAAACTAAGCATACTATGCAGTAGTGCCAACAGACTCCACTCTGCTGCTCAAATTCAGCTGCATTGACCTCAATGGGGTTAAAACCTTGGACGGGGAATGCAATACAGTGCAGTTAACAACTCCACATGGGATGTCATTTCTGAGCTATAGAATTTTTATATCCAACTTAAAGTAGACTAAATGCATGAATCATATTTCATCTAACAAAATACTTACTTCTCTATGGAGGGGTAACAAGAACACCAATGAACATTTATAATAGATTCTAATTCATCTATTTCCATCTCACAGCTGTGTTTATCCCTTTGTGCCCAAGATAAGGTTATGCTAATATGCTCCCTTTTGTTGTTGAAAAACCTCACAATTATCATATGCTCGCTGTGTTATTTGAACCACCCCTTAAATGATGAGAATGGCATTTGCAGACATATTTTAACCTCCCGATAAATGGAGACAAAAGGAACTGCGGATGAGCAAACGCAAAAGGCTGGAGTATCTCAGTGGGTCAGGCAGCATCTGTGGAGGGAATGGATTGGTGAAATTTTGGGTCGGGACCCTTCTTCAGATCCATTGATATCTTAACATTTGGTGAGGTCACATTTAGAGTATTGTGTTCAGTTCTGGGCACCGTGTTATAGGAAAGATGGTGTCAAGTTGGAAAGGGTACAGAGATGATTTCCAAGGATGTTGTCAGGATTAGAGGATCTGAGCTATAGGGAGAGGTTGAATAGGTTGGGACTCTATTCCTTGGAGCGCAGGAGGATGAAGGGTGATCTTACAGAGGTGTATAAGATCATGCGAGAAATAGATCGGGCAGATGCAGGGTCTCTTGGCTAGAGTAGGTGAATCGCGGACTAGAGGACATAGGTTTAAGGTGAAGGGAAAAAGATTTAATAGGAATCTGAGGGGTAACGTTTTAACACAAAGAATGGTGGTTGTATGGAACAAGCTGCCCGAGGAAGTAGTTGAGGCAGAGATTATCCCAACATTTATGAAACAATTAGACAGGTACATGGATAGGACAGGTTTGGAGGGATATGGACCAAATGTGGCAGGTGGGACTTGTATAAGTGGGACATGTTGGTTGATGTGGATAAATTGGGCCGATGGGCCTGTTTCCACACTGTATCACTCTATGACTCTCTATTTCATGTTGTTTGCATTTCATGTTATGTCACCAGCAGCACATTGGCTAAGATTGTCTCAAGAAGAGTTAAGATCATTATCAGTACAGAATTCATCAGTTGGTGCCTGTTGGAGATGGAATTTAGCTTGATCCTTTATGAGTGAATGATCATCTATTTTTAAAGATTTATTGCATTAAGGTGAAACCACACCAGGGTTTCAGCAGTCCAATGACAGACACAAAGTGCTGGAGTAACTCCGCGGCTCAGGCAGCATCTCTGGAGAAAAAGAATAGTTGACGAAGAGTCTGAAGAAGGGTTCCAACCCCAAACATCACCTATTATTTTTCACCAGAGAGGCTGCCTGAACTGCTGAGTTACTACAGTATTTTACGCCTATCTTCGGTAGAAACCAGCATCTGCAGTTCCTTCCTACACATTTCAGAATTGCAAGTTCCAGTGCACAGGGATGAACATCTGTAAGCTATTCCAAAACAGACGAGCACAATTGAAATAACCCGGTGATTTGACTCCCTTTACCCTGGATTAACAAGGAAATGCACAGACGCTGTCTCAGATGAAAAGAATGCTAGGAACCACCTGTGCAACAAATACAGAAGCCACATGGAAAGTAAGCATAGGCTGCAGGACATGTTATAGAGTTGTACAGCATGAAAATAGACCCAGCTCGTCCATGCTGACGTCTAATGCAGTATAGGAAGGAACTGCAGATGCTGGCTTACACCGAAGACAAACATAAAAAGCTGGAGTAACTAAGCGGGTCAGGCAGCATCTCTGGAGAAAAGAAACGGGTGACGTTTCAAGTCGAAACCTTTCTTCAGGGTCTCGACCCAAAACATCACCTATTCCTTTTCTCCAGAGATGCTGCCTGACCCGCTGAGTTACTCCAGTTTTTTTGTGTCCCTAGCTCCCTAGTAGTCCTATTTGTCTGCGTTTGGCCCACATCCCGCTGCACCTTTCCTATCCATTAAACCTGTCTGAATGTCTTTTAAATGTGATAATTGCACATTTGGCAGCTTGTTCCAATACCTCCCACCTTCTATGTGAAAAACATGCCGCTCAGGTCCCCATTAAATCTTCCCCTACTCGTCGTAATCCTTGGCCCGCTAGTTTTAGACCTTCTCCCTGGGGAGAAGACTGTGATCATCCACCTTATTCCAGACCTTGATTTTATAAACCTCTATAAGGTCACCCCTCAGCATTCTACACTCCTGAGTGAAAAAGCTCCAGGCTATCCAGTCTCTCCTTATAACTCAAGCCATCGTGCCTTTCAGACCTCGTAACGTGTGGCATGGTGTGTTAGTTGAGAGCATTGCATGGGAAAGGGGACTAAATCTAAATTTATATTTTTAGATTAGCTTTTGCTCTCCCACTTGTCTTTGGCCTTTTTCCTATTCATTCATTCAAAATATTGGATGCATTTTGTGTGCAAGGATGAAGTTTGCTCCATGATGAGACTGCACTGTGCAGAATATTCAATCCCACCACCAGTGGGTGTCACCTGCTATCATGGCATCCCTGCAGCATTTATTTACATGGCAGCTCTAATGCAGTAGTTATTGCAAAGGGAATTACAGGGGTAGAATGTGACAATGAGTGGCACAAGAAGACTTCATGTATCTCTGTTTGGTTCAATCGTGCCAAAGCATCACAGCCAGGAGTTAAGAGCCAGAGAGTGATACAGCCCAGATAAAGTCCCTTCGGCCCATCACGACCTTCCTTCCCATTGTCATAATTCCATTTGCCCTCATTGTTCCATATGCTTCTCTGCTTCTTTCCTGTCTAAGTGCCTGTTTAAACGCATCTTAAACATAGTGATTGTACCTGATTCCATCACCAAAAGACCGTGTGGTGGCTGTCCATACACCAGTCTCCCCGCGTTAAACGGTGCCATGCACAGGCGTGCACATGAAGGGACACACCACACTAAAGTCTGTGGCTCCAGGAGCAGCCTCTTCAGCCATCATGACACTCACAATATGGACCCACCAGGAGGACAATCATACTCAGCTTCGAGTTAATTGCCAATGATGATATCGCGCTTGATTGCTCGGGTAGCCCCTCTTTCCCAGGCTACCCATTTGCTCCTAATACCCTAATATACATTCAATAAACATGTCATCCAAAGTTCTGTCTATGCTCTTCAGCCTTGGACTTCTCTCTTTCTAGAGCATGCTGTTCCCTAAACTCTGAACTTTCCTTTAAAAGGCGTTCACTTTGACTGATGTCCTTTTACCTGCAAACATCTGCTCCCAATCTACTTTCACCCTAGTCATAGAAACATAGAAAATAGGTGCAGGAGTAGGCCATTCGGCCCTTCGAGCCTGCACCGCCATTCAATATGATCATGGCTGTCCTCTTTAACACCATTGAAATAAAACCTTCTCACAATTTAGGATCTCAACTTGAGGGCCAACCGTATACTCTTCCACTCCTACCTTGAAACTTACATAGTATGGTCGATAGACGCAAAATGCTGGAGGAACAGGCAGCATCTCTGGATAGAAGGAATGGGTGATGTTTCACGAGTTCACAAGTAACTTATAAGAGTAGAATTAGGCCATTCCGCCCATCGTGTCTACTCCGCCATTCAATCATGACTGATCTCTGCCTCCTAATCCCAATTTCCTGCCTTCTCCACATAACCCTTGACACCCGTTCTAACCAAGAATTTCTCCATCTCTACCTTAAAAATATCCACTGACTTGGCCTCCACAGCCATCTGTGGCAATGAGTTCCACAGATTAACTACCCTCTGACTAAAGAAGTTCCTCCTTACCTCCTTTGTAAAAGAGCACACTTTAATTCTGAAGCTGTGACCTCTGGTCCTGGACTCTCCCACCAGTGGAAACATCCTTTCCACATCCACTCTATCTAAAGGTCCTGTCCCACTTGGCGATTTTTTTTTCGGCGACCTCCGACGTCATATCAGTGTTGCCAAAAGATTTTAAACATTTCAAAATCCAGCGGCGACAAAAAAATGGTTGCGACACTTGAAAAAAACACCGTGCGTCATACGGCATCACGCCGCGTCACCGGCACAAATTATTCGGTGACCTGATACATCAGTCAATGATGCCGACAGTCGCCAGAAAAATCGCCAAGTGGGACAGGCCCTTAAGCCTTTCATTATTCTGTAAGTTTCTATGAGGTCCCCCCTCAACCTTCTAAACTCCAGTGAGTCGAGGCCCAGTGCTGTCAAACGCTGAACCTTCTTCAGATTGGGTCACTTTCTGTACACTTTTGTAAATAATTGCTATAAGTGAGCTCATTACTTTAACAGTTTGGACTTGCCTGTTGTGAAGGTACTGCCAGCAGGAACACTTCTCATATGTCCACGCCTGGAAACCAGCGACACTTCATACTCAGTGTCGGGGTGCAGTTCGGCAATGGAGTAGGTGGTCTCGGTGTCAGGAAGGTTGACGGCTGCCTTCTCACTGCCTGGAGTCCCGTAGAACAGGCTGATACCCTCAATCTGTGCAGCAGGGTTGAGCCAGGTGATGTGTGCAGTGGTATCGGTGACCTTGTTCACTTCCACTTGGCTTGGCGCATCAATCACTGCGGAGTTAAGGAGAAAAATGGATCACTTACCATGCCAGATGCAGAACATTTCCCACTGCAGCTGAACAAATGGCTGAGATAATGCATTTTGCTGAAACTGTGTCTCCTGTCCAAATGTAATAATGTTGAAACTAATTGTGATAATGCCTCTGTTTGTGTTCTGCTGCTGGTTGGCTTGTGGCAGACATGCCATTGTTTTTGCAGATGTCCAAGCTTCTCTGAGGTGTGAGGGTTTGAGAGCTATCGCTGAAGGTTTGACCCATTATTTTCATTATTTCCTGCTCTGTAATTTTGCCCTTCAGCGGTGTGTGTGTGCGCGTGTGTGTCCGTGTGTGTAATGGTGTGTGTGTGTTTGTTATTGTGTGTCCGTGTTTGGTATTGTGTGTGTAAGGGTGTGTGTGTGTGTGTTATTTTGTGTGTTTATTATTGTGTGTGTGTGTTTGTAGTGTGTAAGGGTGTGTGTGTGTATGTGTTTGTTAGTGTGTGTGTGTTTGTGCGTGTGTGTGTGTGTGCGTGTGTGTGTGTGTGTGCGTGTGTGTGTACATGAGCTTATCTGCAGATGTGTTACATAAAGCCCAGAACCATTTTACCATTATCGTATTTAATTTAGTTTAGTTTCAGACATACAGCATGATTTAGTTTCAGACATGCATACACCAAGTCCACACCAACCATCAATCCCCTCATTCACACTAGTTCCATGTTATCCCACTCATTCAATCCCTGCATTCTTGGGCCAGTTTAGAGAGGACAATTATCCTACAAATCTGCACGTCTTTGGGATGTGGGAGGAGACCAGAGCACCCGGAGGAAGCCCACGCGGTTACAGGGCGAATATGCAAACTCCACACAGACAGCACCTGAATTCAGGATTGAATCGGGTCTCTGGCGCTGTGAGGCAGCTGCACTACCAATTGCACTGCTGTGCTGCCCTAATTTGAATTAAAAGCCCGTGTGTTTCAAATATGTTTTTGATATTTTTTCCTTTAGAGGAATACTAAGATAATGACAGTGAAGGCAAATGCAGTTTAAATATTCATAAAGACTCCTTTAGTTTAATTGCCACCTGGCAAGCCTACTAATCCACTGAAGATGCTTCATAAGATAAAGCATCTATGTTCAAATTTCGGATTGAATGACTGCATGTTAAATTTAATTGGTCGGCTTGGATTGCCTGTTGCTTTACAATTTAATTTGCAAGATCAAAAGGTAACCACAGGGTTGAAGGCCGTCCAGTAATTTGAATGAGCCTCTGCAGGGCCATTTATTTCTTATATCATTTTAGACCACTACTCGTCATTTCTTCCATCGGGAGAACGATTTGCAGAGAAGAGATAAGCATGAAATGTACTTTTTACTTTAACCCCCTTCTCAAATACACTACGACTATGTGAGAGCCAGGGTTACTGGTCCTTTGCTATCAATATCTCACTTACAGGAACATATTAAGGTCATGAGTGAAAGAAGCAGAATTAGGCCATTCGGCCCTTCAAGTCTACTCTGCCATTCAATCATGGCTGATCTATCTCTTCCTCCTTCTCCCCATAACCCCTGACACCCATACTAATCAAGAATCTATCTACCTCTGCCTAAAAAATATCCATTAATGTCCTCCACAGCCTTCTAGGCAAAGAATTCCACAGATTCATAACCCTCTGATTAAAGAAATTCCTCCTCATCTTCCTAAAGGAACGGCCTTTAATTCTGAGGCTATGACCTCTTGTCCTAGACTCTCCCGCTAGTGTAAACATCCTCTCCACATCCATTATAAGATATATTATAAGAAATAGAAGCATGAGCAAGCCACATGGCACTTTGTAATTGCTCTGGCTTTTACCAAGGTTGTGACAAACTTTTAGGCGAAGCATCATATCCCTTAATTCCCTCCATATCTAACAATGTATTGATCCCTCTCTTGTGTACAGTCTGTGAATGAACCTCCACAATTTTCTCCGGTCAACAACTCCGGTGATTCAGCCTCATCTGGGCGAAGGAATCTGTTTCCCTAGTAGTTGACCCCTTATTTTGAGACTGTGACCCCTGATGCTGTCCATCTCAGAGGAAATGTTAACACTGCATCTAGATGTCGTCCCTTAATTCTTCTTAATGTTTCACTGTGGTCGCCTCTCATTCTTCCAAGGTTAAGAGAGTGCAGGCCTAGTCTGCTGAATGTCCCATCGTAAAACAAACACACAATCCCAGGAATCCACCTGGTGAAACTTCGCTGGGATCCCTCCACCACAAGTGCCTTGCGGGAGGGAGAACAGGGTATGTGATATTTTAGAAATGGTGTCACTACAACCTGTGGACATGGAGCATGACATCTCTACTTCTGCACTCAAATATTCTTTACTATTTGTCTTCCTAATTTTATGATGAAACTGTACATTCTAATCCATAAAATTAAGATTAGTTTTAGTTTAGTTCAGAAATACAGCACGGAAACAGGCCCGTCGGCCCACTGCATCATGTCACGTTTGTTTCTCATACTCTGCTGGGCAGCGGGAAGGAATACAGGGACTTCAGATAGCTATAGATAGGCAACACTAATTAATTAGGTTAAGGAAAAAGCAACATAACGTGGAAAAAAGTGAAGGCGTCCATTTTATTTTAAAAAAGGGAGGCAAAATAATTTGTAAATGGTTAAAGTTTGAAAGACGTTAGCATTCAGAGAAACCTGGGTGTGAAATGACTGAAAGTTAGTAACATACAGCTTAGAGTAATACAGCACAGGAACAGGCTCTTTGGCCCGCTGGTCCCGACTATGGGTGCTGTCTGTATGGAGTTTGTACGTTCTCCCCGTGACCTGCGTGGGTTTTCTCCGAGATCTTCGGTTTCCCCCCACACTCCAAAGACGTACAGGTATGCAGATAAATTGGTTTGGTAAATGTAAAAATTGTCCCTAGTGTGTGTAGGATAGTGTTAATGCACGGGGATCGCTGGTCGGCGCGGACCCGGTGGGCCGAAGGGCCTGTTTCCGTGCTGTATCTCTAAACTAAACTAAGCCACTCATACGAACCATCAGGATCGCTGGACAGTTGGATCGGGAATCATCAGAGTTTTACTCCATGTGTGGTATCTTGTGTGCCATAAACAGATGGTTGTAGGGAAATGGGGAGCGATTTGAAAGGAATTGTGATTGCAGGTCAGCAAATGGAGATGTGCATTATGGGCAAACCAGACATTTTAATGATTTAGGATGTGGTGGGGGAGGAAGGGGGGCAGAACTTTGGATTAGTTAAGGAAGGTGAAGAAGGCTGGATAGGTGACCTAAGGAAGTCCACATCAGAAGTAACAAAGGCTGAGATGATGGTTTCAGTGCTAGATGAGCTGAAGGAGGAATTGTTTCCTACAATGCTCATACAGTGACCTGCAGGGAAGCAAGTGATCTTAGTAATTGAATATTTGTTTCAAAATTCACTGAGAGAGCTAACGTGCAGCAAAGACTCAAAGAGTTTGAATTCAGTTTTTGAACGGGAAACAAATGGGTGTCCAAGACGATGAGTTTGATCTTTCCAACTCAGTGTTGTATGTGTGATAAGCAGGCTGTCACATTAGAGAGAGTGGAAGGGTCAGCAGAGGAGGTGGTCGGACGGGCTGGGGGCTAGAACTGTATTGATGTAGAAAGTGACACTGTGCTTAATGCTGTTATAGGGTAAGAAGGAACAGAAGGAGGCTGAAGATGGACCTTAGAGACCATAGAGGTTACACTGACACAAAAGGAAATATATCTATGGCAATAGAATCTTGTAGTGTTCTCTGGAGGTGGTCTTGTAGTCTGAAGCCTCCTTAATATTATAATCGATATTGAGTTGGAGAACAGGGCTAGGCAGATACAGAATGATTGTTGACCACTCAAGCATTTCTCCGTGTCACTAGTCTATCCTAACTGATAGGTTGGGGTGGCATGGTGGCATAGCGGTAGAGCTGCTGCCTTACAGTGCCAGAGACGCGGGTTCGATCCTGACTATGGGTGCTGTCTGTACAGAGTTTGTACGTCCTCCCCGTGACCTGCGCGAGTTTTCTCCGAGATCTTCGGTTTCCTCCCACACTCCAAAGACGTACAGGTTTGTAGGTTCATTGGCTTGGTATAAATATAAAATTGTCCCTGGTGTGTGTAGGATGGTGTTAATGTGCAGGGATCGCTGGTCGGCGTGGCCTCGGTGGGCTGATGGGTGTTTCCACGCTGTGTCTCTAAGCTAAACTAAACTAACGGTGGTCATCACTCGTTTTTTGCTGGTTAAGTCCCCGATCCTGGCACCATTTCTACACAGTGTTGGGAAGATACATTTGCTGTGGCTTTGCGTGTGTGTGTGGATGATTTACAGTTCTGTGAACGGATCACGTTTCAAAGATCCTGGGAACATATCCACGCCTTGAAAGAGCCCTGGTTCAGGCACAATACAGATTTTAGTTTTTGGGACATTCCCAGGACGGAATTAAATATTCACGATTGGACATTTCCCAGATCCAATCTTGCCAGCTCTGCCTGAAATTTGATTTCCACAGCAAATAAATTAAATACATTAGACGATTACCTGAATCATCAAAATCCACTATTTCTGGTGGTAGATTTTTATGAAGTATGAAATTAAAAACGTACATATCGGAAATGGCTGCAGAATATTGCATTGACTGATCATTACTACATTAATTGGACTTTCATTTATGGGCAGAAGCAGAACTTAATTTATTATCCTCGACCATTTACTTGCATGAATTTCAATAATGCACTGTCAGCAGGAGAATTTTACACCAGATATTTTTACGATTTCTTGATGCTTTATTATCTGTGAACACTGAGTCACATGGATTATCTTCAATGTGGTTACAAAAGGCCATGGTACAAATATGTTTCTAGTTAAACCGTGCCTCTACCACAGTGTTAAAAAAACTGATGCCTTACAAAAACATGCAGACATTTTAGCTACTGCAGCATTCTTAACACCACCACCAGATTCAATGGCCACGGTGACTCTCCCTCTGGCTCTGGCTTCCTGGAGATTGACGTTTAACCCCCTCCTGTTCCACACCAGCGTTACTGGAGGATGGACATGTGCAGCAGATAATGTGAATGGCCTGGTGTGCGTGAGTGACGCTGCGAACAGCTTCACTTGTGGTCAAATGAATCGTGGGGAGGGAGCGCAGGAAATATTTCTTGATTAACATTCTGTTGGGGCCATATGCTTGCTGGAGCTATTCTCCAATAAACTGCACTTGGAATGGGGAACCGATTCTGGGTCATAAGAACTGCGCACAGTGGCGCAGCGGTAGAGTTGCTGCCTTACAGCGCCAGAGACCAGGGTCTGGTCTGATGACAGATGCTACCTGTACGCAGTTTGTATGGTCTCCCTGTGACCACGTGGGATTTCTCCGGGTGCTCCAGTTTCCTCCCACACTAGTACACATAAAGGTTACATACAAAAACATACAGGTTTGTAGGTTAATTGGTTTCTGTAAGTTGTGAATTGTCCCCAGTGTGTAGAATAGAGCTAGTGTACGGGGTGATCACTAGTCGGCGCGGACTCGGTGTGCCGAAGGTCCTGTTTCCACGCTGTATCTCTAAACTGGTCCGTGAGTTAAAGTCTTCATTGAATTAAAGAGTCATTCAGCACAGAAACAGGCCCCTTTGGCTCAATTTGACTATGTCAACAAAGGTACCTTCCTGAACTAGTCCCATTGGTCTGAATTTGATCCATATCCCTATAAATCTTTCTTAAGCATGACCCTGTCCGGTTGTCTTTTCAATGTTGTAATTTTACCCACCTCTACCATTTCTATCCCTCTACCAACTGTGGGAAAAACTTGCACCTCAGGCCTTCTTTAAATCTTTCTCCTCTCACCATAAACTATTGCCCTCTAGTTTTAGCCTCCCCTACATGGTAAAAAAGACCGTTTGTCATCCTCCTTATCCATTGTAGTGGCCATTTGGCTTGTTTTGCGTGTCATTAATGATGGCATGTGTCTTTAAATTTTTAGACTACCCGTTATATTGTGAGTGGGATTTATGACGTATTTTAGAGCATGTTTGGAGCTATGTATCTTGCGCAGAAGCGTAGTTTTTAGTTTAGTTTGGAACCAGCATGGAGGTTTACCCTTCGACCATGCGAAGTGTAACGGAGACACAAGGAGTTTTCTAATGTTTAAAGCAATAAGCTGGAGTTCGATGAAGATTATAGTAACAAGTCGGAAGAAGTTTGGATGTATCTTATTGTTATCATCAACAATAAAGAATTTATTAATCAAAAGACTGTGTTTTTGAAGACTTATATGGTGAGCTTGCGTGCATATAGAATACATTCCCCTTAACCATGCTGTCCATTTAGCGGCTAGAGGGTTAATTTCTTGAACGATATAAAAATCGGCCGCTACATTAAGTCGAAGAAGACCTCTGGCGGTGTAACTAATATCCAAGACTTTAAACATTTAACAGAGTCCTAAGATTATAACATGCAGATGAGATAAATGTAACAACTGAAATGGCGTAACATTTCTAAATAAGTAAAAACAAAATCATTTTTAAATGTATTTTAGCTGAGGGAATCCCAATCCATTAACAAAAAATAATAATTCCGGGCTGGAGATTTTGTTCAGCAGATGTTAAAACTCAGTATATCATTCAAAACATAAACCTCAAACAAACCAAAGACAACATTTTCAGAGATTGTGGTGGGGTAACCCACTGTAGAGAGGAAAAGAAAATCACTGGCAAGCTGTAGAACCACAGAATGGCACAGTGCCAAAATGGGCCCTTCAGCCCACCATGTCCATGCTGACCCTTTGCTCATCTACTCTAATTGCTTTTGCCCGCATTAAGACCATATCCTTCTATGACTTGCATATTTAAGTATCTGTCTAAATGTCTCTTAAACGTACTGTTTGTATCTGACTAACACCACCTCTGGCAGCTCTTTACTGATAACAATCTATCTCAGTGAAAAATACTTCTCCCATAGGTCCTGTTTAAAATTCCTTCCTCTCACCTTAAACTTAATCTCTCATTTTTTTATATCTCTACCATGGGAACAGATTCTATCTACTTTAGCTGTCTCTTATAATTTTAACCAGAAAACAATGTCTCACAGTGTAAAACACTTCTCCCTCAGATTCCTTTTAATACTCCTTCCTCTCTAAGCATAAAACTTAATTGCTCTTTTTTTTATATCCCTACCATGGGAAAAAGATTCTATCTATTTTATCTGGGCCTCTTATAATTGTATATACCTCAGTCATCATCCTTCAGCCACCTTTACTCCAAGGCAAACAGAGCTAGACTCTCCAATTTCTCCTTATAACTATCACCCATTCCTTCTCTCCAGAGGTGCTGCCTGTCCCACTGAGTCAGCATTTTGTGTCTATCCTCCCCTGCCCCCTCTCTCACTCCAGTGCAAGCCACGTCCTTTCCCTGGTGTGGATTCCCAGGTTTAATTATCAATTTGCACAATCCACAGGCTGTCATCTTCACAGCATGGTGACACCGAATGCTGACACACATGTTTTTGGTAATGACAGGAAGACTGGGCTCGGAGGTTTCTAATGGTGACAACTCACGGAAAAGGTTTTCTGAAATCCAATTCACATTAAGTCTACTTGAATCACCTCTGGGAGCGGGAAGCTCTTTATTCTTGCATGAGCCCAAATATTGTTGGCTGTCAAGTGTGAATGTAATCTGGCAGAGATCATAAGTGATACGAGTAGAATTAGGCCATTCGGCACATCAAGTCTACTCCGCCATTCAATCATGGCTGATCTATCTCTCCCTGAATCTATCTATCTCTGCCTTAAATATATCCACTGACTTTGCCTCCACAGCCTTCTGTGGCAAAGAATTCTACAGATTCCCCACCAGAGTACGTTCACTTACTTGTTGTCAGTTTCTGTTTTGCTGCTGGCCCGCGGGTACCGTTTTTCACGATATGGAGGTTGACCTCATATTCCTCTCCTGGAGCCAGGCCGGTTTGCACAAATGAGAGTTGTGGCTGCTTCAGGCTATTCAAAATCTTGTCATTGTCTTCTTTCTGCAACCGAGAGAAAGTGTATCACATCTGTAAAAATGTGCAGACCAGCAAATCGTTTTCCCAGGATGCAAAAATCAAATACTAGAGGGAATAACTTTACGATCAGAGGGGCAAAGTTTAAAAGAGATTTGCGGGGCACGTTTTTTTACATAGAGGGTGGTGAGTGCCTGAGGTTGAGGCACATGCAATAGTCTTGATCTCTCGACCCAAAATATCACCTATCCATGTTCTCCAGAGATGATCCCCGGTTGAGTTACACCAGCACTTTGTGTCTCTTTTTATAAACCAGCATCATTTTAAACATGCTGGTTTCTAGTAAGAAGGGTGTCGACCCAAAACATCACCTATCCATGTTCTCTAGAGATGCTGAGTAACCCGCTGAGTTACTCCAGCACTTTGTGTCCTTTTGTCTATCTGCAGGTCCTTGTTGTCAATCATTCATTATGTTGACTCAGTTTTTACACATACCGCTCCCAGTGCATATGCCAGCCAACATGACATTTGTGCCAAACAGAAAAGGGTTACCACTCCAACCAGATTCCCTTCTTCCATCCATATGGAAAATAGGTGCAGGAGGAGGCCATTTGGCCCTTCGAGCTAGCACCACTATTCATTGTGATCATGACTGATCATCCACAATCAGTGCCCCATTCATGCCTTCTCCCCATATCCCTTGATTCCTCTAGTCCCCCTAGAGCTCTATCTAACTATCTTTTAAATTCATCCAGTGAATTGGCCTCGACTGCCTTCTGTGGCAGAGAATTCCACAAATTCACAACTCTTTGGGTGAATTTTTTTTTTTCCTCATCTCATTTTTAAAAGGCCTCCCCTTTATTCTTAGACTGTGGCCCCTGGTTCTGAACTCCCCCAACATTGGGAACGTTTTCCCTGCATATACTCCATTCTATTTTCTGGTAAATCACCCTGTAAGCTGAGGCTTATTGGATTGGCACCACTCATCTGTTACAACATGTAATAGTAGGATACGTGGCTTTTGGTCATGCATTGTTGCGAGCAGATGCGCAAACATTTTACAGCTGTCTGCATTTCAATTGGCCAAATAAATGCGATAGGGTCTTGAGAGAATTTAGTAAAATAAAATGATATCATGTTATTTGTTATAAATGGAGGGAACTTCTTGGGAAGCCAGGGACAGTGGCAGTTTGCATTGACTCATTATTTAGATGTGTAAGCTGGACAGTCTGACAGCTAGGGGAGAGGATTATGTATCCACTTGACTATCTCACCCTGCATACTACATGATCTAACTTTCCAAATTAGCTTAACATGCGGGACCTCCTCAAAGGCCTGGCTAAAATCCAAGTAAACAATGTCTAGTGCCCTGGCCTCATCAATGTTCATCGTTACCACTTCAAGAAACTCGTCAATCTTGTGAGACAAGATTTCCCATACACATAGCCAAGCTGACTATGTCCTTGCTTTCCAAATGTGGGTAGATCCTGTCTCCTAATATCCCGTCCAGTAACCTATCACCACTGACAGTTTGCTCAAAACATTTGCCAAGCTCCAATTTTCCAGTACCACACCCATGGCTAAAGGTGATGCAAATAGCTCTGCTAGGAGCCCTATCATTTCTTTCCTAGCTTCCAACAATGTCCTAGGATAGACTTAATTGGACTCTGGGGTCTTATCCATCTTAATATACTTCAAGACTGCCAACAGCTGGAATGTGGATATGTTCCATACACATCACCATCACTCTTCAGGCAACTGAACCATCCTACCAACAACTAGAGAGCATTCCTGAGCTACTATCTACCTCATTGGAAACTATCTTTAATTGGACTTTACTGGACTTTATCTTGCAGTAAACGTTATTCCCTTCATCGTGTGTCTGTACACTGGGGATGGCTCGATTGTAATCATGTGTAGTCCTTCCACTGACTGGTTAGCACACAACAAAAGCTTTTTCACTGTACAATAAACTAAACTAAACCAAACTATTAATTTCCCTTAATTTCTTAGCTTCTATGACATTCTCAATGGCAAATAAAGATTAAAATTATTCATTTAATTCTTCCATCTCTCGTAGCTCCACACATAGACAACCATGTTGACCTTTAAGGTGATCTATTCCATCCCATTTACCATTTTGCTCTTAATTTACTTCAAGAATTGCTTTAAATTCTCCTTTACATTATCTGCCAAAGCTCTCTAATGCCCCCTTTTTTATCCTCCTCCAGTTCTCTCAAAATTGTACTCCTACATCGCTTATATTTCTCAAGTAATTTGCTTGATTCCAGTTGCTTATACTTCCCGTTCTCCTCCTTTTTCCTGACCAGTGTCTCCTCAACCAGTGTTAACCTAATCCAGTCAGCCTTGCCCTTTGTTCTAACATGAACATGTTCTGCCTGAACTCTCCCTATCTCACTCTTAAATGCATCCCATTTGCCAGCCATGCCTTTATCTGCAAACAGCTCTCCAAATAAATCTTTGCAAGTTTCTGCCTAACATCTTCAACATTTTTCTTCCCCCTCAATTAGGATTTTCTTTGTGAACCAGTCCTATCTTTTTCCATGGCTATTTTAAAACGAATGGATGGTCAAATCCTTTGTCCTGGGGTGAAAATGTTAAATACTAGAAGGCATAATTTAAGATGAGGGGTGGAAAGTTTAAAGGAAGTGTGCAAAATATTTTCTTTAATACAGAGGGTGGTAGATGCTGGGAAGGGCTGTCAGGGGAGGTGGTGGAAGCAGATACAATAGCAATATTTAAGAGCATTTAAGAGGCTCTCTAAAGTCAAAAGTTCTTGCAGGAAATGGTGGAATCATCTTCAAACACTACAGTACACTTTAGAGGCATCTATTAACCACATGATGATCTTTGCTTTTGAAGTCAATGTTGCAAAGAAATGAACTTCTTTGATTTCCCTTCTCTATCTTGAAACAAATATGTGAAGAAGGGTCTCGATCCGAAATGTCGCCCATTCCTTCTCTCCAGAGATGCTGCCTGTCCCGCTGAGTTACTCCAGCATTTTGTGCCTACCTGTGGTTTACATACCCTGCCAATTTATCCTTAGTCATCTGTACCAAATGTGCAATTGGTAGAACCTTTTCCATTGTATCCATTTCTACAATGTAGCAGCATTAAAGATTCGTAGTAATGAATGGGTGATGTGAATATGGCCTGTTATAGTAATTCAATATATTTTGTGAGCATGGAGTTTTAACATCTGACTTACAGGGGGTTTGAAAATGATGTCCCAGCCATCAAAGGAAATGTCAACAGGATCCCACTCCACCTCAACAGAGGTCTCACGGATAGACTTGAACCTGAAACCATCTGGTGTGGGTAGATCTGCAGGCAGACAGGAATTATTCAATAGAAACTTTACCTTCAAACAACAGCCATTAGAAAAATTACACTTTGAGAGAGCTAACATCAAATACAGGCAGCCAAGTCTTCACATGAGTTGTAAAGAGTCCCGTCTCTTCACTGTTCATTCCTCCTGATGGAAATACAGTTCATTCCATGAAGTCAGTAAGGCAACTCTTCAGAACAAAATTAAGTTGTGACAATGTATTCATTGTATTCAAATTCAGAAGTAAACATTTTTGGCAAAAACTGCAAAGCCAAGGTCAAAGTCAAAGTCAAAGTCACATTTATTTGTCACGTGCACCCAAAGGTGCAGTGGTCTCAGAATCTTTATCCTTAACCCTTAACTCAGAATCTTAACCCTTAAATATAACTGCTAAATACCTTGTGCCCATCTCCCATCCCCATCCCATATTTCCCTTTTCTCCTCCTCTTTCTCCTGTGTACCCCTTCCACTCACATCCCTCTCTCTGACTTTACAGTTCACTCCTCCTCCATATCCGAGACCTTGTAAAATCCTTTTCACCTCTAGCCTTTATCACTTATTCCGCTCATCTGCCAATAGCCCCACCTCTCACCTGTACCCACCTGTATAACTTGCCAGGCTTTGCCCCACCCCCGCCTCTGTTTTCCAGCTTCCTTCCCCCCCCCAACTCCATCAGTCTGAAGAAGAGGCCCGACCCAAAACGTCATTTCCCCTCCACAGATGCTGCCTGACCCTGAGTTCCTCCAGCACTCTTCATTTTGAACAAGATTCCATCGTCTGCGGTTTCTTGTGTCTCTTAGATTAATTAATTCTGGTTGAATTCACAGCACAATTGAATTACAGTGTATATCAATGTCAAGAATCCAAGGCAAAGCAATCCATGTAATGATTTATAAATGCTGTCTGTAGCTTGGGAGAGCAGTTAAAACAAAAGACCTTGGATTACACAATGAACTTGAAATGCCTTAAGTGAAAATTTTGAAGTCATTATCATTTTCTTTAGGTCACCTTGTACCTTTGGTACAATTGCTGACTGGATTTCCAATTGCAAACTTACACATCCTTCCGCTAATTTAATCTTTAAATTAGGTGTTTTTTTTCCTTTCTATGCTGTGATATTTGACAACTGGGAGTGGCCTTCACCATCAATATTATTGATGAATGATGGGCCATAATGAAACAAAACTGGGATATTCGCAACTGAGAATGCGAGATCTGTGGGCACTAAGAATAACAAATAACATGTGTATAATATAGGAAAGTGGAAATTGATTCAGAACTCAGCTGTGACCTTTTGGTGGAGCAGGTACAGAAGCTGATTGACACACTCCTGTACATAGTTCCATTTGATATATACATTGCAGTTCTTGCACTTCTGATCAGTTTCACCTTTGGGATTTCTATTTCGCCTGAGACTGAGATTTTAGCTGGGTTATCCATGCAGTTCAAATGAATGCAACTCTTTCCCAGTTGAACAACATACTTTACAGAAGACAAGGTGACAGCATACATCAAAAAATCACAAATTCTCGAAGTCTCGTTAAAAGGCTGCAAATGAGAGCAGCTAGCAGAACCACACAATGGTCATTAGTGTAGGAAGGAACTGCAGATGCTGGTTTAAACTGAAGATAGACACAAAACGCTGGCGTAACTCAGTGGGACAGGCAACATCTCTGGACGGAAGGAATATATGACGTTTTGGGTCAAGACCCTTTTTCAGACTCTGAAGAAGAGTCTTGACCCGATACATCACACATTCCTTCTCTCCAGAGATGCTATCTGACCCGCTGAGTTACTCCAGCTTTTTGTGTCTATCGATGGCCATTAGTTCTTTCTGGAAGCAAGAACAGTGTGAGAAAGGTCTGTGCCTAGGGTAACAGTAAAACAGCATTCTACACCAACCACAGTCTGACCTACTGAATATTTCCAGCATTTTCTGTTTTTATTTTATATTTCCAGCATTTATGGTTTTAGTTTTTGATTTTCACCTATATTTAGTGTGATATTTTTAATATTAGAGCAAAAGATCATGGTTGGGTTGAACACAGATCTCCACAATCTTTTGCATTAAACTTGCGAACTAAAACAAAATGGCATACTTGGGGCAAAGTCTAAAGGAGATGGGTGGGACAAGTAGCTTTTACACAGAGGGTGGTGGGCATCTGGAATGCACTGCAAAATCTCAGTCTCAGGCATGGTAGTGGAGGCAGATATGATTGTGGAATTTAAGAGGCTTTTAGATAGGCACTTGGATTTGGAGGGGATGGAACCAATGGATCACATACAGGCAGATGAGATTAGATTATCTTGGCATCATGTTCAGCATAGACCTTGTGGCGGAAGGGCTTGGTTCCCATACTGTGCTCTTCTGTGTTTTATAAACATGAGGTCAATTTGTATTAATGTGGGGTTAAGGAGTTTATCTTTGGACATCATTTTCTCCTCCGTTCCAATGCATTCATTTACAAATGCACCTAGATAGAATCAGCATTTCTATATTCAGATACTTCAGAGTTGCCGTTTGATTCTAAATGTAATTAAAGTCTTCACAAAAGAGATTTGTCACTTTAATAAATGACCCAATGCTCTGCAAACAATTTGGCATTAAAAGGCCATCCTTGACAGATTCTCGACAAACATCAGCATGTGAAGCTGCAGTTTTGGCACTCCTTGCCCATAAGCTCACTTCCTGATGATGCTAAATGTTGATAATAAAGCATAATGTAGCTAATTGGCAGATTATTCAATTTAAATAAGTGCACAGGGTCGTTGACGTGAGTTTTTCACTTTACTCTTTTGTAACCAATTTCTATCCACGTGGTCAAATTGAAATCAAATAAATACACTTCAAGTGTAATTGTTTTTTCACTTTGTATTCCATTCGTGGTGTTTTATTTGTTAATGTTTGTTGAGAATATTGAACGGCTTAAAATCTGATAATTAATTGAAGTGTAAAATTATTGCATTAAACAATATAATTTCAACTAAAGGTGTAAAAGGGGAAAAGTAATTCTCAGAATGATGGACATTTGCTGCACACAAAATAAATCTGTTATAAAAATACAAAAATCTCAATTATTTGAAACTGTTAAATTCAGTGTAAAATCTGTATTGTTCCTCGTCAGACATGGTCTGGTGTTTTCATTAAAGTTGCAGTTGTGGATGTTTGCTTCATAACATTGGCTATAATTACTTTTGGGCTCATTTTCCAAAATTCCTGAAATAAGGCTTCTTGTAAAAATGAGTGGCCGTAACCATTTCCTGTCTATACTTAACCTACCTATAATTTTGCTTTGCATCTCTATCCTGAGCACAGTTTGTTCACTAATTTCCTTAATTTTTAACCTAATTATCACAGATACAGATAATATTCTGGTTCTAACTTGTCATATTTCCAGCTTCAAACCACATGCTCACTCATCACTCAAGAGCTGAAGTTACGATGTTGTAGGACTTCAACTGGAAACATAACTCCTGTTGAATTGCCACTTCCAGATTGACAACTATTGCCTTTCGTGGACTTTCTGTCCCACAAAGTAATTTTGCTATCTCCCGATTAAGAACTGGGATTGCTCTCGTGTATTGAAAGTTTACTGAGGTTGATTTTGTACCCAGGATGCCAACAAGAGGTGTAGGTCTGCTGATCACAGGCTGGTGTACTGAAATGACATGATGGCACTCACATGTTGCTACCCTGGCACTGACAGGGATGCTTCTCTCGTTGTTCAGGATAGCATAAACGTTGATTACATATTCAATCCCCGGTTCCAGTTCCTTGATGGTGGATGACAGCCGTTCACCGGGCACTCGTATTTCCAGCTGCAGACCCCCGGGGGATGTGGGGGCATAGGTGATGAGGTACTCATTGACTCGAACCTCGTTCTGCCACTCCAGGTCCACGGTTTGAGGAGCCACCTCGGTTACCTTCAGGTTTTTGGGAGGTGAAACTGTGGGAAGAAAGAAAAGACGTGGTGACAAGTTCCGAAGACCTTCAACAACAAGATCACACTGACATAACTCTGCCTGGATATTCAAACCGAGAAACTCAGGCAAACATCCAGCAGTCAGGGCACAGGGCACAGTCTTTAGGTTTAGGTCTGGAGATACAGCGCGGAAACAGACTCTTCGGCCCACCAAGTCCACGCCGACCATTGGTCACCCATACACTAAGGCCACTTTCACATAGAGATATAGAGCCATGGAGTGATACAGCGTGGAAACAGGCCACTCGGCCCAACTTGCCCACACCGGCCAACATGTTCCATCTACACTAGTCCCACCTGCCCAGGTTTGGTCCATGTCCCTCCAAACCTGTCCTGTCCATGTAACATACTAACACTAAAACACATCTTACACACTAGGGGCAATTTACAGAAGCCAAATTACCAACAAACCTGCACGTCTTTGGAATGTGTGAAGAAACTGGAGCCACTGGAAAAAACCCACGCAGTCACAGGTAGAACGTACAAACTCCACATAGAGAGCACCCGTAACCAGGATCGAACCCAGGTCTCTGGCATTGTGAGGCAGCAGCTCTATTGCTGTGCCACTGTGCCATCATGCTTCATGTCAACAGCTGCTGTTCAGCCACACAGAGTTATCCAAGGCTGTGTGACTGAGCAGTTCACTTCTAGATTGGGAGCATGGTGCTCTGTCACAGATGGTGGGATGTTGGGAGGGTCCTCTTCACATATAAAGGATTTCCCACTGGTGCAAGTATTTATACCTGTGATCCTCGAAGGCATGCGGTTCGAAGAAGCAAATTATTTCCTAGTTACTTTTGATAAATCGTATGTCTAAGCTGAAACACAGATTTATGAACAAAGTTTAAAGGAGATGTGCAGTGAAGGTTATTTACACAGAAGGTGGTGAGTGCCTGGAATATGCTGCCAAGGATAGTGGTGGAGGCAGATATGATGGTGGCATTTAAGAAGCTTGTAGATAGACACATTGATATGCAGGGAAAGCAGGGATATAGATCACGTGAAGGCAGAGGAGATTAGTTTATCTTGGCATCATGTTTGGCACAGGCATTGTAGGTCAAAGAGTCTGTTCCTGTGTTGCACTGTTCTATGTTATGTAATGCTGTTTATTGTACAGTAAACCCTCGTTATTAAGGACCATGGGGGGGGGGGGGAGGATGGTGCCATTATTGCCGATTGTCCACTATAAACGAGTAAGGGATTATCATTGTATAAGTAGTAGAAACAAACAACTACAGCTACTGGTTAGTACACAAAAGGACACAAAGTGCTTGAGTAACTCAGCATCTCTGGAGAGCATGGACAAATGATGTTTCGGGTCAAGACCCTTCTTCGGACTCTCGGTCCGGAACTGGGCCTGGAATCAATATGTGTTGATGGCCCCGGTCGGGAGAGAGGCGAGGATCGGCGGAGTCAGTGGTCACGGCCCGCGGGTGGCCGGAGTGCAGGGAAGGGTGGGTGGTGGCGGAGGCGGCAGGCATGGCTGAGAAGCGGCCGGGAGGTGGTGCAAATCGGGGGTGGCTTTGTCAGTCCATCGCTATAACTGAAATCCATTATAAAAAGGGCCGTTAAAACTAAGGTTTACTGTATTATAATTAAGAAGTTAAATCGAACTCAGGCACACAGGTAGGAGCTGGACCTGGAAACAATGCAACAGGGTAAGGTCAGCTCAGCTGTGTCAACGAGTAACATCTTCTGTAAAGACGAGGGCAGCAACAATACACTGAAATCCATCACAAAGATAGTTAGTAATTCTTCTTATTTCATCACTTTAACTGATGTAACATTTTCCTTATTTTTGATTGTCTGCTCCCAAATTTATTTATTAATAATAGACCATCACTTGTAATTTTCTTTACAATCTGAACACTTTATGGGCAGATTTGATTCACATATTTCAGTGGCTGCCAGAGAATGGATGAAATGTGTACAAAAAATTGATGAACTAAAAGTGGATTTCAAATTTATTCCGTTCAAAGATTTGTTACCCTTGTGGTTTTCAAGTAGCATTCTCCACTGAAGTTAAATTATCTTGGTTTCCTGAGGGAACCTCTGATGAAACCTGGCAATTGATTCTGCGTTGTAAATTCACAGACGGTGTCAATTATCAGTGGAGCCACACGCTTGCTGTTATACGTGTACCTTTGGCCCATCATGCTCATGCCAGCCCTCTAAAATAGCAAGTGGTTCCAATCAGCCTGCTCCCGACTGGTTGCATCATGGCCTGGTACACCAATTCCAACGCACAGGAATGCAAGAGGATACAGAGTGTGGTGGACTCAGCCCTGTCCATTGTGGGCACAGCTCACCCCTCAACCAAAACTATTTATATGTGGTGCTGCCTCAAGAAGGCAACTTCTATCATCAAGGATCCGCACTATCCAAGCCATGCCATCTTCGCACTGCTACCATCAGACAGGAGGTATACAGTCCTGAAGTGCCACACCACCAGGTTAAGGAACAGCTACTTTCCTACAACTATCAGCTTCTTGAACCAATCTGCATTACCCTAATCCTACCTCAACAACAGAACAACATCCACCTTGTACATGATCATGGACGGAACGGAGCAGGAATGGGGTACTGATTGGGGATGGCGGTGCTGGCTCGAAAGGCCGAATGGCATACTCCTGCACCTATTGTCCATTGACTTGTTTCGGCGCTAAAATCTTGTTTTTTGCTTAGTCTTCTTTCTTTTAGGAAGTTTACGTGTAATTCATGTATAATGTGTGTTTATGTATTTGTCTGAGTTTATGTGCCTGTGATGCTGCTGCAAGCAAGACTTTTCATTGTACTTGTACCTCACTGAACTTGCGCGTATGGCAATTAACTTGACTTAACTTTCTTTCAGCTATTCAATTCCTTTTTGCGTCTACATTTGGAACTGCTTCCACTGCCCTACCAGCCAGCACTTTGCAGATCACAGTGACTTAATCAAGCTTAATATTAGTGGGAACATGAGGAGGGGAGGTATTTATAAAGAGACGATTCAGCCTCAGATGATGTGAATTTATGGCAAAACACTAAAATGCTGATGGGACTCAGCAGATCAGGCAACATCTCCAGAGGGAAATGGACAGGCGATGTTTTACATCAGAACCATTCTTCCGAGCAGGCGAGGCAAAGCAATTGGGCAATTCCTTACCAGTGAACCTGCTTTCTCTTAATAAATTATTTAAGATAGAGGGAGACATGATCGAGGGATGGCCAGTAAGGTATGAACGTTATTGAACATAAGAACATCAGAAATAGAAGCAGTAATACGTCTTGTTGTTAATTGTATTGGCTCCAACATTATGATTGATCCAATTGATCCCTGTACTCATGCTTCTTTACCACCCGAAGATTTATTGACGTGAGCTTTGACCGTTCAGTGACTGATCAACCACATATCCCTGGGGGAGAGAGTTTCAGATTCCCAAAGCTCTGAATAAAGACATTTTGCCACATCTCGGTCATCACTAATCAATCATTCATTCGGAATCCATCTTTTCAAATCCAGAGTCTCCAGCCTCCTGCATCTACCCTGTCAATGCCTTTTACATGTGCATATTTGTCTTAAAATGGAATGCAAACATATAACCAGGGGAGATCTTGCAAAAATTGAAAAATAAATACCGGTAATATCAATTGACATCAGGAAGATTCAGTTTTCCACAGTGATAAATATATGGAGCAGCTGGTAGAGCTACAGTCTCACAGCTCCAGAGGCAACTCACAGTGCCAGTACTCAATTCTGACCTTTTCTGATCAATGCTGTCTGTGTGTAGTTTGCATGTTTTCCCTGTCACCGCGTGGGTTACCTCCGGATGCTCCGGTTTCCTCCCACCTCCCAAAGACGTGCAGGATTGTAAGTGAATTGGCCTTTATAAATTGCCCCTAATGCGTAGGGAGGGAGTGGTTGTGAAGGTGGAAAAATATAGAACTAGTGTGAACATGTGATCGATGGTCGGCGTGGACTCGTTGGGCCTGTTTCCATAACGCATCTTTCAATGATTCAGATTCCAAGTAAAATCCATGTCAATTAATTCCTTCTGAACTATTCAAAGACAAGTCCATTTTAAAATATGGATGGTAGGTCCCGGAATAAAAACTGTGATTAAATAGTCTTCAGGAAACAAACTAGAACCATGATGTCTTGTTTATTTTAAACCATGTATAGCAGGAGATACGGAGACGGAGACCAAGAGACAGCAGGGAATAAACATTACTACCACTTTGTCAGTTGTTGACTCTTTCAGAAAATTAATGGAGGCTGGCAAAATACGATTAGACTCATGTTTCATTCCATTGTGTGTAACTTGTATTTATGACGTGCAGAGGTTTTGGCATAATCCGTTAAACATATGGAAAACTCTCTTCGATGTGCATGAACATTTTTCCCTACATTTCTAAACTAGACAGTGAGTAATTCAATTACTTCCCTCACTGATTACTTCCCTTTGATTGTTTATTTAAATGTATATACTTCCTGCAATTAGTACACTATAATATCTACAATTCCCAGCCCAAACGCAGATAAATGGGCTGGGAATGACTACAAGACCTACAGGTGAGATTAAAGCAAAAAAACAAACTGCTGAAAGAACACTAGATGCAGTGGCGGACTGACCAGGGTGTCAGCTTGCCTGATGGCAAGTGGGCCCCTGATGAAGTGGGCCCCTGATGAAGTTGGCCCCCTTTGTCTCCTGGCAACCAATATTTTTAGACCCAGTCGGCCACTGACTAGATGTACACAAAGTTAGACACAAAATGCTGAAGTAACTCAGCGGGACAGAGGACATCTCTGGATGGAAGGAATGTGTGACATTCTGGGTCGAGACCCTTCTTCAGTCTTTTTCTTGAGTCTGCAGAAGGGTCTCAACCTGAAACGTTACCCATTCCTTCTATCCAGAGATGCTGTCTGTCTCACTGAGTTACTCCAGCATTTTGTGTCTATCTTCGGTGTAAACCGGCACCTGCAGTTCCCTACTGTGCGATATACACAAAGTGCTGGAGTAACTCGGCGGGTCAGGCAGCATCTCTGGAGAACGTTGATAGGTGACGTTTCCGGTCGGGACCCTTCTTCAGACTTTGACCTCTTCAGTCTGAAGAAGGGTCCCGACCGGAAACATCACCTGTCCACTTTCTCCAGAGATGTTGCCTGACCAGCCGAGTTACTCCAGCACTTTGTGTCTTCCTTAGGTATAAGCCAACATCTGCAGTTCCTCTTTATTACATTGCTGAAGGAACTCATTTGGTCAGGCAGCATCTGTGGAGGCAGTGATATCGTTTTCATTAGAGATTGAGACCTTGCTTCAGATTCTAAGAAGCAGATAACGAACCACGACAATTAGAACAATTAAAATATGGGTGGACCCTTTTGTCCATTAAATAATCGCTGTCTGGATACAGATGAAAGCATTGGCAATCCTTGGCAAGCATTGGCAATCTTCCAATCGTTGGAACCCCTGGTAGTCCTACCACATATTTATGTGCTGCAATAAAAGCTAATAAAGAAAAGGGATCTTGAATGAAACAGGTATTTGTCTAAAACCTATCCAGTGGAACCCATTTTTTGGTATCACTTACCAGCTGAGCAGTCTTCATTGATGTAACCTTCGTTGCAGATACACTGGCCATCAACACAGTGGCCTCGATCATTACAGTTATTGGGACAGGCCAGTTCCCCGCAGTCCACTCCCCTGTAGTCGGCATCGCAGACGCAGCGACCATTGACACATTGGCCGTGGTTGTTGCAGCTGTTTGGGCAGGACAGCTCGCTACAGTCCTCGCCGATGAAGCCGTGGTCGCACACGCACTGCCCGTTGACACAGAGGCCGCGGTTGTTGCAGTCGTTGGGACAGGCCAGTTGCCCGCAGTCCTCCCCAGTGAAGCCTTCCTCGCACACGCACTGCCCGTCGACACACTGGCCGCGGTCGTAGCAGTCGTTGGGGCAAATGAGCTCGCCGCAGTCCTCCCCAGTGTAGCCTTCCTCGCACACGCACTGGCCGCTCACACAGCGGCCGCGGCCCTGGCAGTGGTTGGGGCAGGAGAGCTCGCTGCAATCCTCGCCCGTGAAGCCGTGATCACAGGCGCACTGGCCGTCGGCGCAGCGGCCGCGGCGGTTGCAGTCGTTGGGACAGGCCAGTTGTCCACAGTCTTGCCCGGTGAAGCCTTCGCCGCAGACACAGAGACCGCCGACGCAGTGGCCGCGGCTGTGGCAGTGGTTTGGACAAGCCAGTTCCCCACAATCTTCGCCAGTGAAACCTTCCCTGCACACACACTCCCCGTCCACACAGGTGCCGCGACCGTTGCAATTGTCGGGGCAGGACCACTCGTTGCAGTCCTTCCCCGTGTAGCCGTCGTTGCACACGCACTGGGCGTCGATGCAGACACCATTGTTGCTGCAGTTGTTCAGGCAGGTGACCCCCCCACAGTCTTCGCCATAGAAGCCATCGTCACAGTAACACACGCCCTCGATGCACCGTCCGCGGTCGTAGCAGTCGTGGGGGCAAATGATTTCGGAACAGTCAAAGTCGGAGAACCCTTCGTCGCAGATGCACTCTCCGTCCACACATTGACCGCGGTTAAAGCAGTGATTAAGACAGGCCAGATCCTTGCAGTCTTCCCCAATCAGACCTTCATCGCACACGCACTTCCCATCAACACAGGTCCCTTGGCCACTGCAGTTGTTGGGGCAAAGCTTGGCCGTGCAGTCCTCGCCCGCGTAGCCTTCATCACAGACACAAACTTCTTTCTGGCAAATGCCATGTTCCCCACAGTCAACCCTGCACACCTCCTGGCTACAATCTTCTCCTGTGTAACCCTCAAAGCAATGACACACTCCGTCTATGCACCGACCTTGGTCGCTGCAGTCGTTAAAGCACAGGTCCTCAAGGCCACAATCGTCCCCAGTGTAGCCGGCTTCACACACACACCTGCCGTCAACACACGGACCTCTGTCGTTGCAGTTTGCTGGGCAGTCGGGTTCTGTGCAATTTTCCCCTTTCCACCCTGGCTTACACAGGCAGCCACAGGTCCCTGTGCTAGAGTTTCCATTTGATCCACAGAAAGGTTTCACATCAACACGACCTGAGAGCAAAGACAACAGACAATGCAAGGCATAATATGAGCTTCATTAGTTTACAGATAAGGTTAAAGAACTATAACTGGATTAATGGTGTAGCAATCTAATAAACCAAACGTGCAATTAATAACAAATGAATATGATTTGAGATTAAATATATGTCAGTAGTTTCTGGCCTTGCTCCTAGTTTACATTCGTGGCCTTGTTAAGGTAGAGAGAGTGCAGAGAAGATTTATGAGGATGTTGCCAGAACTTGAGGGCTTGGGCTATAGGGAGAGGTTGAGCAGGCTAGGACTTTATTCCTTGGCACACAGGAAGATGAGGGGTGATCTTGTGTACGATGATGAGGGAAAAAGATATGCAGAGTATTTTTTACCCAGAGTAGGGGTATCAAGAACCAGAGGACATGGGTATAAGGTCAGAGGGAAAAGATGTAATAAGAACATGAGGGGCAACCTTTTAGCACAGAGGGTAGTGGGGTCTGTGGAACGAGCTGCCAGAGGAGGTCAGTAGGAAAGAACTGCAGATGCTGGATTACACCTAAGATAGACACAAAATGCTGGAGGAACTCAGCGGGACGGCATCATCTCTGGAGAGAAGGAATGGGTGACGTTTCAGGTAGAGACTTTTCTTGATTGAGGCTGGCACTATAAGAACAATAAAAAGGCATTTGGACAGGTACGTGGACAGAAAAGGTTTACAGCGATATGGGTGGAATGCAGGCTGGTGGGGCTAGTGTAGATGGGACATATTGGTCGGCATGGGGAACTTGAGCCGAAGAGCCTATTCCCGTGCTGTATGGCTCTATGCATTGTATCTGCATCACAACTATTCAACTGACACAAAATGCTGGAGGAACTCAGCGGGACAGGTAGCATCTCTGGAGAGAAGGAATGTGTCGAGACTCTTCTTCAGACTGAGAGTCAGTGGAGAGGGAGATACAGAGATACGGAAGGGTAAGGTGCGAAAGCACAGATCAAAGGGGACGATGGCCAAGGGAATGTAGAATGGTTGATTGTTAGCTGAGGGGAATGTGACAACGAGGCATACAATCAGTAAACTGCAAGGCTTGATGGCCACCCTCGTACCCTTTCCTTGCTGCGCTCCGTTTCCGCAGCATCCCCCGCTCGCACACTGATCCCGCAGCAATGACACATGGCCTTCCAGTGCCTCCAGCCGGCTGAGTAGGTCACGGATATCGGGCCCTGCCGCACAGCCGCAGGCCTGGCGCGGAATGTTGATGCGGTGGGTGAAGACGATCTGATTCTCGCCGTCGACCGTGTGCTCTATGTGTTGGTCGCTGGGGCCCTCGCTGGGCCTGGCAATGCCATCGGGGGACTCCAGGTCGACCGAACACAGGGAGCCCAGGGGGACGTTGATGTTGTAGACGTGGTTGAAGTTTATGGGCTGCGTTCCAAGTGGAAATGTGACATTCTCTTCTTTTAGCTGTGAGATATCTCTCTTCTGCCGAATAATCTTCTTAATAACGCCCCCATGGGTTTGTTCCACCAAAACAGTGGTCACGAAGCAAACTAAAACGTGCCACCGAAGCCCCATTTTGGCGGTTTACAGTCTTCCTGGTGTCCACAATCTGTCTATTGCCCAATAGTAAACCCAGTGATAATGGAGAAAGCTTCAGTTCCTGTTTGACGCGATTTATCTGCAAAAACACCAAGGAAAGAAAGATGAAAAGACATTCAAAGTAACTGTAGCATTTCCTTAACTCTTCGCACAGTGGAGATCCATTCAAGAAAGGTAACGCACAAAATAAAAATGTTTTCATCTAAATTATGCCAAGCGGGAGGGTAATTGGTTTTTAATACTGAAGCAGCTCCGACAATGGCTATTCCAGTTTTTCCCCCCCATGGCTAACACTCTCTGATCTCAGCCCTGTGTCAGCCTTGATCTCGGCCTCAGTCTAATATAAACAGCGTGCGCGGAAACTATAGGTGTGACTGCAAAGCATTAACAGGTCACAGCAATGCAGAGTGAGGATGAATAATGTGAAGACTTTCCAGAAGCTGCCCCTCTCTGTCAGCCCCTGACCTACTTTGCCTGATGGATGGATAGCTTTGCAGCTTCCTTTCAATTGTAACCAAACAGTGTCATTTGCCAAATTCGAGGTCTGCAGAATGTTTATCGTAACTTGTCAGACAGTTCTAGAGCAGATTGAGTCATAGAGTCAGAGAGTGATACAGTGTGGAAACAGGCCCTTCGGCCCAACTTGCCCACACCGGCCAACATGTCCCAGCTACACCAGACCCACCTGCCTGTGCTGGTCCATATCCCTTCAAACTTATCCTATCCATGTACCTGTCTAACTGTTTCTTAAATACTGGGATAGTCCCTGCCTCAACTACCTCCTCTGGCAGCTTGGTCCATACACCCACCACCCTTTGTGTGAAAAAGTTACCCCTCAGATTCCTATTAAATCTTTTCCCCTTCACCTTGAACCTATGTCCTCGATTCCCCTACTCTGGGCAAGAGATTCTGTGCATCTACCCGATCTATTCCTCCAATGATTTTATACACATGGCAGATGGAAGATTTAGAACGGCAAGAACAGATTTCCCTTTTCAGAGCAACAAGGGGGGAAGGGTGACAGTGTCCTTGGTTGGTTTCTCCATGTGAAAGGCTGAAAATTGCTGCACACTTGTTGTAAACTAACACCATCTGCCAAAATGCTGCTGATGTTTTCTTCCATTTAAGTCTAGAAATGAGTATTTAATCAGTTTAAAAGGCGGCTACATGTGAAAAATGAGAGCCTATAATCACAGCATAAAGGGTGAGCCATTCAGGACTGAGATAAGAACAACTTCAGGGACAGGTACTGTGAGTGCATGGAGTTCTCTTCCCCCAGAGCAGACTATGAGCTACCTGGGTTGAACAAGGCACTCTGGGCATGTTGTGTTATTTTGCACCTTATTTGGTGTTTTATTTATTGAACTTTTTTTTGTTTTTTTAATATGTTTTTTACAACAAGTGTGCAGCAATTTTTTAAATATTATCTATTGAACAATGTGTTTACAAACCTGTTTTGCTGCTGCAAGTAAGAATTTCATTGTTCAGTTTTTGGTACACAACACTCTTTGGTATAAACACTCTTGACTCTACACCATGCTCAGTCATTGGTATGGTGAAGTTAGCTATTGATAGATTTTACATAGAACAGCACAGCACAGGAACAGGCCCTTCGCCCCACAGTGCCTGTGTTGAACATAATGCCAAGCCCAACTCCTAACTGCCTGCATTTAATCCATACCCTCCATCCACTGCATATCCATGAGCCTCATCAAGAATCTCTTAAATGCCACTATCACATCTGCCTCCAACACCCTGCAGTGGTTTCCACCCTTCATGTAAAAAGAATTGCCCCACAAGTCTTCAAACTTCTGCCCTCAAGTATTTGATATTTCCCCCCTGGAAAAGGGTTCTGACTGTCTACCCTGTCTACCCCTCTCATAATTTTCTATCAGGTCGCAGCCTCCAGCATTCCAGAGAAAACAATCCATATCTGTCCAACCTCTCCATGTATCTAATTCTCCCTAATCCAGACGTCATTCTGATAACCTCTTCTGTACACTCTGCATCAAAGCCACCACCTCCTTCCTATAATGTGGTGACCAGAACTGCATGCAATACTCCAACATTGTCATTGAAGGTTTGAGCAGTGAAACAGAGATAGAGGATACTTATTAAATAACATAGGAGGTTCCAATAACTAAATAACTTTGTCCTGCTCCTAGTTGTTATACTTTTCAGATAGAGTTTTGATACTTATTACTCAGTATCTATCTGAAGGTGGGTAGATTCTTGGCAAGCACAGGGTGGATTTCTGGTCATCCTATTACAGGAAGGATATGGAAGGTCTGGAGAGTTTGCAGCAGAGGTTTACTAGGATGCTAGACACAAAAATCTGGAGTAACTCAACGGGACAGGCAGCATCTCTGGAGAGAAGGAATGGGTGACGTTTCGGGTCGAGACCCTTCTTCAGGCCCTTCTTCTGGGATGCTTCCTGGATTCGGGGGATGTTAGCAAATAAGATTAGTTTGGATGAATTCATGTTTTGTCTGGAGTGCTGGAGGCTGAGTGGAGACATGATAGTAGTTTGCAAAGTTGCGAGAGGCATAGATAGGGTAAATAGTCAGAACTTCTTTCCCAGGGTGGGATTGTCAAAGGCTAAAAGGTATAACTTTAAGATGAAATGGGCAAAGTATAAAGGAGATGTGTGGGGTAAGTTGTTTTTCACCCAGTGAGTGACAGACACTTGGAACGCGCTACCAGGGATGCTGGTGGAAGCAGATATGATAATGTCATTTAAATTGCTTTTAGGTAAGCACATGAATATGTAGGAAATGGAGAGAACTGGATCATATGCAGCTGCAGGGAATTAGTTTAATTTTTCACTAGGTTCGGCACAGACATTGTGGCCCGAAGAGCCGATTACTGTGCTGTACTGTTCTATGTTTTAAAGAGTCAAAGGTTACCAGGTGTGGGTATAATTGTAGAGTAGAGGTTCGAGTCAGATCAGCTGTGATTTAATTGGATAGCAGTGCAGGTTCGAAGGAATGAATGATCTCCTTTTGCTCCCAGCAAGTATGATTGGTCTTATTCCAGCAATTGTGTTGTAACTCCGTAGCAACAGAGAACTCTTTAAAGTATCTGCCCATTAAATCCTACCTGCAGCAGAGAAAGGTCATTATAATATCCATCTGCGCAACTTAATATCATTATGTCCCAATTAATATTGCCCCAGTTCACTGGCCTGACTGCATTATGCTGCCTTTTGACTGCTGCTTTTTTTTTTTAACCTGCAAAGACTCCTGCAAATCTTGATTCAATGAGTCTTCCCTGCGGCCAAGATATATTTAGCAGGCACTTAAACCAGATGCAGTCTGAAATGTGTGCCTCAATGGCCATTCCCAAAATAAAGAATTTACGAGAAGAATCTGATGGGAAAATTCCAACTGTAAACATAATGAATAAATCTCCCTTAAACAATGTGAAAAGTCAGTAAAAATGGTGTAAAAGTTTTTGAATGGTTGGACTTTGATGTCCATTCCTCCAGGATGTTCCTAATTATCGATGTGCAGTGAAGGAGTCTGGAAACTACTCGCTGTCTGCAGGCATGGCAGCAGGTGGCTGGGTTTTACATGTGCAAAACAAAAAACCCTGAAGAATTTTAATTGGAAACAGAATTGTTTGTTACCCAAGGATAATATTGTTCATGAGGTGATGCAAGAGTGAAGAGAAATCCTTGCTTGAAGCAAAAAGAATTTCATGCCATGGACAAAGTTTGGATTCTAAGGAAGGAATAGTTTGAACTCCACTGCTGTTATGTATTTAACATGAAATACACTGCCATTACCGAAATACATTACCCAATCTAAATGTACAGCTACTCTGCAGCAAGTTCCTCGGTCATAAGTAATGGTGCAAAGTCAGGCTCAAGCTGCTTCACGAGCAGGGTGGCACAATGGCGCCGTGGTAGAGTTACTTCCCTCGGGGCCAGAGACCCGGGTTCAATCCTAACTACGGGTGCTGCCTGTACGGAGTTTGTACATTCTCCCAGTGACCGCGTGGGTTTTCTCCGGGTGCTCCTGTTTCCTCCCACACTCCAAAGATGTTTGTAGGTTAACTGGCTTCTGTAAATTACCGCTAGCGTATAGGAAGCAAAACTGCAATAACATCGAACTAACGTATGGGTGATCATTGGTCGGTGCGGGCTCAGTGGGCCGAAGGGCCTGTTTCCACACTGCATCTCTAAACTAAATTAAAATAAACTAAGCCAATAGATGTGGACTTTTTGTGCAAATTGAAATGCATAAATCATTCTTAAGTTTGCAAAATGTACAATCACTCATTTTAATGCAAAATGTACAATCACTCATCTTATTTAAATTTGTTGGTTTACATTATTTTTAAAAACCTACTTGGTATAATTCATGTATAATTCGCGTATAATTTGTTTTTGTGTGTTTGTCTGAGTCTATGTGCCTGTGATGCTGCTGGAAGCAAGATTTTCACTGTTTCTGTGTTTGTGTACATGACAATAACCTCTACTCCACTCGACTTGACAGGAGGAGAGATGGCCGCCTTTCCTGGCAGCTCCGTCCTCTTGTTTAAATATAAACAAGACAATCAAATACCTTTGGCATGTAACAAAAGGCTTCATTGAAGCAGCTCATCCAGTTACTGACCAAGATCATTTTACAGGAATATACAGTAACACACCTTCCTGGCAGACCTCGATGGTTCACTCTTTAACCACTGCCCCAAACCCCATCCTTCACATTCCACTGTTTTGGCAGGTCGAGTTATGCAGTATATCATTGTATTCAGAACACTTACTTTTAGAGGCACCAAACATCTTCTCTTAAATCAGACTCCGCTATCCCAGAAACAAAGAACTGTAGATGCTGGTTTATACCAAAAATAGACACAAAGTGCTGGCGTAACGCAGCTGACCAGGCATCATCTCTGGGGAAAAAGGGTAGGTGACGTTTTGGGTCGGGACCCTTCTTCAGACTGACGAAGTGTCTGAAGAAGTCTGAATGGTCTGAAGAAGGGACCGACCCAAAACGTCACCTATCCTTTTTCTCCAGAGAACCTGCCTGACCCGCTGAGTTACTCCATCGCTTTATATCGATCTCCTCTATCTCAAACTTGGTTCAATTGGATGATTTTTTTTAAATCTCTAAGTCAAACACTTGTAGACATGAGCTGATGCAAAATGTAGTACTCGAGTGCTGTGTTAATGGAGGTGGCATCCTATGGGTGAGTGTTCAGGTATGGCACTCTCTGTTCTCTCAAGCACGTATAAAAGACCCATGAAATTATATCAAACAGCAAAGAAAAATTTATTGGTGTCCCTGTTGATATTAATCTCCGACCAACCATTCATTATTCCTTAGCCATTTGTGGGGCATTGGTATGGATCAATTGGCTGCAGTGTTTTTTGCTAATTCCTCATCTACCAGTTTTTGGGGCGCAGTTAGTATATTTTAAACTTTGGCACATGTTGAAAGTATTTAACTAGCAGCAAAACTGTGAGATGCCCTGAAGTTGTAAAAGATGCTTCTTTTCTGCTTCTGGATTGTTAGTTCAATCCATTTGACCCCCCTGGTTTCGCAACTGCTGTGCCCAAAACTCCAAGAGACTGCAGGAGGTTGTGGATGCAGCCCAGTCCGTTACGCAAACCATTCTCCCTCCCATTGACTCCATCTATACTTCACGCTACCTCAGGAAAGGAACAAACATGATCAGAGACCTTTCACACCCCAGTCTTTCTCTCTTCTCCTCTCTCCCATCGAGCACAAGATACAAAACCTTGAAAGCACGTCCCACCGGATTCAAGCACAACTTCTCGTACACAGCTATCAGACTCCTGAACAGACCTCCCATATGCTAAGTTTGAATGACCGATCACCCAAACGACTTTGTTGCAACCCTTGCACTTTTTTTTAAAAATCGATACTTTCTATGTAGTTGTAAAACTATATTCTGTTCGTTGCTTCCTTTCACTTTTTGCACTACCATTGTGGCATGATTTGCCTGGGCAGCATGCAACCAAAGATTATCACTGCATTTTGGTGCACATGACAATAATGAACCAATACCAACACCAATCTGAAATTTGCCAGAGCCTGGTTGAAGAGTGGATAAATTGAGCTATAAATGGGTAGAATCAATTTGAAGCATTGTGGCTCTTCATTGGAATCAAAGAATGCAGATTTGAAGGTACTTTAAGTTCTTCATATAGATCTGATAATTTGCCAAATTGAAATGAACAGCAGCCAAAGAGAGGATTCTTTATGCTAAATATCATTACCACAACTGGGTATATAACTAAGATAAGACTTTGGGTGATAGTCCACTTTTCAAGACTCATGAACCATGAACGTTAACTCTGTTTCTCTTTCAGCAGATTCTCTCCCACCTATTGAGTATTTCTAGCATTTCTAGTCTATACTTTGGATTTTCAGCATCTGCCAAGCTTTTGTTTTGTTTGAACAAAATGGTCCTCACCAAAGTGTCATGGTATCAGAGTTGGCATCACCTGGTTTAAAGACCGCCTGCCGTGAATTGTCAGACACTGCATATACAGTATAATTACAAGGTTACTTTATATTAATTACCTGTTCAGTTGAATTTGGCTACCACTCTCAATGCTTATGTTATAACCAGAAAATAGATTAAGCAGAAATTGATTGAAAGCGTCCCAGATATACAGTTCTGAGTCAGACTTAGGTTTCACTAGTTGAGGATTCACATTCATTTAGTTTTTAGTTTTAGAGATAGGGTGCGGAAACAGGTCCTTTGGCCTACCAGGTCCATGCCGACCATCAATCACCCATTCATGCTGGTGCTATGTCCTACATTCTAGGGACAATTTACATAAGTCAATTAACTTCCAAACCTGTACGTCTTTGGAATGTGCGAGTAAAGCGGAGAGAAAATCTATGCAGTCACAGGGTGAATGTGTAAACACTGCACGGACAGTACCCGTAGTCAAGATCAAACCCAGGTCTTTGGCACTGTGAAGCATCAGCTCTAACACTGCACCACTCTGCCACCCTGTTAAAGCTTATAGTTCCCTTGTTATCCTTTACACAATATTCAAATAGGTTCTAAATACTGATTACATTTATGTTACAGTCGTGGGGTTTGTAAGGCAGACATTAGCATGAAGCTGAGATATTTAAAAATGCAGCATTAATTAGAACCACTCCTCTTCCAACCCTTCAATATGGTGAGATCTACACAGCCTGTGTGCCAACAATACAATTTAAATGTGTTAGTTGTATCACAAAAATAGATTGGTGTGGAATCATCAAATTATTGGCTCACAGAATACCACAGCTGGACAAAACTGAATGAAAATGTAGAGAGGAGAAATAACATCTAATCAGTAAGTAGCCTTTAATACATCGATGTTGGCCTTTCAGTATAATATGAAATTAACACTTTAAACAGATTCATAATAATCAACACAAAGTATATCAATGATTTTTTTCCATTTTTCGCTGGAGAATTGTACTGGATCTTGAGAGCCTACGTTGGATGCATGACATGGATTAAAAAAAGTTTTATTTTTCATGTTCAAGGTCAAAAGAAGCTTGTATCTCTCGGAAATCTCAGTGTGCATCAGTCATGTGAGTTAAATTACAGAGCAGAAGAGGAAAATGATCATTTGTGTCTCTCTTTAATTATAAATAGAAATTCAAAGCCAAAAACATACAATGCCACCTTTTGGAGCCTATTAATTAGTGTCAGTATGTCTTCAGGCTAAACTGACAGTGAGCTACTTCAAAGACATTGACAACTGCTTCTGGTATTTTGAATTTAGGAATTCTCATTTCAGCTTTACAGCACAATTGTGCTCCTTCTAACACATGCTAGTATTGGAACTGCAGCCAGATATCTCCTTTGGCAACAGGCAATTTCCTGACCCCCATTTCCATGTTATTCTCTTCCCCATTTCCCATGGAAATGGTGCAGGGTTCTCATCTTTCCCCATTTATTCTAGCATTGACCCGCTCTGAGTTTAGAATAATTTCTCTTCCACGTCACACTCTATCTACACCTGGGTAATCGCATCATCTTTAGGTGAGTGGCCAGGAATTCAAACGGATATTGTGGACAACTGCAGTGACAATGCAGCCAGAAGGGATGTGCATTACAAATATCATTCATTTTTGAAGAAATAATGAATTGTGTTATGTGGTCATTGACGTTATGATGCCATTTTGAAATCACCATTGTCCATTAAATATTCTGAGCCTATGTAAATATTCTGAGCCTAGATTACAATTCTCACACTACAGGCTTTATTGATTAATAAAATATCTTATTTTAAATCTCCTATATGTTACTTTGTGCCTTCACTTCTACCGTATTTCAGTTGTGTATGAGTGGTACACTGTGCAACTTTCAGCACTTCATACATGTTTAACTGCTGACTTCGACACTAAAGAAGCTTTCACCATTTTGATTTTCTTAACAGCCAGCCAGGCCTCACACAATATTCTCCAACTGAGAAAGCATAAGGACGCTGTAGGAAATCATCAATGTGACTCCAAATAAAGTCGGTACCCAGTTGCTCTAATGTGACTATGAATAAGCTAATTCCCATTTTATTATTAACCAGGCTTCTTTGCTCAACAACATTCTCATCCATTTATCATTAAGTCAATGGGATTATGACCATGAAGAATTCTTTGCCAGCCAGGCATCTTTTCTTAATGACATTCCTGTTCATCTATTATTAAACTATCAAGGAAAGCTAAAGAGTCTCATGGACTCCAATTGCACATTAACTTTATTAGCATCTGGCTCATCAACGAAATTCAAATCTCATTGATGTAATTCCCTGCACTGGCATTTTAGAAAAGGAACCAGATGGCGTCGGAAAGAGGGCCAATGTCTTTGTTAGAATATTGGCCAGAGGACCTCCATCTAATGAGTCCTTAATGCACAAAGACTGAGCCTCATACTTTTATCACCATAAATGATGAACTTCAAGAAAGTCATTGAGGCAATGGGGGGAACTTACTTTTGTCCCATGAAAAAATGCTGAAGTTTGGGAAAATAAGTTATCATAGACTCATAGTAGAGGTCATCAGCCACTGTGAGTATTCCTTGGAAGAATTATCCAATTGCTCCCACCCCCCTGCTCCTACTCCAGGGTCCAGAAGATTTATCTTCTGAATCCGCTTCCACTCCAGATTTTAATGATAAAACAAACATTCGTTTTTTCCGCAACTAAAATCACTTCTGAATTAAAATTGGTCAGAGTTCTCTGAAAGAAAACAATATAATGACCCAGGAACCTTTCATGTCATTCAGAATAATGTAGACACAAGGAACTTCAACTTGTTTACCAAGAAAGACACAAAGCGCTGGAGTAACTCAGCAGGTAGGGTAGCAGAATCTGCAGGTGGATCCTGACTCGAATCATCTCATATATCCATGCTCTCCAGAGATGCTGCCGACTCGCTGCGTTACTCCGCCACTTTGTGTATCATTCAGAGAAACATAGTTCAAGGCTGGTTTCTTTCCCTCCTGAGTTTATTCTTAGTTAAAGCTCGTCAGTTGCCCATGAAACTCCTCATAGTTTGCTGGTGGACACCATTTCCTGTACATTCGAGATTGTGCCAAGAGTTTAGAAGCCAGCTTTGGAGGAACACCAGATCATCCAAACCATTGGTCGTCCAATCAAGTCATCCAAACCTGCAGCTACATCAGCAGAACTGAACCAATACAACTGGTGAGAATGCTGACTGACCAACTTGCTGAGATAAATGTTGACACAAAGTGTGACTACAATATGTAACTAAAGGGAAATAAAGGAGGAAAGAGCCAGGAATTGCAGATCATCTACCAGGTTCTCTAGAGAAGCTGCCTGGCCCGCTGAGTTACTCCAGCACTTTGCGTCTTTCTTTTTTTAGTGTATATCATAGTCCAGTTTTTTTTTAAATTCGCCATTTGCATTTGCTTGCTGCCTTTACTCTGCAAACCAGCAGCTATGATTACGCAGTTAAATGTGTAGATCAGTCAACGCCAACAGCTCCTTCAGCAAAGGCACTGTTATGACCCTTGAAGATGCAGTTAATATGGGATCAGTGATTTGACACGAATGCTGTCCCCTATTTCCATTTCTTAATGATTATATAAATCAGACAGCTCCTTTCAATGAGGTTTCAAGGTTTCAAGGTCAGTTTATTGTCACGTACCAATAAAGATACAGTGAAATTTAAGCAACAAGACACACAACCACACATAAGTTAACATAAACATCCATCACAGTGGATTCCACATTCCTCACTGTGATGGAAGGCAATAAAGTTCAATCTTCTTCCTGGGGTAATTATCATTTTTCTTTACATGGTGCTCTTCCTCAGTGACCTGACTCCTTAGTAATACGTCAGTTTAGTTTAGTGTTTTGTCACGTGTACTGAGGTACAGTGAAAAGTTTTTTTGTTGCATGCTATCAGTAAGCGGAAAGACTAAACATGATTACACTCAAGCCTTCCACAGTGTGAGGGCCTGGCCAAGCTGGCCATCTGCGAGTCACGGCACCAGGCGGAAGAGGGCTTTGCCCGAGCCAGATGCTTGCCCCTTTACCAGGGTTATGTCCGCGCCCGGGTGGTTTTAGAGAGGGACATAGTTGTATAGTAGTTATTTAGTATATTTGTACGGATCTATAGCACCTGGGCAGTGGGCAGGTGCTATAGACCGGCACGGGAAGGTAGACACTCCCGCCCCCACGAGTCTTGGGGAGCGTCACCCTGGGAAGGCAGTCCATCTAGGAGAGGGAAAACTCTGATTTAAAACCTCCACTGCCTTGTGGCCATATCCAGTCATGGAAAAGGCTCCAGGAGTAAACTTCAAGAAAATCCTGAGTCGGAGCCCCTAAGGCAGTTCGTCGTTGTCTACAACCTCACTGTGGCAGCTCCTGCGACGCTGGTGCCAAACTGTAACGGGCCTGCTGTTCCATTGGATCGATCAGCGACGTGGAGAGGGGGAACGTGCTGCATGGGCAACAGCCTGCCCTCCATAGACCATCTGACCAGGATGCATCACCCATGGTCAGTCATGACCGAGGGGGGCCTACTACTGTAACATAGTTGGTTGAAAATTTAGTGTCTAGATAATTTGGTGATTATGTAATATGGTGGAGGGTGTGTTAGCAAGGTTTTGTTTTGTATCGTGATCGTAATTAAATAAATTATTTTTGATACAAAAAAAAACAGACAAAAAAAAAGTGTGAAGGATCATTGTTAGGGGCTTGTCTTTGACCATTCTCTGGTACACCGCGGAGGAGCTTTCATTTGCTGCTCCATTATCCCATCTGCTAAATGTTTATCTTAAAAAGAAATGAGCGAAACAAGACGCGTTTTACCTTTTGAGGCTCCAGTCACAGCTTTTGCACCTGGGCAGAGTGAGTCACAATGGTGTACGTCTCGATGTGGGAAGTAACTCAGCATGCGGAGGAATGGAACAAAAGTGGCCAACCTGAAAAAATTGGGGAATAAATGATCACACAACTCTCCAGGAAGGAATCAGTCCACAGAGTGGCTCCCTGGAAACCAACAGTGGTTGGAAAATATCATTATCGTGCCCGACAGACAAACCACAAGAAAGGCACGGAGGGGGATGCTGCACAGGTGGCCGCTGGAAGGGGAAGTGAATTAAAAAGAAAGCTGAATAAGACCTTCTCCAAACAGATTCATCACAGGGTGGAGGTCTCTAAGTAGTGTGAACTCTGCTGACATCTTTGCTTTGGAAACCAGATGTGACCACATCGTTTCCAAGAAAACTTTAATGTTAGAAATCGCCTGGCGGCAATGTTTTACCATGAAGTCTCAAGCACGGAAACTGCAATGTCCATTTTCTTCCCAGATTAGCCTTACAGTCATACATAGAGTAATATAGCACGGAAGCAGGCCCTTCAGCCCATCTTGTCCATGCTGACCACATTTAAAAGACATTTGGACAGGTACGTAGATAAGACAGGTTTAGACAGACATTGGGCCAAATATGGGCAGCTGGGACTAGTGTAGATGGGGCTACTCTAGTCCCACATGCCTGCATTTGACTCACATCCCTCTAAACCTATCAATGTACCTGTACAAATGTCTTTTAAATGTGGATATGGTACCTGCCTCAACTACCCCATTTGGCAGCTCGTTCCATGCACCCACCAATCTCTGTGTGAAAAAGTTGCCTCTCAAGTTCCTATTAAATCTTTCGCCTCTCACCTTAAACCTATGACCTATGGTTATCGATCCCCTACTCAGGGTAAAAGACTGTGCATCTGCCCTGTCTATTCCTCTCACGATCTTATATACCAATTCATTAGATTACTCCTCATCCTCTTTGTCATGCTCAAATACATGTTATAACCCACAATAAACAGCAGATCCTCTCCAAGATGTTTGATCTGTTTTAATTCCCTCATCCTTTGGTTTCTAGATCAACCACCAGCCTGGAAGAGTGGTTGGCAATTGCTTGCCAGAGCTCCACCAATGGTTGAATGGAGATGATTGGGGCAAGGATAGCAATAACCTTGTTTGTAGACTTCATTCTCCATCCAGCTCTACAGAGATGTGAACCAGAAGGGCAAGCTTTCTGCAGCATTTAAATTCTTTATTCAATATGACCAGCTTGCCTGCTAATGCTATGCATTTAAATGGAGAGAAATGTTTACAAAGCATATGAATTCATACTGCATACCCATCAGTCTTTATTATCTGCTCAGCAATCTCACACCATTTGTGCTCACTAAGATCTCAATGAAAACGTTCAGCTGAAACGTTAGACTCTTCTTTCATGTGGTAAACTGATCAGTGAATAAACTCAAGGTATTGCACTGTCCCTAACATTTTTAAATGGTTTGACAGGCTGGGTGAAGAGAGGATGTTTCCCTTGGCTAAGAGGACTGGGACCAAGGAGGTGTAGTTTAAGAACAAAGGGAAGGCCAGTTGGGATTGGGATAAGGAGGAATGTCCTCACTCTGAAGGCGATCGCCTGTACTCTACAGGGCTCTGGAAGCTCTGTCATGCACAGAACATAGAATGGTACAGCACAGGGAAAGACCCTTCAGCCTCGATCACTGTGCTGAATATGATGCCAAGATGAACTAATTAATTTCCTCTGCCAGGACATTATCCATAGACCTCCATTCCTTGCATATCCATGTGCCTCTTAAATGCAACTTTTTGTATCTGCCTGCATCACCACCCTGGCAGGCACTCACCACCCACAACCTAAAATACTTGCCCCATGCACCTCCTTTGCACTTTACCACTCTAACTTTAAAGCTATGTCCACTCGTCTGACATTTTTTCACCATGGGTAAAGGGTGCTGACTGTCCCTAACTATGCCTCTTAGGGGCGACACACTGGCACAGTGGTGGAGTTGGTCGCCTTACACTCCCAGAAACCCCGGATCGATCCTGGCTATGGGTGTTTTGGCACAGAGCGTGTACATACTCTCTATGACTGTGTGTTTCTTCCAGGAGCTCTGGTTTCCTCCCCCATTCCAACGACGTGCCGGTTTGTAGGTTAATTGGCTTTTGTCAAATTATCCCTAATGTGTAGGATAGTATTAGTGGACGAGGTGATCATTAGTCAGAGTGGACTCATTGGGCCAAATAACCTGTTCCCACGCTGTATCTCTAAACTGAACTAAAGAAAACATTTTCACATTTGTTTTCATGGAAAAGAAGGAACTAGTACACATCTGCTGGCAGTGATGGAACTCGAACCAACTATTATGGAGACTGGAGCCTTAATCCTGTGCCTTTGGCCACTTGGCCACCCTACCACCCTACCACCCATGCTTTAGTCAAAATAAGGAGCAATAGATTTCTGGGCATACAAGGACTCAAGAGATTTGGGGAAAGTATTGGAAAAGACCATTGAGATAACAAACAACCTGGATCTTAATAAGTGGCAGACCAGACTTGAAGGATGGCTTATTCCTGCTATTTCTTATGTTCTTATTTTATCTCCATACAATCTGACTAAGGCAGGATTTGATTAGATTTGCAAGCATGGTGATTGACTGCCTGGCATTGTTCTTTTGTTTGCTGAATACACGGAAAATTCTTTCTCCTAAATTTAATTTCTTCATTTTATATTTTGTTTGTTTAAAGTCTTTGTCACAAACCTAATAATTTAACAGGGCTAGGCAGGATGGTTGTTCACTGTACGATCCCACATCCAGGGGTTTACCCATTGGAAGGGCAAGTCGAGACATTGAGCAGATCCGCCGCATAATTTATTCCATGTGAGAGGAATCTTCCATTATAGAGAAACTTGAGGAAAAATATGTGTGCCCCCTGACTTCGCCAGGCAACGCTCCAACTAGGAATCAACCTTCAGCCAAACAAGAACAGCATATTGAAAGCACGCCGGCTTACAAAACCTAACATTATTAGCCAGAAACCTAACATTATTAGACAGAAAAAGCCAGTATTTGGATATAAAGACACAAGCGGACGGAGCCAAGCAGCAGCAGATGACTGCCATGTTTGGGGATTTTGACCATTTCATTAACAAAACCAGCTTGTATTTATAAGGCACCCTTTAAGTGAATAAAATATTCCAAGGTACTTCACAGGAGAATTATCAAACTATAGATTGCCACTGAGCTGCATAAGGAAAAAGTATGAGCAAATCATAGTCATTGAGATGAATAGCATAGAAGTAGACCATGGTGTCTTGCCAAGTCCTATCGATAGCAATCCCACTTCCCAGCACTTGGTCCAAAGCTTTCAATGCCATGGTGGTTCAATGTTCATCCAGATGCTGCTTAAATGTTGTGAGAATCTATTACCTCTCAGAGAGTGTGTTCCAGATTGCAACCACCCTCTGGGTGAAAAAAATCCCCCTTATCCTAATCCTATGCCCTATGGTCTTGGACACTTCTGCCATGGGGAAACGTTTCTTAATATGCACTCCATTTATGCCACTCATTATTGTCAATATTTCACAATATCAGGTCACCCCTCAGCTTCCTCTGCTCCAAAGAAAATAAACTTGGTCTACCCAGTCTCTCCTTGTTACTGAAACTCTCCATCCAGGCAACATCTTGATTGATCTCCTCTGCACCCTCTCCAGTGGGGTGACCAGAAATGCACACAATCTTCCAACTGTGGCTAAACTAATGCTTTGTAAACTAACACAAAGTGCTGATGGAACTCAGCGGGCCAGGCAGCATCTATGGAGGGAATGAGTGGACAACGTTTTGGGTCGAGGATTCTTCTTCAGACTGAAGTAACCCGACCCAAAACATTGTCCATTCATTCCCTCCACAGATGCTGCCTGGCCCGCTGAGTTCCTCCAGCACTTTGTGCTTTGCTCAGGATTCCAGCATCTACAGTTTTCATGTGTTTCTAATGTTTTATTAAATTATGTCGAGACCCCATGGTCCTAAACTCCACATGCTGGCTAATGATGACAATTATCCCATATATCTGCTTTAACATCCTATCTACTTGTGCTGCCACCTTCATGAAGTCTTGAACTTGTACACCCAGTTGCCTTTGTTCCTTTGTGCGATCTACGGCACTATCATTCACGATAGATACAAAAAGCTGGAGTAACTCAGCGGGACAGGCAGGATATCTGGAGAGAAGGAATGGGTAACGTTTTGGATCGAGACCCCTCTTTGGACTGAAAGTATATGTGCTACCTTCATTTGACCTCCCAAAATACATCACCCGACATTTATCAGGATGGCATGGATGCCCAATCTACCAGCTGATGAAAAACACTCGGTAGCCTAAGGCTGGTCTCCACATTATCTACAACATCATCAATGTTCATTTCATCCCCAATTCAGTCCTCTGACATTCACATCAAACAAACAGCAAAGATCCAGTACTGATCCCTGTGGTTAACTGCTGGTCACAAGCTTCTAATCATAAAAGTAACGATCCGACATCACTTTCTGTGCTCTATTGCCCAACTAATTTTGGATTCAATTTGCTAAACTGCCCTGGATCCCATAGGTTCCAACTTCTGGCTGAATCTTCCATGTGAGACCTTGCCAAAGATGTGGATGGTACTTTGTTAAAATGTCTGATAGATTGTAAACTAAATTATGCTAATGATTTATAATTAGCGTTATTCCAATGAAGTGCTCATCATTGTGCCCTTGGTGTGACTGGAGAAACAGATATCCATCTTCAGTAACAAAGAGGTTCAGTGCTCTTCATACTGTGTACAGGTGAAACCCGTCACACTGAACCCAAGTGAATCCCTAAGTTTAGAGATACAGCGTGGAAACAGGCCCTTCAGCCCACCGAGTCCACGCCAACCAATGATCACCCCTACACTAGTTCTATGTCATCCCACTGCACACTTGGGGCAATTTACAGAAGCCTATTAATCTAAAAACCTGCACATCATTAGAATGTGGGAGGAAACCTGAGCAACCAGAGAAAACCCACACGGTCACAGGGGGAACATGCAAACTCCGCACAGACAGCACCCAAGGGCAGAATCTAATCAGGATCTCTGGCGCTCTGAGGCAGCAACTCTACCTTTGTGCCACTGTGCACACCCTTCACAGACTTGGCTTGTGCAACAATTACTAATCCAACCCCATCCCTTCTGATGGTTTAGGAACTTACTTCTTGCCTCTCTTACCTATTTTTTTAACCTGGTTTATGTACAGTAACTTTTGTGTATTAACCAGCATCTACAGTTCCTTGTTTCTAAGTATATACAGAGATGTGTACTGCCTGTAACCGCTGCCCATTGCAGTCCTGGGCGAGCTGGTGACCATTTCCTCCGCCCTGACTTTGGGCTGGAGCAGTGGCTAGTGAGGCTCCTCCAGCACCCCGACTCGACTCGTCCTGGAAACGGCCATCAGATCGCCCAGGATGGCAATAGCAGCGGCCTGGCCCAGCTGACCCCTGCATCTCTGACCCAATGCTGTCGCCAGGACAACGGGCCTTTATGGCCAAGTTAAGATTTTGCATGTTTAACAACTTTGGACTTGAATCATGCAACATGGTGCCGGAAACATGGCGACTCTTGTGTGCTGTCTCAGTGCAATCTACTATTCCTAAACTCTTGTACTTAGGTATGATTGTGCCAAAGTATAGGAAGAGTTTTTCCTGAACTGTATGCAAAAAAAGGAATTTCACTGGTACATGTAACGATAAAGTACCATTGCCATTAAATTACCGTAAATCTAAAGAGATTCTCCAACATTTGATAAGACATCTGGAAACTAAAAACTGCTACATTTTATGTGCTCTTGGTAAGATTATATAAAGATGTACAGATGAAATAGTAAAGGTAATGATCTTCTTAGATGGATTTGAGGCATGCAGCCCTTTCAATCTCTAAAAAGTTGCTTATAAAATTATGCCAATTTATCACAAAATTATACCTCCCATCTGCAATAATTTTCTACAAATTGTACAATTCTGGCAAACAAAAAAATCAGCAGCAAAAAAACTACACCCTGCATTGCTAGGTAACTAGCACAACAAAACGTATCCAGGTCACTAAATATTGCCAAGATTCTAGTTAAAACTTGCTAGGCATTAGAAACAGATCTTCAAACTATTATACAGAAGCATTCTTACACATGTTAGTGATATAATTAAAGATAATTGCAGTGTGTAAATTGTTACCTTAACCAAGAGAGCAAATACCTCTGTTTAGTCACAAGCCTTGTGGGGGCTCATAAAACACTCCAAAGCAGATGTCCACTGCTTCATTGCAGACAACTAATATAAGCCAAATAAATCTTCAGCAAAGTATCAGAATCCTATATTCATACCTATGTTCAAACATGTACACTTCGAAACACATGCTATCAGTTAATTGATGGAAAAGTGGTTACTCGAAATGCCTGGGCTGAGTAATTTATGGGCTTAAAATCTTTAATTATTAAAGATCACCTGGGCAGAAGTAACCGTTAAAGGTTAATGTCATTATAGGAAAGATGGTGACAGAATTCTGAGCTTTGTGTTACTTTTCACAGGATCATGAAGGAAAATTGGCATTAAATGTAGATGTCAACTTTTACCAATGAAAAATTAGAACTATATTTGTTCTTAGGCACCTGCGACTTTGTAGAATCACTAAAGTGACAATCTTTTGTCCTTCCACGGACATGACCATTTAAAAAGTTAGCTGCATTGTTTATTGAAGAGCCATTCATATTGAACATGCTTGCGGGCAGATCTTATTTTTGCATAATTTCCTCACTGTTTGAGGGAACAATTGCATTCAGTATTCAATTTGTTTTTATTTCAGTCGGAACAGAATTCTCCTTACTGTTCTGAATAAAATTCATTCCTCAACCAATTTTCTTGGTTGTACAATTATCCCACTTGCTGTTTGCCCAAAGCTAGTTCGATAAATAGCTCACATAAAGATCACACTACAGAGATACTAATTGACCATGAAACATCTTGACATGTCCAGAATATTTTAGTGGTATCATGTGGATAGAAGTCGTTATTTTACTTAAAAGTAAGGAGCGATATATATATTTTGCCCTAATCCCTAATCGAGACACAGGAGATAAATTTAATTAGTAGCTGCAGTATATGGTGAGCAGCAAGTAGTTATGTTATTTGAAACATAAAAGATTGTAGAATCAAGCCATCAAACTGCTATTTCTATAAAGCAGCTTATCAGATGGCACAATGCTATTTATGGTTTACTAAATGAATTTTATGCCTTAACAAAAAACAATTATAGACGTAATTGCTTCCTGTTTTAAATTCTGTCCGACAATGCTTTTACCAGTTTCTCTGAAGCTAGTTTTAACTTATTTTATCTTGCCAACTGCGCTCTTTCATCTGGTGCTAAAAATTCAAAGTACAATTGTGCTTGCCAATTATAAATCAAAATGTTTTGAAGCAAAATCTGCACAGAAGTGTTCTCTAAGGTAATATGAGGCTGCGCCTGAAACCTCAACATCTATTCCCTCTGCACTATGTCATTATTTTTTTTTTACTTCAATAATATAGCCAAAGTTGTCCTTTCTGATATTATGTAAATCAGCTTAGTATTAGAATATATTTACTGTACAGATTCAAATCATTCAGCTAATAGATCCATGCTGGATTTAATGCTTCAGATGAGCCTTCTCCCCAACCCCTCTTCATTCATCATCGTTGAAAACATTAGCGATGCAGTGGTGCTGGTTTCCGATGGACACAGTGACGGACGCACCACACATCTCTGTCCTCCATGCAGCTGGCAAGCTCCTCTTTTGTCTCTACACATGCGTCTTCCATCAACGTCTTCCGCATCGTCTTGATTGACCGTCCCGGGTCACGTCTTCCATGGGTGGGTTCCCACAGCACAACCTTGTTTGCTGGCATTTCTGGGTGGCGGTGGCAGTGACCAGCGAGCCTCATCCTTCTTGACCTGATCTTCTCGGTCAGAGGCGGATTCTCCCCATAGAGCTGGCCGTTGGTGATGTGGTCCTCCCAACTGACATTTTGAACTCTTCTGAGGATTCGGGTGTAGGTACCATCGAGAGACTTGGACAGTGCTCGAGTGAGAGTCCGCGCCTCACACCCGTACAATAATATGGTCTCTACAGTTACATGAAATAATCTCAGTTTGAGACCCCCTCATCAACTGAACACAATGGGCCAGAACTTAGAGGAAAAAGCTGGCAGTTCCTTGCCAGATTGCCAGCATTTTACCTCTTGCTGAGAATCAAGAGGTTAAGGATTCCTGCACAATTGCCAACATTGAAAACTTGCTGGTTGAAGTGTGCCAGCGATATTAAGCACTGTTCCAGCAATGCATTTCCTCCAAAGAGGCCATCGGTGGAACACAAATCAGCTGCATTTCCCCAGTGGTTATGTGGTGGAATATTTAATAATATTTAATTCTTTTAGTTGTTTAATTCACTTTTAATAACTTTTGGATATAGCCAAATGTCAGGAACTTGAAATGTCCTGGTGAATATCAACTGCCAGTGAAGCTTTGGGTGAGGGTTTTGGCAGGTTTTCGAGTTGTTTCCAACTATTTTGTCATGTGTGTAGAGAGTGCTTGTTCTCGATTACCCATATGACAGCTTTACTCTCTGCCCATGGTCCTACTGCCTCGGAGGATCATGACACATGAGATCAACTGAATCATCCTACCACAACCAGAGAGCAGTCCTGAACTACTATCTATCTCATTGCTGACCTGGGACTATCCTTGATCGGACTGCGCTGGCTTTACATTGCACTAAACGTTATTCCATTATCATGTATCAATACACTGTAAAAGGCTCGATTGTAATCATGTATTGTCTTTCCGCTGGCTAGTTAGCACGCAACAAAAGCTTTTCACGTGACAATAAACTAAACTGTGCTGTACAGATGACATTTAGCCCATGCAAGCCCATGTTGGTGGACCTGCAAATGGTGAATCTCTGATTGGTAAGTGCACCAGCAATGTTCCTAGTCCCTTCATCGATGGCAACAAATTCCGGCACAGTAACTTATCCTATTACTTTTAATCTCATCTGCTTTGCTTGCAGCGTCTCATCTCATGGCATCTAGACCATTTGCCTCAATTACCCCCTGTGGGTGCATATTCCACATTCTAACCACTCTTAGGAGAAGCAGTTTCTGCTGAATCCCCTAATGTATTCACAAATGATTATTTTATAGCTATGCCTCCTAGGCTAATCTCACTCATAAGGGCCTTCAAAGGCCCTTCACTATCAAAGATGTTTGCTCATCCCTCAGTCCTTTCTGTGGCTTTCTTTCATATTCATAAACCTTCCTTACACATCCACCAGTAAATTCATACACTTTTTGAATATATATATATATATGGCAAAACTGCTCAAAGCGTGTTCCAACCAGGTTCTGATACAATTTAGTTTAACATCCCTGTTTTGTAATGATGTCCCTAACTCAAGTGCTTTGCTTATAGTTTTTAAATGTCTTTCATTCTTTATGATATCAGGTGATGGAACCTCATAGCCCTGCTACTAACACTGGGACATAAGACCATAGAACAGTACAGCACAGGAACAGGCCCTTCAGCCCACAATGCACGTACCAAAAACGAAGCCAAAATAAACTAATCTCTTCTGCCTGCATATGATCCACATCCGTCCATTCCCTGAATATCGTTGTGCTTAGCCAAAAGCCTCTTTAATGCCACTATCGTACCTGCCTCCACCAATACCCTGGCAGTGCATTCCAGGCACCCACAACCCTTTGTGTAAAAAAATTGCCCTGCACATCTCCTTTAAACTTTACCCCTCTGACCTTAAAGCTCTAATCTTTCACAACTCCACGATGGGGAAAAAAAAAACCATTCTGACTGTCTATCTTATCTGGCCTCTCATAATTGTGTATACATCTATCAGGTCTCCCCTCAACCTCCGGTATTCCAGAGAAAAAAGATCCACTGGTCGTCAAGTAAACTGATCTCTCTATGCCCAGTAGTAGAAGGACATGCTTTTGGTGGATGCAGATGAGCAGAGGTCCTGTGATCCGTGCTATCTCACATCCCCAGCACTTATTTCCTCTGCCCTTTCTGGAACAAGTGACTTTCTCTATTCCACCCCATCACAAATGTATTTCTTTCCAGTCATCCACAATGAAGTCTATTTTTTTAATGTGCCAACGGTTCCAAAGACTTTTGTTGCGGTCAGTTGTCGATGAACGGCATCCCCACGTCCAGAGTCAGCAACAAACTGTGTGATTTTACTTGTTTTAAAGCAGAGACTAGGGACTGAAGTCGGGAGTTGCAGAGTTACTTTGCTCATCTGTTCACTGGATAAGTGAGCGAAACAACCAGAGAACCACTTTAAACACAACTTTGTTCTGCTGTAAATCTGACAGAGATGGTAAAGAGAAAAGCGGCTTGGTCCACAACCAGGTCGCCTGCTGTTTAGTTGTACATTGCAGGTATTAAATAGGAGCAGATGGCAAAAGAACCTTCTCCTATGGCTGGATTTTAAATACTTAATGGGAATCCAGGGTCAAATTTCCTTTCATGCAGACCTTGAAACAATTTCTTTGTTACCACAATAGCAGCAGTGATTCTTCGGAGGGGTGTTCAATGGGTTTGAAGAAGCTAAAATAAAAGGTAATGTTTAATGAAACTACATTGCACTCTTCTTATAACAATTCTTATAACAGTCAGAACTGTTAATTCTATCCAATGGCTGCAGAAGTACCAGCAGCTGGTAGCGTTATCATCGAGGCCTAAACCAGGCCTCTGTCTTGCCGCCGAAGATAGATGGAGAGTGCTGGAGTAACTCAGCAGTTCAGGCAGCATCTCTGGAGAAAATAAATGTGACTTTTCAGGTCGGAGCCCTTCGTCAGACCCTGACCCCAAAACATCACCTATTACTTTTCTTCAGAGATACTGCCTGACCCGTTGAGTTACTCCAGCACTTTGTGTCTATCTTCAGTATAAAACAGCATCTGCAGTTCCTTCCTACACACTCTGTCTTGCTGTGTTCGATGTGTCATAGACTTGTGACAGCCCAGGAACCTTAACAGACCTTTTCCAGTTCATTATAGATGGGTCTCTAATAACCGAGTAGTATTTTTATCATTCGGCTTTGCTCTTCTTATTGCTCGTGTGATAGTTTAGTTTAGTTTAGAGATACAACGTTGAAACAGGCCCTTTGGCCCATTGAGTCCACAACAACTATCAATCACCCATACACACTAGTTCGATGTTATCCCAAGTTCTCATCAACTCCCGACGCATTAGGGGAAATATACAGAGGCCAATTAACCTACAAATCTGTACATCTTTGGGATTTGGGTAGGAAACAAGAGCACAACGGAGAAAACCCACGCAGTCACAGTGAGAACATGAAAACACCACACAAACAGCACCTGAGGTCAGGATGGAACCCATGTCTCTGGCGCTGTGAGGCAGCAGCTCTACCCGCTGCAACACTGTGATACCTTGGAAAATTATTGAATTTTTTCTAGCAGTTTCTAAAATAGTCCAGGCTTTTTGATTAATTTGTCACAGTCCAATCTCCACCCTGTTTCACATTTTCACATGAACTGATAACTAGACCAACGTTGAAAATTTCTTATTTGTGCCTGCAATTAATTGAATGATTCTGTCTTCGTGAATGGTGGAAATGGCACAAATCTGTGGACGTGGCTCCGGCGGGATCGCCCCAGCTCCACGTGGAGGGGCCCACACTCTTCATTAGACCATTGTCTACTGCACAACTTCACTAGGTCAAGGGCAACTGTTACGATGTGCAGTTTGCTGCTGAGAGTGTAATCGGAAACCAGCTTTCTTTTGCAGACTCACAAAATGGATTACTTTCCAAGACAGAAATTCCATGAAGGCTTTGATTCAAGTCTGAACGAGTTACCACATCTTCAGATCAACTACAGCATAATCTGCACTCAATTTACTCCAGCAAAAGGGAAAGACGGTGTCATAGTTGTTGGGAAAAGATCAGGGGTTAAGAGGAAAGTTTCTTTCTGTGGTCTGAGCCATTGAAAGTTGGGTTTCAATGGCTCAAGCATTGCTGCCACTCCTTACTCTGTCCTCAGTTTCACCATCTTAAGGCAATACCTGGGCTCAGTGTGAAACGTACATGCATCTCACTCACTGGAAACACCCAGTCAGCAGTTTTTTTGTGAACAAAGAAAAAATTTTAAATTTATTTTGACTTAATCCAACACTTTGCTTTCATAAAATGATTTTCTCCCTGGTTTTCTTCTCGTGTTAATTTAATTGCTGAGTATTTTAATTTCCACGAGTAAATATTCTATCTGTGCTTCTACCTTAATAACTACTATCTATTTTTTCCCCTCTGAGTCATGAGCTAATTGCAGCAAACAAAATACCTGATTATTTCAACATTATACTATCCCCATTCTTCAAAGCTTCCAGAAAGTAGGAATGTGAACTGAAATTTTCACATCTCAGGTGAGAACCGAGGACTAATTAAGGGTCTAATTTTGTTTTTTACATTATCTAGTTTACCTTCCATACTAATAATATATTGTGTATTTTATTGTTGGTCCATCTAATGTGCGTGTTAAGCTGCAGCAAGTAAGAATTTCATTGCTCCGGCTCATATCCGGTGCATATGGCACATGGATACACAGTGAATGGATGTGGATCACGTGCAGGCAGAGGAGATTAGCTTAGTTTAGCAACGCTGAACTTGAAGCATACGAGGTAGCATTTTAGGAAATGTGTACTGCCTCAGTGCAATCTACTGTTCTTACACCCTTGTTCTTAAGTATGATTGTGCCTGTGTATAGTAAGATTTTTACTGAACTGTATGGAGAAGAAGTTATTTCACTGTACGTAGGTTCATGTGATAATGAAATACGATTGAACCATTGAACATTGAAACATTCTTGACCATGATCCAATGTGGCATTTTGATGCTCAGTCTTCGTCAAAGTACAAAATTCACATCACATTGGTTACAGGCCTCTGTCAACATAGAGGATTCCCAGATGGAGTTGGCTTTTGATCCATGGCCAAGGACAATAGTGATGTTATAGGTTGTGGTGTTCCTTCTCTGTCAGTACCTTCACCTGAGTTGGCCACAATGGAGAGAGCTGGTGGAATGACAGCCACGAATTTCAATGTTGCCAGCAGGAGACACAGTAACACAGTATGGGTTGATTAGAACGGATGGCAGGGGTCATAAAAAGAATGGGGTTAGGAGGGAGAGATAGATCAGCCGTGATTGAATGGTGGAGTAGACTTGATGGGCCAAATGGCCTAATTCTACTCCTATCACTTATGAAGAATAGATCGAGGAAGGGGTGACCACAGGGAATGAGGATGATTAAGCAGCTGAAGCAGAGGTATGGAAAAGGGACAGGAATCATAGGGTAAGAAATATGAATGTTTCATAGCTTTGGAAAGAGCACACAATGTGTCCTCTATACGTGGCAGATAATAGGTAATAAGTGTATGTTCTGCTCCGTCAAAGAAGCACTATTTAATTGGTTAGGATTAATGCTGAGAAAGGCTATTCCTTTCAACTATTAACGTCCTTTCCATTTCCATCAAGCCACGCCCATAAACACTCCATCCAGAGTTCCAGCCCTTGTTTGAAACAGGGAATTTGAGCCCATGTCTGAATCTAATGGGATCATTGAGCGAGAGGAGGCCAGGAATCAGTATTAAAGCCCTGGAAAAGAAAAGGTGCATGTCCCTTCTGAAGATCAAAGCTCACACCACATGCTTGCAGGCACCCAGATAACAATAAACTATTCCAAGAATAAAGTCAATGTGTTATCTTTTTTATAATTTTCCCCTTTTTTCTGCCTTGAACAATAAACCCAGACTAATGGAAAACTGGAATTGTGACCATTTGAAAGCAAGGGATTAAAGGCATGCATCGGGTTATGAATTAAAGCACGTTCCCAGTCCAACCTGCCAAATGGAATTGACTCAAGAGTTCTGGCCAGAACTCATACTTTCCTCCAAGTGTCGAACAAGCAATCTCTCTGTCCTTGGTGCTAAAGGCTCAGCTGTTTGCATGAATGCTGCCATTTCTTTTGTAACACTTTATTTAAAATGGATCCTTTTTTCATTGTTGTCATTAAGTCCTTTCATTTTGATTTTCCTGCGATTATTATACATCAACGCTAATTATGAGAAATGCAATAAAATCAAAGTGTATCTCTCCCACCAACTATTTGTCGTCAGACGATTTGCATTAATTAAGCAAATTCTAAGACTAAAATAGCTGACAACACGGATGTGACATTCACCCAGAATAATCTTATGAATCACGTTCATGAATCCTGCTGATTGTCTGCGGAAGGAAGCATCTGGGAAACCGCCTTCTCTATTGCGCAGAGAGGCAATGGCAAACCCAGGACCTGCAGGGTCCCACCTCCCCCGCCACCATTTGGCACACTGGCCTGACATGGGAATTCACGGCTAGTCCCTCATCATCATTGGGTCTGAACCCTGGGACAGCCTGCCCAAAAGCACCTTCACCAGAAGGACTTCATTGGTTCACAAAGCTATCTTAAAACCATCTTCTCAAGGATACTAAAAGTGTTTACAAATGCTGTGCCTGGCTAGATCCTGAAATGTAAACACCAAAAGTTGACATCGGTACTGGGTCAACCGTGTGTTTGCTTCCATTTTTTTAATGTTCTACTCCTTACTATACTGTATATATATATACAGTATAGAATATACACTGAACTTTGTATTTTTCATATATATATATATAGTATATATACACTGAACTTTGTATTTCTCATTTATTATATTACAGTTTACTATGTTTGCATATTCTGCTGTGCTGCCGCAAGTAAGAATTTCATTGTCCTATCTGGGACATATGGCAATAAAACACTGTTGACTTGACTCTTACATTTGGCATTTTGCATCATAGTTGAGGCAGGTACGATAACAACATTTAAAAGACATTTGGACAAGTACATGGTTAGAAAATGATTAGAGTAGGGCTATTGGCCAAATGCAGACCGGTGGGTCCGGTGTAGACGGGGCATATTGGTTAGTATGGGCAAGTTGGGTCGAAGGGCCTGTTTCCATGCTGTATGATTATATGACTCTAGGTGTAACAGGAGTTGACTCAAACCACAATGCGTTTCAACCAGAATCCTCCCCACAAAAAAAAACATATTTCCTCTGTTTTCTTAAACCGATGGTCTTTCTTGATGGCATTCACAGTTAGTCAGATAGAACGACGGAGAGGGGGAGAACACTTTGCCAATAAAGCTTGAGATCATCAACCTCACCTGTTGGATTTGATCTGAAGCTCCTTCCTGGTGACAAACCCCATCGCCAGCTCTCTACCCTGTTTCCACCATAGAGCCCTGCAAGGACTCAACACCGCTCCCATCTTGGCTTCTTCAACACTTCTGATCTGAATGGATGACCTTCATTGACCATGCCTTCATCTGGCCATGTCTGAAAATCTGGAATCTTAACCCCAAGTCTTTCTCCTCCTTAATTGAGACCCATTTGATGTGTATGGAAGCTAGCTATCTAGTTCTGTTAGCGTAGTGTGTAGCACCCCAGGATCTCTTTAAATTAAATTTGCTTTAGTATGGTTGGCGTAAATCAATTTCCCCCCCCCCCCAGCAGTTGCAACACCAAGTGTGCTTCTCACTCATTCACAACAGGATCATGTCCCCACGTTCAGGCTTCAAGCAAAACCCTTTGCATGCTGCTAACAGGCCCTGGAATATCAAGCATCCCTTCCACAACACTCCTGTCACCATTAATGTCAATCCACAGAGACTGTGATATAATGGAGATACTCAGCAGGTCAGGCAGCATCCGTGCAGAGAGAAACAGAGTCTCCTTTTGCTACTGAGGAAAATATCACTGTTGCTGCCCTCTAAATATTCCCTTCCCTCTCACAGACAGCACTGAGTATTGGTCAGATGGCCAACCTTGGTCTCCATCCTATCCCACGTCTCCACCCTATCTCTGTTCTTTTTCACTCCTCCTCGTCTTTGCAACCTAAAGCGTCTGTCTGTCTGTCTTTGTCGAAAGCTGTGCAGAATTATGCGCCTGGACTCCCTGGGATCGAATAACCCCCCCCCCCCCTCACCCCACACACACACCCCACACACACACCCCACGACCATTGAAACTGTCAGGGAGGAGGGGGATGTTATTAATATTCAGACGGGACGTGGAAAGATGCAAAGGGTGAACAACGACGCAGAGGCGGGCGGCAACCCGGTTTGCATGTGGAGCATGTCAGTAGAAGCAACAGGTCCCGAGTGTGAATTGGCAGCACACACCAAACACGCGTGCCCGCCGTGCTGATGGAGGGGGGAACAGCATATGCTAGTTTAAACCAAAGATACTTGAGGAGCTCCTCTAATATCTTTGGTTTAAACCTGAAGAAGGGTCTCGACCCGAAACGGCACCCATTCCTTTTCCCCAGAGATGCTGCCTGTCCCGCTGAGTTACTGTGTTCGTGTCACCCTCAAATTATAATCCGTGCCCCATTCACGGTTCATTGAGGCTTCAGCTACACAATGAAATCAATTAGAGAAAGGGAAACCGGCACAGGTCAGGAATGAACAACAGGAATATCGTATCCCATTCCTTTTGATGTCTCGTTCTCACACCTCACGCTTCCTTATCTCTGTGACTCACTCACCCCTGAATCTCACTCTGAAGAAGGGTCTCGACCCGAAACATCACCCATTCCTTCTCTCCAGAGTTGCTGCCTGTCCCGCTGAATTACTCCAGTATTTTGTGTCTATCTTCGTATCCCAAGGGAGCAACTGCTCGCCGGCACCCCTCCCTTGGGGCATTTATTATCGGGTCACCACGGGTGCAGGACACCAATATTAACTTATGTTAAGCTGTATTATTTATTAACTCCGTTGGCAAAATGGGATTCATCAAAAATACCCGCAAAGCGCCCGCAATATCGGGTTTAAACGTGGACTAACATACATCTTAAAACAAGAGGCAGTATAATTTCACACACACACACACACGTCGGGAGGGGCGCACGGCAGGATTCATTCAGTAGAATTTAAATGATGCAAGGCAGGAGGTTTAATAATCCATAGCCCGCAGCTTCAAGTGTGAGTTCTGACATTTGCAACCTGTGAAAGGGGCAGTTTAAAATCTCCCCAGTTACACGGCACACTTCTCACACACTCAGTTCCATGGTCTCAAAGGAGGCTTGCTTCCAAATTCAATGTTAAATTAAAACAAACCCCGCACCATTCAATACGCCCGGTAAGATATACTTGCACAGCAGAAGATTCAAGACAGCTGTTTCTGATGAGGGTCTGAAGTAGGGTCTCGTCAGGAACGTCACCTATTCCTTCTCTCCAGAGATGCTGCCTGACCCGCTGAGTTACTCCAGTATTTTGCGTCTATCTTGCCTTTCTCGTGGTCTAGTTTGTTGTCTCCATCGTCCTCGGCTGCGCTCCCTCACCTCAAGGTCACGGACAGGTAGGTGAGCTGGGATGGAGCCGTCGCTCTCTCTCTCTCTCTCTCTCTCTCTCTCACACACACACACACGGGAGCCGTCATCCTCCCTCCCTCACTCCCTCCCTTTCACCCCCTCCATCTCTCTCATCCTCCCTCCCTCCCTCCCTCTCACCCCCTCCCTCCTTCTCCCCAACTATCCAGCTGCGGTTTAAACATGCCCCCGGCTTCACTGCTCCCTCCCTGCCCGGGCGGACTTGTCTCGCATCGGGCTGGCTGGCTGGCTCTACTCGCTGCCGCACACACTGATCTCCCGGCGGGCGGGGAAGCGAGGGAGCTGCCCTGTCTCGTCCGCGGGTTAAGAATCGGCGGGGCGAGGGAACACACCACACGCGGAAACATTTACACAGGTGCATTGAAGTGAAACTAACTATTACATGGAGACCGGGGGCTCCTCGCTTCCGATACTTGGCTGCTGTCGCTGAGATAATCTCACGGATCAGAGCTGCCCAAGTGAGGTCCCACCTCACACACTGGCAGAGGAGAGGGGGCGCAAATGCAGGCGGGTTCCGCTGCTAATATGTTAAACCGCCGGCTCTGCTGGATCACACACACGTGTGTGTGAGAGTCTGCGTGAGAGAATGTGCGAGAGTGAGTGTGTGTGTGCACGAGAGTGAGTGTGTGGGTGTAAGAGAGAGTGTGAGCGTGAGAGAATGTGAGGGGGAAGCCTGAGTGCGGATGTCTTATAGTGTGTGTGTGAGAGAGAGAGAGAGAGTGTGAGAGTGAGAGAGAGTGAGTGAGAGAATGCGTGAGATAGTTTGTGAGAGTGTGTAGGGTGAGTGAATGCGAGTGTCAGGCAGAGAGAGGGAGAGCGACTGTGCCCGCGAGTCTGCTCTGTGTTTGTGTCCTTGAGTATGTCTGTGTCTGAGTATCTGTGTGTATACTCTATGGGTGTGTGAGTATGCGGGTGTATGTATGGACCTGTGAGCGTGTGTGTGTGTGTGTGCCTGTGTGTGTCAGTGTGAGTGTGTCTGTATGTGTGTTAGAGTGAGTTTGTGTTTGCCGGTGTGTGTGTTGGTGATTGAATGTGTGCTGGCTTATGTGTGTGTGTGTGTGTGTGTGTGTGTGCTTGTATCGGTGAATAATTGTGTCGGTATGTGATTATGTCAGGTGTGCTTCTTGTGGCAGTGAGTGTGTGTGAGTGTGTGTAACTGTGTGATCGGACTCGGGTTCGGACGATGCCGGGCTGAGGAGTGGGGACGATGGAGATACACGGGATGAGCCGCGGGAGCAGGCTTCTGGGGGGGTGGGTCGGTAAACCAGTGGACCACCACCTGAGGCTTCAGCGAAACCAGCATCGGGAGGCACATAGAGATCAGGCCAGGTTGGTGATAGACACACAATGCTGGAGGGAGTAACTCAGCGGGTCAGGCAGCATCTCTGGAGAGAAGGAATGGGTGACGTTTCGGGTCGAGACCCTTCTTCAGTCAGCATATTGTGCCTATCTTTAGTTTAAACCAGCATTAGCAGTTCCTTCCTACACACGGGCCAGGTGTGTGTGTGTGTGTGTGTGAGAGAGCATCCTGCCCGCTGAGCTCCAGCCGTTCTCCAACAGCAGTGGACTTGGAGCTGGGTTCCTCCTCGCACAGACTCGTTGCTGCTGTACCACACACCCGCCCGCCCGCCACCCACCCGGACAGTGTGCACCGGGCCAGAAGCAGCAGCAGCAGCAGCAGCAGCAAGCCGCTACCGTGTAACTGGCGATATTTTAAACTGTCCCTTTCAAAGGTTCCGAGGCGCCTTGTTCCAGCTACAGTAGCCCCCCAGTCATTCTGCCAAATCTAGTCATTCCTCTGGAAAGGGGGACCGCTTGAGCCAGAAAGTCCGTTGGACTGAAAATACAACCAGCGAGCATGCAGGTGCTTTGTAGAAACTCTCCCCGTTTTGTCTTCATGGAAAGACCCCCTTCTGACAAATCCTGCTATTTCCACCCAGCTCCACGGCGGCCAAATTTGGGGAGATATTTACAATTCAATAAAGGGGGTGGAATTGAGAAAATGTCTTTTTCTGAAATTCCCGCGGCGTCAGCATTATATTTCACCAGAGACTGCAGGCATTTAATGCAAGACGCAGCACAGATGGAAATAAAGTCCAAATCGCTATTAAATATGCTGCACAGATGTTGAAGTTCAGAGCAGTTCAGTAGATATTAAAAAAAATACTGCCTTACCTTAAGTAGTTGTCTACCGTGAGCAGACTTTACGATTCAATTCCTCTGCCTCTGGGAAACTTATCTTTCTAGCTTGTGCTTGCATTGAATCATCGGCATGCATGGGCTCCCGTGTAGGTGCTCAGCTGGCGAAGCTGCAACTCCCACCTATTTTGTACGGAAACTGCAGAAATGTGGACAGTCAACCAAGCAGGCACCCTCTCCGTTTATATAGCATCTCCGAAAGCAATGAACTTTGGCATCTCCCTTGTAATAAGATGCCTTTAGGCTGACTGTAGTGGTGATGGATTAAAGCTGCAGCCACACAGTGGTGCTAGCCTTTTTGGAAGATTGCTTTAACATACCATTTATGGTGAACCATGGAGGTTCCAACTGCTACATCCCTCCCCTCTTCCACCCCCAACCCCCCTCCCTCCCTCCCTCCCTCCTCCAACCCCTCTCCTCCCCAGCCACACCACCGACCCACCAGTGACTCAGCTCATAGGAAGAATTCTCATTCCACGCAAAAGTTCCAAGACCAATCAGTTACAGGATGTCTGGTCGCAAACGGGAATCTAAGCTCAGGGAAGGGTTTACATCGAGCAGTCTGCTGCAACGCATGGCAAACTTCAGGTTTCTGTTGTCGAAGCTGCTGTTACTGATCGCTGCTGCTGAGGGAGGCACTCGGGCAGAAGGCAGGGAGGGAAAGTGGGGTGACCTGGAAATCATCACCGCCTGCCTCCCGACAAACCACCCAGTGACTGCTCAGTGGGTTAATCACCAGGATGGCCACTGGTGAAGCTGGCCCCAGGTATCCGCCTAACACTGCACAGCACACCTTTCATGCCAAATATGGTCGCTTGCAAGCACTTAAGGTTACAGGATCGTTCCTTGGAATACTGCTGAAATAGCAAAACCTTCAGCAGAGATTAGAAACATAGAAAATAGGTGCAGGAGTAGGCCATTCGGCCCTTCGAGCCAGCATTGCCATTCAACATGATCATGGCTAATCATCCTAAATCAGTACCCAGTTCCTGCTTTCTCCTCATATCCCTTGATTCCGTTCGCCCTCAGAGCTATATCTAACTCTCTCTTGCAAACATCCACTGAATTGGTCCCCACTGTCTTCTGTGGCAGAGAATTCCACAGATTCACAACTCTCTGGGTGAAAAAGTTTTTCCTCATCTCAGTCCTAAATGACCTACCCCTTATTCTTAAACTGTGACCCCTGGTTCTGGACTCCCCCAACATCGGGAACATTTTTCCTACATCTAGCCTGTCCAATCCCTTAAGAATTTTATATGTTTCTATAAAATCCCCCAAAATCCTTCTATAAGATTCTATAAGATTTATTCATTATCTGTCTGAAGAAGGGTCCCGACTTTTAACGTCACCCCAACCATGTTCTCCAGAGATGCTGCCTGATCTGCTGAGTTACTCCAGCATTGTGTATCTTTTTTTTTAAACTAGCCTCAGTAGTTCCTTGTTTCTACATCAAATCGTAATTACCTTCACAGAGTCTTTAGTTTAATTTAGATACTGCATGGAAACAGGCCCTTTTACCCACCGAGTCCACATCATCCATTGATCATCCATTCACACCACGTCTATTTATCCCACTTTCTCATCCGCTCCCTAAACACTAGGGAAAGTTTACTGACCAATTAACCTATAAACCCACGTGTCTTTGGGATGTGAGAGGAAACCCATGGTGTCACAGGGAAAATGAGCAAACAGACAGCACCAGAAGTTGGGGCCAAACCCAGGTCTCTAGTGCTATATGGCAGCAGCTCTACCAGCTGTGCCACTGTGCCCAGTTATACAGCACAGCACAGAACCCTTTGGCACAACTTGTCCCTGCCAACCACAATGCCCCATTTAAACACCCCATTTGCCCATGCTTCGTCCACATCCCTCAAAACTTTTCCTATCCATGTACCTGTCTCAATATCCATTATGGTACCTGCCTTGTCTACCTCACCTGGCAGTTTGTTCCTTATACTCACCACCCTCTGTGTAAAAGTAGTCCCTCAGATTAATACACCTCTATAAGATTAAACCACAGCCTCCTGCTCTCCAGCAATAAAGTCCAAGCCTGCCCAACCTATCTCCAAAGCTCAGGCCCTCGTGTCCTGGCAACATCCTTGTAAATTCTCTTGCACGTTTTTTTAGCAGAATAACAACCTTCCTAGAGCACGGAGACCAAATCTGGACACAATATTCCAAAATGCGGCCTCACAAACATCTTGAACAATTGTAACATGACATCCCAACTTCAATACTTAATACCCTGACTGATGAAGGCCAGCATGCAAAAGCTTGTGTACACCCTATCTACCTGTGATACCACTTACAGGGAACCATGTTCCTGTACTCCTAGGATGCTAGAGTAACTGAGCGGGTCAGGCAGCATCACTGGAGAAAAAGGATGGATGACTTCTCAGGTCGGGAACCTTCTTCTGAAGAAACATCACCTATCCTTTTTCTCCAGGGATGCTGCCTGACCACCCGCTGAGTTACTCCAGCACTTTGTGTCTATCTTTGGTGTAAACCAGCATCTGCAGTTCTTTGCTTCTACTTGTACCCCTAGATGCCTTTTCTCTACAACACTCCCCAGGACCCCTCCCATTCACTGCTCATGGAAATACACAGCATGGAAACAGGCCCTTTGGCCCGCTGTGACGATACTGAACCACCCATTACACTGATCCAACCTTATTCCCATTTTTTAATCTCCCCACATTCCCATCAATTTCACCCTGATTCACTCATTTACACATTAGGGTCAATTTACAGTGGCCAATTAACCTACCACCACACATGGGTTTGGAATGTGGGAGGAAACCGGAGGGCTTGGAGAAAGCCTACTCAGTCTCAGGGAGAACATGCAAACTCCACATAGACAGGACTGAACCCAGTCGTCTGCCACAGAGATGTAGCAGCTCCACTAACCATGTCAATGTGCCACACAGTGAGGGAGAAGTTACAGAATACCATTCAGTTTTATTTTGCTATATTAGGTTATGAGAGATTACAGCAACACCTCTAATGCAAATAAGAATGACATAAATTCTCAGTTTTTTAAAGGTGTAGATGTCTATCTTCAGAGCAAGCCACAGGAGCAAGCTACAGTCAAATATATCATCGCTGCTGTGATTCCCACAGATTCCAACGTACTGAGGGCATTATCAATTCAAACATTATTGTAGAGATTAATAGGTTTTTGCAAGACTCAACCTCAAAGACATCCTGCATTTTACAAGTTTACTATTTTGGGAGTTTATTTTAACAACTGGATCAGTTGCTATGCGAAAAACAATTAAATCCTCCAGATGTTGCAATGAAAGCTTTTGCTATTTTTCCCATTTATGCTGGAGATAGCAAAAATGAGAGTGACACGGTTTGGGGTATGTGCGATCAACATCGTTAACATAAGAACGAACATTCCCTTGGTCAGTATATGCTGTTGACATCAATGTTTCTGGGAATTTGCTATCAATGTCAATGTCATAAACCTGGCAGGGACATTAATGTCATCAGTCTAGAAGGGGGATTTCCTCTGGAAAGTAGAATGGAAAAAAAAACTGGTTAATTCTGTAAACAGTTAGTTTCTTTTGGTATTGAAAATCTTTTGAAATGCTTTCTGTTTTTACAGGAAATAATGAAATGAGGAAATCATCTTCTTTTTGCTTCAACAACTACCGGCACAAGTTCCATTGTGATAAAGTGCCTTGAAAGGTTGGTTACAATGCAAATTAACTCTTGCCTCAGTCACCACCTGGACTCACTTTCATTCGCTTTTCTCCCCAACAAATCTACAGCGAATAAGGTCTTGCTGTCTTTCCGTGGGTTTAAGGTGAGGGGGGGGGGGGGGGGGAGATTTAATAGGAACCTGAGGGGTAACTTTTACAGAAAGGGTTGAGGGTATATGAAACGAGCTGCTAGAGGTGGTAGTGGAGGCAGGTACTGGCGTAGCATTTAAGAAACATCTAAACAGGTACATGGATAGGGTAGGTTTAAAGGAATATGGCCCAAGCACAGGCAGGTGGGAATAGTATAAATGGGACACTTATTGGATTGAATGGTGTGGGCAAGTTGGGCCGAAGGGCCTGTTTTCACATTGTATGCCTCTATGACTCCACTCTGCACTGAACAACAAGAACACATACGCCAGGCTGTTGTTCACCAAATACCACCATTGTCTCCAAACTCACATCAAGCTGGGGGAATTCATTGTTCTGATTCATATCCGTTGCATATGACAAATAAAACACTTTTGACTTAACCAGACATAACACAATAATAAATCTAGACAGAAAATGCTGGGGTAACTCAACGGGTCAGGCAGCATCTTTGGAGAACATGGATAGGTGATGTTGCAGGTTGGGACCTTTCATCAGGAGTCTAAAGACGGGTTCCGATGCAAACGTCACTTATCCGTGTTCTCCAGAGATTCTGCCTGACCCGTTGAGTTACACCAGCACTTTGTGTATTTTCTTTTGTAAACCAGCATCTGCACTTCCTTGTTTCTACAAAATAATAAATCCGATTGTATGTGATTGTATTTTGTAAGGTTAAGATCAAAGATAATTCAATCCCCAAGCTAACCTTTGAATCAAACCGACCAAACACTTAGTTTCCAGCTTGTAAAATTTAAAGAATGGATTTTATGATTAAATATAACACTGAGGCCATCAGCAATTGGCACCAAAAAAAGTAAATTGAACAGTAACTGCAAAAGGCCAGTGAAATTACCTGCTAGTCACACTATGCTGCTTTTCTACAAGTTTTGCTGCACCACTATTCTTGTCCAAAAAGCTGACCTTAAAGTACATGTACTGGCATATCGTTTCTGACCTCAAACCACTGGATAGCTACCAAATCTTAGAATGTCGAAACAAGGAATCTGGAGAAAGGTCATGATCTGAAACGTCACCTATCCGTATTCCTCAGAGATGCTGCCTGACCCGCTGAGTTCCTCTAACACTTTGTATCCTACTAAATCTTGTCTAATCCAGAGTGACGACATTCTAAACATGGTAAAAACGACTAATACAGCCCAAACTCTGCAAAATCGCTGCCGATTGACTTTTACAAGCTTGGAGGCTCATTCTTAAATTCATTGTTGGAGATTGGCTGCATTAAGCTGATGTGTAGGAAGGAACTGCAGATGCTGGTTTGGACCAAAGATAGACACAAAATGCTGGAGTAACTCAGCGGGACAGGCAGCATCTCTGGAGCGATGGAATGGGTGACGTTTCGGGTCCTGACTGAAAAGGGAAGAAGAGTCACGACCTGAAACGTCACCCATTCCTTCTCTCCAAGGATGCTGCCTGTCCCGTTGAGTTGCTCCAGCATTTTGTGTTTATCTTCTGCCTTAAGCTGATGGCTGGCTGAGAGTTTTGCTGGGACCTGCTGGCAGTCAGCTACTGAGCTTCCATTCCAGTTGGACTTCCATGGATCTCTGATGACAACCCCATTTGTTTCAATGGGGCACTGGCCCTGTGGAAAAACATGCAGAGTCATCGAAAGATACAGCGCAGAAAACATTCCCTTCGGCCCATCGAGACTGCGCTGACCACCAAGTGTCCATTTACACTTACCCTCCACTAATCACATCCTTTTTTATTCTCCCCACACTGCTGAGTTATTCCATTCTATTGTAATGTTTTTTTTTCTGTAGAGGTACAAGGAGTTTTTAAATTAAATTTGCTTCTTAATTCTATTTTTCTTTCTGCCAATCTTAATCTATTGATCTGGTTTATGTACATAACCTGGCTATGAATTAACTCACGTTTCCTGCTTCAGACTCTGTGTGCTTCCTTCAGAATTGAGCAACAGTTGGCACACAGTTACTGGCCCTGTTCACACGGGCTACCAGATCCCTTGTGCAGGATGCCAGGCTGAGATGGCAAGTGGAAAGTCTGTGGGCAAGTGTAAGAGCGTAGTTGGCACCATTTGTTCCCCACTGCTGAGACCATATGTTGTACTTTCACATCACGTGTCAGGAATTTCAACGAGGCTGCACTGTAACCAGGCTCAGTACAACTGTACTAGAAACACACATTACAGAAAGTCCAGGTAGCCTATTCCAGCTCTTTGAACGAGTAGCCTCTGCCTCAAAATCACTGGAGGCCAATTCTCTGGATGCTTTCAAGAGTGTTAGATAGAGCTCTTAAAGATAGCAGAGTCAGGGGATATGGCGAGAAGGCAGGAACGGGGGTACTGATTGTGGATGATCAGCCATGATCATATTGAATGGCGAAGAAGGGTTTCGACCCGAAACGTTGCCTATTTCCTTCGCTCCATAGATGCTGCCTCATCCGCTGAGTTTCTCCAGCATTTTTGTCTACCTTCGATTTTCCAGCATCTGCAGTTCCTTCTTAAACATATTGAATGGTGGTACTGGCTCAAAGGGCTGAATGGCCTACTCCTTCCTGCACCTATTGTTTATTGAATATTTTCCCCAGAGAAATGCATAGTTATCATGTTCAATCCCTTGAGTAAAAGTCAAAGTGCTGGAGGAACATAGATACATAGATACATAGAAAATAGGTGCAGGAGTAGGCCATTCGGCCCTTCAAGCCTGCACCGCCATTCAATATGATCATGGCTGATCATCCAACTCAGTATCCCGTACCTGCCTTCTGTCCATACCCCCTGATCCCTTTAGCCACAAGGGCCACATCTAACTCCCTCTTAAATATAGCCAATGAACTGGCCTCAACTACCCTCTGTGGCAGAGAGTTCCAGAGATTCACCACTCTCTGTGTGAAAAAGTTTTTCCTCATCTCGGTCTTAAAGGATTTCCCCCTTATCCTTAAGCTGTGACCCCTTGTCCTGGACTTCCCCAACATCGGGAACAATCTTCCTGCATCTAGCCTGTCCAACCCCATAAGAATTTTGTACGTTTCTATAAGATCCCCTCTCAATCTCCTAAATTCTAGCGAGTATAAGCCAAGTCTATCCAGTCTTTCTTCATATGAAAGTCCTGACATCCCAGGAATCAGTCTGGTGAACCTTCTTTGCACTCCCTCTATGGCTATAATGTCCTTCCTCAGATTTGGGTCTGTGGGTCAGGCAGTGGGTCAGGCAGCATCTGTGAAAGGAAAGGGATGGTTGATGCTTGGGGTCAAGACTTTTCATCCAGACTGAGAGTGTGGCGGGAAGATAGCCTGTGTGAAGGGGAGCAGGGGGTTGGGAGAAGCAAGGGCTGGTAGGTAATAGGTGGGCCTAAGTGGAGTGAGAGATAATGGGCCGATGTAACAGTGGAGCAGCAGTAGAATTACCCGGGTTCAATCCTGAAGATGGGTGCTATCCGCACAGAGTTTGTACGTTCTCCCTGTGACCGTTTGGGTTTCCTCTGTGTGCTCCTGTTTCCTCACACACTCCAAAGATGTACAGGTTTGTAGCTTAATTGGCTTTGGCAAAAATTGTAAATTGTCCCTAGTGTGTAGGATAGTGCTACTGTACAGGGTGATTGCTGGTCGACATGGACGGTGGGCAGTAGGGCTGTTTCTATACTGTATCTCTAAAGTCTAAAAGTAACTCTAATGTATGGTCTCCACCTGAAACATCGACCATCGATTTCCCTCCTCAGATGCTGCCTGACCTGTTGCAGGTTGTTTTTTGCTCCAGAATCCACTTTATGCAGTCTCTTGTCCCTTCTTTTCAAACTCTTTATCCAATTCCCCTTTGAAAGTTGCTTTTGAAGCTAGTACATCTACTTTTGATGTTTCTTCTTAATAAACAGTTTAGAGTACTACCAAGTGGGTGAATTTATCTGGCTCAGGTGGCTGTGATTACTACAGCAACCACTCAAGAGCAGGAGTCTGGGATTATTTCACATCCAGATTCAATCTAAAACAAAGCAAACCTAGTTATGTGTTGGAATTAATAGCATTTCAATGAGGCAGTGAGAGGTAGAGCCATATCTGTTATGGGAAAGAAGGAACTGCAAATGCTGGTTTAAACCAAAGATAGACACAAAATGCTGGAGTAACTCAGCGGGGCAGGCAGCATCTCTGGAGGGAAGGAACGGGTGACGTTTTAGATCGAGTCTGAAGAAGGGTCTGGACACGAAACATCACCCATACCATCTCTCCAGAGATGTCGCCTGTCCCACTGAGCTACTCCAGCATTTTGTGTCTATCTTCTGTTATGAGAATGTTGCTAAAGTAAATCTAAAAAGATTCAATCACCATCAAGAGAGTGATCATTGTTCAAAGCCTGTTTTTAAGACCAAGCAAGTGTTTTGGATGAAAAAAAGACATTTTGCAATGAAAGTCTTAACTTGCTGCAGAAGCTACCGGATGAAATATTTACCTATGTTCATGGTGTATAATGGAACCTTGCATACAAAAGGTACACCATATATTTCAACTTTGTTATTACTTTCAATAATTACTTTTTGAATCAGCAATTCATCCTTCACCAATCTCTAATTTGCATCGCTTAAATTTGGCTAATTAAAGTATGTGGTTTGTCGACGGAGGCTTTGAAGTGAATCCAGTGGAAGGAAATGAAACATGGAGTTGAATACATTCAACCTCGTCTTGTTAGATTTTTCTTGTAATTATTATACGTGCAACTTATAATTTTAATGTTGTTTCATATAATTCTCAAAACTCGCGATGCACATCATATACAATTAATTGCTTTTGCGGTACAGTAGTGCGGACATTTTCTGGTCCTTGTTTTGTAGGTGTGAAATTATCCCCCATGATAGTTGCTACCCTTAACAATCACCATGGCCTTGACACACCCCTCTCAGTAATAGCCAGTATATTTTCTGCCAGAAAGAGCAGCACAGCGGCGCAGTGGCAGAGTTGCTGCCTTACCGCACCAGAGGCGCAGGATCGATCCTGAGTACAGGTACTGTCTGTACGGAGTTTGTACATTCTCCTTGTGACTGCGTGGGTTTTCTCCGGGTGCTCCGATTTCCTCCCACATTCCAAAGACGTGTAGGTTTGTGTGCCTTTGGTAAAAATTATAATTTGCCCCTAGTGTGTAGGATAGTGTTAGTGTACGGGAATGATTTCTGGTTGGCACGGACTTGGTGGGCTTAAAGTCCTGTTTCCATGCTGTAGTCTAAAGTCTAAAGGTGATGTTGCACAGGCCACAAAACATATTGATGGTGGCAGCCTTCAATGGAAGATGGTGGGTGGCTTTCTACTCCAATGAGCAGTGATTACAACCTACTTGTGAGGTCATAACATTAGAAATATAGATTTGTACAGCACAGAAATGGGCCCCTCACCCATCCATGTCCTAACCAAGCTTTTAGCACATCTACACTAATCCCATTTGCCCACATTAAGTGTCTCTTTATGCTCTGCCTTTTTAACTGGTCTAAATGCTGGTGTGTCTAAATGCCTGTAAAATTATAGTAATTGTATCTGATTCCACTACCTCCTCTTACAGTGCGAGCCACTATTCACTATTTTCTGTGTAAAAAAACCTACCCCTTAAATACCCCTTGAAGACTAATTTCTCTCACCTTAAACCACCTTCCTCTTCCACCTGAAGGTAGACACAAAAAGCTGAGCGGGACAGGCAGCAACTCTGGAGAGAAGGAATAGGTGACGTTTCGGGTCGAGACCCTTCTTCAGACTGGTCAGGGATAAGGGAAACGAGAGATATAGACGGTGATGACAATGAATGAAAGATATGCAAAAATGTAGTGATGATAAAGGAAACAGGCTGTTTGTAGGGTGAAAATGAGGCTAGTGCGACTTGGGTGGGGGAGGGATAGAGAGAGGGAATGCCGGGGTTACCGAAATGAGAGAAATCAATATTCATATCACTGGGCTGTAAGCTGCCCAAGCAAAATATGAGATGATGTTTCTTCAATTTACGATTAGTCTCACTCTGACAATGGAGGAGACCGAGGACAAAAAGGTCAGTGTAGGAATGGGAAGGAGAATTAAAGTGTCCAGCAACCGGGAGATCAGGTAGGTTCACGCGGGCTGAGCGAAGGTGTTCTGCTAAACGACCGCCCAGTCTGCGTTTGGTCTCGTCGATGTACAAGAGTCCACATCTTGAACAACGGATACGGTAGATGAGGTTGGAGGAGGTGCAAGTGAACCTCTGCCTAACCTGGCAGAAAGGACTGTCGGTGTCCCTGGACAGAGTTGAGGGAGGAGGTATAGCAACAGGTGTTGTTGCATCGTCTGCAGTTGCAGGAGAAGGTACCTGGGGAGGGGGTGGTTTTGGGTGGGAAGGGTTGGGTTAACCAGGGAGTTGCGGAGGGAACGGTCTCTGTGGAAGGCGGAAAGGGGTAGAGATGGGAAAATGTGGCTAGTGGTGGGATCCCATTGGAGATGGCAGAAATTTTGGTGGATTATGTGTTGTATGCGATGGCCAATGGGGTGGAAGTAAGGACTAGGGGGAGGGGGAAGCAAGGGTAGAACTGCGGGGTACCGAGGAGACACGAGTGAGGGCCTCATCTATGATGGGAGAGGGGAACCCCCGATCCCTAAAGAATGAGGACATCTCGGACATCTCTTCCACCTTCTCCTCTTGCTTTTGATACCCTCTACCATGGGAAAAGGATTTTGATCCGCTACTCGATCTATACCTTTTATAATCTTATAAATGTCTGTCTGATAATCCCTTCATCTCCTTCGCTCTGATTAAAAAACAAATGCCCTTCCAAACCAAGCAATACGTCATTGAATCTCCTTTGTACCCTCTCTAGCCCAGTCACACCCTTCCTATAGTTAGATATCTGGAACAGCTCAAAATACTCCAGGTGCGGTTTAAGTAGTGTTTTGTATTCTTGTATTCTATGCCCTGACCTATGATAGCAATCATGGCATACGTCTTCTTTATCAATGATATACCTGCTTTACCCCTGTCAGGAAACCATTGACTCTGACTGTTAGGTTGATCAGTTCATCAACACTCCTTGGCGCCCGACCATTTACTGAATTTGTTCTACCTCGATATGACTACACAATATGCATCCCCAAAATTTCAGGATTAATTTCCATTTACCAATGTTCTGCTCAAATTTCCAACTGATCTATATTCAGCTGGACCTCTCCCAGCCATTTCCTCAGCTCAGGAAGTTTCCCTGTCATGTGTATGTGCTCACTCCCTCCAAGGTAGACTTTCAGTGGAATTATAAAATCAGCATTGCAAGGAAATTCTGTTGCTGTTGAGAATAATGCAAGCTCTCGGGAGATTGGGAGAACAAGACAAATGAATGTCTTGTTGGTGACAAGTGCTGACCAGGATGCTTGGAGAACACTCAGCTCGTTTGTGCTAATGGGTCCTAGGATCGTTAATATCCATTAACCTGACTGACAGAGCCCTGGTCTAAGGTTTACCCTGAAAGGCAGCATGTTGAACAACGAAGCAAGCTTTCAGTTCTGCACTTGATCGCAGGCTCCAACCGAGCGCTCAAATAATAATACGGGACCTAGCTCAAAACGTTAGCTGATCATGGAAAGTAAAATACCAACACGTTAGTGAACAAGATATATTCTTCCACATTATTGCTAGAGCACATCTCGAGAATCCTGTATGGTCTGGGCTCCAAGCCTTCAAAATGTGACATTAATCTTTGATTGATCTTTCCTATTGATTAGTGTTCTTCTCAACCTTGCAGGCTCTCTGCACTGAGGTTTTTCTTAGACAAAAGCATGAGAGTTTTGAATCTATCGGGCAGTCATATCAAAGGATGTCACTTGTTGGTAGATTTATTTCCCTTTAAGGTAAATTGATTGCAGTTGAATCTTCTGAAGGGATACATGCCAATCCTTCTAAGTAAAGTAAGTAAGTAAGTAAAGTATCCTTTATTGTCTGTGAGTGAGTGAGACATGGTGGCCTGGAGCTAGTTCGTAGGTGTCTGAGGAAATCAGATTTACGGCAAATGACTAATTCTGTACTCATCAAATTTGTACAAGAACCCTCAGATAAAGGTGTGAACAAAGGTAAAGCTTTCTTCACTCTAGCTGAAGGGGTCTGGATTTATTTCAAATACCTGTCCTGGCAAATCGGAAAATGAATCATTTTGCTTTATTAAACTTTGACAGAAAAAGACAAATATTTTGTCGCAGTTTTGAAATTGTTACCGGATAAAATTAAATGTCTGCCTTACATTAATATTACACCTCTCAACATTTCAGAACCTCTGTCCCAGATGTACTTGTGGATCAAGTGACTAAAGGGAGTAGCACAAAGTTAGTTTGTACAAAGCAAGTCCCCTTGGGTAACAATCCAATAATCACCAGCTAATCAAACAGATATTGCAATGAACAAATACTGTACAATAACTTAGAGGATTTGGGGACTGAATCTTTTTCTCACTCCTACACTCTACAGTGCAGCAGATACAACATCATTTCATTTCACAATTTGAGCTTTAGCTCCCTTTATATTCCTCCCCTGCACCCCCATTCGAGCACTCTGTAGAAGTGTTTGGAAATCTAATAACATACTGAGAGAAACCCCTTGACCCCAGGAGACGGCTGAGATTTCTACCAGGCTTGTTTAGGGCTCCAGGGAGCATCGCCTGAAACCCTAAGCTACAATGTGTACAGTTGTGATTGAAATCTGATGCTGTCATCTTGTTATGGTGCGGCTGCAAATGGATCACAGACAAATCCTTACGAGCGGAGTCTGAGAGACCCGTCATCATCTCTGGAGATTCTGCAACAGCTAAATTCAGAGTTTTACCACTCTTTCACTGTGCAGCAATAAAGGTCACGTTGGAGACACCTAGTAAAACAGACACGGATCATTGTATATTTTTTTCACTTTAAGCCCCACTGCAATAATGTGAACGGGCCAGGCTGACTGTCCGGAGCAGTTCAAAGCAATCTGTATCATCAGACTTTCTGCTTTTTTGCATCCTTTACTAGATTAATATATAAGATCACAATCAAAAGGGTAGCAGGGTCCAGATTGTGTCCCCCTCTTAGGCAGTCCCTTGGGATTAAGGATGACTTCCACAGGACAAGTGGGACGAGATAGGGGCAGGTGGTGTGCGATGGGGTCAAGTGGTACTTGATGGGGCAAGTTGTACCGGATGTGGGCAGTGATACCTGGTGGGGCAGATGATATCTAATGGAGGCAAGTGGTACTTGATGGGGCAAATAGTCCCTGATGGAGAGAGGTTGGTGGTATTTCAGGAGATGGTCCACTTATTTTGCTTCCTACACTAAGCCTCCCAATGCACCTTTTCAAAGGACCTCTACCAACCTGCCGAAGGCCGGAAGAAATTGTAAAGAGTTGAGGATCATACAAACCAATTGGCTCGAAGGACCGAATGGCCTACTCCTGCGCCTATTTTCTATGTTTCTATGCTTTTTATGACAGTAGCCACACAATAAAATAAGATCAACAGCTGCTGCCTTCACATGCACAGCGTGCATCTGCAGAATCAGGTGGTTGGTATGTACCGGCCATTCGAACCTGCCCCACAGCTGGTTGTAGCAGACAGCCCCCTTCCTTTGATTCATTAACTGATATTTTCTTGCTTTTAGAAATATTCTGCTTTCATTTAATACAAAAGGAGATTCTTTCCTATGACAAAGCAGTCACGTTGCAGGAGATCTACTGTCAAAGGACGCAATCATTTTTTCTCCGGCAGATTTAAACGATATAATGGAAATAATTTGTATTTGTGAAGTCACAAGATCTCTCCTTCCACTCGCAGGAAACTCTGGGAGACTGTGGGAAAGGAAATTACAGTTTTTGAGTTCCTTCAGTAAAACTGGAAAGTTATGTGTGGGATTGGAAACAGTAAATCAAATGAAACACGTTGCTCTTTCCTCCCATCTGTGGCTGTGAAAGAATTAGACCGCAGTCTGTTTCTGACGCTGTAGTTTGTTTCTCCTGATATATTATTAATCACCATTGTATTCCTGATATATTATTGTGAAAGTAGTAGCATTCCAAAATGCAAACAATATATCAATAATTGAGATTAAAATATCTCAGTGCAAAACCACGAATGGATGCAATCCTTTTGCATCTTCCTTTTCAACAGTGCAACGTTATGCTGGCATCAGTGTGCCCACGCGGTCCCTGAAGATGATCTTAACCTTTTCTAAATTCTTTAAATATATGGTTACATTATGCAGTGATTGATGAGACAGACCACACACAATGATTGAAGGGATGGAACAGATGGTATATGAAAAAGTGCGTCATTGTCCTCCCCCAACAAAAAGAGCATTTATCCATAACTCTTGCCGGACCCACTTGGAGAGCGGAGGCCATGTGTTAAATAGATTGGCACACTTAGCGAAAAGCCAATCAAAAGTACAGCAAATTTATTCAAAGTGGCAACGAATAAAATCTGTTTGCACATCTAATTTTCATTGTGCCCGATTAGAAACTGTGACCCATGAACAATGCCGTTGATTCAGTCGTAACATGGAGGAAAGAGAGAGTGGAGACATTTTAAATCCCTGAATGTCATGCAATAAAACTGACTTTTGATTCAGTTGGGTTCAGGAGAGGATGTTTACAGACTCCACCCACTCCCAACCTCCCACTGTTGGGCTTTAACTAATTGTTCATCATCCACTGGCAGGAATAAACCCCCTCCTGTCCCTCATCGTTCATGCCTCGGAAATGAATGCAAACAAACTGTTGGCCAATGTATGACTGTTTGGGATGAAAGCTTCATGACTTTTTTGGGGTGAACTGGGGCTGGGGACTGGACATTGTGCCTTCCCCCATAGTGGAAATCATTGTGGGGGGATGATTTTTGTATGTAATTGTTTGTAATTGTATTTGTTAGTCTGTGTTCAAGATGGCGGTCGGAGGGGAGAGTGGACGCTGGCGCGGTTTCGCTGCCGCTGCTCTCTCCTCAAATTGTGCTTCTGATTTTCCTTTTTGTGTTTTTGGAAGGAATTCTGTCCCTGATTCATGTATTGGTCTTTATAACTTATTTTTTTTATTCTGATTATATGTTTCCTATAAATCTCTGTAAGGTGTCCTTGAGACCTCGGTATAAGGCGCCCGTAAATAAAATTCATTATTATTATTATTAATAAAATATCTTATGGAACAATAATAACTCTCCGAAAATTACTGCATCATGGAGTCTTTGGATGAGGGCCTGTGTGAGATTCATATTATGAAGAGTTTCTTGGGATTTGAAGGATACACTGGCACTTCACTGATATTGGATTGCTTCCCATCGTGGAAAGATACACTGGATTTGGAAAATCACTGCACCCAATTCTCATCAGTCTGACATTAAATAGATGCAGAGCAGCTTTGGCAGATAACTGTGTGATTGCTACACTTTTCCTATTTCAGATTAGTGGTAAACATGAATTAAGAATGGGGAATGGTAGACCGATTGATAATTAAGAAAAATATTTTAATCATTTTCCAAAGTTTAATTCTATCCTTATGTTCATTAGTCATAGGAGCAGAATTAGGCCATTTGACCCATTGCATCCACTCCGTCTTTCAATCATGGCTTATCCATCTTTCCCTCTCAATCCCATTCTCCCATAACCTTTGACACCCTTACTAATCAAGAACCTGTCAATCTCCTCATTAAAAATACCGAAAAACGGCCTCCACAGCCGTCTGTGGCAATAAATTCCACAGATTCACCACCCTCCGACTATAAAAATTCCTCCTCATCTCCTTTCTAAAGGTACATCCTTTTATCCTGAGGCTGTGCCCTCTGGTCATAGACTCTCCCACTATTGGAAACATCCACTCTGTCTAGGCCTTTCACTATTCTGTAAGTTTCAATGGGGTCTCCTTCTAAACTCAAGCAAGTATAGGCCCAAACCCATCAAAGACTCATGAAACATTAACCCAAACATTCCTGGGATCATTCTCATAAATCAGAGCAGTCAACATGTTCCTTCTCCTTGGGCCTGTAATAGTAAATTCAGCTCAGTGATATCTTTGCCAATGTTATTGAGAGACAGAACTTTGCATTAATTTGCTACGTTAGACCGCACCAATTATTGTATTAGACTTGAGCACTTTTGGCTGAAGAGTGTAGAGAATACAACCACAGTCAAAGCAAAAAATAGACATAATTTCTCACCAAAATCCCAATGTGAAATCCAAACTCATGTCTTCTCACTGCATCCTGAGACTACGGAAACTATAGTGAAGATCAAGTTATTCCCCATCACAACAGAAATGAGTGATCCTCTTCAAAGAGCCTTGGAGACCAACGAGGCTTTGTGGCATTGATTGTGCTGCATGGGATGTGGACAATAATACAAATACATTGTTGAGATGCAGTTAGACTGCAGTAATGCAATGGTTTAGAGTTATTTTGAATTTATATATTTGAACTTGTATACTGATATAAATACTCGTAGAGGTCAGCAATTGAACAGCAGGCTTCATGGAGAAAGGAAGTGTTCAGCCTTTTTGAGGATGTATCATCTTGAGTTTCACAATAACTTCATTCTTCATTCTTCCGATGGTGGTTTGGCACATTAGCACTTTGCTGGTTTTCGACATTCTTTACATTTGGAAATTAGCAAGTAGGAGGAAAATCCGCATTAATATCGAACTGTGAACATTTGCACTTTCACACTTATACCAAGTTTCATCACTGCTGGGAACAGAAGCTGTTCAATCAATAAAAAATTTCGCAGCCTACACAAGTATCATAACTACCAGAGTAATGAGTGATCCAGGTTATTTGTGGACTTGTGACCACACTGATTCCATCACAAGCAGCTAACAGTGTTTTTACCAGAAGAAATGTGTTTTTATTTCAGACTTATACCATCTACAGTATTGTGCCTTTGATGTTTTAAGTCAGGATCACACGATGTATCTTAACGGAGACAGAACAGAAAAAATAATTAGCTTGACGAAGGGTCCCAACCCAAAACATCACCTATCCATGTTCTCCAGGGGCTGCCTGACCCGCTGGGTTACTCCAGCACTTTATGTATTTTTTTGTAAACCAGCACCTGCAGATCATTGTTTCTACAAAAAAAAGCTAGTGTTGCATCAACTAGTAATTCAGTGGAAAACATTTATGAATTTTGAGATCAACTGTTAACATGATATCAACTCTATTGAATCTACCACTTCAGGGAATTTGCGGAAAGCTAAAGGGGCTGTCCCACTTGGGCGACCTAATTGGCGAGTTTAGATGAGTTTGAAAAAATGACATGTTGAAGACCTCTTTTGACTATGTAGAAGACCTCCTTCGATTATGTTGAAGACCAGCTTCAACTAGCTACGACTAGCTACGACTAACTTCGGTAAAATTGGACACCGAATAGTGGAGAGTGAAGACGACCTCCTTCGAACTCCTTTGCCCCCCCTCGACCTCCCTTCGACCTCCCTTCGACTATGATGAAGACTATCTACGACTACCTTCGACTACCCTCGATTACCTACGACTAACATGCCGACCTACTACAACCTACTACGACTAAACCTACGGGTAAAAAAAGTATTGATTTTTTCCATGGCGACCTTTTTTTACTCGCGGGCGTTTTTTAACATGTTGAAAAAAACGCCGCGACCTAGCTGAGGCCTCGAGTATGCGGAGACCACTCTCGAGCATGAAGGAGAGTTACGAAGACCTCCTACGACCTCGTGTCGACCATGCTGCGAGTATGAGTCAAGGGCAAACCCACAAACAAAAGAGATATATGTCTTGAAAGGTGACACTCGAAAGAAGAACATTAGTGGTTCATCAGACCATTCAGTTGTACAGCATTTTAAATAGTGTGGCTTCTTAGTGCTACTCAGCCTTGGGTGTAAAGTAGCAAAGGCAATGGCCATTGAATATTATATCTATTAACAATAAATAAACAATAAATAAACACTCAACTAATCTGTCCCATTTATATTAATTGATCATTAATTGAGCAAAGTTCAGGTGGTAGTGTTTATTTGGGTCATTTCTTTAAATTGTATTATTTCCCTTATGTAGACTTCTTCTGACACATTACACTAAATATCTACAGACACATTGGCAAGGGGATAGAAAGAACCCTGATCTTAATGGTTGAGAGTTTCAAGTTCCTTAACATTAACATTACCAACTTATCCTGGACCATCCACATCGAAGCAATGGCCAAGAAAGCACACCGACGCATCTACTTCTTTAGAAGGCTGCAGAAGTTCAGCATGTCCACAACAACAAACGTCCACAGATGCACTGTAGAAAGCATTTTCTCAGGATGAATCGCAGCATGGTTTGGGAACAGCTCAATCCAAGACCACAACAATTTGTAGAGAATGGTGACCCTTGGGCTCTCTTTAATCAGACTTTACTGGGCTTTATCTTGCATTAAACATTATTCTCTTTATCATGTATCTATACACTATGGATGACATGGTTGTAATGATGTATAGCCTTTTCGCTGACTGGTTAGCACGCAACAAAAGCTTTTCATTGTACCTAGGTACACGTGACAATAAACTAAGCTAAACTAAATCAATGATCTGTCATGGATGAATCACATTAAAATGACAGCCAAGAAGACACACCACCGTTTCTACTTGCTCAGAAGACATCACACTGCTAGGAACAGCTCTGCCCAAGACCACAAGAAATTGCAGAGAGTTGTGGATGCATCCTAGTCCATCATACAGTCCAGACTCCAGACGTTAACTCCATCTACACTTGAAGCGGCCTTGGAAAAGCAGCTAACATAATCAATGACCTGTCCCACCAAGTCATTCCTTCTTCTCCTCACTCCCGTTGGAAAGAAGATACAAAAGGTAGAAAGCGTACATCACAAGTCTCAGGAACAGTTTCTTCCCCTCTGTTATCAAGCTTCAGAAAGGTCCTCCCATAAGCCAGGGTGTTGTCCGATTCTCCTCTACCCCATTGCAGACATTAGACTTTGTCTGTGGGACATGCGCTACGATGCTGAGAACTATATTTTACATTGTGTATCTTCCCCTTTGCTCTACCAATTGTACATGAGTCTGACTTGATAATATTAATGTATAGTATTATGTGATCTTATTGGATAGCATGCGAAATGAAGCTCTTAACTGTACCTCAGATCAAGTGACAATACTAAAACTCAACCTGAACCTGAACCTAAAAACAAATGCTTATCACAGCTTTCACGGAAGCCTCCACGTGGAAAATTTGGAGTCACAATTATACATCGTTGTGAAACAATTCTAAGAATTCACTTTATTCTGGGATTGTCTCATGCATGTATGAAATATACTCGTAAAAATGCAGCATTACCACTGCTAATCTTTTTTTTGTTGAGTTATCCCAGAAGCACCAGATGATACAAATAGATTCCTGTGACCAAACAGGTCATTATGTATTACACTGGAAAAAATTATTCCACATTTTTATGGCAGAGATTGGCGAGAAATGCGGTTTAGAGTGGATCGTGAACAGACGGAACCTAATGACTAAAACAGCAGGATTAACAGAAAAGGACAGGATCACGTTCACTTGCATGGAAAATAAAAAGGGAAACAAGGCCAAGGGAAACAAAAACGAGGGGTGTTTTGGACCTCCTGACATACGGTAGTTTACAAACGCAACATTAAAGAATCTCACACCAATAATCTGCAAAGTAGCTCAGGATGGTCCTGAGAGATCAGGGAACAAAGAGCTATTTCTGGATTAGACGCTGGAGAGATGACAGAGCAGCCAGATGACCATTGGATTCAGGACGGCACAGTTTTGAGCATCCCTGTCCCAGCACAGCCATAGGAAGGTAAAGCCTGGAAGAGGTGGCTGGAGGTATGAAAAGGATGGTGGGCAGAACATTGGATGGGAGCTGGGTGCTGGCTTGCAGAGAAGGAGAAAAACAGAATGGCAACTGTGATCCACATTCATTTCTGTTTGTAGAATATTGCTCACGTTCCCATTATTTCCTTTAATTGCAATCAGTGCAATTTAAGAATATAAACACAAAAAGCTGAGGTAACTCAGCGGGCCAGGCAACATCTCTGGAGAAAGGGAATAAGTGACGTTTCAGGTCTTGACCCGAAATGTCACCTATTCCTTTTCTCCAAGAGATGCTGCCTGACCCGTTGAGTTATTCCAGATTTTTGTGTCTATCTTCAGTTTAAACCAGCATCTGCAGTTCCTTCCTGCTCATTGAAGAATAGGTTGTTTAGCCCCTCGAGGATGTACTGTCTATCGCTAGCTGATCTGTGACCCAACTTTTCCCCATATCTTTAGTATTAGTCAGTACCACTCAATCTCAGATTTACAATCTACAACTAAAATGGTCATAGTGTCCATTTGCAGCAGAGTTTCCAGCTCCCCCTCCCCCAACTTCTGCATGGAAACACAAATGGACACAAAGTCAAGACCCAAAATGTCAACTGTCCATGTTTTCCACAGATGCTGCCTGACTTGCTGAATTACTCCAGCATTTTGTGTCCTTTTGTGTATTAACCAGTGCTGCAGTTCTTTTTTTTCTACATCTGCCTGGAGAGATGTTTCCAAATTAGATTGTTGCTAGATATTGTTCTAACTACTATTTGGATCCCCCGATTCAATTTCTCCTAGATGATAGAATTAACTTTCTCTTAAAAGCTCTTTAAGTCACAAAGTCTACAGAAAGCTCCTGAAACAGACAGGCAGGACCCCCCCCCCCCCACTGAAAACTAGGTTCCCATCAGGTTTATAGCAAAGGATGTCTGGTATAAAGTGGTATGTGTTCCACGGCTATTTAAACATTAATCAGAGAGCAGAAAATGCAGATGCTGATTGATGCATAAAAGGACACAAAGTGCTGGAGTAACACTGCGAGTCAGGAAGTATCTCTGGAGAACATGTATAGGTGAGGTTTCGGGTCAAAACCCTTTTTCTGACTGATTGTGGGGAGGCGGGAGGGAGGAGACAGAAAGCTGGAAGAGGGGAGAGGCAGGACAAATGTTTTGTTTACTCTGGCAGTCCAAGTTTACTGATGCATTTTAACATTGTCCTGTGTTACTTAAAGCACTTAGGTCGAAGAGTCAACAAAGGAATGGTAGGTAGGAATTAAATGAGTTTTCTCAATCATACTGCCACACTATCAGCTTAGCTCAGATAATTGAATAAACTTTTTTCTCCCTGAAGATCTCTGCTTAAATCCTTGCATTTGAGGAAGATGAAGCTAGACAGTAGAGGTCAATGGCCAAGAGCTGTGTATAAACCAAAGATGTTGATGCTGTGCAACATTGAACGTTCAGCTCCAATTACACCATGTAATGGGATGGGAGCGCTTGGTACCATGGGCAGGCTATCAAAACACAGGCTCCTAAAGGATTGTTGTCATTCTTACATTGCTTCTGTTCTTGGTGGAATGATGGAAGGATTTGTTCTAACTTCTTGTTGTTTCCCTCCACAAGTTCTCCGAGACGATAGAATTTTTTTTCTCTTCATAGCTCTTTAAGTCTCAGAGTCAACTTTTGTCTGCAGAAAGCTCCTAAAACAGACATGCAACCACTTTCCTGCCCCCGCTTCCCCCCCTCCCCCGCTTCCCCCCCCCCGCTTCCCCCCCCCCCCATGATAACTCCCATGTTCTTGGCAAAAACATAGTTGGGATCTTTCAGTATCATTTTTCATCCGTGAAAGATGATTCTGGAGATGGTGCCATGTTCTCGGAGGGCTGCAGTGGAAACCGAGAACTGCAGATGCTGGTTTATACCAAATATAGACACAAAGTGCTGGGATAACTTAGTGGGTCAGGCGACATTTCTGGAGAAAAAGGATATCTGGTGGTACTCAGAAGGCAGTTGTCCAACAAGTAGCACTCACTGTTTCTCCCACCGTTGGTTCTGTTGTTGATTTATTGGATTTTCTGCGATTTCAGTAGGAATGTGATGCACACAGTGCTTGGGTTTTAAATTCCCCATTCTCTTAAACAAAGTAGGGGGCATTTGGCCCTTCAAATCAATGCCAGCTTCTCCCACCTGTCTCCCTCTCCACCACTATCCCCACGGATGCTGCCTGACCTGCTGAGTATCTGTAGTTTTTGTTTTGGCTTAAAGGTGCTCGTGCCCCAAGGAAAAGAGGAGAAACAGGTTTGATGGTCTCAGGAATTCTGCCCAAGTTTGAAGTTAAGTTTGATATTCTGTATGCTTAGGCATAAAACAAATGATTTTGAGGGTACAATGAACTAACAAATTCTTCCCTGCAACAATCGTTGTATTAATGCTTGAAGTTTGGACATTTCTTATCACAGTGTGGCAATGTTATCAAACTCTGCACTAGATATCCACACTGCCCAATAATGAAACAAAAAAATTAGCAGTTCCTTCCTGATTGGAAGGAGTAAATACATAATATGGAAAAAGAAGTAATTAATAGATTTCTTTCACTTTGTGAATCTTTTTGGAATACATCATTGACCCAGTCAATAAGTACAGAGCAGTGGGAATATTCCTCTGGATCTGGGCTTGAAATGCATCTTCAACAGGACTTGCTCAATAGCTATTGATCATGGAAATCGGGGAAGTTTTATTGAACGTTAAGTTAATGACTAACTCGCTTCCAAGTAAAACTATTTCCGACTTTAATAGGCATGTTAATGAACAAAAGAAGAGGAAGGCAAGCTTTGTTGAAGAAACTGTCTGGCTTTTGAATGTAACGTCCCAAAAACTTCAGAAACAGCGTGGCTGGTTGGAGTAATTGACTAGTTTACAAAATGGTAAAGATTAGCTGACTAAATACTCAACCTTTCAGCTGTACGATCTATATTGAAATGCCATTTCCTAACATTCAGCAGGCGCAGCCTTTCTTGGGTTCCTTCCTCCTCTTTATATGACTCTTCCTTTCAGAATCTATCCTGCTTGAATAAGACAGAGGTTGCTTCAGAAGGGGACGTGTCATGGTCATTGTGTAATCAAATACTGGGCATTTTCCAGACACATTTATAAGTATACATCCAAAGCCACAGTAGTCTCTCAGAAGTCCTGATGTATGCATAACAAATGATATCACACAGTGAGTTCATTGTTAGTTTTATTTTAATAATGGAATGAACCACAATTAACTTCAAAATGTTTGCACATCATCTTGTAACCCAGGAGACGCCATAGCTGGCCCAGAGCAGTCTTTTATACAGTGCAGTAGGGGTGATTTCAGCTGCCGATCACTGTATTCTGTGAGAGGTCCATTACTTGAAAGTGGCAAGGAATGACGTGATGGAGTCTGCCTTGTGCGACCTTCAGAGCTTCCTGTATTAGGGCGCTAGGCAGGCTGGGCTGCAAAGATGAATTTCAGAGCCGCACCCCAGCAGTAGGGCCACATCAGTGCAAATGGCTGGAACATACAAGGTGTACATTCAGTGTACCTGCACCAGGTGGTGAGTTGTGCGATCCTGATTGTCCCCCTAGATGGATTGCTGCTGGAATCTCAGGATCACCCTCCTATGTGTGCGCTCCATGTTTGTTGGACTGGTGGCGTGTTTTGGGAGTGGTTCAGCTCTCAATCTGTCATGTCCCGTTCAACCCTGGGCTGAGTGCCAGCTCTTTCCTCCCCCCTCCCCCCCCACCCCCCAGAGACGAGAATGACCCATTGAATCGAAACGAGGAGGAGACGTGTTCCGAGTGATGGAATTTGATATCCTATACATTTTGGATTTACACGCCGGTTAAAAACATCTGTCCTCCACTTACAGAATCATCCATTTCTACTGATGGAATGGTGCGTTCTATGTACGTATGTGCGGAGTGCGAGTTAAAGTCAACAGCTGTGCTGCCAGGAAGTTAGCATTGTGCCACACTAACATTGTGGAGTGTAACACAAGTACAGTTCGGTGCCCAATCTGATGGAAGGCCAGGTCTAAGATGAACATATGGTAAATTGGGGGCAATTAACAAAGAGAAAAGTAGCAATTGGAAAAATAATTAAATCAACTTCGTCTTTGTGGCAACTGGTCTCAACTTGCTGGAATGTTGTCTTCTGGGAAAGCTGACCAAATCCCAATGGACTGTATCTACACGGTGATAATAAAAGCTACCCTACTGTACTTTTTAATTCTTACACCTCTTTGTGAATCCCATCACTCTTTCCACTCCCCTTAGGCTGTAATCTTCGTTAACTCATGGAATCATGGGGCTATACAGCTTGGAAACAGGGTTTTCCACCCAATTTGCCAATGCTAACCAAGTTGTCTAACCAAGCTAGAGCACTTGCCTGTGCCTGGCCCATGTCACAAAAGCCTTTCACTGTACCGGGTGGCGCCGCAGTGGCTGCCTCGCCAACAGTCTGTCTCGTCCTTTTCTTCTTTGTTGTTTTTTAGTATTTTTTAATTGAATGTCTTAGTGCTCTTTAGCTTTGTTTTATGTGGAGGGTGGGGTTGGGGGAAACTTTTTAAAATCTCTTACATCAATGGAGATACAATTTTTTCCCCATATCGTACCTCCGACCGCACTGCATCGAGGAGCTGGCGGCCTCTTGCTGGGGATCGACCTTGCAGCTCCAACCGCGGGAGTCTGTGGACTTTAACATCGTGGAGCTCGCGAGATGAAGTTGGCTAGGGACCGAATTCGGGAGCTCCAGACCGCGGGAGCTTCGATCTCCCCGACGTGGGGGCTTCGATTGCCGGCTGCGGGAGCTTCGATCGCCCAGACTGCGGATGGTTCGACTGCCTTGACCGCGGGAGAATAAAGTGTGAAGTAGATTAGACTTTAATGCCTTCCATCACAGTGAGGATTGTGAGGAATCTGCTGTGGCGGATGTCTGTGTTAACTTTTATGTAGTTGGGTGTTTTGTTGCTTTTTTTAGTATGACTGTATGGTAAATCGAGTTTCACTGTACCTTAATTGGTCAGCCATGATCGTATTGAATGGCGGTGCAGGCTCGAAGGGCCGAATGGCCTACTCCTGCACCTAATTTCTATGTATCTATGTATCTATGTATCTACACGTGACAATAAAATACCCTTTGAACCCTTTGTGAATAAACTAAACTAAAAACTCACGTGCCCGCAAACCTTTCCTGTCCATGTAGCTGAGAAAGTGTCTTTTAATTATCACACCTGTACCTGTTTCTGTCTCGTTCTCTGGCAGCTCATTCCATGTACGCACCACCCTCCGCCTGAAAAGGTTATCCCCCAGGTCTCTTTTAAATCTTGCCCCCTCTCACCTTAACCTAAGCCTTGGAGGTTTAGTCTCGTCTCCCGTGGGGAAAGGTACAGTGGTTATTCACCTTATCAATGACCCTAGTCAAGGACCCTGCACTCTTGCAGTGCCTCCTTCCTCAGATGGCGCTGATTTTTACCACTTCAATGCTGGCAACATGGCCTTCAGTTGCCACGGCAACAAGTTCTACGATCCTTAAGGATGTTTGGAGAATTGAAAACCCATCTGGTCGAGAATACTCATTCTACTCACCCGTGCATAAAACTTACTCAAGGATAGACTATTTCTTAGTAGACTCTAAACTTATCCCATTTACCTATAATTCGCAATATCATAATATTATAATATCGGACCATGCTCCACTAACATTTATGATTAAACTAAATGGAATGACCGAGACAAAGACACAATGGAGACTTAACCCCCAAATCTTGAAAGAAAAGCTATGTAATGAATACCTCGTAAAACAGATTAATATGTTTTTCGAGGCTAATGACAGCCCTGGAATCTCCGCCTCCCTGCTTTGGGAAACATTTAAAGCATTTGTGCGAGGAGCATTAATCTCCTCCCAATCATTTATTAACAAAGAGAATAGGGCCAAACAGTCTTTGGAAACGGAAATAAGGCAATTAGACATAGAAAATGCAATAGCACCATCTATGGTAAAACACAATAAAATTGCAGTACTGAAATATAAGTTAAACAAGATATACTCAGACCAAGTAATAAAACTATATCAACGTACAAAACAATTACATTTTGAATTTGGAGATAAACCACAAAAACTATTAGCGCGTCAACTTTGTAAACAGGACGGGGAAAAAACAATTTACAAAATTAGATCAGATAAGGGAGAAACATTAACACTACCTAAAGATATTAATGATAGATTTTTACAATATTATCAAAAATTGTATTCATCTAAAACAACAGAACAACCAGTAGGAATGGAAACATTTCTACAGAAATGTAATCTTGCAGGTCTAGATCAGAAAGAGAGAGAATCACTAGATGTAGAAATTACGGTAAAAGACATCGAGGAGTCAATTAGATCTTTAAAAAATGGAAAGGCCGCACGTCCTGATGGTCTAAGCTCTGAATTTTATAAAAAATTTACGATCTGATTTCTCCACGTCTACAGAGACTTTACAAACAAGCTTATACTCCACAGAAACTTCCAGAAACTCTAAATGAATCTACAATCATACTTATACCAAAACCGGATAAGGACCCTGAAGACCCAGGTTCATATAGAGCAATAGCTCTCTTAAATACTGATCAGAAAATATTAACCAAAATCCTATCTCATAGATTGAGCTTAGTGATTAACAAATTAATACACCCGGACCAAACAGGTTTTATTCCAAAACGTTACTCATTTTATAATTTGAGAAGACTATTCAATATTATATATACAAATAGAATTCCAAATGCAGATCTAGCAATTATTTCGTTAGATGCTGAAAAGGCATTTGACCAGGTAGAATGGACATATTTATTTTCGGTAATGAAAAAATTTCAATTGGGAGAGAAGTACTGTACATGGGTTAAATTGTTATACTCTAATCCAACAGCTAGAATATTAACAAATCAAATGTTATCAGCCAAATTTAATCTTTCTAGAGGTTGTAGACAAGGATGTTCACTATCCCCACTATTATTTGCTCTTGCAATTGAACCATTAGCAGAAAGCATTAGAAACCATCCAGGAATACATGGATACAACACTAGAGATACAAGGAATACAATTTCCTTATATGCAGATGATGTATTAATATATATTACAAAGTTAGAAACTAGTATTCCAAATCTATTAAATCTAATAACACAATTTGGTCAGTTCTCAGGATATAGGATTAATTGGAATAAAAGTGAAATTATGCCAATAACAAAATTCAACTTAAATACAATACAACAATCCCCTTTTAAAATAGTTAAAGATAAACTTAAATATTTAGGAATCTATGTAACTAAGACATATACCTCTTTATTTAAACAAAATTTTCCATCCTTACTTAATAAATTACACAAACATATTCAGTACTGGAAAACACTTCCTATTTCAATGCTATAAAAATGATTTTCTTACCGCAACTACTATATTTATTTCAATTAATTCCGATATATATTCCAAAAAACTTTTTCAAAAAAGTAGACTCCATTGTGACAAGCTTTATTTGGGATTATAAGAATCATAGAATAAGTAAAAAACATTTATGTAAGTCAAAGAGCAACGGAGGTTTGGCCTTGCCAAATTTCTTATTTTATTTTTGGGCAGTCCATATTAAAAACATGAATTTCTGGCTGGAAGAAATGGACCAACAACCAGAATGGTTAAGGATGGAAAAGGAAGACTGTTTACCTTTTGAAATAGGTTCGATTATATTTGCTACCACAAAATTGCATTAAAAAACCTATAAGGAAAACCCTATAATACATAGTGGAATACGAATTTGGAAACAATTAAAAAAGGCTTTAAAACGGAATAATATACCACTATGTCTTCCCATTGTAAATAATCCTCTATTCAAGCCATCCATATTGGATAGAGGTTTTATACAATGGAAAAATCATGGAATTAAAAGGATTGGACATCTTTATAGGGAAGGCATCTTTCTGTCATTTCAAGAGTTACAACAGAATCATGGACTACACTCAAATAACTTTTTCAGATATTTACAAATTAGAGATTATGTTAAATCCAATACACAAGTTTATAGGACTAGGGAACCAGAAATTCTTGATGAATGTTTGAATAAGCATCCTAACACTGAAAAATTAATAGCTTATATTTATAACATTCTCCTAAATAACGAGGTACCACCGATGGAACTATATAGACATAAATGGGAAAATGAGTTAGGTTATCCTATTACGAAAGATATTTGGGACGAAAGTTTACAACATATACATCAATGTTCGTTAAATGCCACACATGCTTTAATACAATTTAAAGTCTTACACAGATTACATTACTCCAAAATAAAACTAAATAGAATTTTCCCACATATTTCTCCTATATGTGATAAATGCCTGCACCTAGAGGCCAATTTAACACATACCTTTGCAAATTGTATAAAAATTAAAAATTACTGGACTGATATTTTTCAAATAATCTCTGAAGTTGTTAATACCAAATTGGCTCCAGACTCAAAATTAATAATACTTGGGATATCAGAACAAAGTTTAACACTCACAACAAGCCAAAGAAACTTCCTTGACTACAGTATAATAACAGGGAAAAAATTAATATTAAAATTCTGGAAAGGCCCTACAACCCCCACAATTAAAATGTGGATTGTGGAAATGTCGGAGACCCTACATCTAGAAAGAATTAGACTTGTCTTAATGGACAAGCAAGAATTTTTTGTTAAAATATGGGCTCCATTCATTGCCTATTTGAAGGGATAGAGTGGCCCAGCGCGAATGCCCGACTGAAGCTTGAACTCAGGATTAGATGTAATTATATTTCATAACCTACGAACTTATCTCCTATGACGTATTATAAGTTATTCATTCCACCTCTTTTTCTTTTTTGATATTGTAATTCTTCTTTCTCTCTCTTCTTTCTTCTTTCTCTCTAATTTTCTTTTTCTATCTATATTTAAAAAAAACACACTAGAAGCAGAATTAACTGACAATTGACAAATGTAATAATGTATGAGTGATTGATGTATATGAAAAGTTTTTTCTTCTATTATAATATGTTACTCTACATTGTAATATGTTTGCTTCTAATAAACATTTATATCACAACAAGTTCTACGATCCTCTCTCCATCCACCCACCTGTCCATTGTTCTCTCCTCTTTCAGCCTGGACGTGGAAAGGTTGTTTCCACTACTAGGAGAGTCTAGAACCAGAGGGCACAGCCTCAGAATAAAAGGATGTACCTTTAGAATGGAGATGAGGAGGAATTTATTTAGCCAGAGGGTGATGAATATTTGGAATTCATTGCCACAGATGGCTGTGGAGGCCGTCATTGGGTATTTTGAAAGCAGAGATTTATAGGTTCTTGATTAGTAAGGGTGTCAAAGGTTGCGGGAAGAAGGCAGGAGAATGCGGTTGAGAGAAAAATATAGATCAGCCATAATTGAATGGCAGAGTAGACTTGATGGGCCAAATGGCTTAATTCTGCTCCTATTTCTTATACTCCTACAGCCGATTAAAGCTTCCCACTTTGTCCCAGTACAGTGGAAAGATGTTGTGATAGAAAGCCGAATCAGAGCTCCAGATAGACATAAAAAACTGCAGTGGATCGGGCAACTTCTCTGGAGAAAAGGAATAGGTGACGTTTCGGGCCGAGACCCTTCTTCAGACTAAGAGTCAGGGGAAACCAGTAACCCAGGTTCAATTCTGACATCTGGCACTGTCTGTCTAGAGTTCACACATACTCCCTGTGTTGCAAAGAAGATTTGGAGAAGGATGCAAGGAACTTTGTCACGGTTCATTGCGAGCAGCTGCCTAAGTCTGATCTATGAGTTGCTCCCAGGGATGCACGCTGAGGCAGTCATCACCACTGCTGGAAGCCCATCAACGCAGTCAAAGATGCTCCTTGGTCTGTCACAAACATGTTGGTCTCTGTACACCGAGATGTCCCTACAGGAATGCTGTTGATTGGCACGTTCCCGGAGAACATGCTGAGGGATGCACTCATGCTCGGTGCAACCAGGGAAGGCTCTGTAGGGAAGGACCGCAGTCTAGGGACCTTCCCTTGCTGGTCATTGAGGGGTAATAATCCGTGAGGAATCCTCCCAAACACTCGAAGTTCCTAGCAACCCAGGCAGCCGCAAGAGTGGCAGCCCTGCTCTGTACACAAAAATGTGCTAACACTACCAACGTCTAGAACCAATAACACCGTGAAAGTGTTGTCTGAGCAACACCATGAATGTAATCCTCAGGAATATTCATCCTCCTTTAGCACATCTGTGGAGGCTTCATTTCAGCTGTCCAATCATCTTTGAACTTGTCGGTACAGAGTTTGTGCGTTCTCCCCGTGACCTGTGTGGGTTTTCTCCGGGTGCTCCGGTTTCCTCCCACACTCCAAAGACGCACAGGTTTGCAGGCTAATTGGCTTGGTAAAATTGTACATTGCCCGGGGTGTGTGTAGGATAGTGTTGGTGTGCAGGGATTGCTGGTCGGTGGGCTGAAGGGCCTGCCTCTGCATTGTACCTCTAAACTATCTGTGAAATGCAGTGACTGTATTTGATTCCACCACCTCCTCTGGCAGTGGGTTCCTGGTCTCAATCACTGTGGAGGAAAAACTACCCCTTAGATCCCCTTTAAAATGTCTTCCTCTCATCTCTCACCAATGGCCTCTTGTTTTTGATATCCCCACCATGGAGGAAAGATTTTGACTACCTATGCTATCTGTATCACTTATAGCTTTATATCCCCCTGCCTCCTGAACTTTTGATTGCAAAGTTTACTTGTCATTGTGCATGAAACTAGAGTGAAATTGGCAGACGGATTGAAATCAATGTAAGTATATCTACGCTGTCCATATCTACTGATACGTATTTAACTAGTTTTTTTTGCGGTGTGGTGAGTGCCTGGAACGTGCTGTTGGGGGTTGTGATGAGAGAGCTACGATAGTGGCATTAAAGAGACACGTGGATAGGCACATGGATGTGCAGAGAAGGGGTTTCGGCCCGAAACGTTGTCTATTCCCTTCGCTCCATAGATGCTGCCACACCCCCTGAGTTTCTCCAGCACTTTTGTCTACCAAAGATATGGAATATGTGCAGGCAGATAAAACTGGACTTGGCATCAAATTTGGCACAGACATTGTGAGCATGGACCTTTTTCTGTTTCTGTACTGTTCTATGTTTAGTTTATTTTTAGTTTAGAAGTACAGCGCACGGAAGCAGGCCCTTCGGCCTACTGAGTCCATGCCAACCAGCGATCCCTGTGCATTAAAGGGCCTCTCCCACTTGCCGATTTTTTCGGCGACTGCCGGCTTCAATGACTAACGTATCAGGTCACTGAAAACGTTGCGGCGTGATGACATATGATGTGCGGTGTTTTTTTTCAAGTGTCGCAACATTTTTTTTGTCGCCGCTGGATTTTGAAATGTTCAAAATCTTTTGGCGACACTGATATGACGCCGGCAGTCGCAAAAAAAAAATAATCGCCAAGTGGGACAAACCCTTAACACTACCCATTAACACACACTAGGGACAATTTATTTTACATTTATCCCAAGCCAATTAACCTACAAACCTGTATGTCTCTGGAGTGTGGGAGGAAACTGAACATCTCAGAGAAAACCCACGCATGTCACGGGCAGAACGTACAAATTCCGTACAGGCAGCACCCGTAGTCAGGATCAAACCTGGGTCTCTGGCGCTGTAAGGCAGTAGCTCTACTGCTGCTCCACCGTGCTGCCTAATGTTCTTTGAACAATGAAGGTACACAAAAATGCTGGAGAAACTCAGCGGGTGCAGCAGCATCTATGGAGCGAAGGAGATAGGCAACGTTTCGGCACGAAACGTTGCCTATCTCCTTCGCTCCATAGATGCTGCTGCACCCGCTGAGTTTCTCCAGCATTTTTGTCTACCTTCGATTTTACAGCATCTGCAGTTCCTTCTTTAACATTTAGTTCTTTGAACAATGTTCTTTGTTCTCATTATGTATTCCCAATGAAGCCGCTACATAAACCTATTTCAGATATATTATGATTAACATCGCCCACTAGTTCCTCTGTTATCTTTGTTGATTAATATTATCTTGCCTCTTCTCCTGAAAATGATAAAATTCTAAATCCTGCCCAAACCAGTTACTTTTTCTTTGTGATTTGTAGTTCGTAGTCACCATAATTATTAATTATTCTGGATCTTCAGTGCGTGCTCATGCACAGATCAAAATTCCTGACACCATAATTCTTCCTGGGTATTTTTACATCTCTGCTCTTGATTCCCGATAAGGAACAGTGAAACCCTTGGAGAAATTGTATGACTAGTTGAAGTCTGCGGCTTACATCAGGTCCTTGGAGATTCTGCTAGCTTCCCGTCTTAAGTCCTGAAGAATTACTGTGAAATTGCCAGCACTCTTGTGTTTGTTGCTCGCAGCATTTCACCCTTTCTCCACCAGTCATACTTATATCTGTCAAGAATTTATGTTGAAGTCTGCATTTTTTAATCCTGTGTTTTCTTCTGTCCCAAGTCTAAATTTAAATTAAATTACATCAGATTGAATCCATTCCCGTTGCTTCATTTAATTACCCTTGAAAATAAGTTGCTGCCATTTTATTCAAATAGAAAGTAAGTCTTTTGTACAATATTCCCATATTCCACTTACACATTCCAAGATCCTTCTAAACACCAAGCTTGCCATAACATGGGGACCTACCCAATTGTACCTCCTTCAGCCTTCCCAGGATATGCTCAGAAGGTAGCACATTGATACTTCCCATTGTTATCTATCCCTCAATAGATGGTCCCCTTTAAATTTCCCTCGTTCAGATGGAGATTAAAGGAACAGGACATCAGTATTAAAAGAATTAACAATCTTGGTACCAGTGAATCAGGCCGGGAGTTGAAGGGACAAAATGGTCCTTCCAGGTGAGAGAAATTCAATGAAAACTAAAAATAAAATTGCCAATGCTGAAATTCTAACATTCCAGCAATTTGTGTCCAGCACTTTAATACTCCACCACTTTGTGTCTATCTTCGGTATATACCAGCATCTGCAGTTCCTTTCTACATAAAAAAACAAAAATACTGGAAATACTGAGCAGGTCAGGTGGCATCTGTGAGATGAGAAACAATCAGCGTTTACGGAAGAGGCAATAGAAACTGTTAATCTGCAGGGAGGATGAGGGGGGATGGGGTTGGCGGTGATGACTCTGACAGGATAAAACCACGGTGACTGTGGGGATCAGCTGTAAACAAGGTGATCTGGTCAATGAGTGAATGGGAGCTGTTAGAGAGTGAGAGCATAGACATAGACAACAATAGAGGGCATTCTCAGCAGGTCAGTGGGACACGTGACATGCAACAGAAGCTTGTAACTCAGTACACGTGACAATGAACTAAACGTCCTCCAGTCCCAGAGGGGAAACAAAAGAAAGAAGAAAGACAGTGGGATTGGAAGGGGTGGGGGGGGGGGGGGTGTCGATATTTTGTATACTTCATCCCCTCTTTCAACATTATTTAGTTTTTGCTCACTTAGAAGTAAAACCACTGTGGAATCATATGCATCAAAAGTTTATCATGGGATGAAGTTATCGGAAACAACAGAGTTCAGTTTCAGGGACCGTACACCTTAACGGAAGGGTAAACACCACTGACAACTAAAGATTTTCTGTGGCATTTTCCTGTTTGTAATTGATACCTGCAAAAAATAACGGCTGATTCAAGGAGAAATTACAAACTGAATGTACATTAAATCTACAATTTCACATTTTGTGATGTTGTACGGCAATGTGATTCAGCACATTGAGTCTATGCTAACTCTCAGAGCAATCTCAACAATCCAATCCCATTAGTGAGTAAATAGGACATCATTATCCCTGATGCCATTATGCACAGCTGCTTCGAACATTTTCTATGTTCATAGAATAATCACAACACTTGCCATATTATTGTTGGCACACGTGCACATCTGCTTCCCATTTACAGACAACCGCTGGAGATCCAATAGAAGTCCCGAGGAGCAAATTCAGGAGAACGTTCAAGCTTCTTTCTGGGACAAGAGCTCCAAAGGAAGGAGAACGAGACGTTAGAAATGGAGGCACCCCTGGAGATGAAAGGTCAGTGATGCCGCTAGCATGGAAAAATACAAAGTAATTATGCCTTTGAAGAAATGAAGCAGCATTTTAAACCAAGCCTTTGTAATGCATGGGGAAAGAGGAGATTGAGATTTGCGGTTCATCTGCGTGCTGTGAGGAATGAAGGTCTGGGGCATTGAGATGGCACTGAGACCTGATGCAGAACGAGATCAGGCACAGCAGTGTAGATTGGATCGATGACCTCAGGGACGATCTGCTGGTACATGTCATGCATTCTTTGAGAGCTTCACTTGACTCCAAAACACATTATTACTTGAATATATTGTGGCCAGTGAACCAGAATGCTGCATTATTAAACGCTGCATTTGAAATATAAATCACACATATATCCCTTCATAATTCTGACAGCATTTACAAACTGCCACACAACATATTAAAAATATTTTTTATGTGATGATTAAAATGTATAATTTGGTTAAATGTTCTTTTGGTTAAATGTTCTCATGTCATGATACTAGGTCAGTTTAATCTTGAAATGCTCCCAATGCACTCTCTCAAAAATAATCCTCATTGGTTCTCCTGCCAGTACAATCATTGAAGTATAATTAGCTCATAATTTCCCATTTTGTAATCAGAGATCCTCACCTGGTCTAAGAATAGTCCACTGAGAAATCAGCTTGTAGTTCTTAAATTAATCTCTGCACAGAGACTTTTGGTGAAATCCTTGCTATGTTATTTTCATTGGATTTCTGTTGATGACTTGTTTAAGACTATGTGCCTCAGTAATTCTGCATATCTTCGGGCTGGTTCATATTTCACTTGCAGAGTTTATTTCATCAGACTTTATTTATCCGCTTGGGGAACTCTATTGTGCTGTTTACTTCAATCTTATGTTTTCTTTCCGCAAAATGCACAGAAAGTCCCTGCCTTGATCACTGCATGCACACTTTGGGCAAATGTTCAGTGCTGCAAATTTAAAGCATAGGGTTTACCATACTAGATCAACCTAGAAATTAAGAAATAAACGTTGATTCAAAATTGTTTGCTCATCTGCAACCAACCATGATGAATCCTCTTATCGAGTCCACGTCACAAGATTAGAAATTGTTCAGCCAGAGCTGAACACACTTCTCGGCATCTGCATACAATGGCGTCTTGCGCTTCTTATGCATGGTGGTGGAAAGATTGGTGGAAACAGGGCCGCGACGTGAAAGCTCTTTCCTCGACCCCACCATGATGAATGGAACAACTGAATAATTGGATCACGTTGGAATGTTAGTGCAAAGGAAAGCTGAAGATAGATACAAAATGCTGGAGTAACTCAGCAGGACAGGCAGCATCTCTGGAGAGAAGGAATGGGTAACATTTTGGGTCGAAACCCTTCTTCAGAGCCATCGATGAACAACATGGTTGTACCACTCATACTTCTTCAGACTAGCTAGGGTAAAGGGAAACAAGAGAGATATAGATGATGATAAAGAACAATGGATGTAAGACATGCAAAAAAAGTTAAGGAAACAGGCCATTGTTAGTGGTCTCGAACCGAAACATCACCCAGAGATGATGCCTGTCCTGCTGAGTTACTCCAGCTTTTGTGTCTATCTTCGGTTTAAACCAGCATCTGCAGTTCCTTCTTACACATTGTTAGCTGTTTGTTGGGTGAAAATGAGAAGCTGGTGTGACTTGGGTGGGGGACGGATAGAGAGAGAGAGAGGGAATGCCGGGGTTACTTGAAGTTAGAAAAATCAATATTCATGCCGCTGTCCAAACGAAATATGAGATGCTGTTCCTCCAATTTGCATTTAGCCTCACTCTAACAATGGAGGAGACCTAGGACAGAAAGGTCAGTGTGGGAATGGGAAGGGGAATTAAAGTGTTTAGCAACTGGGAGATCAGGTAGGTTCAGGCGGACTGAGTGAAGGTGTTCAGCAAAATGATCGCCCAGTCTACGTTTGGTCTCGCAGATGATGCATCCCCATGGAAACTGTTGCTGGGCATATAATTTACATTCTGATACAGCTTGTTTGCCTAAAGTGTCAGGAAGTGCCAGGATGGGCAATTTGGCTGTGCATCTGTGACATTCACCATCAGGTGGTACAATCTTCTTCCAAATAACAGTGTAGTAAAAAAGAACATTAACAATGGGCAGATTAGTGTGCCATTGTTTAAATATTACATTCATATTCACACTCGCATAGATTAGAAAAGTTACATTTCCATTCAACACAATGTGAACTAGTTCTGTATTAAGACCTCACTGCATGACGTAACTATATTTCACACACAAGCAATAAGCAGTAGGTATTTGGCTTAAGATTTAAACAATAGGTATCTAAATTATCAACAATCTACTGACAAAGCGCATGAGTTTTCCACACAAAAAAAACATAGAAAATTTAAAGTTGCATCTAATATATAAATTACAACCTTGATTAATATTAATATGAACTAAACCCTATACAGTCTCATAGGATTTTCTAGTTCACGCCTAATAAATTATTAAATTTGATCACTCTTTTGTTGAGGGGTTAGTTCTCAGCTATTTTCCTCACGATCAAGATTTAAGCAGGTTGCCTGGAATTTATGCAGCGGTCTGGAATTTTTGCATAACGGCACTGTTTTTCCACAATGCAATTCATCTGACATCAATTTAGGATTGCTAAATGTTAGGCACAAATTATGGTCAGGTTTGGAGAGATTTTTACACTCGGTGAAATGAAACACCTGCTCCGAAACGTGGCCACGTCTCCAGTCAGTGAATCATCCCAGGGAGCACAATGAACAGAAAGATGCTGCTCCACCTGTTAGACATCTCCAGCATTGTCTGTGTGCTGATAAACATACTATTATGTATCTTCAAAACTCAATGTTGATGGGCTTGATGGACCCAAATCCATCTTTCGAGTGGAAAGAACATTTTTCAAGCTGCAGTATAACATATATTTTCCTTATTTATATTTCAGTACTTTTTATTATTGTCCTAAGATTATGGTAGGCATAACGACCACGTCTTAAGTAGTAATTTTATGAAGTTATATATTATTCTGAATTCAGAACTCTGATGCAAGGGCAGCACAGTGGCGCAGCTGGTGGAGCTGCTGCCTCACAGTTGCAGAGACCTGGGTTCAATTCTGACGTCCGGTGCTGTCCGTGTGGAGTTTGCACGTTCTCCCTGTGACCACGTGGGTTTCCTCCGAGTGCTCTGGTTTCCTTCCGCATCTCAAAGACATTTGGGGATCCAGTAGTGGATCCAGTAATTGGCTTTGGTGAATTGGGAGTGGATGTGAAAGTGGGATAACATAGAACTAGAGTGAACGGATGATCGATGATCCGCGTGGACTCAGTGGGCTAAAGGGCCATTTTCCATGCTGTATCTTAAAACTAAACTAAAGAAAATGCACTTAATTAATATGACAAGTACATTTCAATTGTACGTATCCATGTTTCAATACCCAGAGATCAAATTGATCACCCATATTGTTTATTGTGCTGTAATTAGGTTACGTCATTTTATGGCAGCTTAGATTCCTGAAAGCAGTAGAACAAACATTCTTATTATGATGTGGCTTGCGATGTGCAGAGAGCCTTTATTCATTAAAACAGTTCCACCTGGCAAAAATAAACGTGTAGAATTTGACAGCATCCTTAAGCTCTCTCCTGCATCCTCAGGTGCAATTCACTAATTTCCACTGAAACTAAACCGGACAACATCAATTACCTTGGGACTTCATTACATCTCACTCAGTCTCCAGTTCCAACCTTCGTACTGTTTGGGCACTGAAGGGCTTGGGGACACTGCTCCTGGGGAACAACTCCTGTCACTGATGGAGGTTCAGCCAAGAACAAAGGAGATCTTCACATTACACACAAATATCCTGCAGATGTGTGGAGGTTAGACAAAAAATGCTGGAGCAACAGCGGGTCAGGCAGCATCTCTTGAGAAAAAGAATAGGTAACGTTTCGAGTTGGGACCCTTCATCAGACTTCTTCAGATCCGTCCCAAAATGTTACCGATTCCTTTTGACCAGAGATGCTGCCTGACCCGCTGAGTTACTTCAACATTTTGTGCCTATCTTCAGTATAAACCAGCATCTGCAGTTCCTTCCTGCACGATGTGTGGAGGATTCCAGGTATCACTTTCCCTGCATTTAATATGTTGATTCCACTACCCCAATTGTGTTAATTGTCAAAACAAATATAATATTACCTGCCAAATGCATAGACGGGCGTCAATAGATATTAAACTAAGTGGCTACACTTTAACTAGTCAGGTTTAGGTGTCTATTATATATTTAATCCAGCCTGAAAGCTGCCTCTGTCATTGGTAGGTGCTGAGTACCACAGTCTGAGCTGATGATGGCAGAAGCTAGATTTTGTTGGTAAGGGGCTTTTAGCTAGAGGATGTTAGAAATATACTCTTAATCAATATTAAAATTGAAACTGACTATTAGCAAGGACCAGTGTAAGACTTGCAACTTTGCTCACAAGAGCACAACACAAGAAAGCATAGCACAACACAAGAGTTACTCGGTCCCCAAGTCTGCCCTGCTATTCAATATGATCAAGGCTGATCTGCCGCAGGGCCTCAGCTCCTCTTGTGTTTCCATTTCCCAAAGCTCTTAATCCCACAATCTTTCAACAATGTATCCACCATCACCTGCTTTAGTCTTATTTCAGAGATACAGCATGGAAACAGGGCCTTCGGCTCACTGAGTCCACGCTGACCATCGATCGCCTGGTCACACTAGTTCTGTGCTATCACAATTTCAAATCCACTCCCTACGCACAAGGAGCAATTTTGCAAAGGCCAATTAACCCACGTGTCTTTGGGATTTGGAAGGAAACTGGAGCACCTGGAGCAAACCCACGAGGTCACAGGAAGAACGTGCAAGCTCCACACAGACATGATCTGAGGTTAGGATCGGACCCAAATCTCTGGCGCTGTGAGGCAGCAGTTCTACCAGTTATGCTATTGTGCTGCCCTGAATCCATTTCAGTATTTCCAATGGCGTAGCCTTCACAGTCCATTGAGGGAAGGGGTTCTAGTGATTGCACACCCATACAAGAAGAAACTCCCTTGCATCTCAGCTTTAAATATCCCCTCATTTGAGATTCTACCACTAATGCAAACATCTCAACATCAGTAGGTTCTTCAAATAAGATGACCCCTATTTTCACTGTCCTTTTTACCCCCCTCTCTTACCTCTCATAACTTTATATACTTCTATCAACCTCTAGTGGAAACAATACCTGTCTGTCTAATCGCTCCTTCTAGCTAATACTCCCTAATCCGAGCAGAATTCTGGTAAACCTCATCTGCACCCTCTCCAAATCCTCCACATTCTTCCTGTGATGGGGCAACCAGGACTGCACGTAATACTCCAAATGTGGTCTTACTAAAGTCATCCATCCTCTGTCCTATCCTTGACACGGAGGCACAATAAAAACCTGCCTTATTTACTTCAGTCGCTGCTCCAGCACCAAGCCTTAGCAATTGCTAAGTACTGAAATTAAGCAGATGCTTACCATTTGGCTGCAGGAAGTTCTCAACGTTCCAGCAAAACCTCAGATTTGGCCATGAGGTAAGTTGCAAGACATCTCCGTTGCCCAAACAGTGAGTTCAACAGTAAATGGATGATTATTAAGTGTGGCATTTCTACATTAAGTCGTAAGAAGAAGAATTGCATGCCGCAATTTAATCTGAAAGAATTCATGGCAAATGTGCACATTCTTTTCACATCATTTAAAAAATCACTGGCACGGAATATACCAGTAACTTTAGACAGGACTTTATCCAAATACTGTATCCCTAGGTGGGAGTTTCTAAAACTAGAGGGCACAGATATAAGGCAAGCGGTATGAGGTTTCTTGCGGAACTGAGGTGAAATGGTTTCATAGAAACATAGAAAATAGGTGCAGGAGTAGGCCATTCGGCCTTTCGAGCCAGCACCGCCATTCAATATGATCATGGCTGATCATCCACAATCAGTACCCTGTTCCTGGTTTCTCCCCACATCCCTTGATTCTGTTAGCCCTAAGAGCTAAATCTAACTCTCTCTTGAAAACATCCAGTGAATTGGCCTCCACTGCCTTCTGAGGCAGAGAATTCCACAGATCCACAACTCTCTGGGTGAATTCCGCAGATCCACAACTCTCTGGGTGAATTCCACAGATACACAACTCTCTGGGTGAATTCCACAGATTCACAACTCTCTGGGTGAATTCCGCAGATCCACAACTCTCTGGGTGAATTCCACAGATACACAACTCTCTGGGTGAATTCCACAGATTCACAACTCTCTGGGTGAATTCCACAGATTCACAACTCTCTGGGTGAATTCCACAGATCCACAACTCTCTGGGTGAATTCCACAGATCCACAACTCTCTGGGTGAATTCCACAGATCCACAACTCTCTGGGTGAATTCCACAGATTCACAACTCTCTGGGTGAAAAAGTTTTTCCTCGGATTAGTGGTTGTAATCTGGAAAATGCCATCTGAGTAGATGGTGGGGGTAGGTACTCTCACAACATGGGTGGCACGGTGATGCATTGATAGAGTTGCAGCTCCACAGCGCCAGAGATCCAGTTTTGATTCAGACCTCGGGTGTTGTCTGTGTGGAGTTTGCACGTTCTCCCTGTGACCGTGTGGGTTTTCTCCGGTCTCCTCCAACATTCCAAAGACGTGCGGGTTTGTAGGTTAATTAGCTTCTGTAATTTGCCCCTGGTGTGTAGGGAGTGGATGCGAAAGTGGGATAACATAAAACTAGTTAGAACGGGCGATTGATGGTGTGGACTCAGTGGGCTGAATGGCTTGTTTCCATGCTGTATCTTTAAAACTAAAACTGGGACAGGTTTAGAGGGGTGTGGGGCAATTGCAGGCAGGTGGGGTTAGTGTAGATGGGACATGTTGGTCTGTGTGGTCAAGTTAGACCGGAGGGCCTGTTTCCACGCTGTATGACTGACTCTATGGCTAAGTTTGTATCAACTTTATGGTGGAGGTCATAGACTCTCAGCTCCAAACAACTAGTTGTGAAAGATAGACATCTCCATAAACCTGGTGCATTCAAACGGGCAGGGCTGACAATACTGGAAGCACTCAGCAGCCCAGATCGTGCGCCACAATCTCCCTGTGCATCCTTACGAGTGGACCTACATCCACTGCCGTTGGGCACTGGAGTTAAGTGAACCCTAACTCCAGCCGGCCCACATATCACATGCCAGAATGCAGCTCACGACGGCTGGAACAGACCTCCCTCTAACCTATTGAGCTGACCCACACAAGACCAACTCAGGTGGTGCGATGGGCTCTGTGATTCCTCCTACTTTGTTGCATATCTTTCATTCATTTGTTCTATATCTCCCTACATCACCATCTATATCTCTCGTTTCCCTTTGCCCTGACTCTCAATCAGAAGAAAGGTCTCGACCGGAAACGTCACTCATTCGTTCTCTCCAGAGGTGCTGCCCAAAGATTATAGAGCAGAGCAAGATGCGCCACTCTGCGAAAAAAGCGTAGTATGACATGGGTGATTGTTCACGCCATTTTATTGGGCTGCAATTTACAATAATAATAATAACATTAACTAAATACGTGAAGTGATAGATGCTTTATAAAACACTGTTCCCTACAACACGGATTACACCAAAGATGATAGAGCGGATCAATCTTTGGAACCGATTACACCAAAGACACGGGAGGAGCATTGCCCGCTCCCTCGGGAGCGCTGACCAACATGCAGATGCTTGAGGCTCTCCCGCCGGACAGAGAGCCTGGTGCCGGCCGCCTTCATCTGGTATCGGGGGGGACCGAGGACCTGGATCAACTCAGGTGTGGAGGAAACGTCCTCTTCCCCCAAAGATACTAGAGGAGCCTCTAGTATTTTCGCTCTTCCCTGCGACCAGATGTAAGCGCAGATTGTATAACTGTGGAGTCCGTCCCCGCTGCCAATGATGTCGCGTTTTGCATAAACAAATGGCGGCCGTGACGTTCCGTTACGTACTACACGTCAGTCCATTGGATTTCGGAGGAGTGGTCTATCTTGCTCCTCTAGTATCGCTGTCCCGCTGAGTTACTCCAGCATTTGTGTCGGTTTAAACCAGGATCCGCAGTTCCTTCCTCCATATTTCGTCTGCTCCACTGGGTAATCTCCTGAAGGTATGCCTACTTGGAAGAAGTTCTCCTCCTCTTTCAAACAAGAGTTCTGCAACATCTTTTCTCACTGCTCCCCCTCTGTGATTCCTCCTACTTTTTTGCATATCTTTCATTCATTTGTTCTATATCTCTCGTTTTCCTCTCTCCAGACTCTCAATACGAAGAAGGGTCTCGACCCAAAACGTCACCCATTCCTTCTCTCCAGAGATGTTGCCTGTTCCGCTGAGTTACTCCAGCATTTTGTGCCTATCTTTGGTTTGGTTTTGTCCCATGATGCATTGTCATCATCCCTGTCCTCCTCTCTCATGTCCATCCTGGCTCAGGAGTGGGAGCCAGGGCAGTAGGTATGCATGATAGATGGTGGTGAGACTACCTGCTGCCCAGGACCTTGGAAGTTCCTGCTAGCCTTGATTTCATGGAATGGCTGAAGTTATTCACAATTGTCCAAAAGAATTCCAGACCCCACATTGCTGTTATAAGATGCAATCAGTTTTAACAGAACTAGGAAAATAACAGTGAGTTCTGTTGCAACAGGACAAATTTTCCAAATCGAATAAATTTTTCTGCCAAACATTTGCAGTGGAGGGAAACACTTTGACAGGGAGCATGGGGTGGTTGTCAACACTAAAGAAAGATCTTTCTGTGAGTGTAGAAAGACGATTCCCTGATGTTATGGTTTTGCAATTGCCTACGAGTTCTTCACATTCGTCTCTCTTTGTGCCCCTTGCTTGGCTGCCGAGGAGAATACAGATTAAGAGCAGGATTCGGCCACTTGGCCTCTCAACCCTGCACTACCACTCAAATAGGATCATGGCTTTACTGTGTAGGAAGGAACTGCAGATGCTGGTTTAAATCGAAGATAAACACAATATGCTAGAGTAACTCAGCGGGATAGGCAGCATCTATGGAGAGAAGGAAGGGGTGACGTTTCGCGTCGAGATCTTTCTTCAGATGCTGCCTGTCCTGCTGAGTTACACCAGCATTTTGAATCTGTCATGGCTTTACTGGTTGTAACCCTGGCAATCTTTCCACTCCTTTCCTCACCTTTTTTGTTTAGTTTCGAGATACAGCATGGAAACAGACCCACTGAGTCCGTGCCAACCAGTGATAGACTAGTTCTAACCTACACACTAGGAACAATTTACAGAAGCCAATTAACCTACAAACCTGCACGTCTTTGAAATGTGGGAGGAAACTAGAGCACCTGGAGAAAACCCACGCGGTCAGAGAGAACATACAAACTCCGTACAGACAGCACCCGTAGTCAGGATCGAACCCGGGTCTCTGGCATTGTAAGGCAGCAACTCTACCACCGTGCCGCCCAAGACCTCTGTCTTAAATATATATTTTTTAAACTCTGCTTGCCGAGTCTCACACTGAGGAAGAGAGTTGCAAAGACTGAGAGAAAAGAAAATGTCACTTCATCTGCGAACGGTGCTCCCGCTGAGTCACGCTGCAGAAGTCTTCCCGCCGAGCCGCGTCTGCGGACCAGGAACCTGGCCAGAGGCCTTTTATCGAGGTGCCGTGGTCTCGGTGCCCACCCAGAAAGCCACGAGGGCTCGGCGGACAACCAAACCCGCCCGGACCCCGTTTGGCGCAGAACCACCAGAGGCTCCGTGGAAAGCTGAAAGCGTACAGAGGCTTTGTTGGAAGGCCAAAATTGGCAGAGAAGCTTTGCGTGGAGAACAAGGGTGGTTGAACCAGGGTAACAACTCCAGCACGGCTAGGTAGGCTGCAGGAAGTTGCCCCTGGGACACAAGCTCGTTGGCGAGGAGAATTGAGGGACGAGGGTTTGTGGGCCGAGCTGGGGTCGTGGGTGATGGAGGAGATTGGGAGCTGCTCCGGTAGAACGGACATGCGGGAACTCGATAAAATGGTGCCACATCTGTGACAATAAATATCCATTGAATAATTCAAGATTCTTTCACAAGGGAACACATTGTCTCCACAAACACCATATCAACATATTTCACCTCTACCTCTTCTGAACTCCCGTGGATATAATCTTTTCTCAAAAAACAACCAACCATACTGAAGAAGGCTTACAACCCAAAACGTCACCATGTTCCCCAGAGATGCTGCCTGACCTGCTGAGTTTTTCCAGCACCTTGTGTCTGCTTTTTGTTAACCCGTGTTTGCAGTTCCTTGTGTCGACCGCTATATGAATCCATCCAGAGAGCCATCTATGAATTGCTTGCGACACATTTACATCCTTCCTGCAATAATAGAAGACCAAAACCGTAGTCAGTACTCCAAATGCGGTCTGACCACAACCCCATGTAACGAAAACCTCTGCACTTTTGTCTGCAATTCCACTTGCAATAAACAAATTCCTCCGGTAAACAGATGCAACCAAACACCCACAGCAGTGTCACAATATGCCTATGATGTATACAATGATTACTTTAATGGAATTCACCACTTCACCATTAAACAACCAATGTCCTTCGATAATTCCAGCTCTCATTTGTCAAGAAATGCCTTGGAATATATCTTTCTGTCTAGAATATTGATCATAATGCATTTAAAATGAATAATTTAGTAACAATAGTCATGAATAAGCTAATTATTGAGAGAGTGGAAATTATTCTTGATGTTGTTAATGACATTGGTGGTGTTAACTATTTCTAACCCACAGTATCTTCATGAATGCTGGATGAATGAAACCGATGCTGCTCCCCTGCTGCTGCCTTATATCCGCATCCTGTGGGAATGACCGATTCACTTTCATTCAGAAGAATGTGGTGGGAATGATAAATAATTGCGCAAAATGCTGGAAACACTCAGCAGATCGAACAGCAACTGTAGGAAGAAAAAAACTAGTTAACGTTTCAGGTCAAATACCTTCCATCTGACTTGGGAAAGTGGGAAAATGGCAGGGAGGGTGAAGGAGGATGAATGGGGGGAAAAGGAATATATTTGAATCTGTGGAATTCTCTGCCAAAGGAGGCCAATTCACTGGATGTTTTCAGGAGAGAGTTAGATACAGCTCTTAGGGCTAATGCAATCAAGGGATATGGGGAGAAAGCTGGAATGGGGTACTGATTTTGGATGATCAGCCATGTTCATATTGAATGGTGGTGCTGGCCCGAAAGGCTGAATAGCCTACACCTGCACCTATTTTCTATGTTTCTATGTTTTATTGGTCTCATTCTATCAGAGATATTCCTTGTCCCATACAACCCTCCTCAACCCTCTCTGCAAATTTACATAACTTTAAAATCTCTTCCGAGTCTGAAGAAGGCTCCTGATCCAAAACGGCATTTACCTCTGTCCTCCAGAGATGCTAACTATGGCCCGTTTCCTTTATCATCTTCACTTTTTTTTGCATATCTTTCAAATATATGTCCTATATCTCTCTATATCACCATCCATATCTCTCATTTCCCTTTCTCCTGACTGTCTGAAGAAGGGTCTCGACCTGAAAAGTCACCTACCTGTAGTCCTTTTCTCCAGAGATGCTGTCTGACCTGCTGAGTTACTCCAGCTTTTTGTGCCTATCTTCGGTTTAAATCAGCACCTGCAGTTCCTTCCTACATATGCTGCCTGACCTGTTGAGTTACTCCAGCTCTTTGTGTTCTACGCAAAACTCCAGCATCTGCAGTTCCCTATAACCATATCTTGTTTTGTCACTTTCCCAGTTCTGATGACAAACAAAATGAAACTTTGCTTGTCTTTGCTCAGAAGCTGCCTGATTTGCTGACATTTTCCACATTTTCTGTTTTTATTTCAGATTTCCAACATCTGCACCATTTTGATTTTCAAACAATGAAAATCTTCACCCTTCCCAATTTTATGTCTCTCAGGGGGAAAAAAACAGATCTTAAAATTCCTATGCAGTCGACTTTGAATGCTTGTTCAACTTTACAACATAGTTCCACATATGCACATCGGTATTGGTATTTTTTAAGTTACTAAATATGCTAAATTTAACTAAGTTAGAAAAGTGGAAAAAGTTATATCTCCAAGCATTTAAGTTTTAACCAATATGGAAGGATTTAAGCGGACACAAATAATGAGTTAAGTATTTAACCCAATGTTGAATAAGTTACAAAAGCTACAAAGAACATTGTCTGTTCACTGTTTAGTTACACTGATGGTAAATTTCCACAGATGTCATTTGTTTTATTTCCATTTCAGCTGCCTGCATAATCCGGGATGACATTATGCAGACAATCATAAATCCACTACTGGCAAACATGGACTAATATGGTGCAGAAAAATACACAAATGGTGTGTGGAGTTCAGACACAGATGATGTACTAGATGCATACAGTGGTAAGTCATGTTGTGTATAGGAAATAATTGAGAATTTGTGAAACAGACTTCCCTTTTAAAACCATGGAATCAACACGGACAAAAAGTTAGAGAAGGAAAATTTGGATAAATATAACAAGCATAATTGGGACAGATTGTGTCCAACCATTCACATAGTTATGTATTCGTCTACTGGCTTCGTAGGGTTTCTGGCCACAACCACAACTGCTTGCTTCTTCAGACTTGGAAAAATGCACAACTTACCAAAGTAGCCACGGAATGGTTTTGCTTCTAATTATTTTTTATGTGTTCCCCAAATAAATTAGAAAACACAAGGAACATTTTTAAATGCCAATGGCCTGAAGTGAACTCTATATTGGATCAGAGGGGATACATTGGAGAATCAGTTTCTTGTCTATTTGAATAAAATGAAAGGCAGCAACAATTGCACTATTGATTCAGTAAAATGTATGACATTCTTTAACACATGTGGTGTTTCCAAATCAAACTGATTTAAAAGGGGTATTAGAGTTTCCAAAATCATTATTTAAGTATCACTAGATCGATTTCCTCATGGGATGCCAACATGTGCTTTAAGGAACTGGTAAAGCTCTATGCATTTTTGCTGATGATACACCATCTTCTTAAACTTGGTGAGCTGCTAATTGGAGCTTCTCTGCAGAGTTGTACCAAGCACTCACTGCATTTGAGTCACATTTTTGCAGACATTTTAGCAATGCAGTTGAAAATGATCTGAAGAAGGGTCTTGACACGAAACATAACCTATTTCTTTCCTCCAGAGATACCGTCTGACCCGCTGAGTAACTCCAGCATTTTGTGTCTATCTCCAGTTGAAACTGACATTGTTTAAGGTAATTTTGTTGTGGCCTTCATGATCAGTTGAGTGGAATATTTCTCAACTCCTTGTGCGGGATGAAGGATGACTTGCTTACAGTTCAGTTTTGTGGATTTTGAGGTGGTTGATGAGGTCAATGAGGGAACTCTGCCACAGATGGGGCAGGAGGTGGCTGATGGATTGGGAAGGTGGGTAGTTTGTCAGATGGTGTGTTCGTTCTCCACCTACAGAGGGCTTCTTTGTCCTGATGCATGGATTTGAGGTTCTAAATTCCAACTCAAATGCTCTTTTTCTAATTTGAGTAGTCATGAACAGGCAGGAAGTGGAGGGATACAGATCATGTACAAGTAGACCTGCAATTTAAATTGGTATCATAGTAGGCATATTGTGGGCCGAAAGGCCAGTTTCTATGCTGTACCGTTCTACTGTATGATCTATGACTCAGGGATTCTCTCTAGTCCACAGAGATGTGCAATTTTGCAAAGAGACTTTATTAAGAGATTATTTAACACATCCTTGAATCTTTTGCTTGTCCACCTGGTAATCTTTTCCCATGACAGAGCTCCATCATACTCCTGTTGTGTCTTGCAGATGAAGGAAAGGCCTTGAGGTGTCAGTAGGTGAGTCACTCAGGACAGTGTACCCAGCCTCTGATTGTTTATTGTTTATATGCCAAGATTCACGGTTGATCTGATCACAACTTCAATCCTCTCTTCCCACAATAATATTATGAAGCATCTGTCTATCTGGTCCATATATGGACCAAGATCATGATGAGATCTGGAACAGAGTGATCCTAGTGAAACCCAAACTGGGTATTGATGACCAATATTTATGAAACAACCAAGAGGTTTGTAAGTCTATTTCAAACATTGAAGAGTCAGCCATCTTGTTGTGGATCTAGAGCGCTGTTTCAGCTTTCCTTCCTGTAAAGGCATTTCCAAACCAACCATATTTTTTTTCTGATAGTTTTCAGATCATCACTTCATAGATTGTACTTCTTTGGTTAAATCTCCAATTATGAGCTGAATCTAAGCTCCACCGCTGCTATGGTGGGATTGGTGGGATTGGAACTGAACCTCTGGATCGTTAGTACGGGCTGCTGAATTTCTTCAACATCTCAACCATCACAGTTCCCAAATTGTCGATCATCGACCTGGAATGTCAACTCTGTTTCTCTCCCCAAAGATTTTGCTCGAGCTGTTCCATGTTCCCAGCATTTTCTTTTCAGTTTTGTTTATTTCAATTTCCAACATGTGCATTTTAAAATTTTGTTCTGGGATTCATAGTTTGATTAGTATCATTAAAATCACATTCTGCAGAACTCCTCATGTGCCATTTGTGCACCGCGGCCATAGAAGCGGAGAAATGAAAGGAGAAACGGAGGAGTTGGAGAAGGGAAAGCGATGGAGTTGACTGCAAGGTCAACTTTATTTCCCTCTCACTAACTTAAAAGAAAGGTACGACAGATTTGCTTTAATCTCAACATATGATCCTCCCCATCCTATTGTTCCCTCTGCGCCAGGCCCAGGCAATGCTTGATGGACCCCATGAAGGATGGATGGAAGCCTTTATCATCAGCCTTGTATTTCAAAGCACCAATGGGTATGTTGTCATAATGTAGCACTGCAGAGTTAGCAGAAGCATTTGGAGATGTAGATCATGGAATACTAGACTGGCATTTGGTTTTAGTATTGGTTCATTATTGTCATGTGCACCAAGATACTGTGAAAAGCTTTATTTAGTTTGCTATCTACACAGGTCATACCATACAAGAGTACAATTGTATCACATACGAGTACAGCAGGAAAAGAAAAAATAAACAGAGTCCAGAATAATGTTTTACAGCTACAAAGTGCAGAAACAGAAAAAGAGCAACAGATGAAATGAGGTAGATTGGAAGACATCACATACGAAGAAGATAGGGAATAAACCGTCGGTATTTGATATCAAGAGAGATATTTAATTATAGCTTTACTTTTGAAATTAAGAATGTAAAAATACTTATGGATTTATAGTTTATCTCATTCATCCATGTTGCCAAGGAGATGAGGGACTTTGAGGGGACTCATAACTGAGTCTGTGATTCCAACAAGTAAGAGGTACACTTTTAATCTGGTGAAGTGGAGGGTCAGAAAATGATTTGCTGCACTTACATGATAGTAATAAAAAAATCCATATAAAGAGATTTACTTTGTGCTTTAACTGGCAGCAATTCAAGGGCACTAAATGTCAAATTTGTGCTGCTTAAGAAGAATTAGTCATGCAAGAATAATTCCGTTGTCAGACTTTTGCCCACTCCATACCTTTCAAATGATTTAACTCTGATTATTGAATGCCCTCCTCCAGAACACTGTCAGACATAGTTCCGTGAAGCAAAGATAGACACAAAAAGCTGGAGTAACTCGACGGGACAGGCAGCATCTCTGGAGAGAAGGAATGGGTGACGTTTCGTGTCGAGACCCTTCTTCAGTCTGACCCGAAAAGTCACCCATTCCTTCTCTCCAGAGACGCTGCCTGTCCCGTCGAGTAACTCCAGCTCTTTGTGTCTATCTTCGGTTTAAACCAGCAGCTTCTGCAGTTCCTTCTTAAATAGTTCCATATAGCATCAGGATTGATTCCAAGAAGCTAAGCCATCTGTGAATCCCACTCGTTTTCTCCAACACTCAGAACGACATGGGAATTTGACAATAAAATTCAAACAGGCGATTACTTTCCGTGAATTGGACAGTGAAGCACCACTAAAACTAAGCTTTGCATGAGCACATAATGATAAAAATTGTAAAACAAAGATTGTGGCTAAACAACTCCCAATTCTCTCACATTGGGATATTAGAGATTAGAGATTAGAGATTCCTTTATTTGTCATTCAGACCTTTCGGTCTGAACGAAATTTCGTTGCCTGCAGTCATACATATAATAATAAATGACAAAACACACAATAAACACAAATTAACATCCACCACAGTGAGTTCACCAGGCACCTCCTCACTGTGATGGAGGCAAAAGTCTTAAAGTCTCTGTCTCTTCCTGCTTTGTTCTCCCTCTGCGCTGAGGCGATCCAGGCTTCTGATGCTGTGACCCCGCCGGGCGACGGTAAACCAGTCCCGCGGCCGAATCCGTGCTCCGCGACGGGCCGGCTCAAACTCCGCGGCCTGGGGTGGTCGAAGCTGCCGAAGCTGCCGCCCTCCAGTCCAGCGGACGCAGCTGTAGTTGCGGGAGCCCCAGAAAAACAGGTCACCAACCTGTGACCTGCGAGCTCCCGACGATGTCGTCCACCGGGCCCGCGGCCGAGCCTCCGGATTCAGGTCGCCACCAGTGTCCTCGGTCGCCACCGCCGGAGGTGTAGGAAGGAACTGCAAATGCTGGGTTAAACTGAAGATAGACAAAATGCTGTAGTAACTCAGCGGGACAGGCAGTATCTCCGGTTAGAAGGAATGGGTGACATTTCGGGTCGAAACCCTTCTTCAGACAGTTCTTCAGAAGACTGAAGAAGGATCTCAACCCGAAATGCATTTATCCAGCGATGCTGCCTGTCCCGCTGAGTTAAGGGTCTGTCCCACTGCGGCGACCTAATTGGCGAGTTTAGAAGAGTTTAGGAGAGTTTGAAAAAATGTCATGTTGAAGATCTCCTTCGATTATGTAGAAGACCTCCTTCGACCTCCTTCGACTATGTTGAAGACTAGCTTCGACTAGCGTTGTCTAGCTTCGGGAAAATTGGACACCGAATAGTGGAGAGAGAAGTCGACCTCCTTCGACCTCCCTTCGACTATGTGGAAGACTATCTACGACTACCTTAGACTATCTTCGATTACCTTAGACTACCCTCGATTACCTACGAATTACATGCCGACCTACTATGACCTACTTCGACTAAACCTACGAGTAAAAAAGTAGAGATTTTTTTCATGGCGACCTTTTTTTACTCGCGGGCATTTTTCAACATGTTGAAAAATACGCTGCGACCTAGCTGAGGCGTCGAGTACGCGAGGACTACTCTCGAGCATGAAGGAGAGTTACAAAGATCTCCTAGGACCTCGTGTGGAGTATGAGTCGAGGGCAAACTTATCTGAACTCGCGGATTAGGTCGCCGCAGTTGGACAGCCCCTTTACTCCAGCACTTCGGAATATTGAGGGTTGAGTAAGAACATCCAAAGGCATGAAGTGTGTTGCATTGGCTGCCTGTTATACGTCAGCCACTCCTGATACTCAGTTCCATTGCCTTCAATAGAGTTGAGTACTAAACAGGCTCATCCTTGTAAGTGAACCATGTGGTGGCTTAGAGGAAAGTGTGGTGAGAAACCAACAACTGGAGAAACATCTAACCTCTGAGCCTACTACAAAGCCTTCAAGCGTGCCCCTTTCCAGTGGCTGACCAGACCAGAGTGGGTCTCTGCTGCATAACATGAAAGGTTTAATCTGGGATCTCAGTGGGGCCTGGCGACCAAGGCCATTTAAGGCACTAATGGCAGATTAGGAGTTTGCACAACATGCCCTCAGCGATCCTGACCCCGTAAAAAACACTTCAGCCTTTTACACAAATTGTACCGCACTTTTACCGAGAAATGCTACCCTTCTTCAAGAACGCTGGATCTTTAGTTGTTCTTGCTCCGTTAACCCTAAACTAGGAGAATAGACAGCCCATCAGATATTGCCTCTATAGTGCTACCCCCAAGACAACTTCCTAACATGTCTTTTCAAATATTGCTGGAGATAGGCTGTTTCAGCTGCATGCATGGTTGAGGCAATAAAAATCAGCAGTAAATTTGGCTTCAATTTTTGGCTACACATATCACACATACAAGATTCCAGTCACAGTGGATGGGACCAGAGGTAAAATCTGAGTGATAACATCAGCTTACACACCACTCATCCATTTAACAAAACTAGACATTCAACACCTTTAATGTACATTCTATATTTTTTGTAATATAACTAATGCTTTTAAACTTTGTTTTTGAAATGAAGGACAAGAGGCTTTGAGCTGTTGATACAGGCTGTGGAAAGTCAGTAATGAGAGCCTTAATGTGGCCATAAATAATATAATCTCCAGACATTGGAGTCATGTGAAAATAGCTATTATATCTTGTTATTTTGAAACAGTAGCAGGTAATGCTCTGTTGGGAAACTATTTGTTACAAAGAGAGAGGTAGAATTGTTGAAGGATAATCCACTCAGTGCCTCTCCCCGGTATTCAATGTTACAAGGTTGGAGTAATACTTTCTTGTTAGAGGGGTGGGGAATGTACAGTGAATCTTCCATCTAAAATATACGCACCTATTGTAAAATATACGCACCTTGCTTATTACAATGAATGGATAGAACTGTGGTTCAGTGGTAGAGTTGGTGCTTACAGCGCCGGAGACCCTGGTTTGATCCTGACTGCGGGTGCTGTCTGTGAGGAGTTTGTACGTTCTCCCCGTGACTGCGTGGGTTGTCTCTGAGATCTTCGGTTTCCTTCCACACTCCAAAGACGTACAGGTTTGTAGGTTAATTGGCTTGGGTTTGTATACTTGGTATAAGTGTAAATTGCCCCTGGTGTGTGTAGGTTTGTGTTAATGTGCAGGGATCGCTGGTCAGTGCGGACTCGGTGGGCCAAAGGGCCTGTTTGGAACATGTTTGGAAAGCCCCTGTGGCAATACATTATTCTGAGTGACAAGCCATAAACCCTGCAATAATTCAGAAACTAAGTGTCGGTTAAAAAATACAGATGGCACATTCTACATTAGTACAGCATCATACTTCACAAAAGTGTCTGAGAGCAAATCATTACTTTGAAGAGAGGCCTTAACTGTTTCATAGACCAACATGGCATCCATTTCTCACTCAATATTGAGTGATCAGACCATATTTCACAAGCAATGCCTTTCTTCAAGTAGACTCATTAGGTTTTTAACCACCTAAACACTGGGAAATAAGGTTAAGAATGGATTATTACGATCATAATTATTATCATAACAACATTTCATAGATATTTGGATGGGCGCATGGATAGGAAAGGTTTAGAGGGATATGGGCCAAACACACGCAAATGTGACCAGCTCAGAAAGATACCCTGGTCGGCAGGAATGAGTTGGGCTGAAGGTCCTGTTTCCGTTCTGTATAATATTTAGTTTTGTATTGTTTAGAGATACAGCATAGAATGTTGGGCCCACTGAGTCCACGCTGACCAACGATCCCCGGATGTGTTTGGGATGTGGGAGGAAACTAGAAAACCTGGGAAAAATATGCAGATTCCATGCAGACAGCACCAGAGGTCAGGATTGCACCAGGGTCAATGGGGGTGTTGGGTCACAACCTAGGATTCACCACCAAAGCCTGCCCCTCTCCTCTGCAAATGCTTTTCCAAACCAACCGAACAATCACAGCTTCACACTTCTCACACTTATCAGACAACTGGACCATCAAATCACAACTAGAGAGCAGACTTGAACTATTATCTACCTCATTGGTCACCCTAGGACTATCTTTGATTGGACTTTACTGGCTTTATCTTGTACTAAACATTATTTCCTTAGGTATTTGTAGACTGTGAATGGCTCGATTGTAATCATGTTTTGTCCTTCCGCGGACTGGTTAGCACACGACAAAAGCTTTTCACGGTACCTCGGTACATGTGACAATAAATTAAACTAACTAACACATTGTAACTTCAAACAAGGCCTGCCCTGCTTCCCCTGATCATCCTCCCTCCCCTTTAAGGCATCTGCTGTTTTCATTGTTACTCTTTCGGTTTACATGGAGGGTAGTGCACAAATGCAGTGTTCCACAAAGGTGTGGTGAGACGGGGGGGAAACACTGGTTTATCCACTGTATCCGTATTCCAAGTTGGGTGAAGGACCAAGAAATATCAGCTGGAACGGGGAAGAATGTGGATCATTTGGAGATATTCCAGAGTGGGTATTAATGTGTGACTGCGAAGTGTTTAATTGTCTTATGTCCCGAAAACAGAACAATGCAATTCTTACTTGCAGTAGCATTAACAGATCTGTAAACACGATACTCATAGATAACGCACTGAACAAAAGAAAGTACAATCATTTTTAAAGAAGCCAGAAGATAGTAACAATGACAAGCAGAAGCTCTGTGGTTACATTTTAGTGGTCTTATGCAGTCAATTGCAAAGATGCCTAACCCACACTTCTGTAGACTTTATAAAGAGGTGGGTAGAAGAAATGGAAAACAAATGCTTGTTTTTCCACTGTCCTGTATGTAGAAACACATTAAACCATCAGCAGCAGGAATCTTTGTTGCCAATGTACTAACGAGAGGGGAAAATAAATGAAAGATATGATATCGCTTTGTGGAACCACACATAGCCTCTCAACACAAGCCGCAGGGCTATCCCAGGATGCACAGTTCCCCTGCTGATCTTTTTGTGGCCTGTTTGATTAAATTAACATCTGCCAAAGCAGAAACGACTTTGTTTTTACATGAAAGTCGTTGGAAATCAGCAAGTAATAATGAAAAGCAGATTTCTCCTTATAATGCTGCACAGACTGACAGGTGAAATTCACATTCCCCCCCCTGTTTTCAGCATTTAGGTAAACTGCGCTGTTTCTATTTCTACAATAAAGTGCTAGTATATTTCCGGGTGCCTTTCAAGCCTTTCCGTGATCTGGTGTGTTCAGCCTTGTGTGACCTATTGTATGTGAGTGCAGTAAACCCTTGTTATTGCGGACCTCTTTATGATGGATTTTGGTTTAAGCGGACGGACTCACCCACATTCAGGGTCAGGCTGGGCTGCCGGCGGTTGCTCCGTCCTGCATCGGCTCCTCGGCAGCTTCCATGCCAGGCTCCCAATGCCACCCCGTCCGCCCGCACTGCCACCCTGACCACTTCCAGGCTGGACATACCGACCTTCACCAGCAGGCCGACCTGACACGCCACCCCTGGCACGCACCATCTCCCCAGCCGCATCCAGGCCGGACCTACCGACCTTCACTACCAAGCTGGGCTGCCGACTCCGACCTGCATTGTCTCCCCGGCCACTTCCAGGCCGAACCTACTGCTGCCACCGCCGGCACTCCGTTGGGCTGCCACTGGAATCACCCTCATCTGCACTCCGGCCACCCGTTGACCCTGTAATGACTCTGCTGATCCTCGCCTTTCCCATGGCCACCAGCAGGCCGAGGCCACCAACAATCATGGAATCCAGGCACAGTACCAGACCAAGAGTCCGAAGAAGGGTCTCGACCTGAAACGTCACCTATCCACATCCTCCAGAGATGCTGCCTGACTCGCTGAGTTACTCCAGCACTTTGTGTCTATTTGCCCAACCACTCGGTGATTCCTTAATTGGTTATAGGGGACATTTGCCAATAACGGACACCAGGTCTGAAGAAGGGTCTCGACGCGAAACATCACCCATTCCTTCTATCCAGAGATGCTGCCTGTCCTGTTGAGTTATTCCAGCTTTTTCTGTCTATCTACCATTTCCCCCACCCCTAGAGTCTGTTATAATGAGGGTTTACTGTATGTTTACTCTCTGGGACAAAGTCACTGCAAGTAAATCAGACGGAGGTGCGTGAGCTACCAGGGTCACGGAATAGTACAGCACAGGAGCGGGCCCTTCAGACCACAATATCTGTGTCGAACACAATACCAAAATAAACTTGATTAAGTGAGGAACTTGGGAGAATAAAGAATTCAGAAAGTGCGAACATTTGATTACTGTGACAGGAATGACTTAAAGCAATTTATTTTGTTAGGTTTCTGTCCACAAAGGTTCACATTTATTTCTGACACATTCGCACTTGCATATCTCGGCTGCACTCCCACCCACAGGCAGCCTATCAAGACATGAGCTCTTCTCCCATAACCCACGGAACCAGCATATTCTTGATAAGTTCTGCACATTTCATGGCACCCTTATTAAAGATCCACAGAAAATATTTCAGTTTATTTGTGAAAAGATGTATTATAATTCAACCTATCGCTCAACGTCTGGCCTTTCACATTCAAGATAGAAGAGCAAGAATGTCAGATGTTGGATGATTTTGATGACTTCAGCTAAACAGCAATTCAGCAAATTGGCTGAAGTCAATTTAAGTTCATGTCAATCGTAGGTTCATGGTTGGCAGAGTGGAATGTAGAAGGAGATCTGCATCTTTACCAGTTGTGCCTGGATGCAGTCCTGAATCTTCAGCAATGTCACTGACTCTTGGCTGGCTTGACAAAGCACCGAGGTGTATCTAAACATGGTTACACTTTAATTGACTTAGGCGGTTCCTTGGCATCAGAGATTAATTATGTGAGCAATGGGGTGCCCAATGAGGCTAACGTGGGAATTACAGTCTCTTCCACAGGCGATGGCAGGTGCTCCATTGGATGGATGGATGAATGAATGGATGTAAGGTAATGTATTTCTTACACCTTTAGACAGGGGATTTTGTGTGTTCTTGATTCATGGACCTGAAGTTCTCAATACCATCCCAAATGCTCCTTCTCCACTTTGAATGGCCATGGGTGAAAGATACCTCGGAGGCACTGAAGAGGTTACATATTTTCAAGGAGGCTTTGAGCACATCATTAAAATCTCCCCCTCTGTCTCCTTGTAATCTCCACCCAAGTCAGAGCCTCAATAAGAGTGTTTTGGGGGTGTGGGGTGAGCTTCAAATGGGGCTTCCCAGGCCTGAGGGTGGGCATTTAGTTTAGTCGCTCTATCTTTCTAATGAACTGTAAGGATTTTGCAGCACTTGAGCTATAACACCAATGAATGGGTCTACAGCCAGGGAAATAAAACCAGAAATGGCTGGAAACACACAATAGGTCAGTCAGTGTCTGTGGAAAGAGAAACACGTAACGTCCTAGCATTTTCTGTTTTTTTTTCTGGATCTGAAGTTTCTTATTTTAATTTTCATTTCAAGCAGAGGAAATCTCAGTGAACACCAATGCCAAACAGGGGTGGATTCTTGGCCCAATATTTTCCCCAACCATTCTCACCACAGTGGTACCCATCGCCTCCAGCCAATGTCCTGCAGGAGTGAGGTTGTTCTTCAAAACTGCTGGCAATCTCTTGAACCCCATGCAGCAGAAAGCTGTGAGTGGGAAAACCACTGGCTTTCCATGGACATTGGGTGTGCTTTCAAATGAATGGAAGTTGAACAGGTACCATGTCGGTGGGAGGCTGTAGAATGGCAGGAGGTATACCTCACCGACCAAAAATCTATTCATCTCACTTGTGAAAATTACAATTGAATCCTGGAGTTTACTGTCATTCAGAAATGAGAAATATAAATTTCTATAACTCATAGTTTAGTTTAGTTTAGTTTAGAGATACAGTGTAGAAACAGGCCCTTCAGCCCACCGAGTTCGTACCAACCAGCAATCCCCGCACATTAACACTCTCCTACACACACTAGGGACAATTTTACATTTATACCAAGCCAATTAACCCACAATCCTGTATGTCTTTGAAATGTGGGAGGAAACCGAAGATCTCGGAGAAAACCCACGTGATCACGGGCAGAACGTACAAACTCCATACAGACAGCACCCGTAGTAAGGATCAAACCCGGGTCTCTGGTGCTTTAAGGCAGTAGCTCTACCGCTGCGCAACCGTGCTGCTTCAGACCATGCGCTACCATGCCTATAATTCATAGCAGGAAGGAAAAAATTGAAGAAAGGTGATCACGAATAGTGGACAGACCTATTCAACTTCACACCAGGTTATTAGAAACCAGGTGGAGTTCGCACAAAGTCAATTGACAAATTGTTACAGACAAACAGATTAAGTATATACTTAAAGACTATTTCAAACAAATTGTTTGGCCTGCTGAAAATCACTACTGATTCAATTTTTAAAGATGCCAAGACAAAATCCACACTTAACGATGTTAAAATGAACATCGTCGTAATAAAAAGAATGTTAACCAAGACAATACTTGTCACTGACTCATAAGGGCTCCTATTGATGGAAACATTCATTGTGGCTCAATTCTTGACATATGACTTAATAGTGAATCTTAGAGACTAAGACTTGACATAACACAGAACTCCAAAGGATGACTTAATTGTAGACACGTTTGGGTCATCAGTTGGGAAAGGGCCAAGGATTCAATTTAACCTGGATTTTGACCAAGATGACAGATCCCATACCACAAACCAGTCTTCTACATTAGAAGTGTGGGGGAGTGGAGTTCACTCACTTTGTTCAGTAATACTTGAGCAGCAAGACTTAGTTTATGGGCTAATGTAAAAGGAATCTTGGACAAAGAGAACAAAGATTTTTTTTAAGTGGATCGAGATGTAACTTAAAAAAAAAAAAATTACCACAGCTCTCTGCAATAACAAAGAGATCTTCCTGGAAAATTACCTCAATACAAGTCTCCCTTTCGACTTTGAAGCATGTTTCAACTCCAACTCCTGTAGCAATATACAGTAATGACTGCATGGAAACTATTATTCACATGTCATGATGCTGCATGTAGTAGCCTGCATTGTGCATATTTCACTTAATTTGACTATTTCATCTTTTAGTTTATGACTACCAATGTATTATGCACTTCTAAATTTAGAGAAGAATTAACTGGGAAAAAATAAAACAAAGTTTAAAATTCTACAGAAAAAAAAAAGATTCCCATAATCTGAACCCATTTGGTCTGGACCTACAGTATGTTTTTGTTGGTTGCAGATACAATAGGAGCATTTGCTGGCACAGGTTATAGCAGATGCAATTTTTAGTTCATTAATGAAAGACATATCCATATGTTATTCCAAATGTTGTCTTTAAAGCAGAATGGAAATCTTTTATTCTCATGAAAGCATACCATCATGTTCCAATTCCTTCTGATTGAAGTTGGCTGTTTCCGTTTGCTTGCAAGATGATGATATGAATGAAGAGCAGGAGTTAATCACTCAGTCCTTTGAGCTAGCACCACCATTCAATAAATTCATGCTTGATCTAATTGTAACTTCAACTTTGCATTCATGTCGTCCCTTGCTTATTATGAATCTACTAACCTCTGCCTTAAAGTATTCCACAATTCTGCTTGGCTTTGAGGAAGGGAGCTCCAAAACACTCCCGAGTCTCAAAGAAAAATGGACACATTTCAATTTCCAGATAGATGTTCCCATACCTTAAACAGTGATCTCTTCAAATTAATATAATCTCAAACCACTTCTTTGTCGACACATTAATGGAGATTTGTGCTCGTTGGTGGCCTCTAGAGGGGGGTTTGCATAGGTTTCCTGGATTTGCTGATGAGTATTTCTGTTTTGGAATGAATTGGCATACAGAACATGGAAAATGGGTGTAAATAATTCAATTGCCTGGAGGTTTCTGTGCATGCTTTAAAAAAAAGTCCATAAATTTCACAGCAGATTAGAAAGGAGAGAAGGGGGTTAGGGTTGGAGTCTGGTGATATATCCTAGGGTCATGTCCAGTCTTTAAGTTTAGTTTAGAGATACAGCATGAAAACAGGCACTTTGTCCCAGAGAGTCCATGCCGACCATCGATCGCCCATTCACACCAGTGCAGTGGAGAGAGTGGTGGGTGCCTGGAACTTGTTGCCAGGGAAGCGGTGAAAGTAGATACGATAGCAATGGTTAAGAGGTTTTTGGATAGGCTCCTCGATATGTAGGCAATGAAGGGATATGTGCATGGGAGAGCTAATTTATCAAAAGGAAAATAGAAAGAAACATAATATCAGAGGAAAAGGTGCTACAGCAGATACAAATCAAAGATACCTCTTGCTCAATGGAGTATGAGCCTAATATGTTACTGCTCTCTGCCCTTTCCCCATATTAATAATGACGTTGTATGTTAGCTGCGTACTGTTTGAAACTGTTGTTGTGGGAAGCGGTCATTCAAGGATCCAGCATATCATGTTCCACTTTGGGTAAACAGTCCAGTCATTGGAAGCCAAGTCATTGGGTATTTGTAAGGTGGAGATTTACAGATACTTGATTGGTAAGGGTGTCAAGGGTTATGGAGAGAAGGCAAGAGAATTGGGTTGAGAGGGAAAGATAGATCAGCCATGATTGGATGGCAGAGTACACTCGATGTGCTAAATGGCCTACAGAGTCAAAGAGTGATACAGTGTAGAAACAGGCCCTTCAGCCCAACTTGCAAACACTGGCCAATATGTCCCAGCCACACTAGTCCCACCTGCCCACATTTGGTCCGTATCCCTCCAAACCTGTCCTATCCATGTACCTGTCTAACTGGCTTCAGCTTCATACTTCAGCTCTTATGATTTATGAACTTATGATATGGATTATGTGCAGACAGACGAGATTAGTTTATCTTGGCATCGTGCTTGGCACAGACATTGTGGGCCGAAGGGCCTGTTCCTGTGTTATACATTTCCATGATCTATGAGTGAATCTGTCCTCTGATGACTCTTGTTGGGTCAGCAAGGACTCATTTAAATGTACGTCATCAACGTGCTCTGCTACAGGATTCCCCAATGCCATCACCTCCTCCTCAGCCATGAAATTAAACTCTCAAATAAAAGTTACATTGATAGCAGCATAAGTGTGTTATTGTGTTATTTTCACTGGCTGGAGAGAATGACGCTCTCAATGCTTCCCACCAAGTCGGAAGTATTCAGGTCTGGCTCTAACTATGTGTGAGCAAGGATAGCTGAATCGTTACAATATTAACTGAACAATTACCGAAATTCAGCATATCTTTTTTAAAAAACATCTGCTGCCGCATCCAACAGTCCATTACAGCTTCGGACCACATCTGAAGCAATCGACAAACGAACAGAATACAATATCTTGAAACAATCCAGCACTTTCATGAGATGTTTGCGATCAGATATTTAAGCTACAACTCTAAGAAGGCCTAATTAACCTTACATTTCCGAAGGATAATCACAACCTTATTGTTCCTTGTGCTTTCTTGCAGAAGGGTCCAGACCCAAAATGTCACCTATCCATGTTCTCTCAGTTCTGCCTGTCCCACTGAGTTATTCTGGCACTTTGTGTCTTTTGCTTCTTGTTCAAGCTGCACACTGCAATATTTGACATAAAGCCCACCTCCCTCATGCAGGTGCTGGTACAGCCTTCACCTGTTCACCGCAACACATTGATTCCTTCCACTGATTGTGGGGAATGGGTTGAGAGTGAGGGAGCAGTATGTGTGATAATGGGCAGAGCAGCCTAGAGAGAAAGTGAAACATATAGAAATTATTCTTTGCACTGAACTTGTAAAATTCTGCTTTACTGGAAATGACTTTCAGAAATAATATTCAATGTGTACTCAGTCTGAAGAATGGTCCCAACCTGAAATGCCACCTATCCATCTTCTCTGGACACTTTGTGTCTTTTTGTTTGAACCAGCATCTGCTGTTCCTTGTTTCTGCACTCACATTTCCCATATTTAGCACGTGCGATGAGTTCCTAGTCTTAAGTAATTACTTTTCCTCATTTGGTTTTGGCTTGACAGGAGAGAAGGTGAAACAAAAGATAGAACAAAACAAAGAGCTGGAGTAACTCAGCGGGTCAGGCAGCATCACTGGAGAAAAAGAACAGTTGACGTTTCAGGTCGGGACCCTTCTTCAGATCATCTTCAGATGGTGAGATCAGGCATCAGAAAAACAGCACACCCCTTAACAACAAAAGAATGTGTCACTAAATAATACAATCAAAACCCAATTTAGTGTAAATCAATAAAGCACTGCAGATGCTGGAAATCCAACACATGACTATGTGTTGACGTATCCATCATTCTTGAAAAGTCTTTCAACTGAAATGTTAACACTGTTTTTCTCCACAGATGCTGCCTGACCTGCTGAGTGTTTCCAGATTTCTAACATCAGCAGTTCTTGCTTTTTCATATCTATTATACTTGTCATGTTATGGCTACAGTAGGTGACATATAAGAGGAAGCACCGGCTTACTGTGTGGTGAAATTACAAGTACAAATTGTTGCTTTCCAAAACATATTGTGGGGATACCCCATCTAAATAATCCTACAGTAAAAGGCATGAAAACAATAGCAAAATCACTCCCAAGCCATGAGTCACTAGAACTGTGCCATTAACATAATCTAAACTCAAATGATGGGTCTGAAGAAGGGTCCCGACCCACAAAGTTACTTTCCCATGTTTTCCAGAGATGCTGCCTGACCCACTGAGCTGAGGACCTAGGTTTAAGGTGAGAGGGAAAGATTTAATGTGAACCTGCGGGGCAACTTTTTTACACAAAGTGTGGCAGCTATATGGAACAACCTTCCAGAAGAGGTAGTTGAGACAGAAACTACCACAACATATAAAAACCATTTGGGCAGGTACATGGATATCATAGGTTTAGAAGGATATGGGTCAAACACATATAGTGGGACTAGTGCAGATGGGCATGTTAGTCAGTGTGGGTAAGCTGGGCCAAAGGGCCAGTTTCCACACTGAATGACACCATGATTTTATGAGTTACTTCAGCACGGTGTGTCTTTTTTTGTAAACCAGCATCTGCAGTTCCTTGTTTCTACATTTCTGGTGTTTTATTAAGTCATTTCAAGCTTTGAAGGATCTAAGTTGGGTGACATTATGTTCCAAGCTTATTAAAGAACTACAGAATTAAAGAGGGTTGAGATATCAAATGAGGATTGAATTGAAGTGTGTATCTTTCTGCTGCAGTCATGCACCTTGGCACACAAGATTGTTTACAGATAGGAAATAGAGTAGAGGGAAGAGTTGAAACAAATAGAAGTATCCTGTATCTTGATCATGATTTCAATGACCCTCTGGCCATCATCACTTCTCATGAATGTTTTAACTACAGGGCTAACTCAATTAATAATTAAAAATGGAAAAATCTATTTCAATTAACCTTGAACTCCTGGAAGCATATCTCAGAAAACACTTCAGGCATTCAAGGATATACCAACAGGGTGCAGCCAATAAAAGATAGTCACTAATAGGTCCAATGGGGAGGAAAATGTTTTCATTGAGAGAGTAATGAGAATATGTAACCACATTGCCAAATAGTTGAGATGAATTGCATGATAATGGTAATGGTAAACTACTAAGTAACTGAAGGAGAAAGGAGCTGAAGGATATATGGTCTGGATGAGGTGAAGCAAACAGCAATGAGGTATGGATGTTGTGAATCATATGTGAATGGTTACAGAGTAGACAGGTTACCACAATAGGAACTGGAGGCCTGGACCAGAAGCATTAGTTTAATTTAGTTTAGTTTAGTTTAGTTTAGTATTGGCATGTGAAAAAACTTTTGTTTGCGTGCTATCCAGTCAAAGAAAAGAGGACACATGATTTCAATCAAGCCATCCAGTGTCAGATAAAGGGTACAACATTTAGTGCAAGATAAAGTCCCAATAAAGTCTGATTAAAGATAGTTCAAAAACAACTCCTGGGAGGTAGATGGGAGGTCAGCACTTCACTTTAGCTGATGGGAGCACCGTTCAGTTGCCTGAGAACAGGTGGGATTAAGCTATCTCTGAATCTGGAGGTATGCATTTTCAAACTTCTGTCCCTCTTGCTTGATGGGAGAGGGCAGAAGAGGGAGTGAGAGAGGGAGAGACTGGTCCTTGATTATGCTGGTGGCCTTGCCAAGGCAGCGTGAAATGTAGATAGAGTCAATGGAAGGGAGGTTGAATCCCACCGTGGCAGCTGTGGGATTTAAGTTCAAGAAATTAAATAATGTCGAGGAATTATCAGTACGGAGCTGTTGAACTGTTGTACAACCCCAATCAGCTTATTCCTTTCGTTCAGGAAGAGAAATTAGCCAACCTTACCCAGTCTGTATGTGAATGATCCCATGAACAAATTAAATAAACTTGCATTGACTGATGAAAATGAATGGCTTGTTTCCGTGCTGAAGTTCAATGCTGTCTGTGAATTCATTATGTTATTGCTTTTGCTAAGCAGTCATGCAAGCAAAGTGGTACTGTTGGTCAGGATTTATGAAACCACTTCCTGCAGTCAAACAATACTTAGAGTTTGGACTACTTGGACTAACCCAATATTTTTATTTTCATTATTTTTTGGGAATAGCTGTTGCTGTTAGGATCAATATTTATTGCCCATTACCTATTTCCTTCGCTCCATAGATGCTGCTGCACCCGCTGAGTTTCTCCAGCATTTTTGTGTACCTTCGATTTTCCAGCATCTGCAGTTCCTTCTTTAACACATTTATTGCCCATCATAATTGCCCTTAGGGAGGCTGGTGGTGTTCTACCTTCCAGAACAGCTGCAGTTCGTCTAATGGAGATACACCTTACATAGCTTAGATGGGGTATCTTGGTCGGCATGGACGAGTTGGGTGGAAGGACTTGTTGACTCAATGACTCTATTGTTATTGACGAGGAGGAGTTCCAGGATATAGATCCAGTGACAATTACGGACCAGTAATACATTTCTAGATCCAGATGGTGTGTAACTTGCAGATGGTGGCGTTCTCCATGCACCAGCTGCCCTTGTTCTTGTTGATGCTTGAGGTCGCGGATGTGGGAGGAGTTGAGGGGTAGCTGTTGTTGTGGTAGCTGAAGCAAATAACTGCAGGGTATTTTTGTAGACAAGACAAATGGCAGCCATTGTGCACGCAGGATGGTTTACAGGGCACTTTGAACTGGATGGTCCGGAGCTTCCTGAGAATTGCTAGAATTGCATTAGTTTAAGCAAGTGAAGATTATTCAATCATGCACCTGACTGATGCCTTGGAGACGATGGGAAGGCTTTGTGCAAGGAGATGAGTCCCACCGTAGGTTACCCGGCATCTGGCCTGCTCCTCTAGCCATGGTATTTAAGTGGTTGGTCCAGATGACTTTTCCATCACTGGGTGATACCCATGATGTTGACAGTAGGGAACTAGGCAATGACAGTGGCCGGGGTATGAAGAAGGGTCTCGAACCGAAACATCACCCATTCCTTCTCTCCCGAGATGCTGCCTGTCCCGCTGAGTTACTCCAGTTTTTTGTGTCTATCTTCGGCAATGACAATGCCACTGAATGTCAAGGGTAGGATTCTCCATTGTTATAAATTGTCATCTTCTGCAACTTCTGTGGCATAAACATTACTCGTCACTTCTCAGTCCTTGGCAGGTCATTGTCAAGGCCTCGTCCCATTTCATCACTTCATTTGTTGAATAGTTGTGAATGAAGCTGAGCAGCGTGCAATCATCAGTGAATATCCCCTAATTCTTACCTTATGGTGAGGTGAACGACCTAAGCCTCAACAAGACAAGAGAAATAATAATGGACCAGAAAAAATCCACCCCCCCTGCAGCCCCTCATCATCAAGGGGACTGTGGTGGAGAGGGCTGACAGTTACAGATACCTGGGATTACAAGTAACATCAGATCTGAACTGGACTTTGAACACTGCCGCAACAGTGAAAAAAGCCCAGCAGAGACTGTATTTCATCAGGCTGCTCAGAAAAGCTGGTCTGCACTGTCGCCCTCTCACCCAGGTCTACAAAGGACTGATAGAGAGCATCCTCACCACAGGCATTACGGTGTGGTATGGAAACACCACACAGACAGAGAGGAAGGCTCTGCAAAGAGTCATAAAGACTGCAGAGAGGATTATCAGAACGGAACTTCCCTCCATGGAAACAATCTACACACAGCGCTGTCAAAAAAGAGCAGAGAGAATCATCAGAGACACACTACATCCAGCTCACTCCCTGCTCAAACACAAAAACTGCACATACAACCTCAGGCACAGACGAGCGGACAGCATCGCCACAAACAGAACACGCTTTTTCAAGAGCTTCTTCCCTGCCACAGTGAGACTCTTGGCCAAAACAAAATGAACTGATGTCCTAACCCACCTCATAACATATCATAGTATATGTGTTTATAGTTTATAGATTATGTGTCTTTCTGTGTGTCTTTTTAACTTGACTTGACTTGACTCTCTGAACAACCGCACAAGAGTTCCTATGTGTGTAAGCACAAATGGCAAATAAAGTTTTTGATTTGATTTGATTTATGAATGGACAGAAAGAAGGTGATTGATAAAACAATTAAAGTTGGTTTGACCTTGAACCACTTGACCTTGACCTTGACCTTTTTTTTAATTTTTTTTATTTTTAATATTTTTATTTTATTAGAAGTAAGTACAATTTTGTATACAATCATATTTTCATAATACCTTTAATGTACAGCTTCTTATTTTTTAAATTTTTTGAAATAAAGAAGAAAAAGAAAAAAGTTAGATAATGAAAAATAGAAAAATGTGAGATATATAGTGTGTGAAAAAGAAAAATAAAGAATGAAATAAGAAAGTTGAGACATAGAAAATAGAAGAAAGAGAATAAATGAAAAGAAAAGAAGAAAAGAAAATAGAAGGAGATCATTTATAATCTTGACCATCCGCAGTCACGGATTAGCTTTTACACCTGTTTTGCACCATACGTTTCCAAAAAGACGACAAATGGAGACCCACTCGTTATGAATTGGTCAAATTTATCTATTAGGAGGAATCGCATTTCCTCAAGATGTGCGGTATCCAACATACTTGCAATCCACATTTTGAGCGTTGGTATTGGTGTATTTTTCCAAAATTTCAATATTAATTTTTTTGCTATTATTAAACCATAATTAAAAATTGACTTTTGAGATGAGCTCAGTTTGTTCCCGTCTTCCATTACCCCAAATATAATCAATTCATTATTGGGTTCCATTTTTGTCTTAAATAATTTTGTAAATATTTCGAAAATATCACTCCAAAATCCATGAAGTTTTATACAAGAAACAAAAGAGTGTGTTATAGTTGCTTCTTGGATTAAACATTTATCGCAAATGGGCGATATATTTGGATAAAATTTATTTAATCTTGTTTTTGAGTAATATAATCTATGTAAAATTTTAAATTGGATTAGATTATGTCTTGCGTTAATCGAACACTTGTGAATGTATGTCAAATACTTTTCCCATGTAGCCTTCGTAATTTTTATCAATAATTCCCGTTCCCACTCTTCTCTAATTACCTCGGTCACAGGTAAATCTATATTTAAGATACTATTATATAAATATGCTATTAATTTTTGTGTATCAGCTTTTATATTCATTACTTCTTCTAGTAAATCAGGAGTTATTTTTTGATATCCCTGTATGTATGTCTTCAAAAAATTACAAATCTGAAAATATTTACAATAATGAGTGTTTTTCAGTTTAAATTTTAATTGTAATTGTTGAAATGATAATAAATCTCCCATTTCATACATATCCCCGATCCTTTTAATTCCTAAACTTTCCCATTGATTATATATTTTATCCATCATAGATGGTTTAAATAAAGGATTATTCGCTATCGGTGTTAACAATGATAGGTTTCTTAATTTTAAGGATAGTTTTATTTGTTTCCATATTCTTATTGTATCTTGTATAATTGGGTTTTTCTTATATATTGTATTGTTCATTTTTTTTGGGGAGAAGAGGATTGTTCCTATATTACAAGGATAACAATCCTCTTTCTCCATTTTTATCCATTCTGTCTGTTGAGTTGAACTATCCAACCAGTAAATTATATTCTTAATATGTATTGCCCAATAGTAATACAAAAAATTAGGGAGTGAAAGTCCCCCGACATCTTTTGGTTTACATAAGTGTTCTTTTTTAATTCTATGTGATTTGTAATCCCAAACAAAATTAGTAATATTAGCATTCAGTTTAGAGAAGAAATATTTTGGTACATATACTGGTATAGATTGAAATAAGTATAATAACTGTGGTAAGAAGCTCATTTTAATAGCATTTATTCTGCCTATTAATGATAAAGGGAGTGTTTTCCAAAATTTTATCATTATATTAAGTTTATTTATTAAGGGTATAAAATTAGCGTTGAATAAAGCTTTATGTTTTCTAGTAATCTGTATACCCAGATATTTGAATTTTTCTGTTGCTATTTTAAAGGGGAATTTCAATAAGTGTGTGGATTCTTGAGGTTTTAACGTCATAATTTCACTTTTGTTCCAATTTATTCTATATCCTGAAAAGGACCCAAATTCCTCTATTAAATTTAATAAATTTGGTATACTCGTTTGTGAATTTGTTATATATAACAAAATATCGTCTGCATACAATGAAATTTTATTATTTGAGTTCCTAGTATTATAACCCTGAATATTCGGATGGCTTCTTATACTTTCAGCCAGAGGTTCTATCATAAGGGCAAATAGCACATCCCTGCCTATTACCCCTTGATAATTGAAATTTTTGAGATAACATGCTGTTAGTTAATATTCTTGCCATCGGTTTATCATATAATAATTTCACCCATGCAATAAAATTCTCTCCCATATTAAATTTTTGTAATACTATGTATAAATACTGCCATTCTACCTGATCAAATGCTTTCTCTGCGTCCAAAGAAATAATTGCTAAGTCTTTTTCTTCCTTTTTATGTGAGTACATTATATTAAACAGGCGTCTCAAATTATTAAATGAATATCTTTTGGGTATAAACCCCGTTTGATCAGGGTTTATCAATTTACTAATATATTTGCTTAGTCTTCTAGCTAAGGTCTTTGCTAGAATTTTCTGGTCGGTATTTAGAAGTGATATAGCTCTATATGAACCCGGTTCCTTTAGATCTTTATCTTTCTTTGGAATAAGCGTAATAGTTGATTCTGCTAATGTTTCAGGTAATTTATTTTCTTTAAAAACGTGAGTATATAAATTAAATAGATAGGGGGTCGTTATCTCATGAAACTTTTTATAAAATTCATTACTAAAACCATCTGGTCCCGGTGTCTTACCATTTTTCAGCAATTTTATTGTTTCACCTATTTCTTCGATTGTAATTTGCGCTCCTAGTTCTTCTTGTTCCAAAAGGTCAAGTTTTGGTAGATTACATTTATCTAAAAAATTTGTAATTTTACTATCTTCTGTTTTGGTTTTTGATGTGTATAAATTCTGATAAAATTGAACAAATCTTTTATTGATATCTTTAGGTAGTGTTAGTAATTCACCATTCTCAGATTTAATTTTATTTATAGTATTTTCCTTTTCCTGTTTTTTCAATTGACGGGCCAACAGCTTATGTGGTTTGTCACCAAACTCAAAATGTTCCTGTTTTGTAATTTGGAATAATCTTATTACTCTTGCCGAGAGAATTCGGTTAAGTTTAAATTTCAGTAGTATTATCTTATTATGTTTATCTATAGTGGGATCTTTAGCATTATCTAACTCTAACTGTCTTATTTCTTGTACTAACAGCATCTGTTCAGTTTTATTCTTCTTATTTTGAAAAATTTCATATGAAATTATAATTCCTCTAATAAATGCTTTAAAAGTTTCCCATATTGAAGAAGGTGAGGTACCTGGTGTATCATTTATCTCAAAAAATGATATCATTTGTTGTTTCAAATATTGATAACCCTGTAGGTCATTTAATATATATGTGTTAAACCTCCAAAAAAAAATTTTTCCCGGCATTCCTTCAAATTTTACTAAAAAAGTCAATGGAGAGTGATCAGAAATACTACTAATATGGTAAGTTGGGTTAATTATATATGGCATTAATTTCCTATCCACTAAAAAATAATCAATTCTTGAGTATGTTTTATGTACCGAAGAGTAAAACGAGTATTCCCTTCCTGCTGGGTTAGCAGATCTCCATACATCTGTTATGTTAGTATTTTTTATATATGTATTTAGAAATTCACTAGTCTTAGATTTTGTATTACTCCTTCTTTGTTTTGCTGATTTGTCTAAGTAAGGATCTAAAACACAATTAAAATCCCCTCCTATTATGACATTTTGATAATTAAACTCCAGTATTATATCTATAATTTTCTCAAAAAATTGAGGGTTATCAAAATACGGAGCGTAAATATTTACCATAGTTATTGGGGTAGCATAAATTTCTCCCGAAACTATAATATACCTTCCCTCTTTATCTGATATAGTATTCTTTAATTTGAACGGTATACCTTTTCGAATAAGAATAGCCGTACCTCTAGATTTAGAAGTAAATGATGAATAATATGTTTGGCCTATCCACTTCGCCTTTAATCTCATTTGTGTTTCCTGTTTCATGTGAGTTTCTTGCAAGTAGATTATGTCGCTTTTCAAAGATTTTAGGTGAGCAAAAATTTTACCCCTCTTTATTGGTTCATCGGCACCCCTTATATTCCAACTACAGAATGTGATTCCTCCATTCTTTATTTGCCTATCGTCCTGCATTGTATATCAAAGTGATGTTCTTGAAACATATGGTGCAAACAAATACCTCCGTGTTCTGGACGTTGGGTGGTCATTCCAAATTTTTAAGTTTACATTACATCTCCATCTCCAAAAGTGCCTTAGATAAAGCAAGAAAAGTTGTGATTTACAATTAATTAAGTGATTTTAAAAAAAAAGTGAAATTAAGGTATCTAAAAGACCTCGACCCTGAGCAACTCGCACAGCGATATACTGGGGTTTCCCAAGCTCTTTTCAAACATTAGTGGGACAATCATTTCGCCTTTTGTAGCACTGGTTTAGCTAACTGATCAAATGCAAATCACATATCTTTAAGTGACGTGCTCTGCACAGTTGACTGTATAATGTAGAAACATAGAAAACAGGTGCAGGAGTAGGCCATTCGGCCCTTCGCGCCAGCACTACTATTCAATATGATCATGGCTGATCACCCAAAATCTGTACCCCGTTCCTGCTTTCTCCCCGTATCTCATGATTCCGTTAGCCCTATATCTAACTCTCTCTATCGCTATATCTATAACTCCAGGTAGCCTGACATGCATTCTCCAACAATATTATATCCTTAAAGAATAATGAAATGCCTGCAAAACCTCAGTCTGAAACTGATTGTATGTGTGCACACGAAAGCATATGAACCGTAAAGGATTTTTATTACTGATATGTCTAACAAATAAAATTGACTTTAAGTAGGCCTTTTAATCAGGCAATCTTTTACCATGGACTTGTCAGGCAATATTGATAATATTTGTGCTGCAATATCAAAGGAGCCCATAGATCATTGCTGTCAGTGGCCTGAGCAGGTGGCGAACGCACGCAGTCGTTCAATCGTGTCAATTCATCCATCGTTCTGCCTCTGAGTTGCATGTTTTACTTTAGACTTTAGAGATGCAGTGTGGAAACAGATCCTTCAGTCCACCGTGTCTGCGCCGACCAGCGATCATCCCGTACACCAGCACTATCCTACACACTAGGGACAATTTACAATTTACAGAAGCCAATTAAATTACAAACCTGCACGTCTTTGGAGTGCGGGAAGACACCGGAGCACCCGGAGAAAGGCCACACGGTCACAGGGAGAAGGTACAAACTCCGTACAGACAGCACCTGTAGTCAGGATCGAACCCGGGTATCTGGCACGGTGAGACAGCAACTCTACTGCTGCGCCACTGTGCCGCCCTCTAAGTTGTATTCCTTGAACACAAACTGCACTTACCATAACAAGAAAGCTGTGATAACACTGTTGTTGAATGCATTAATCTTCATCAACAATTCATTAACACAATTCCTTGTGATATTGAATCAGGACTTTCTTGCTTTATTTTCCTTTGTCTGATAATAGACCGTCTCTAAACAGTATCCAAGGTTTTCCACATTTCAATATGATTCCTATCCTCTTTAACTTGCCAGAGACTACTTTCCTAACACTGTTTCAATAATATTTAGGGATTTAATGGAATGTTCCATCACATATGGGAATCCATCCTAGCTTTTCTTGTTTCAGAAAAAAAAATCTTAGCTTTGCCAACTTGTTTGAGGTCATTATTACAACAGGGAGTTAATGCATGACCTCTTCACACTTTCCAGATGAGACTGAGTTGGAATCTGCTTGCTTTTTTGCAGCTGTCGGTAAAGCTTTCTATTCTGCACCTTGAGCTATTCACTCAGATTTGATTAGAGATACAATCATATATCAGCACTGTCTGTGAAAGGGGAATTTGTTTTATATTTGACCAGTCTCAAGTAGAATCTAGAGAGGTCCTTGTGAAGCAGCTCCTTGATTGGGTCAGGTGAGAAACATTTCAGTGTGTCTGCTTTAGGCTCAGTATATCTTCCTCAGGCTAATGTTCCTTGATGTTGCTTTTTATCGAAAGATCACCCTCAACTGAAACACAAACGGTGGTGGGTGTATGGAACAAGCTGCCAGAGGAGGTAGTTGAGGCATGGACTATCCCAACATTTAAGCAGCAGTTAGACAGGTACGCGGATAGGACAATTTGGAAGGATATGGACCAAATGCGGGCAGGTGGGACTAGTGTAGATGGGACATGTTGACTGGTGTGGGCAAGTTGGACCGAAGGACCTGTTTCTACGCTGTATCACTCGATGACGCTATGACAAACAAAATACACCGAAATACCTCAGCTGATCAGGCAGCAACTTTGGTGAGTGGAACAATGAATGTGTCAGATCTAGGTCCCTTCATCAGTGTTGTTTCTCTTTCCACAGATGCTGCCTGACCCTCTCAGTGTTTCCAGCATTTCCTGCTTTTATTTTGGATTTGCAACATCTGCAGTTTCTTTTACTACATTTACTGGTCCTTCTAATCTGCTAAGGAAAAATCATCAGAGGGTTCTTCACTACTGAGACATCCTTTCATTGCATCTCCTCTTCCGTACAGTTTGGCTTGTTCCCTAGATAAGCGTGCACATAAAATCCTCTTCAGATCATCAACTAGTCAGAAGTTTATTTGATGTGTAGAATTCCAGATAGGAAAGCAGACTAGAAGTCAGGAAACAAATCTCGTCTTCCGAGCACAGGCAACAGATGGCCAAGCTAAATATAACCTGGAGGTGATTAAAAACAAGACAAATGACATTAAAAATGAGTAATGTCTAAGCCACCCAAGATGTGGCAAGATTACAGTTTACAAGAATTCTCTTTCATTTATTTTCACTATGATCTATGTGACATTGTTCTTATTCTCATCAGCACGCTAGCACAGTGGTAGAGTTGCTGCCTTACCACTCCAGGGTTCGATCCCGGCTATGGGTGCTGTCCGTACAGAGTTTGTACATTCTCCCTGTGGATTTTCTCCGAGACCTTCACTTTCCTCCTACACTCCAAAGATGTACAGGTTTGTAGGTTAATTGGCTTGGTATAAATGTAAATTGTCCCTGGTGTGTGTAGGATAGTGTGGGGATTGCTGGTCAGTATGGGCTTGATGGGCAGAAGGGCCTGTTACCATGCTGTATCTCTACACTATGAGCAGAAATGTTATAACAGAAGGAGCTTCCAGAATCCACCAACATTTCTTCCTCCAAAAAACACACGTTGCAGAATTGTACAATGGTTGAATTGTGTTGAGGATGGAATTCTGCTTTGAGCTGATTTACAGGTCATCATCAAAGCCAACATTCTTCATCCTTTCCATGATAATTGTTTGACTTGCTTAAGTGTCTATTTTTGTGACTTATTTTAACAGGTCTCTGCCTCTTCATTGATTATTGATTTTGCCTTCACTCAGTTTCATCAACATTTTTATTCTATCTTTTCTTTTCTTGGTGCCCATTTTCCCTGCATAGATGTCCCTTTAGTGCTTAATAACAAACTGCCTTTGGCCGCTGACCCATTTTGCAGCCAATCGTTCCACGGCCAACGGGTTCTGGGTTCAGCCCCATAACTGGTCGCCATTTTAATTGACACTCCAATTGGAAGTTGCCCTTGGCGTGAGACTTAAGAGCAAGGCATCATGAGGACCACTCTCCTGAAGATTAAAGATCACACAGCACCATTTGTAGAGCAGTGTGCTGGCCAACATTCCTTTCCCAGCACGTAGCATCAGAGACAGATAAACCGTCGTTCAAGCAATGAAGCTTGGGTTGTGCTGGGACAGCAGGAAGATCTGCCAACTCAAAGCACTGGTTGTTTCACTTCAGATGTAAGCCAATCTTTGAAGTGAGTTCAAACATTTCAAATGGTTAGAGCAAATAAAAGAATGAGTACTTTCCACATCCCGCGTGATTCTCATGCTCATATGTATATTTGCATATCCTGGGTATGCAAGCAAAGAATTTCACTGTGCCTCGTCACATGTGACAATAAAGTATTCCATTCCACACCATATTTTTTATCAGTGTACAAGAAAGTGAGAATCACAGGCTCAGCACATCCCCAACTGCCCCTTAACTGTCCCTGGTTTGTTGGACCATTTCAACAGTCACTGCATTGTTTCCCTCCTGATATCTCCCCTATTGTAAACTTTGGTTGGATATATTTCTTGATGGTATACAGTGCAGTGTTCCCTCCTAATGAAACAGCAGTGCCACGATGGATTTTTGTCTTCCAGTTTCATACGTGGTGGTGGGAATGCCAGACCTCACGTTGCTTCATGAAGGATAGCAAGCTATGAGATTGACCAACCGGTCAACAATGGAGTGTGGTGCGCATGTGAAATGCACAGCCGGAGGAGGTAGTTGAGGCAGGTACAATAACAACATTTAAATGGCACTCGGACAGGTACATGAAGCACTTAAACAGACACCTAATAGAATAGTGAAAGGCTTGGATAGAGTGAATGTGGAGAGGATGTTATCACTGGTGGGAGAGTCTAGGACTAGAGGTAATAGCCTCAGAATTAAAGGATGTTCTTTTAAGAAGGAGATGAGGATAAATTTCTTTAGTCAGAAGGTGGTGAATCTGTGGAATTATTTGCCACAGAAGGCTGCAGAGGCTAAGTCAGTGGATATTTTTAAGGCAGATAGATTCTTGATTAATATAGGTGAACATGGAAGATAGACACGAAAGAAGAAAAAGAAGTATGAATTATGTTCAGAAGCTTATTATAGATGGTTGATTTGTCAAAGCAAAATTCACCATCCATGATATATTTTGTGAATTAAGCGAAGAAAAAAATCTTCCTTCGCAGATATTTTCTCTTGTTAGTGAATTTGCAGAAAAACACAAACTTTGTAGTTGACAGTGACATTTCGGAGTCATTTTTGCCTTGAAAATATTCTAGTTTATAAATCATGTCCTTATTTCATTTCCAGTCTTCCTTGCAGTCATAACACTCTCCGACAGGCCACAAAGTACAATATTATTTCCTTCTTAACCTGCACCTTGCTTTTAATGGGGAGTTGCTCTCTCACTTCTGGGGGACAAGGCAGAAAAAGGAATCTGACGACAGAATGAAAATAAACAACGAGAGAGATATTCATCCCCATGGTGTTTTCGATGCTATTATTAATACAACCGGACACAATTTCTCAAATCAGCCGCTCTGAGAGACTCACGAAGCAGTAGAAGGAATTGTCACCTTTGTTCTGGAAGTATAATAGAAGGAACAGATAAAACCCTGAAGACTGTGACATGGAATTGATGACTGCACTCGCGGGATCCCACGGGGATTACTAGCAATTACTTCACAGGAGCACAAGGAATGTGACATTTGTAAATCCTTTCAATCATTCCTCAGTTTTCTATTCTGAGAAACACATTTCCATATTTTGCTCACTTCCTTCTTTGTGTGCACATTATTGTTAAATAGATTTTGACCTTTCAATAAAGTTCTCTTCCGAATGGAATCGTTTGGATTCTCTGCCATTCTGACGGACTTTTTACTTACATTGTTTATGTTGCTTGTGTGTGCGGAGAGCTCAAACAATATTCCGAAGTCTGCAGTCTTTCATCACTTTCGCTTTCCGCCAAGCACTCATCTTTGATTTTTTGACATCTTGGGGGAGTTATAATATTTTCCCATGCATTTAAGGGACTGAGCAGGTGAACCTTATAATTGAGTGCCTCCATTTCCTAAAAAATCAGTTGTTCGTGCTATTACTCTGGCTCCCTCAGACCAGCTTTGTGTGAACTAATGCAAATCTGGGCCCTTTGACTGCAGTGTCTTATACCCCAAGACTGAAATAAGAAGGAAATAGGGATGTAAGGGGGATTTTCCTTGCCAGGTGTAACCAAAGGCAGCAACGATCGAAAGGATAAAGAACGGCTGTGTTCTTTTCAATCCCTCCATAAAAAATTGCAGACTTCCAACACTATATGGAGCATAAAAAGTTGAGGGGAGATTTGATGTCGGTATTCACGATCATAATCAAGATCAGGGTTTTGATAGGATATATAAAGTAAAACCTTTCCCATTTACAGGTGGTTCAAGGATCGGGGGGACCCATATTTCAAGTGATGGGGAAACAGGAGTGTAATGGAATCACACTGCCTGTAAGGCTGGTAGCTACAGAATCCATCATGGGCTTTCAAAGGGAACATAACCTGCAGTGGATAAAGGACAAAGGAATGAATGAGTGAATTGCCCTGGAGGGAGCTGGCGTGGATAGAATGGATTGAAAGACCTTCTTCCCTGTCATCAGCATTTTCGACTCTTTCCTAAATTGCGTGTGACTTATCTACTGACTCTGGTGGTTCCCGCATTTCCTCTCTCCCATCGGGCAGAAGATACAAAAGCTTGAAAGTGCATCCCACCAGATTCAAGAACAGTTTCTTCCCTGCTGATGTATGCCTAGTCAACTGACCTTTCGCAAGCCAGGGGTGCATCCCTGATCTTTCAATCTATCTCGTTGTAGTTAAAGAAGAAGGCGGCATGGTGGCACAGCGGTAGAGTTGCTGCCTTACAGCCCCAGAGACCCGGGTTTGATCCTGACTGTGGGTGCTGTCTGTACGGAGTTTGTACGTTCTCCCCGTGACCTGCGTGGGTTTTCTCCAGGAACTTCGGTTTCCTCCCACACTCCAAAAGACGCACAGGCTTGTAGGTTAATTGGCTTGGTATAATTGTAAATAGTCCCGACCGAGTGTGCTTAGGATAGTGCAAGTGTGTGGGGGTCGGCACAGACTCGGTGGGCCAAAGGGGCCTGTGTCTGCGCTGCGTCTTTAAACTCTAAATGAAATATTAGATATGATAAAAATAGGAACGCTTAGGGGATTCCATCTTCAAAAATATTGAAAGTTCTCAGCCTAAACAAGATGCATTGTGGCCTCCTATGAGAAGTGAGGGAGAGGGATGGTGAAAATGAAAATGTTGCAGATGTTGGAAATCCAGTCTAGTTTAGTTTAGTTTAGTTTATTGTCACATGTACTGAGGTACAGTGAAAAGATTTTGTTGCACGCTAACCAGTCAACGGAAAGACTATACATGATTACAATCGAGCCATCCACAGCGCACAGATACAAGATAGAGATATCTGAGAGGAGATTAAGAAGAGCATATTTAAAGAAGAAAAGCTGCTGTGGGGGTAGAGGTTTAAAAGAGTGGAGTGATTGTAATGGGTGATTGTAGATCCACTTCTGGGACCAGCGCGCAGGAAGTCTCCTGGCTTGGGCGCCATCTTAAGTGAACTAAAATAAAAAACAGGAAAATGTTATAAATACTCAGTGAATCAGGCAGCAGATGTGGAGAGAACAGCAGGGTTCATGTTTCAGGTCAATGACTTGATGATCGAAGGTTATCTCTGTTTCGCTGTTCTCGGATGCTGCCTGACCTGCTGAGCATTTCCCCCATTTTCTGCTTCTATTGTAGAAATAGCAGACGCTCTGCAGTACATGCTACAACAATCCACTTTGGTTTCAGGCATGGTGCTGGGTGTTGACGGTCTACCAAGGGTTAAAGAAAGATTATTGGAGATTCATCTGGAGAACTAACATTTTGAAAAAACACGAACAAGGACATTCAGCATGGATCGCTTAAAGGAAGGTCACACCTATTGATTGAACTTTGTCAGTCAGTAGCAAAGAAGTGAGGCTCCAGCCTTTGATGGAGTCTACCTGAAATTTTAGCAAAGAATTTGAAGAGGTACCAAGCCACAGAGTGTACAGAAAGATAAAAACCCATGAAACCACACAAGTCAAGTCTAAAATTGTCTCAGTGGCAGATAGCAAATAGCTTAATGTAGACATATGTTAAAATCACTGGGAGGCTGCTTGTGGTGGGACCACTAGGCATGTCAATGGGTTGAATTTACATGCAAGAAATGCATGCAAGTGAAAAGTTTAGAGATCATATAAAAGTTCATCATGTGGTTGGTTGAAGATCTAAAATTGTCTCAGTGGCAGATAGCGAAACATAATGTGGATACATATTAAAATCAATGGGAAGCCGCTTGGGAGTAATATCTACTTCATTATGGGAATAACTGAATTACTCTTTCCAGTAGGGCGACACAGTGGTGCAGCAGTAGAGTTGCTGCCTTATAGCTCCAGAGACCCAGGTTCGAGCCTGACTGCGGGTGCTGTCTGTATGAAGTTTGCATGTTCTCCCTGTGACTGCGTGGGTTTTCTCCGGGTGCTCCTGTTTTCTCAAAGACGTGCCGCTTTGTAGGTTAATTGGCTTCTGTACATTGTCCTGAGTGTGTAGGATGGAACTAGTGTACGGGTGATTGTGGTCAGCCCCGAATCGGTGGGCCAAAGGTCCTGTTTCCACACTTTATCTGTAAACTGAAATTAAATTAGAACAGCGAAATGGTGAAGAGCAAAATGGCTTGTGATTCATTGGTTGAGAGGTAGAATGTAGTAGATCGTGCTGCAACAGTACAAATCCAGAAACGTGGTCACAACAATACACAAATAACGTGATAACATACCCCTCACACCCCTATTTCTTCACTCTTCACCTGAGCGTTGCTAACATTAAGTTTCCTGGATGTATCACGCCCAAGAATTATTTACTCAATTGGACTGGAAAGCCAAAATGCCTGTATGAAAGGTTGCAACTATCCACAAGGAATTGATCCACCATATGGATGTCAAGGCCAGTTAAAGCATCCCACTTATTGCCCCAACTGTCTTGAATGAACAAAGTTCAGTATTTGAATCTGGAGAATTGCTGTGTTTTAGTCGTCAGGATCGTGGGAATCCCTCTGAATCGCTTCTGGGAAATTGGTTACATTTGGAATACTTTCTTTCAGCGGCAGTGTGGATGGACATCGCTCCTACCAGGTTGACGTTCATGAAAAGGACCAATGTATAGATTGAACAAATCAACCAACATTCAGCACAAGAAAGGGAATTAGAAACAGGCTGAGTTAATGGACCTGAACCTTCCAATGGCAACCTGTGAAAACACTGATGAAGATTGTGAAGGCACCTATCGGTGCCAAGAACAACCCTCTTTATTTAAAAAACCACAAACCCAGCTACATTCGAGCCATAATTCATTACCTAAAGTTTACCTTTTCTCTTTTACCTTTAGTTCAACCTCCAGCCACAGTTTAATGTTAAATCAGCCAATCTGCAGTTCCTCTTTCAACCCCAAAATGTTTACTTGCTTGCTTCTGCAACCCTCTCTTTACTTCAATTTCCAAAATTATACCTCAATTATAAAGTTTGTAAAACAATCAAATGTCACTGCTTGCAAAGTGTGAAATCAGGTGTAACAGAACTCTGAGGAATATAACTTTAAAGTGATTCACTGTTCATATTCCAGATGGTATTCATATATCAACGTTACATTAAAAACCTTCCCAATTAAACTAAGGCATTTTACGATTCCAACCATTCCATATGAACCCAAAGCTATGGCCCTTCCTGAGTGAGATTTTGTGGTGGGTGTATCAAGATGAATTTTAGTATAAGAGCAGGTGGTCTCAGATGTAGACCTTATAAGAAAATTGGGCAAATTTGTAATATCATTAGCCTGAGAGCCTTAAGGGGCTGTCCCACTTGGGTGACCTAATTGGCGAGTTTAGAAGAGTTTGAAAAAATGTCATGTTGAAGACCTCCTTCGACTATGTAGAAGACCTCCTTCGACCATGTTGAAGACTAGCTTCGACTAGCTATGACTAGCTACGACTAACTTCGGGAAAATTGGACACCGAATAGTGGAGATTGAAGACGACCTCCTTTGATCTCCTTCGACCTCCCTTCGACTATGATGAAGACTATCTATGACTACCTTCGACTACCTTCAACTACCCTCGATTACCTACGACTAACATGCTGATCTACTGCGACCTACTACGACTAAACCTACGAGTAAAAAAATGATCGATTTTTTCCATGGCGACCTTTTTTTACTCGCAGGCATTTTTCAACATGTTTAGGCCTCGAGTACACGGGGACTACTCTCGAGCATGAAGGAGAGTTAGAAAGACCTCCTACGACCTCGTGTTGACCATGCTGCGAGTATGAGTCGAGGGCAAACTCGCCAGATCTCGCGGATTAGGTCGCCCAAGTGGGACAGGCCCTTTACATATTAGAAATGGACGATGGGATATTAGACCATTATTGTGAAGGTAACATAGGTCATGAAGAGGCAGTAATTAGATTAAGGACATCTTTAGATTGCAAGGCACAGCTAGCTGGAGCAAAGATAAACATAGGATGCTTGTAAACCAGACTTAGTGAAGTAAATTGATGATAAGTTAAGGGAGTCACTTTATGACACCCATTTACAGAGCAAATGAAGAAAATGCTTCCTAGACAAAGGAAGGCCAGTCTCAGCTGTTAGACAGATAGAGGCAACCTCCGTAAAGATAAACAAGGATCAACGATTCCAAGTAAAGGTGGGTTACTGGCGGATTGCTGTAAAAATTTTAAATCCGAAGAAAACAATTGTAATGCATGTACTAGATATTGCTTGAGGTTTTTAAGTGTGAAGCGTTTTGAGCCTTCTAATGGAGTGCTTCACAATATGTACTATCAACTACTGAATAAACCAACTTGTTTGAGAAACATACATTACAGGAGGAGAGTTTCATTGTGTCCTGACCATAATTAAGAGGGTGACTGGACCCCACATGAAAGCCAGATTCAGGGTGCAGATCAAACTCACAAATCTCTCCAACAGTCCCAGACCGTGAAACCCTGCAACCTCCTTAAACATTAACTCCGTTCCTCTCTCCACGGATGCTGCCTGACCTGCTGTGTATTTCCTACATTTTCTGTTTTACTTCAGATTTTCAGCATTTGTAGTTTTATTTTGCTTTTGGAATGCTACAACTCTAGCTCCTGGCCCCAGATGAGTCTGATCTACATTTGTACGAGGTGATTGCTTGCAGCTTCTCACCCTGAGTTTAATGTGGGCTGGTCCACTTCAGCTCCACTGCAGTCCAACGCCCCTGATCTTCACACATGTGATGTGGAGGATAGCAGGATGGTGGAGGGGAAGATGGTGAGTGTTTGGCAGCACTGGGGCTCTACTCGCTGGAGTTCAGAAGAATGAAGGGGTACCTCATTGAAACTTACCGAGGCGGAGACGATGTTTCCACTAGTGGGAGAGTCCAGGACCATAGGCCACAGCTTCAGAATAAAAGGACGTACCTTTAGAAAGGGGATGAGGAGGAATTTCTTTAGAGGGTGGTGAATCTGTGGAATTCATTGCCACAGAGGCCTGTTGAGGCCAAGTCAATTGATATTTTTAAGGCGGAGATTGACAGATTCTTCACTAGTATGGGTGTCAGGAGGAGAAGGCAGGAGAATGGGGTTGAGAGGGAAAGATAGATCAACCATGATTGAATGGCAGAGTAGACTTGATGGGCCAAATGGCCTAATTCTGCTCCTATTACTTATGAACATGGGCCAGTTGGTCAGGGGATGCCCTCACCATACTGCTCCTGGGCCCAGGCATGGTGACCTCTCCCAGGCCAGTGAGACATGCACTTGCTCTGACTATCTATCCCTGTCCGAGGCCATGTTTGAGTCAATGTGGCCCTGGAAAGAGTGTGCACGATCATTACCCTCTGGCTCTTCCTTATCCAGACACAAAGCAGCAAATGGAAGACATCTTGGATGGAGCAAGCAATATTTTAAGCTCAATTGTTTTACTTTTGCTGTAAAAGTGATTTAAAAAAAAACATTTCTCCAAATAAGTCAAGTTGTAAACATTCTTCCACTGGGAAGGCCAGAACAGCCCAGCTGACCAAAGATGAATATGGACGATGATTATTCTGCCTTTTTTTCCCATGTTATTCTGTTCTTCTTTGTTTTCACTTATCAACTATAGAAACAGCACAGTTGTGATAGAGCTGCTGTCTCACAGCACCAGAGACACCAGTTTGATCCTGACTTTGGGTACTATCTGTGTGGGGTTCTCCCTGTGACCATGGGGGACTTTTCCGGATGCTCCGGTTTCCTCCCACGACCCAAAGATTAGGGGCTTGTAGGTTAACAGGCCTCTACAAAATTGCCCCTAATGTGCAGGGAGTGGATGAGAAAGAGGGATAAGATACAATCAATGTGGACTAGATGGGCCGAAGAGACTGTTTCCATGCAGTATCTCTACATTAAAATTCCTGCTTCTGCCTCCCAACTTCACCCACTCCGCCATCTCATGCCATCTGCCATTGATCCGTCACTCTGTCTAGGTCCACCTACCAGCTTCCACCTCAGCCCTTCCCCTCTACACTTTATCCTCCCTCTATGCTTTCAGTCCTGAACCCAAAACATTGACAATTCCTTTCCAGGCACAGATGCTGCTTGACCCGCCGACTTCCTTCAGCAATTTGTCTTTTGAACCTTCTAGTTGTGGTTTTCAATCACTGGCTGTTTATCCCAGCTGTATCTGTGGAAACTCTCCGCTACCCACTGCATCTTTCTCAAATTAGTTTTGAAATCGTGACACTGTAGCGAGGCCAGACAGGTTGAGCAAAGTGATTTTTATTTTCAATAAAAACAAAACAAAACTCGTGAAGTTCGCGTGTCTGACTGAACTAACAATAATAGCTCCGGTTACTAGGAGGAGCGCTGACACACCCTAAAAAGCCCACGAACGTACCCCCGCTGTCACGTGACGGAACCGACCAATGATGAGGGTTCTGACCTCCCCACCCCACCACTAGGTGCCGCTACAGGACCCCCCCCCCCCCCCCAGAACCCGAGGAAAGGAAACGAGCGGGCGTCCGAATGAGGCGGCCAGACCGAGTGGAGACAGGAGGGACTGGCACAACCGGTGCCACAGGCGGAACAGGGCGAACAGGCGGAACAGTCACAATAGGTGGAACAGGCACAACAGGTGCAACCAGCGAAAGTGGCATGGCCAGTGGGCCACCTCCACTGGGCTGTTGAAATCCAGATGGGCGGGCTTGTTGCGGGCCACAGAAACAATCTCCTTATGACCCCCGACATCCAACACAAAAGTCGCAACACCCGGAAAGGCCCCTCATAAGGCCGCTGGAGCGGAGTGAGTCCCTGCAAACAAAGACAAAATTGCAGTCCTTAGCACCGGCGGAACATTAGTAGGAACAACCCCATGGCGAGAGGTGGGGATGGGAGCCAGGCCACCCACTTTCTCCCGCAGATGCGCCAGCACAGACAAGACAGGCTCCGGAGACCCTCGAGCCTTAGGAAGGAAATCCCTAGGCAACTGCAGCGGGGCACCGTTCACCAGCTACACGGAATATGTGTCCAGATCCGTCTTAGGAGCCGTGCGGATCCCCAGCAACACCCAAGGCAACTGGTTCACCCAATCCGGGCCCGTGAGCCGTGCCTTCAACGCCGACTTTAAATGCCGGTGGAACCGCTCGACCAACCCGTTGGCCTGAGGATGGTACGCGGTGGAATGATGCAGCTGCGCACTGTACAGCTGAACCATGGCTGCCCACAGGGCAGAGATGAACTGGGCACCACGGTCAGTGGAGATGTCAGCAGGCACACCAAAACGCGCCACCCAGTGGGCCGCGAGGGCTCGGGCACAAGTCACGGCGGTGGTGACGAACAGCGGAACAGCTTCAGGCCACCTCGTGAAATGGTCCACAATCGTGAGCAGGTGAGTGGCACCACAAGACGGCGGCAGACGACCCACCAGGTCAACGTGAATGTGGGCAAACTGGTGAGGAGGGACCACAAAATCCTGGAGCGGTGCACGTACATGCCGCTGTACCTTGGACGTCTGGTAGGGAATGCAGGCTCGAGCCCAGGCTGCAACCTGCTTGCGAAGGCCATGCCATACGAACTTGGCCGCCACCAACGCAGAAGTCGCCCGGATGGAAGGATGAGCCAGCCCGTGAATAGAGTCAAACACACGCCGCTGCCAACCCGCAGGGACAATAGGTCGCGGCTGCCCGGTGGAGACATCGCACAGGACCGTCACACCTGCAGGTCCGAACGGAACTTTGGCCAACACCAATCCCGACATGGCAGTCCGATAGCATCTCGTCTCCCTCGCGCTGTGCAGCAGCCAGCCCAGAATAGTCCAAACCCGGGGACACGGCCAGTACAGCATGGACCGCAGGGCGAGACAAAGTATCGGCCACCTGATTTAGTTTGCCCGCCATGTGCCGAACATCAGTGGTAAATTCCAGGTGCCGCTGCTGACGAGCAGACCAGGGGTCGGACACCTTAGCGAAGGCAAACGTGAGAGGCTTGTGGTCAGTAAACGCCGTAAACGTCCTGCCCTCCAGGAAATACCGGAAATGTCGGACCGCCAAATAAAGAGACAGATCCTCACGGTCGAATGCACTGTAGTTCCGCTCAGGAGGGCGCAGGCGAATAGTAGGCAAATAGTAAAACAAAATCCCTCTTAAAAATCTAATTGAAGTTGTAGCACAGTTTCCGATGAAAAGTCCAATGCATCATAAATTGTTATTCAAATAAAGAAAGATTCACAAATAATTTTTAATATAGAAGGAACCGCAGTTGCTGGTTTACAAATAATGACACAATGTGCTGGAGCAACTCAGCGGGTCAGGTAACGTCTCGGAACATGAATAGGCGAAGTTTAGGGTTGGGACCATTCTTCAGAACACTCTTCTGTCTGACCCGAAACGTCACCTCTCCATGTTCTCCAGAGATGCTGCCTTATCCGCTGAGTTGCTCGGACACTTTGTGTCCTTTTTTTTCCACAAATAGTTTGCGGTTTTCTAAACAGGATTTAAATGTTGTTCGTATCTACAAAACATGGAGCTCTTGTCAACATATAATAAATCATGTTTCATTACTAAAGGCTGTGAGGGATGATTAAACAGAGTGAACCCTTGAACAGAAGGGTCTGCACTTTTAGACAGAGGACACTGGGCTTAGTCGAGTTAACTGGTGGTCTTGCTTTGTTTCCATCAATCACGACCAACACAAACCACCCTTAACGTGAAGGACAAAGAAACCAGTGAAGGATTCTCAAGGCTGCTGATTTCACTGAAAGAACATATATATTTTAAAATATAATGACAAACAGATGGGGATGGAATGCCTCGTGAATGCTCCCTTAGTTCAGGAGGAATACTTTCACAAACCCCTTGCATATAAAAGTTGAGCTTTGTGGAACAACTGCTCATTGTCAATGATGGGAATGGCAATAATATTGCTCTGATAGAAGGGTATGCATACACTCCACCCATGAGCCGTCGCCCCACCAGTGATCCGTCCCCATCAGGATGTCCGAGGGTTAACCAATGCCACCAGGAAAAGTTGCAAAGTTCGACTCAGGTTACCAGTCAACTCAGTGTTGCTGCTGTGTTTCCGGTTCCATATGAAAGGCCACTTCCACAGTGGGGGCGATTCACATCCCTTCACCATATTGCTTGTTTAAAGTCACGGTTGAAAATGAGAGACAATAAAGACGTAAAAGTGAAAAGTCGTGAACTGATTATTGTCAATGACTATAAATGTGTGGATTTGTTTTCCTGAGCCATCTGAAATGAGTAATAGCAGAACAAAAAGTAGGATTGGGCAATGTCAGCATGGATTTAATGACATGCATCTTATAGAAACATAGAAACATAGAAATTAGGTGCAGGAGTAGGCCATTCGGCCATTCAATATGATCATGGCTGATCATCCAACTCAGTATCCCGTACCTGCCTTCTCTCCATACCCTCTGATCCCTTTAGCCACAAGGGCCACATCTAACTCCCTCTTAAATATAGCCAATGAACTGGCCTCGACTACCGTCTGTGGCAGAGAGTTCCAGAGATTCACCACTCTCTGTGTGAAAAAAGTTCTTCTCATCTTGGTTTTAAAGGATTTCCCCCTTATCCTTAAGCTGTGACCCCTTGTCCTGGACTTCCCCAACATCGGGAGCAATCTTCCTGCATCTAGCCTGTCCAACCCCTTAAGAATTTTGTACGTTTCTATAAGATCCCCTCTCAATCTCCTAAATTCTAGAGAGTATAAACCAAGTCTATCCAGTCTTTCTTCATAAGACAGTCCTGACATCCCAGGAATCAGTCTGGTGAACCTTCTCTGCACTCCCTCTATGGCAATAATGTCCTTCCTCAGATTTGGAGACCAAAACTGTACGCAATACTCCAGGTGTGGTCTCACCAAGACCCTGTACAACTGCAGTAGAACCTCCCTGCTCCTATACTCAAATCCTTTTGCTATGAAAGCTAACATACCATTCGCTTTCTTCACTGCCTGCTGCACCTGCATGCCTACTTTCAATGACTGGTGTACCATGACACCCAGGTCTCGCTGCATCTCCCCTTTTCCTAGTCGGCCACCATTTAGATAATAGTCTGCTTTCCTGTTTTTGCCACCAAAATGGATAACCTCACATTTATCCACATTATACTGCATCTGCCAAACATTTGCCCAGTCACCCAGCCTATCCAAGTCACCTTGCAGTCTCCTAGCATCCTCCTCACAGCTAACACTGCCCCCCAGCTTAGTGTCATCTGCAAACTTGGAGATATTGCCTTCAATTCCCTCATCCAGTTCATTAATATATATTGTAAATAGCTGGGGTCCCAGCACTGAGCCTTGCGGTACCCCACTAGTCACTGCCTGCCATTGTGAAAAGGACCCGTTTACTCCTACTCTTTGCTTCCTGTTTGCCAGCCAGTTCTCTATCCACATCAATACTGAACCCCCAATGCCATGTGCTTTAGGTTTGTATACTAATCTCTTATGTGGGACCTTGTCGAAAGCCTTCTGGAAGTCCAGACACACCACATCCACTGGTTCTCCCCTATCCACGCTATTAGTTACATCCTCGAAAAATTCTATAAGATTCGTCAGACATGATTTACCTTTCGTAAATCCATGCTGACTTTGTCCAATGATTTCACCACTTTCCAAATGTGCTGCTATCCCATCTTTAATAACTGACTCTAGCAGTTTCCCCACTACCGATGTTAGACTAACTGGTCTGTAATTCCCCGTTTTCTCTCTCCCTCCCTTCTTAAAAAGTGGGGTTACGTTTGCTACCCGCCAATCCTCAGGAACTACTCCAGAATCTAAAGAGTTTTGAAAGATTATTACTAATGCATCCACTATTTCTGGAGCTACTTCCTTAAGTACTCTGGGGTGCAGCCTATCTGGCCCTGGGGATTTATCGGCCTTTAATCCATTCAATTTACCCAACACCACTTCCCGACTAACCTGGATTTCACTCAATTCCTCCAACTCCTTTGACCCGCGGTCCCCTGCTATTTCCGGCAGATTATTTATGTCTTCCTTAGTGAAGACGGAACCAAAGTAGTTATTCAATTGGTCCGCCATATCCTTGTTCCCCATGATCAACTCACCTGTTTCTGACTGCAAGGGACCTACATTTGTTTTAACTAATCTCTTTCTTTTCACATATCTATAAAAACTTTTGCAGTCAGTTTTTATGTTCCCTGCCAGTTTTCTTTCATAATCTATTTTTCCTTTCCTAATTAAGCCCTTTGTCCTCCTCTGCTGGTCTCTGAATTTCTCCCAGTCCTCCGGTATGCTGCTTTTTCTGGCTAATTTGTACGCATCATCCTTCGCTTTAATACCATCCCTGATTTCCCTTGTTATCCACGGATGCACTACCTTCCCTGATTTATTCTTTTGCCAAACTGGGATGAACAATTTTTGTAGTTCATCCATGCAGTCTTTAAATGTCTTCCATTGCATATCCACCGTCAACCCTTTTAGAATTAATTGCCAGTCAATCTTGGCCAATTCACGTCTCATACCCTCAAAGTTACCTTTCTTTAAGTTCAGAACCATTGTTTCTGAATTAACAATGTCACTCTCCATCCTAATGAAGAACTCAACCATATTATGGTCACTCTTGCCCAAGGGGGCACGTACAACAAGACTGCTAACTAACCCTTCCTCATTACTCAATACCCAGTCTAAAATAGCCTGCTCTCTCGTTGGTTCCTCTACATGTTGATTTAGATAACTATCCCGCATACATTCCAAGAAATCCTCTTCCTCAGCACCCCTGCCAATTTGATTCACCCAATCTATATGTAGATTGAAGTCACCCATTATAACTGTTTTGCCTTTGTCGCACGCATTTCTAATTTCCTGTTTGATACCATCCCCAACTTCACTACTACTGTTAGGTGGCCTGTACACAACACCCACCAGCGTTTTCTGCCCCTTAGTGTTTCGCAGCTCTACCCATACCGATTCCACATCCTCGAAACTAATGTCCTTCCTTTCCATTTCGTTAATCTCCTCTCTAATCAGCAACGCTACCCCACCTCCTTTTCCTTTCTCTCTATCCCTCCTGAATATTGAATATCCCTGGATGTTCAGCTCCCAGCCTTGGTCACCCTGGAGCCATGTCTCTGTGATCCCAACTATATCATAGTCATTAATAGCTATCTGCACATTCAACTCTTCCACCTTATTACGAATGCTCCTTGCATTGAGACACAAAGCCTTCAGGCTTGTTTTTACAACACTCTTACCCCTTATACAATTATGTTGAAAAGTGGCCCTTTTTGATTTTTGCCCTGGTTTTGTCTGCCTGCCACTTTTACTTTTCACCTTGCTACCTATTGCTTCTACCCTCATTTTACACCCCTCTGTCTCTACGCTCACACATTTAAGAAACCCTTTCCCTTTAACTCCATCCTCCACTATCCCATTCGACACCCCACCCCCCTTATTCAGTTTAAAACCACCCGTGTAGCAGTGGCAAACCTGCCTGCCAGAATGCTGGTCCCACACCTGTTAAGACGAATATGTTTGACGAACAGAGTTATTGAATTGAATTGAATTGAATTGAATTTATTTGTCATTCAAAAACAAATTTGAACGAAATGTCGTTACCATACAGTCATAACATTAAAAAGCAAACAAAACACACAATTACACAAATTCAACATCAATATCCATCACAGTGACTCTCCTCCAGGCACCTCCTCACTGTGATGGAAGGTTAAAAAAAGTCTTATCTCTTCCTTGCTTCCTCTCCCCCGGTCAGGCAGTCAAACTGCTGCGTCAAGGCAATCGAGGCTTCCGGTATTGAAGCCCCCGCCGGGTGATGGAAGATCCTGCTGCCGAGCCGCACCGGGCGATGAAAGGTCCTGGGAACGGGCCGATTCAAGCCTCGCGATTCAGGATGGACGAAGCTGCTGTGGCTGGAGCTCCCGAAAAGTCGGTCGCCAACCAGAGACCTGCAAACTCCCGGTGTTACAGTCCACACTTACTTACTTACTTACTTACTGCCTATTATGCCTCCTGGCATGTAGGGCAGCAACGAAGGTCCTCCACTCCTGTCTGTTCTGGGCTAGCCATCAAGCCCAGTAGTGTTGATTCCTTCAGTTGCTGTTTCGGTAACATATTTGTTTTACGAGACAGGGTTGTTAGCCCTGTGCTCAACCTCCAACCTGGAGGACCAGTGGATCGCTCTTCGTCTCGCCTCTACCCTTCGACCTGTCCAGCATGGGAGACCCTAACAGGAGACGAATCTCCCGCTGGCATAGCTCCAGGGGTCACTGAGACACACAACCTCCCCGACCATGACAAGGTTGCAATCCAATGGGCAGTTACAGTCCACAGGGCCACACAAAACAATGCAACACAAAAACAGGCCCTTCAGCTCAACTTGTCCACAATATGCTTATCTGAGTTAGTCCTATTTGCCTGCATTTGGCCCTTAAGCCACTAAACCTTTCCTATCCATGTAGTGGTCCAAATGATTTTTAAATGTTGTTATTCTGCCTCAACCGCTTCCTCTGGCAGCTCGTTCCATATACCCACCACCCTCTGTATTAAAAAAATACCCCTCTGATCACCTTTAAATCTTTCCCCTTTCTCCATTTACCTATGGGCTCTAGTTTTACCTTCTTAGTGGATTTAGATAGCAGACTTTAGGAGAGCTCCCCCTCCCCACCCCCACTCACCATCAACAACACCACAGCCACATCTGTGGAGTCTTTTAAGTTTCTTGGAACCATCATCTCCAAGTACCTGAAATGGGGGGCCACCATCGACTCCAAAGTCAAAAAGGCCCAACAGAGGATGTACTTCCTGCGGCAGCTGAGGAAACACAATCTGCCACAAGAAATTATGGTCCAATTCTATACTGCCATCGTAGAGTCTGCCCTCACCTTCTCCATCATGGTCTGGTTTGGCTCAGCCACCAAGCACGACATCCAGAGGCTGCAGCGAATCGTCCGATCAGCTGAGAAGGTTGTTGGCTGCAACTTCCCCCCCCATTGACGAACTGTACACTGCAAGGGTCAGGAAGCGACCGGGTAAGATCATCTCTGACCCCTGTCAATCTGGCCACAAACTCTTTGAAGCACTTCCCTCTGGAAGGCGACTCCGGACTGTCAAAGCCGCCACAGCCAGACATTAAAACAGCTTTTTTCCATGAGTAGTAGTTCTATATAACCAAAAGTCTGTACCCTCCTTTTGCTCTGGTATTTTATTTCATTCACATGTTTAAACTATAATGTTTTATTATTAATGTTTTATGTGTAATTCTTAATTGTTACTGTATGCTGTGTTGTTACTTGTGAGCGGAGCACCAAGACAAATTCCTTGTAGGTGTACATATTTGGCCAATAAACTTATTCATTCATTCATTCATTCATTCATTCATTCATTTATCCCGGGTAAAAGACTGTGATTATTCACCTTATACAAGTCCCTATTGAATTTATATACCTCCTTAAGGTCACCCCTCAGCTTCCTACACTCCATGTGGATGAGGTGTATTCAGATGTTTGAAAGGCTTTCGAGCATGCCGCACTCAGCAGGTTGATCAACATGGTTAGTTGTGGGAGTAAAATGCTAAGAGAGGGAGTAAGTGGATCTTTCTCAGGTTGACAGGGTGTGACTAGTGGACTACTGTAGGGAGCATTCTTTGGTCCAGCTCTTTGTGATTCTAATCAATAATTTGGCTGAAGGGTGCAAATGTCACATTTTCAAGACAGTTGATGTTACAAAACTGGATGGGATTGTGAGTACAGCGGGGGATTTAAAGAAGCATCAAGGGACTATGGACAAGATGAGTGAGTGGGCAAGAGCATTGAAGATTACAATATAATGTGGAAGAGTTGAATGTATCCACTTCAGTGCACAAAACCCGGGATTCTGTAAATGCAGACAGATTGGGTAGCATCAAAAGGAACCTGGGTTCCCTTGCACGCAAGTCTCTGAAAGCCAGGGATGGTGGGTTTGCTGTATGAGGAGTGATAGAGTAGAATAATGGATGGCTATTTAGCAGCAAGATAAGGAGAGGTTTCTTGGCAGAGAGAGTGATCAATTTTTAGAATTCTTAACGTGATAGGCTGTGGAAACTCAGTCATTGAGTTGATTCAAAACAGACAGCGATAGACTTTTGGACATTAACAGAGTAAAGGAAATAGGGATAGGGCAGGAACTTGGTGCTGAAGTAAAAGGTCAGCCATGATCTGGAGATGACCTGGCGTGGACTACTTTGTAACTTTATCAGTGTCCTTGGGTATGCAAAACAAAGAATATCACTGTGACTTGTCACATGTGACAATAAAGTATCATTCATTCATTCCTTCATTCATTCATTCGACTGGTTCAAAGCAAAAAATAGCCTATTGCTGGTCTTATTTATTTTGTTTTTATGTGACGTATACAATGTAATACACCTTCTCTGATTTTTGTGTGAGATCTCAGGGCACCAATGTTGTATCCCAAGCATAAGCACCAATGGTGCCAAAGTGGAGATGGTCAAGAGCTTCAAGTTCCTAGCTGTAAATATTCCAACAATCTGTCTGGACCAAGCACATTGAAGCTCAGACCAAGAAAGCACACCAACGCATCAATCTCTGTAGATGACTGGCATGTTGAGTTTAGTTTAGTTTAGAGGTACAGTGCGGAAACAGGCCCTTCGGCCCAACTGGTCTGCATGGACCAGCAATCCCCGCACATTAACACTATCCTACACACACTAGGGACAATTTACACTTATACCAAATCAATTAACCTACAAACCTGTGCATCTTTAGAGTTTGGGAGGGATCCGAAGATCTCGGAGAAAACCCAGGCAGCATCCGTAGTCGGGATTGAACCCGGGTTTCCGGCGTTGCAAGCGCTGTAAGGCACCAACTCTACCGCTGCGCCACCGTACCGCCCTTTATGGGAGATAAACAAAATAAATGTATCCAATGACTCTTGCTAACTTCTGCAGATGCACCGCATAAAGCATTCTATCAGGATGCACCACTGCTTCCTTTCTGCAACAGTTCTGCACAAGACCGCATGAAATTGCAGAGAGTTGGGGATGTAGCCCAGTCCATCACACAGAACAGCCTCCCCCTCCATAGGCTTTATCTGTGCTCCATGTTGCTGAAGGAAAGTAGCCAATGTAATCAAGGACCACACACTCATTCCCTCTTCTCCCCATCTGGCCGATGATACAAAAGTTTAAAAGCACGTATCACCAGATTCAGGAGCAGCTTCTTCCTCGCTGTTAACAGACCACTGAACCGATGGGGAAGTGAGCTTTACGCTGTTAGATGTCACCGTGGGTGTTCAATGTGTTGCTGCTTCATGCGTAGCAAGGAGCCACATCACAACTCTATTACCACAGCACCTGCACACTGAGTGGCCCTAATGCATCTGGCATCTGCCATAAAGCCATCAAAATCATTGCTCCAGCACAACAGAATATTATGGCTGAAGATAGACAGAAAATGCTGGAGTAACTCAGCGGGTCAGGCAGCATCTCTGGAGAAAAGGAATAGGTGACCTTTCGGGTCGAAGCCCTTCATCAGACTTCGATTTGAAGAACGGTTCCGACCCGAAACGTCATCTATTCTTTTACTCCAGAGATGCTGCCTGACCTGCTGAGTTACTCCTGCATTTTGTCTCTATCTTTAGTATAAATCAGCATCTGCAGTTCCTTCCTTCACAGAATATTATAGTCTGCCATTTTGCTCTCTAGAGAATGCTTACAAAAATATTAAGGAACGAGCATTGCTTGTGTAATTTGTTTTTCTTATTGCATCTTTCTGCATAGGTGCCAGCACATTTATTTCACGAGATTACCACTGCTACTTAAATCTACAAGCATATGCCATAAAAGTGTGGTAAGTATTGATTTGCTAATATCACTACCAGCAGTCAGTTTCTGCACTCCATACTCAATGTGCCACATGATGGGTTTGGCGCTGGGTGACACCTCCTGATTAATCCCACAATGAGCTATATTTACACTGGAGATCAGGATCAAACCCGGATTGCTGGAGCTGTGAGTTGGCAACTCAGAGCCACCCTGACAACAGCTAAACTCAATGGCAAAGGAAGAATAACAGAGTAAAACAGAGTCTGAATTGGACGTAATTATCCTTAGCTAATCAAGCCTAATGACTTTGAAATTCATCGGCAGTTCTCCAATATTCTTACCCCTGTCACTTTACTTCACAATTCATAAAGTAAGAAAGAAAGCCTTGTTCCCTGGAAGTAGTGGCACAAAGAGACGGGTGATGAAGAAAGTGTTTGGCAAGCTTGCATTCATTTGGTTTAGTTAGAGATACAGCATGGAAACAGGCCCTTCGGCCCACCGAGTCCACACCGACCAGCGATCCCCGCACATTAACATTACCCTACACATGTTCGGGACAATTTACACTTATACCAATCCAATTAACCTACAAACCTGTACGTCTTTGGAGTGGGGGAGGAAACCAAAGATCTCGGCGAAAACCCACGTGGTCAGGGGAAGAATGTACAAACTCTGTACAGGCAGCACCCGTAGTCGAGATCGAACACTGGTCTCCAGCCTTGCAAGCGCTGTAAAGCAGCAACTCTACCACTGCACCACCGAGCCGCCAATCTAAATAGTTGGAATGTCATGTTACAGTTGTACTAGATATTGGTGAGACCGCATTAAGATTATTGTGCGCAGTTCTAGGTCACCATATTATAGAAAGGATGCGATTACACTAGAGAGGGTGCACAAAAGGGCTTGAGTTATAGAGATTGCAAAGGCTGGGACTATTTTCCCTGTACTGAGGGAGACTGAGGGGTGATCCAACAGGGATTTATGAAATCATGAAAGGAATAGTTAAAGTAATTGATCACTAGAGACAGGATTTTGCCATAAATGCCATGTGCCTTTTCATGCCTTTTTTGTAAAGCACTTATGCATGGAACTACCAGGCAGAAGACACATGCAGCTGTGGAGCGGTACAGACAATGTCCCACCTACTGGAGTGTGACGACGCCCCCTAGTGCAGCCCACAGGACCTGGCTGAACCGACTCGACCAGCTGTGACCTGCGCCAGATACTGGCAGAACGACATCTGAGATTGCAACGGACTCGAAGAAGATGCCTTTTTTGATGATTTCAGGAAGATAATGCCTATTTCACGATTGAGTGCCTTATTCAGCCTTTTTTTGCCGTTTTAACGTAACTTACAAGAAAATGTACACCATCGGGGCGAAACCCAGTTGTAATTGTGTGTTGTGGTGATTGGAGAGGGGTGTGTGGGAGAGGGTCCAGTCTTTGCAAACTGAAGTCATGCTTTAAGTAGGTGTGAAGTGGTGATTGGGGAGGAGTAGGTGGGGAAGGCTCCAGTCTTTTCAAACTGGAGTCAAGCTGTGAGTAGGTGTGAAGTGTTGGTTGGGGATGGTGTGTGGGGGTACCAGGGTTAAGTTTCTGTTTATCGAACCTGCAGTAGAACTCGTTCAGTTTGTTGGTCAGCTGACGATTGTCCAAGGAGCGGGGTTTTTCCTCTTGTAGCTTGTGATTTCTTGCAAGCCCTTCTACACTGAAGAAGAGACATTTGCTGAGAACTTGCTCCGCAACTTCCCAGAGTACCTTTCCTTGGCAGCTCTGATTCCTCTTCTCAGCTTGTACTTGGCCTGCCTGTAGAGGTCTGCATCCCGCTCCTGTAGAATCTACCCCTGCAAGCATCAACATGCCTAAAGTCAAGACAACGCCTTGTAAAAAACGGAACGATTTGGTGAGAGTGTACGGGAGTGATATATTCTCTACAGACAACTGTGTGCTGTTTTGCTAAGCATGTGAGAAGGCAGTGAATCATGAGAAGAAATATTTCATCTCCCAGCATGTACAGACAGCTAAACACAATTCGGCGGCAGAGAAACCGAAGGTAGGAAATACGCAAGTTGTCTCTTCACTACATTTACTGCTGGCTCCAGTCGCAAATCTGACTTTTCGAGTGATCTGTGCAATGCATTCATTGATGCTGGAATTTCACTGTGGAAATTGGAAAACAAATCTCTCAGATGTTTTTTAGGGAAATACACAGAGGAACATATACCAAGCGAGTCATCATTACGGAAACATTATGTTGACAGCAACTTCAACATTGTTGTGCAGAAAATTAGAGATGAAGTTGCATGCAACAAAATATGGATGTCAATAAACGAGACAACTGATGCTGTGGGGAGATATGTTGCCAATGTACACTGGAGGCAGGTCAACCATCAAAGGAGTATTTCTTGACATCAAAAGTATTTTAGAAGTCAAAGAGCTCAACTATTGCTCAGTTGTTTACATCTTCACTTGCTGTACTTTGTACTTAAAGTTCCTGGCGATGTAGGTAAAGACATACAAGGGAAATGTGAGAGGGTGATTTTAGCTAACAAAGATCTTGAAGAAATACAAAACATAGCTAAAGTTCTCAAAGGTAGTTGTAATGCACAAGATATCGACATGAATATAGAGTCTGTAGCTTGTTTCAGGTATGCACCAGTGACCTCAGCTGGGGTAGAAAGAAGTTTTTCACAACTGTAGCATATTCTGTCTGACAGACGGCATAGTTTAACACCAGATAATTTGAAAGAATGCTGGTAGTTATGTGCAACCAGGCAACTTTGGTCATTTAATGTAGTATACCTTTATAATTATAATTTTAAACTATATTTTGGTGGTGGAAATAAATGCCTTTTATGCCTTTTTTGGCCTTTTCGTGCCTTTTTGTAATTTTATTATGCCTTTTTGCCTGCCAATTTCAGAGATTTTTAGCGCCTTAACATCCTGGCTCTATTGACACAATCTTTTTCCACGGATAAGGAAACCTAAAACTAGAGATCATGGGATTACAGTGAGTGGGGAAAGATTTAATGGGGACTCAATGTGCAAGTTTTTCACACAGAGGCTGGTGGACAGTGCTATTTTTGTAGATAAAAATATACCAGTGCGGGTATATAAGTGCTGATGTGATGCTTTTGTCTGTACATCAACCTAGTTTTTAACTCTCTATAGGTACCAGTACACTCTACCAACACATACCATCCCAATAATATACTGCTGGTGGGTATATAGAAGGAGAGGCCAGAGGAAGTAGTAGAGGCGGGTACAATAACAATGTTTAAAAGACAAGTACATGGATAGAAAATGTTTAGAGAGATATGGGTCAAATGCAGGCAATTGGATTAGCTGGGACAGGCAGCTTGGTTGGCTTGGACGATTTAGGTTGAAGAACCTTTTTCTGTGCTGTATAACTCTACGACTCTGACATAAAGTATTGTACAGCCCTCCATGATCTCAGCATATCGACAATTGCCTGACAGCTCATTAAATACTTACCGCGCAAATGTAAAAAAAAATAGAATGAAGTTTATTCAGAGCAGAAGAATAACTGTTTTGAGAATAGGCCCTCTTAAAATACGATACAATACGATAGAACTTTATTTATCCCTGGAGGGAAATTGATCACACATGGACAAGGTTCTCTATGTGTGGATCCATAGGGGATGGGTGACGTTTTTAAGAAAGGCTAATATCAATGGTTTAGCGGACAGTGAAGAAGATTATCTAAGATTACAATGGAATCTTGATCAGCTGAGCCAGTGGGATGAGGAAGATGGAGTTTAATTCAGATAAATATGAGGTGTTGCATTTTGGTAAGACAAGGCAGGACAACATTTACACAGTAAATGGTAGGACCCTGGGGAAAGTTGTAGAACAGAGAGATCTAGGGTGCAGGTATATAATTCTTTGAAAGTGGCGACACAGGTAGACAGGGTGGTGAAAAAACATTTGGCTTGCTTTCAGTTGCCAGGGTAATGAGTCCAGGAGTTCAGATGTCATGTTACAGCCACAAAAAAATGTTGGTGGCCACATTTGGTGTACTGTGTACAACTCTAGTTGCCCTGCTATAGGAAGGATGCCATTGAACTGGAAAGATCGACAAGGATATTGCCAGGTCCGAGGGTTTGAATTATAAGGAGAGGCTGTATAGGTTGGGTCATTGTTCCTTGGAGTGTAAGTGACTGAGCAGTGACCTTATGGACATTTTTGTAATCATGAGGGGTATAGATATGGTGAAAAGCTACAGTCTTGTCCCCAGGGTAGGGCAGTTATAAATAATAATAATAATAATAGATTTTATTTATATAGCGCTTTTCAGGACTCAAAGTCGCTTTACAATTGAGAGTCAGGAATAAACAAAACAAAATAGAGCAGTAAGACAGAGGGGAGGGGAACATGGGACTAAGGGTATGCAGAGGTGAAGAGATGGGTCTTGAGGCGGGACTGGAAGATGGTGAGGGACTCAGAATTTCGGACCGGTTGTGGGAGGGAATTCCAGAGCCTGGGAGCTGCCCTGGAGAAGGCTCTGCCTCCAAAAGTGCAGAGGTTTGATTTCGGAGTGGAGAGGAGACCAGCTGATGTGGATCTGAGGGACCGTGAGGGTTGGTAGGGGGAGAGGAGGTCAATGAGATAAGGGGGGCCAGGTTGTTGAGGGCTTTGTAGGTGAGGACCAGGATTTTGTAGATGATCCGGTGGGAAATGGGAAGCCAGTGAAGTTCTTTGAGAACTGGGGTGATGTGGTGCCAGGATTTGGTGTGGGTAATGAGTCGAGCGGCTGCATTTTGGACCAGTTGGAGTCGTTTGATGCTGCTGGAATTGATTCCGAAAAGAAGAGAGTTACAGTAGTCCAGTCGGGAGGAGATGAAGGCATGGATGAGTCTTTCAGCAGCGGGGGGTGTGAGAGACGATCTGATTTTTGCAATGTTGCGGAGGTGAAAAAATGATGTTTTGACAACATGGCGGATGTGAGGCTCAAGGGAGAGGGTTGAGTCAAGGATCACGCCAAGGTTGCGTGCCTGAGGAGATGGGGAGACAGTGGTGCCGTCGATAGTGAGAGTGGGGTTGTTAATTTTAGTGAGTGTTGATTTGGAGCCAATGAGGAGAAATTCTGTTTTGCTACTGTTTAATTTAAGGAAGTTGAGTTGCATCCAAGATTTGATGGCTGATAGGCAGGAGTTGATATGGGAGAGAGGGGGGTGGTGGGGGGACTTGGTGCTGAGATAGATCTGGGTATCATCAGCATAGCAGTGGAAGTCCAGTTTGAAGTGACGGAGTATATGACCAAGGGGGAGGATGTAGATGATGAAGAGGAGGGGACCAAGAACGGATCCTTGGGGAACGCCTTGAGTGACAGTGGCTGTGGCAGAGGTGTGGTTATGGAGAGAGATGAAGTGGGATCGGTTGGAAAGGTAAGAACGGAACCAGCTGAGTGCAGAACCTTCAATGCCAAGGTTCTGCAGTGTAGGTTTAAGGAAAAATGTTCAAAAAGGATCTGAGGGGAAACTTTTTCACACAAATATGTGAACGAGCTACCAGAGAAGTGGTAGAGGTGGGTATATTTATCTATCTATCTATCTATATTTAAAGTACACAAAAAAGCTGGAGAAACTCAGCGGGTGCAGCAGCATCTATGGAGCGAAGGAAATAGGCAACGTTTCGGGCCCAAACCCTTCTTCAGACTTAAAACACGTGTGTGTGTGTGTGTGTGTGTGTGTGTGTTTTTTTTCTTTTATCTTTTTCTTTTTTCTGCCTGTCTTGTGGGTGCCAGCCTAGCCTTTGATTCGTTGCTACACCACACGCAGAAACGCCGAGTTTTTTCCAGTTCGGTAGAGATTTCACTTTTCATTCCAAGTATCCACTCCTGATTAAATTTCGTCATGTTTATGTACACATTTTTAATAAAATCCTTCTCCCCCCCTCCCAAAATTTCAAAATGTTAAAAAAAAAACAGCTCTCACCCAAAGAATGTTGGTGAACGTTCCACCGTGTGATGTCACAAGGCCTAATGCCCAATGCTCACAGATGTCCAATCGGAATGGATCCATTTACATATGCCTTTGCAGCAGCCCCAGCCCCAGCCCCACGCCGCAGCCTGTCGAAGCGCGTCATCACGTGTGTGGGAATAGAGAAAGAGGATTGGGGGTGATAGTGAATGGGGAACAGATGGACTGTCCCTACCCCTCCCCCTTCCCCTTCCACTCTCCCTCCCCACTATTTCCCCTCTCTCCCCCCACCCCTCTCCCCCTCCCTCCACACTCTTCCCTCTCCCTCCCCTACCCCATCTCCCTCCTCCCCTTGTTTTAGCGCTATATTGTTTTTTGTTAATTAATTGAACTTTATTTGTTGTCTACTATGGTATCTACCGATTACTGTGTTTACTGACCTTTTGTGCTGCTGCAAGTAAGAATTTCATGGTTCCGTTTCAGGACATATGACAATAAAACACTTCAAAAACGTACAGATTTGTAGGTTAATTGGCTTCAGTAAAAATGTATAAATGTAAATTGTCCCTAGTGTGTACAGGGTAATGTAAATGTGCGGGAATCGCTGGTCGGCGCAAAGTCGGTGGGCCGAAAGGGCGTGTTTCCACACTGTATCTTAAACTAAACTAAACTAAAAAACTAAACATCCTTGACTCTTAACTCTCCCTCTGACATTTGGCTTGTGGCTTCAACTAAAGCAGGACACCAGACAGGACCATCACAATAGCAATAATGGAGAAATGGCAGTGCACCCTAGCACTGCTCACACTACAGTACCTTCCAAGTGTCCCTGTAATCGACTATGGTAGAAATCAAATGGATGTGCAGCTGTCGGGAATGGAGCACAATGAAGCTAATGTGCTTTGTGCGTGGCCCATGATTTTTCTAAACCATGACCCAATTTTATTGAACAATGCTCCCGAACATTTGTTGTGTGTCAGCATGCACCACAACTGGGTCGAATTTCATGGTGTCGGATTCGAACAAATGCCTGCACTTTCACAAATTATGTCGATAAAGAATGGAATTTGATTTCACTGAGCTGAAAGCCCAGCTCACATGATCCACGTTCTGCGGCTACTTCACACACCGGTCCCTGATCCCCTGCAGGAGACTGCACGCCATTTTGGCTCTAATATCTACACGACAGTATCGATCAATGGCACTGTCCAAAAGGAGCTTGTTAACAAAGGCACTTGAGTGGATCTGTACATGAACCTTTCAAAGTGGACGAACGTATTGTAAGAGTGCTAAATAACGTACATGAGGTTCTGGGATTCATAAGCAGTGGCACAGAGTACAAATCCGGGGAGATTATGTTAAAGCTGAGCCAAGCATGGTTAGACGACAACTGAAACATTCTGATGCAGTCTTGCCACATCCCGTGAGGTCCAAGTGTAGGCACAGAAACAATGATTGCAATATTTCCAAGCATGAGCAGCTTGAGCGAAAGTTTACACACAGGGTTGTTCACCACCGAGTAATGACATTTGAAAATAAATTTGATAAACAATTACAGGATGACGTCTGGTAAACCATGGTAAACAGAATGGAGCCGCTCACGTTAGCTGATGGTTCAAGGCTCAGCGGATGCAGATTGATCATTTTGGACGCAACGTGCAAGGGTGATGTGGAGGGAAACATGTTTATTGAATTGCGGTACTTGAACAATAAGGGGAAAGAATTAGATAACGGAATTGATGAAGCTGCTCTACGAGAAGCTGGCAACAAATTCAATGGGCTGAAGGGTTTACTTATGATTTACGATGATTCTATCTCAAAGAAGGGTCATCAATTCTATTAGCTGGCTTTGAATCCAATATTCATGAGAGTTGCTCTGTCTAAGTTTCCAAACATTAAAGCTCCTGTGAATATTCCCAATTTAACGGAACCTTGTGTGCAAAGAATGATCGCTGGTGGAGTTAAAACGTTCGATCCGATTATGGCCTCACATAATGTAAGCTAACATTGTCTGCTAAATGGGTGTCTCTCAATGGATGAACATTGAGGCACATCCATTTCACGGACAACGTTAGCTTGTCTGTGAAATGAGTGTTCATTTCTCCAAATATGCCCTGACGAATGCTTTGTGCCCTTGCCAGCTCTTCCTTTATCTGCTGTGTGTTGTATAGCATTTACCCATGCCCTTTACCTTTTTTAGACCAAGTGCTGAGGATAATGGAGCGCTTGGCTGTTGTAATCACCACCATCATGTTTAATTATATCTTTGACTCCACATGAGAATAATGATTTATGGTGTTTGAAGTGATTCCAAAAGCTTCCATCCCCTGCTGCTTTGAAGCACATTTTCCGGCTTCCCAACATTGCTACCCACCTGCAGATGCCCATCCGTAGGACTAGTGGGAGCTCCCAACTACTGTCTGTGGGGCTGATCGAGCCAGGCCAGCTGCCCTGGGTTGAGTAGAGCTTAATGAGTTGGCTGATAGACTGGTGTGATTCTACCATGCTGCTTGATAGAGGTGGGTTGTTGGCAGCAGGGAAGAAAAACCAGTAGACCTCCCCAATATCAGAGACGTCAGAAATACCTTTTAAAGGTGCTTTCTAGGCCAGCTCTTGCTTACTTTTGCCGATAATTCTGACCAAAATTATTTGTGTCCAGTCATTGAAATGAGCTTTCAAACCTTTGCTGTGAAATTGGGCCTTTGTGACAAATTCAGAAGGTTGAATCTGCTGCTGCATTCCACATGGCATCCAGCAAGTGGGCCCTTTCTGTGCTTGTACACTGTTCCGTCTCGACACAGATTGGAGACTCCACTGATTCCAACCAAAACAATAGACCATTGTGGGCTTCACCTTTCCTTGATCATCGTTGCTGCCTTTTATTTGTTCTTTTGTACACCTTTCATTCATTTGATCTTTGTACCACTTCCTATCTCTAGTTTCTCTCTTCCCTGAATGTCAGACTGAAGAAGGGTCACCTTTTCTTTTTCTCCAGAGATGCTGCCTGATCCGCAGAGTTAATCCAGCATTTTGTGTCTGTCTTCGGTGACTTTTGTTCATTGGATTTGGAGGTGACGTGCAAAGTAAATGACTAATTTTAAATGATTTTTCACGAGTTTAATGTTTTTAGCTATTTATAAGATTTTAGTTAATTGTATCCTTTCGTATTCTACAATTTTAAAATACTTCATTTATAAAAGCTTTGAAATGTCTCTACATATCAAAGATAAAACAATCTATTAAGGTAGTTAGAGCTTTGACAGCTGGCAAAGCTGCACCTCCAGCTTTATCAGCTGTCGGGAGTATTTCAGGATAGGGTCTCTACACTTCCCTGTCTGTTCCAAGTCACTTCTGCAGAGCTACAGGACTACTGGACATGTCCTCCCGTATTCAGCCCAACTAATTACAGTGTCAAGAATGTTTTATTGCCATATGTTCCAGATAGAATAATGTAATTCTTACTTGCAGCAGCACAACAGAATATGTAAACATAGTACACTGTAAACAATATAATAAATGAGAGAGAAAAAACATGTTCAGTGTGTGTATTTATACACATACAAACACACACGCGCACACACACGCATGCACGCACGCACACACACATACACGCACACACAAGAAACAAACAATAATAGTGCAATAATAACAGTAATAGTCTATGTAGTTCAGAGCTTATTTGAGGTTATAGTATTTAATAGCCGAATGGCTGTAGGCTGCAGGTGTAGTATTGACTCCATCCCTCTGGGGTACAGGCTAACCCCACTGATTGCAGAGGGCATCTTCTCTTGTTACATTTGAACAACTGTCCTAAAAATTCACTAAAAATATGTTTTCTGTTGGCACGTCCACTTTTTGTGGATTATCATTCAATGATAGGAGATTTACGGCACACACAAAGTCAATTTGCCTCATCAAAAACACATCAGGTCAAGAAAGAACCTGGTACCTCATCTCTTCCCAAGCTCCGGCATTAGGTCATGGTTCTTCTTGCAGATGTCTACGTATAACCCCCTCAGGAAGTGAGTTCCACACCTCCATCATTCTCCGGGTGATTTTTTTTTTCTTGCCTCATTTCCCCTTGAATAATTCAACCAATTCTTTTTAATATGTGCCCTGCTGATTTTTTTTTACCCCCAAGGGAAATAGATCTTTCCTATTTATTATGACTAGGTCCCTCATACTTTTATGCAGCTTAATCCATTTTCCCTCTCGGCCTCTCCTGTTCCAAAGAAAATATCCACCGTGGTGTTGAAAGGTTGAGCTGAGAAAGAACACAAATAGACTGCACTCTCCCAGTTTCAACTGGAGAGGAGTAGAAACTCACTCCAAGCTCCAGCAGCTCCCCAGATGCTGCCTGACCTGCTGAGTTCCTCCATCATTTTGTGTTTTGATCGAGATTCCAGCGTCTGCAGCTTCTTGTGTCTCAAGTTTAATGACCGTTTATCAAGATCCATTTCAACATTATATTTTTGAAGATGATGATTCTTCGTCACTTTTTAATCTTGGTGAATGAAAATGGCGTGAGGAGTAGATACCCTGGAACTCCCATTCCCTGCCGCGGAAGATGGTTCCTCATCATGGGATTCAGTTGCTGCAATGGATTCAAGGAAGCAAGTGGTCTCATTCTGTGCTGTGATTTTCCACGATTCGATAAGGACATCCTGAACATGGCCTGGTATGATACACCAACTTTTGCTTCGTGAGGATGAGTAGAAAGTAGAACTTGACAGAGCATCATATATTTATGCAAGTAAAGATTAGTCTGAACTCCTCCTGTCTTTCTGCACCTCAAATGTTTCAGGCACACATCTAAGGCAATTTAAGTCTCGTCCTTGTTTCCAAATCACCTCCTCCCCTAAAGGCTTTACCTATTCCAATCTCTATCACTACCTCCAAGCTCTCAAACGTCCACAGTTACTTTCCATCCTCATCCATCCTTCACCTCCTCTACATCTCCTCATTCATGGTCTTCATCTGGGACTGGAGTCTGAAGAAGGGTCTCGACCCGAAACGTCACCCATTCCTCCTCACCAGAGATGCTGCCTGTCCCGCTGAGTTACTCCAGCATTTGGTGTCCATCTATGGTCTTCCAGCAGCAGGCACCGTCCAAGCACAAAGATTCCTTCCCTCAATCTCTTTCCTCCCACTTTAAGAAATACTTTAAAACCTTCCTCAGATCCTCAGGCCTAACAGATCCTCATGGGGCTTGGTGTCAGATCTTGTTTGATAATGCTTCTGTGGCATTCAATAAATCAAAGCCGCGCTGTTGTCACGGTGAAAACCAAATGGCTCTCTGCCGTAGTACTGGCAGAAAATCTCACAGACTAAGGGACATAAAGTCACTAGATGAATTTTGCATAATCCTCATACTGTCACCCAGTCAACAGGGTGAATGCCTCATTTCAAGATTCAAATCAGTTCTATTATCCTTCCTGTTCAGCAATATTGAGAATCTAATTGAAGGAATTTTGTTCACGCCCAGGCTGAGATTAGTTTTTTTTAAATACACACAGAGTGCTGGAGTAACTCAACGGGTCAGGTAGCATATCTGGAGGACATGGATAGATTACATTTTGGGTCGATACCCTTCTTCAGATTGATTGTAAAGTCAATGGCGCTGGCGTGGGAGTGGCTGGCGAGACAGTGAGGGCTGGCGATGGCTTTGGTGTCCTAGATCTGAGTAAGCTCACGGAGCTCACAAAGCTCAGGGAAGCTGGAGGGAAGCCAGGAGATAACGTACAATACTAAACTTGGTTTACACTGGGAGCTCAGGTATGTAATGAGAGTGAGGTTGCAGGATTTTTGCTTTTCAATTAATGCTGGAGGATCTTGTTTTGACTAAGCCCAATGATACACGCGTTAGGTCCGATTAGATTGTGGTCGCGCAGAACCTCGTAAAGGAAATAATATGTCATTACCTCTCAACGTTGCCAAGCTCTGTGGCAAATTAAATTTCACGCAGTCTTAATTCTGTCTCTGGGAGACTCACATCGAGCGAGGTCGACAGCTGGATTACCTTTCCAGAAAGGGTGATTAAGACCCAGACATTGGATTCATTTAAGAAACAGTCTCCAGGGAATGTTGTAGGATTGGTATGTGGAGTAAATGGAAGCAAAAATTTTAGACGCCTGATTTTGTTTAAAGTAATCGTACGAGAGAACATTCATCAATTTGTAACGACGTATGTTTTCCTTAAAATATAAAAGTGGAGGACAGATTTCCATGGCATGTTATGCAAAAAATGAGTTGCTAAGAATTGGATAATTTTCCATTGTTTACCTACGAATAAAATAATCGCCGGTCTAGCAGATGACTGGGACTTCTCAATCAACCTTGACCCTAGATTCAGAAGTCCATTAAAAGCCTTCGCAGCAATCATTATGTTTGTATTCTCTTCTTCTGCTATTCTGACGCCACTAAGCCCTCAACTGGAGTGTAAATTGAGGGTGGATAAAGAACACCCTTGCAATCTTATCACTCATTCATGGGACTGGGCTGTTGCAGACTTGTCCACCCTTACTTGCCCACTCATCAATGCTACTGGTTTAATGGATACCAGCCCCTATCAGAAAGCAGTGAACCATCAACCGATTTCAACAAAACAATGAATAAAAACACCATTTTATTCACATTTTTTCACTATTATAAAAATCTGAAAATGATGCAGTTGTTGGAGCTGCTGTCTCACAGCGTCTGTGATTCAGGGTTCAATCCTGATCTCTCGAACTGTCCATGTCGAGTTCAAACATTCTCTCGAAGAGAGACACAAAAAGCTGGAGTAACTCAGCCGGACAGGCAGCATCTCTGGAGAGAAGGAATAGTGACATCTCATGTCGAGACCCTTCTTCAAACATTCTCTCCTTGACCACGTTGATTGCCTTGGCGTATTTTAGTTTTGTTTAGTTTAAAACAGGCCTTTCAGCCCAACTTACCATGATAACCATGATGTCCCATCTACACAAGTCTCACCTGCCTGTGTTTGGCCCATATCCCTTTAAACCTTTCCTATCAATGTACCTGGTCCTCAAGCCTTTTGTTATAATGTTCAATTCGGTCTTGACTTTAATTTGAAGGAAGGGGTGCAATTATGCATACAAATGCATTTGTACATGTATAACTCACAGATACATAAACAGTCACATCCATAATAATACACATTAAGACACATATATATATCTGCAATTTATAGTTATTTTTTAAATGCTGGAATAAAATTAAGTATTTTTCTACAAATCAGAGGCTGAATTTATTCCCATCCCTCTCTATAAAATTCTCTCTCAGCTCATAACATTAACAGTGTCTGGTATCTGACTTACATTCCAGGGAGAATAACACATTTCACAAATCCCACTCAATAAAGACAAGCATGTAATTAAAGCAATTTAAGAAATCCTTGTGTGTTTTATCTGGAGAATCGAGGAGGAAGTGCAGCCGGTCCAGAGGGGTACGACACAGCCTAAGTGCTCTTCCTCAAGACACCTCTACAAAATGATTTATTATTGGTCTCAGCATTTCCAAAAGGCAGGCTCTGGCTAATGTCTGGTGCATTGTGCCAGAATGAAACTAGTGCAAATTACCCCAGACATCCTCAAGACTGAGGTCGGGCATTAGGATTTTTGATATTTTTGTGAAGGGAAGTGTTGAACGGTGACAGCATTTGTTAATGTGGTGTTATTCGCTGCATTTGTTATGCTAACCACAGAAGTTCCTGTTTGTTCAGCTGGATGGGACGGCTACCCAGCGGGGATGGCTGTGATTTTAAGCCACTGTACATTAACAACCCCGACAGACGACGGCAACAAATTGCCTTTCAAACGAAAGTATTTCAGTTGTATCATGACCCTTCGTGTGATAATAACCAGGGATCCTCCATTTTTGCTACCAAAAACAAATCCAAGCCATAAATTGGGTGCTCGTGTTTTGTCTGAAATAGTGAGCAATTATTAAAACCCAGCTTGAAGAAGGCCTTTACAAAAGGACATAGTGCTGGAGTAACTCAGCGGGTCAGGCAGCATCTCTGGAGAACATGGATAGGTGACGTTTCATTTCAGGTCGGGTACTTTCTTCAGACTGATTGTGGGGAGGAGAGGGTGGAGAAAGCTTGAAGAAAGGAGGGGCAGAACAAAGCCTGGCAAGTAATAGATGAGGGGGGGGGGAGGTTTATAGGCAGATGGATGGACAGGGGCCAGAGATGAAAACTCAGGTGTGAGAAAAAAGGATTGAAGAGCTGCAAATTGTGACGCTAGAGGAAGGAATGTAGGTTGAAGAGGAGGGGAAGGGGGGAAATAGGTGTGAGCCCGGGTGGGGTGCAGTGGAGAGATTGGAGGTGGAGGGGACGAAATGGGGGGTTGAAATGTCGGGGAGGTAGTTTGTGGTTACCTAAATTTGGAGTATTTAACGTTCATACCATTGGGTTGTAAGCTACCCAAGCAGAATACGAGGCGCAGGTCCTCCAGTTTGCAAGCGGCCTCACTCTGGCAGGGATGAGGAGGTCAGGGTAGGTCAGTATGGGAATGGAAAGAGGAGTTCAAAAGGGTAATAACTGGGAGATCCAGTCGGCCTTGGCAGACCAAGGGCAAGTGTTCGGCAAGACGGTTGCAGAGTCTAGGCTTGGTCTCACCTATGTGTCAAAGCCAAATTGCGAACAAACAGAAACAGTGAATGAGGTTAGAGGAAATGCACGTGAGCCTCTGTCTCACCTGGAAGGAATGCTGGGATCCCTGGATGGATTTGTGGGAGGAGGTGTGGAGATAACCCCGATGCAGTCATCAGTGTAGTGGAGAAAGAGTTGAGGGATGGTGCCAATGTTTGCTTGGAACAAGGACTGTTCAACCTAACTAACAAAATGACAGGCATAGCTGGGGCCCTTTTACAAAAGGATGTAAGATCCGTATATTTGCACACCAACAACCTTCTTTTAAATGGGAAAAGGATAAAGGCAAAGGATTAGCATCTGAAATTAGACATTTGTCCAAGGCTGAACAAATGGGTCATTGGTGCACAATTATTTTTGTGAAAACAGCAGGATTGAAAACGTGAATGTCCTCTGAAAGCCATTCACCCAGAATGTAGACCGTGAACTACCTGAGAGCTCCTCAGTGTTGTAGTTCCGATTGCTTTCCTTTGCCTGACACCACGTGGGATCCAATGGCAAATGCCAAACTCCTGCATCTCCCCGGCAGAAAAATCTGGGAACTTGAGGCATCAAGTGTGTGAATGCCAGATTCAGGGACTTGATGCACAGCAAATGAGACGAATGCCTCTGAGGAAAAGAGAAGGGTTTACTGACCGTTTTGGCTCGTTCACAGGCAGAAGGTGTTGTTTGTAGCGTCGGTAGGTGCCGCCATCGGCTCTAACAATGTACGAACGTTTCTGGTCTCCAAGTGGAAGCGTAGGTTCGTATCCCACTTCTGACACCATGTCGATTTGTAGTCCTTATAATAACAGTGGCCTCACACCATGTCGGGTTATATAGAGTTTATTGGGTACAAGCAATACAACTTCTCACTTAAGAGTTCACTTTAAGACTAACGGAATGCAGCAGATCACGACGCTAACAAGCTAGTGGGTGTAACTACAAATGCATGACTCATAGCATGAGCCACTAATCTACAGGTAAATCAACCATAAAATAAACTCAGTGGGTCAGGTAGCAATTGTAGAAGGAATTAGACAGATGAAGTATCAGGTCAGGATCCTTCTTCAATGTTGAGGTAGAGAGGAGATAGCAATGAAGTGAGGGGAGGTTGTGGGGCAAGACTGCCAAGTGATGGGTGGATCCAAATAAGAAGGGGTTCATCGTCAGATGAGTCAGGTGGCGGTAGTCACAAAAGCTGGAGATGATCGGTGGAGAAGACAAAGGGTTGAATCTACCAGCAAAGTCACTTCCTTCCAATAGTGTGATGACCAGAAACGCACACAACACTCCACATGTGGCCTAACAAATATTTTATAAACTTATAAAGTGACATCCAGCTCTTATATTCATTGCCACGGCTGATGAAAGCAAACAGGCCTTATGTCTTTTACATCACCTTTATCAGCTGTGTTCTCACTTCCTGGCAACTATACCCAAGATATTTCTGTTCATCAAATTGTACCCGTCAGGGCGCATGCGCGTCATTACGTCGGTCGCATTGGCGCAGACAGGCTGGGAGGAACGAAGTTCTCCGGCGGTAAGTTTAAAAAATCCTGCAGGTAAGTTTAAACTTACTTTTCAGGTTGTCCATTGCAGGAATCAATTTAAACGAAAGTGGTTTCTTTAAATGTATAAAAGTGCTTCTTAAGAAGCCTTTAATTCACATTTTTTCATACGACACGGTGATTTTATTCCCCGAATTAACGGCAGTATTTTTCATGCCAATACGGGGTTAAAGACTATTCTGATTTGCAATGGTGGATTCACCGTGTGTCCAGGAGTTATAGCAAGGTAATGCTTGACCAGCATTCCATGATTTTGCAGATGAATGTCAGGGCACTCGGGTGGGGTGTCACGGATATGAGTTTCAACTGTGGAGGCAGATGGACTGAGCAAGAGGCATCATTTCTGCAGACATGGGCAGTTAACTATTAAGAGGCTTATTGCTCTAACAAATGTAATCTGCATGTTCAGTTTCAGATTGACAATACTACGCAAGTGGCATATATATTAATCACATCGGTGGAATCAAGTCGGTATTTTGTGACAGATTGGCTAATCAAATTTGGGCCTGGTGCATTGGAAAAGATATTTCAGCTATTTATCTACCAGGTAAATTCTACATAGTAGCAGACGCCAAGTCACGAAAGTTTCATGACAACATAGATTCAATGTTCAAGAAGGAGGTGTTCAATAATATAGTACTTGTATATGAATGCCAGATATCGATTTGTTTTGCATCAAGGCAACCATCAGATGCCTAAATAGGTTTCATGGGAGCCAGACCAGGTGGCAGTTGCAATTAATACTTTGACATTGAGGTGGTATGTTTTATATATTTTCCTACCATTTTGCCTAATAGGTCACAGTCTGCAAGAAATCAAGTAGGATGCCGCTTTGGGGGTGCTTGTAATACCTAATTGGCCGAATCAAGCATGGTTTCCCTTTGATGTTACAGTTAGGGATCCAACCTCTTTTTGGTGGCTCCCAAGCGTAGGAATTGACTGGAGCATCCGCTAACACGGGAAAGTCATCTGTTATGTGATTGTATTGACTTGTTAATTTGCAGGTTTTAAGAAGGCCATACCTGGAGCAAGGACTGTCTGGGTTTACGGTGGACATGCTCACTGTAGCCTGGAGAAAGAGTACTCAAAAGGGGTATATTACTTATGGAAAACAATGGGATCAATATTGTGTACAAAATAATATTGACTATAATACTACAGGTAATGTGGATATTTTAGAGTTCCTGTTGACACTCTATGATGATGAGGGGCTCAGTTATAGCACCATTAATACAGCTTTAAGTGCTTTGTCATCGTATGGTTTTGATGGGGTCAGGAAAGATCCTATTGAGTTTCATCATATCATAGCTGGATTGATGAAAGGAATTTCAACTCTAAACCTCCTAAACCCAGGTATATGGCGATCTGGGATGTAAGTGAGGTCCTCAAGATGTTTCGACAGTAGGTTCCTGTCATGTCTCTGAATTTGCCAAATTAATCATGAAAGTGGTTATGCTCTTGGCATTGGTTCAGCATAGCAAGTGCAGAGTTTGCAAAAGCTTCTGCTAGACAGGATGGAAGTTGCTGAAGAGAATGTTATGTTATATAATTGCGTCCTGTTTAAGCAGAGCAGGCCAGGTGTCACAGGTTTTTTTAAATTTGACCATCGGCCGATTGCTGATCGGAGAGAGGCTGTTTGCAAATTCAGTATTAAGTCCTGTTTAGTTCCCCTGGGATAGACGGGTTACTGTTTGTTTTGATTATTCAAATCAATTGTTATTGCATGTATTTATGTATCTATGATATTACCATTATTGATTGTTTCTCATCGAAAGTCAATCAATGCAGTGAGGCCGGGATTTGGATCTGCGGCATAAAATCACAGAGCTTTGAAATCTTCACATAGTCACTCACGTGACTCCGAAGTAAAATAGTAAGATTAAACGAGAACTTACCAGTTTGAAGTTTGATCTTTATTTTATGAGGAGTTACGTTGGTGATTATGTGCCCGCCACGCCCAACCCTCTCTCATAAAAAAGGTCATATGGTAGTTCTCATGTTGCTCATCTTAATATGTTACTTCAATTATTGTGTTGTCTGATTTCATACCGCTGCTTTGAAGATTGACGCGCATGCATCCTGACGGGTTCTTCACGTAATCACCAACGTAACTCCTCATAAAATAAAGATCAAACTTCAAACTGGTAAGTTCTCATTTAATCTTACTATTCATCAATGCTCTCCAGGGTCCTACTATGAACTGAGATCCCCCGACCCTAGTTCGTCCTCCTAAAATGCATAGCCTTGCACTTGTCAGGATTAAAATCCATTTGCCATTGCTCTTCCCAACTGTTCTGATGCAGTGTTAGATAACCCTCCTCTCTATCCGTGACACCACCAATTGTTATCATGTGTACCGAGGTACAGTGAAAAGCATTTTGCTGCGTATTATCTAGTCAAGGAAAAGATTAGACATGATTAGGATCAAGCCATCCACAGTGTACAGATAAAGGATAAAGTGTCTTTATCTAAGTTTATTGTTAATACAAGGCAATGTTTGGCAGTGTGGTTGATTGCGTCTAGAATAAAGAAAGTCTTCAGGGGATGTAGGCCAGCTAATTGAATGGACAAAGCTAAGACAAATGAAATAAGGAAAATTGTAACATCCACTTCTCTGATTTTTAAAAAAAACAGTGTTCTTTTTAAATGATGATGATATTCATTGGAACCTGGTGTGTTTGTACATGAGTCAGTGAAGTAACCTTCACAAACATTAGGGAAGCATTTAGGAATAAATTATTATCCGAGAGCATTTTATTACACAAGTAGAGACCTCACATTCCAATTATCCAGGGTGCTGGTGAGACCACATCTGGAATACTGTTCACAGATCTGGCCTTCCTATCTAAGGAAGGATGTATTGGTGGAAAAAGGAAATAGCAAATATTCTGAGACAGCGTGTTTGTTGAGTGAGAAGAAAAATAAGCAGACTGGGTTTATTCTCTCTCATGGGAAGGAAAGGTGAATTCAATGAACCGTACAAAAGTCTCGCAGAGCTTGACAGGACAGTTGACACTGATGTTAATGTTTCTCCTGTCTGAGGTGTCCAGACCGACAACGTCTAAATAAAGGGTTGGTCATTCCCCTGAGGAGAGAAGAAATTAGGTTGTTTGTTTCTTCCCTTGGTGGGATGCGAGCTTATGGAACTCTCTTCCCCAGAGGCCAGTGGAAGTAAAGGCTGTGAATATTCTGAAGGCAGAAGTAGAACAACTGCTAGGGTAGGAGGAATTGTAGAACTGAGATAACATTCAGATCAACCAGGATCTTACCAAATAGCTGATCCATAATGAGGGGCAAATGTTTATCCCACCTCCTTCCATTCTTTGCTATGCAACTACATACAAATCAATGTAGGCTGATGTTGCAACGGATAGATGGAGGATGTTTACTGACACTTCATTTACTAGATGTAATTATGTTGAACATAATTCTCTCAATATTTATTGACCTCAATTGTTTTACAGTTTTTAAAATGACGAATTGAAATGCTGCATTGAAATGCTCTAAATTTGAATATGAAGCTGGTTTATTTTGCATATTTGTTACATTTGTCAGTTTTTCATGCTTATGTTCCTATGATGAATATCAAACGATATTGGGGGAAAATAGCTGGGCATTGTTTAGGAACGTCATGTTTCACTGAACGTCACACTGCTGGTTTGTGGCCACAATGCTCCTCATGAGAAAATGTAACCATGGCAGGAGCTCGGCCACTTTGCTGAATGAGCAATAGCAGCGAACTAACAGAGATAAACACAATGCTGGAGTAACTCAGCGGGACAGGCAGCATCTCTGGAGAGAAGGAATGGGTGACGTTTCGGGTCGAGACCCTTCTTCAGACAGCGACTCGAAACGTCACCCATTCCTTCTCTTGCAGCCTGTCCGCTGAGTTACTCCAGCATTTTGTGTCTACTGTCGATTTAAACCAGCATCTGCAGTTATTTCCTACACAGTGAATCCACAAAGTTGTGATCCACAGGAAACGTTGGAAAGAAAATTTGGAAGAATATTTCTACATGCATGATCACGTGCCACTACATTGCAAGGTTACGCATTGGACCAAGGGAGAATTTTTAGTCCAGGGAAATTATGGAAATAAAAATCTGAATGTTATTCCACACGGATTGGTCAGCCACCCAGAGAGTGACAGGCGTCTGGAACAAGGCAACTTCAGGCTGTTGTAGTGGAAGCTTAGGCAGAAACATGAACTAGAAAAGCAATGCACGGCAAAGATTTATCTGAAAGTCTGAGCATTAACAAGCCTATCCATGTAAATTTACCATATAAAAATCAAGAAACCATTTGAAATTAAAGCTGAAAATGCTGGAAACACCCAACAGGTCAAACAGCATCTGTGGAAAGAGAAAGAAAGTCAACTTTTCTGAATTATCTGTTTCAGTTTCCATAAAGTGCGCACATCTAAAGCAGAAGGTAGACAAAAAGCTGCAGAAACTCAGCGGGTGAGGCAGACTCAGCTGATGGGACAGCTCTGTAGAGCCACTTCCTCACAGCGCCAGTCCCGAGTTCCATCCTGACCTTGGATGCTGTTGGTGTGGAGTTTGCAGGTTCTCCCTGTGACTGACTGGTGTTCCTTTAGGTGCTCTGGTTTCCACTCGCGTTGCAAGGACGAGTGGATTGGTAGGTTAATTGGCCTCTGTAAATTGCCGCTGGTGTGTAGATGAGTGGTAGAATTGTGGGAGAGTTGATGAGGAAGTGGAGAGAATTAATGTGGGAATAGTATTGATGGGTAGGTGATGGGCAGCATGGATTTGGTGGGTTGAAGGGCCCATGTCCATATGGTGTACTGTTACTCTGAATCTGCTGGACATCTGCTTCATGGTATAGCCAACCTAAATAATCAGCATCATACCAATGCTGTTGAATAGAAACTCTCACACTAAGTGTTTACAATCATATTGGATTATGTCATGCCAATATCCTGAGGCCACTGAATAACTGACCCAGTGATGTGAGTTTGGATCCCACTTCAGAGGCTGGGGTATACAAATTCACAGCAATTAAATTCCATCTGGACTTTAAAAAACATCTAGTGTCTTTGATGGGAGCGATGTACTCACACCCCTCCTTGCCATATCTGCTTCATCGCCATCCTACAAAGTAGTCAAGTTAGCCTGCAGTTCGAAGGCTGGTTAGAAATGAACAATAAAAGCTGGCCTTAACAGCAAGGTCTGTTATCAAGTCAGAATGTAGAAACAAGGAACTGCAGGTGCCGGCTTGCATAAGAAGTCACAAAGTGCTGGAGGAAGTCAGCGGGTTTGGCAGCATCCCCGGAGAACATGGATAGGTGACGTTTCGGGGTTGGGACCCTTCTGACTCTGAAGAAAGGTCCCGACTCAAAGCGTCACCTACCCATGTTCTCCAGGGATCCACTGAGTTACTCCAACACCTTGTGTCTTCCATTAACAAACCATGTGTGTAAAGTTTTAGTGCGTCAGGGCGTTAATACAAAAGGATATTCATCTCCATGTTGCTTAATGGGGTTGCAGGTGGAAGGAGCAAACACACACACTGCAAAATCATGGCTTAAATGCACATCGCTGCTTCACTTGCAGCCCAGTATTTTGATTAGCACATGTGTGGTTGGTTACCACAGGAATGAGCACAGTAATTACCAGGACATCTGCTGAATGGTGCCTTCTAAAATGCTGCTTCATTTCAGAAACCCAATAATGTGACGGAATGGAAAGATTTCATTGAAATATGATCCTGCAAATAATTGCCATTGGTGGAACTTAATATCTTCCTTCATCTTGGTGGTTGTTGGGTTGGGTGGATTTCCTAAATCATGAAGTAATAACACTTGGATTCCTGGCTTGAATCAATGAGTGATTGAGTACATGGCCTGTTACTCAAACATTCAGAACATGTCTGCATGTTCTCCCTGTGACCACGTGGGCGTTCTCCGGTTGCTCCGCTTTCCATCCACATACCAAAGATGTGCGGGTTGGTAGGTCAAATGGCCTCTGTAAATGTGTCCTTAGTAAGTAGGGTGTGGAAAAGAAAGTGAGAAGACATAGAACTAGTGTGAATGGGTGATCAATGGTCAATGTGGACTTAGTGGGCCGAAGGGATTGTTTCCATGCTGTATCTCTAAACTAAACAAGAGAATGTAGAAACAAGGAACTACAGATGTTGGTTTAGATGCTGGTTTAGGAAAAAAACCACACAACGTAACTCAGTGGGTTAGGCAGCATCTCTGAAGATCATGGGTAGATAAAGCTTGGGGCCGGACCCTACTAGACTAAACTAAACAAAACAAATATTTTGTTCTTGGCTGATGCTGAATTTGTTGATTACAGGTAAAAGTGGGAGTGGTGGGGGTGGAGCGGAGGGGAGTAGGAGTGTGTGGAGGTGTAGATAGGAGAGTGGAGGGCTGAACATTCTTGAGCTGTGAAGGGAAAGGACAACCAGGGATCTCCTGTTCCTTTATAGACAATAGACAATAGGTGCAGGAGTAGGCCATTCGGCCCTTCGAGCCAGCACCGCCATTCAATGTGATCATGGCTGATCATCCCCAATCAGTACCACGTTCCTGCCTTCTCCCCATATCCCCCGACTCCGCTATTTTTAAGAGCCCTATCTAGCTCTCTCTTGAAAGTATCCAGAGAACCGGCCTCCACCGCCCTCTGAGGCAGAGAATTCCACAGACTTAAAGGCCCGTCTCACGAGTCTGCGGTCATTGGCGGTGAAACGGGAAGAATCTGCCGCCATAGACCGCGCACTCGTGAGAACGTACAATTCCCGGGCCACCTCCACCAGTGATGCACAACCTCCACCAGTGACTGACAACCTCCACCAGTGATGCACAAGTGCGGCACGGCCGCCCGCACGGGCCGCCGCCAGTGTGGCTCGAGCGCCGTGCGTCAAACCTCCACTGCCACAGCCTCCGCCAGTGAGGCACGTGCCGCCGCCAGTGAGGCACGTGTGCTGCACGGCCGCAGGCACAGCCACCGCTACAGCGCCGCGATCAGGATGGCCGCCGCCACAGCCGCCGCTGGTGAGTCACGTGCGGCGGGCCGACGTCATCGCAGTCGGCCCGCCCTTTTTTTTTACTTACCGCAAGCACGTGGGACCCGCCGTGTTTGAATTAACTCGGCCCCCGCGCAGCATCCGTGCGGCGCTCCGGTGGATAGGCTCGACGCTCTCGCCGTTGCCGCGCGGTCCTCGCTACCGACGACGCCGCGCTTCACCGCCGATGACCGCAAACAGGTAAGACAGAGCCTTTACAACTCTCTGTGTGAAAATGTTTGTTTCGAATGTGAACAGGGTGAGTGCACACTGACCATATCGACAGAATTAATTTTGTTCGTGTGATGTTGAACAGAGATGGATAATGTTTCTAAAATCCGGTACATTTTGGAATTCCAGTGTTGCAGCACTTGTGTTACAAACTGGCCAGGCACGGATTCCCACTCATTTGATCCAGCTAGGGTGTATGGATGAGGTCCAGGGCTTCCTAGGTTGAGGCAATGTCCCACATAATAGGAAAGAAGTTCAGCCCAGAAGGTTTTTTTCCTTACATTTGTTCCACCAACCAATTTCAATGTCTCAGAATCCTAGGATCATTCGTGCCATGCCGATTAGGGGGTGCTTCGCACCATGCTGGAGATGAAACAAATGTAACCCCATGTTTTTTGTGTTGAATTATTCTACTCCACTCATAATTGACCACAGTTGGGTTTCTTTACTATTCTTTAATCACAGGCAATCACAGTAGCAGGTAACTCAACATGCAGCCTCCATGTATCCTCCAGGTGACTATCTCTACTGCACGAAACAAGCTCTCGGCCCCATAGCAGAAGTGTCCACATCGCGGGGCTGGAAACTGGAAGTATCCTGATCTAATTCTGCTACCACCATCATCTATTGCAACAAGTGATGGCTCCCACTGATTGTCGCCGGAAGCTTGCGTCCTTTTCAGGATGGACGATGTCAGCAATGTCAACATTTGAAACGTGGAAGATGGACATGAAAGAAGAAGAACAAGCTGTCCAATTCAACAGATTGCCGGTAGGAACCAAAATTAACAGAGGTGCAGCCTGTCCCACTGAGTTACTCCAGTGTTTTACGTCTATCTTTGGTGTAAACCAGCATCTGCAGATCCTTCCTACAAAACTAACATGGGGTGAGAATGACTGGCCAAATTCCCATGCAATAATGATATCATTTCTAGTCACATAATAATAACCCTAGCAATAATATATTGAAAAGTAATATTATAAACATTACAAAAATAAATGCAACACAATAAACTAAGATTACACAAATGAAGACTCTCTCGGGGGAGTAACGATCTTGATACCAATGTTATTGTCACTGATTATCTCTCCATGCTTTCACTTCAAGCAAAGTTTATAGCAGGAGGGGAAGAGCCAAGATAAATAAGAGGATCTAAAATGTCATCACCTTGGTATGAATTCAAAAGGTTTGGCAGAAAGTGGAGATGCAGCAACTGATCAGAAACTGTTTTGCATATGCGATCTCAAAATCAACATGAGATTATGCTTTTCTCAAGAGTAAAGCTTAAAAGAAGCTGGTTAGCACGCAACAAGCTTTTCACTGTACCTCGGTGCATGTGAAAATAAACTAAAAAACTAAACTAAAAGAAGGGACAGAGGAAACATTTAGCCTAGCTGGCTTCATGCTTGACCACTCTCTCTTACCAAGTTCCTCAACTCATTTTCATTTGAGAAACTCCTTTGATTCTGGCCACAGCCCAGCACTACAGCAGCTTCATGGCCCTCCTCTGGCTGCTTATGCCCCAGGTTTATTATCTCATCGGTGAAAAAAATGTTTCCTGTATTAGTTTGGTGTTTATCCAAGAGAAGGCCAGATTGAAAGACTGCATGGAACCGTAATGCATATTATTTATACTCGTAGTTTGTTTTGACTAAGTTGATTAGCTGCATAAATCCAGTTTTTTTTATAATGTAGGACAGACTTTTATGCTTCTTATCTCTTCTGGCTCCCTTACAAGTCCACGTGGCCTTCATCTCAAATAAGTGGGAGACTTCAAACATGTAATAAAGAAAATACATCAAAATAAACCAACCTTATCTAATACGCATACAGGAGATAAAGAAGGCTATTTTTTATTGAAATTGCGAGGGGAAAATTATATTACCTCACACAAAATATTTTTCACGGAAAATCACTTGTGGGAGATTTAAACAATGATTTCAATTTGATTGAAATCTACTGCTCGTAATTAAATGCATATTTGTTCATACGTTATATCACATTACGATTACATGAGTAAAGCTATTCTGAGTAAAAAAGTCCTATAATTTCTGGGTGGTCTGCAGGGCATCCTTGTTATGAAACAATTTAAGTTTTTTAAAGCTTCTGCTACTTATTGTTAAACTGTTTCCAATCACATCCTTTCACCATGGAGCCTGTTAAAGGCTTTTCAATGTAATGAGGCCGATTTAATGTCAAGTCCTCTCCTGAGTCCTTACATAAACTATTACAGCACTAGACAGTATTTAGATGTAATCTTCATCTTTAGTAAGTCTATAATTTAATTACACTCAAGTGCAGCTATCCAGGTCTTTCAAGCAATGATGCCTAGCACAGACAATCCTGCAAACAGCCATTTCAAATATTTCTCCATGCCTCATTGTTAGTGCGATGAATAAGGGTTTAAGAATCCATGGAGAGCGCTGCAAATCTAATCTAAGTAGAAAATAATGAAGTTCTGCTGAGGCAAATAGAGAGCAATATTTAGTTAATTTAGGTTAGCTTAGAGGTACAGTGTGGAAACAGGCCCTTTCTGCCCACCGTGTCCATGCCGACCATCGATCACCCATATACTAGTTCTAACCACCAGTTCAATCCTGCACACTAGGGATAATTTACAGAAGCCAACTAACCTACAAACCTGTACATCTTTGGATTGTAGGAGGAAACTGGAGCACTGGGGAAAACCCACACAATCACAGGGAGAACATGCAAACTCAGTGCAGACGGCACCAATAGTCAGGATTGATCCTGGGTCTCTGGCGCTGTGAGGCAGCAGCTCAATTTTCTGACATAAATCCCACCTATTAAACACAAGATTTAGCTTAGCCCCGGCTCTTTACAGTGCTGTTGATGTCAGACTGGAGCCCTAAACTGAGGAAACCCACGCGGTCACATGTAAACGTGCAAACATCACACAGACAGCACCTTGGGTCAGGTTTGAATTTAGGTTGCTCGGGTTCTGAGGCAGCAGAGCAGCTCAAACAGCAGGTCACTACACTATCTGTGCTATTGATCTGTTTGAAGATGAAAGACTTCATGTAGCCCAAGAATAAATTTCAATATTAACTGTGCCAGTCATCCTGACCTCAATACAGTGCTGAACCAGACCAGCAAGGCACTGCATGGTCTGACCTATGCCAAATGGTTTATTGGAGCCTGCACCTGACCCAATCTGAGCGTTCTTCTCCTCAAGGCCACAGCACTGCCTTGTGAGACACAAAGTTCCATGACCTGATAAAGCAAAAGTGCAGACTCTTGTGTTGTTTATAGGTCCAGAACTCAGACCCCACATACAGCAAGTCATACTCACTCATAAATAAAGACACTCACACAGTAAGTCATAGACACATACACAAAGAAACACACACATGCAGGTCATACACACATCGAAAAAGACATGGACATATACACACACAGCAAGTCATAGGCACACACACTAAGACACACACATGCGTTGCGCACCCACACACACAGCAAGCCATACACAAAGACAGACACACAGCAAGCCATACACAAAGACAGACAGACACACACACACACACACACACACACACACACACACAAAAACACACAGTAAATCATATGCACATACACAAAGATTCACACATATTTAACCTTTATTTAACCAGGAGAAGTCTCATTGAGATTAAAAATCTCTTTTACAAGAGAGTCCTGGCCAAGACAAGCAGCAGCACAGTTCCACAATTACAGACAATAATTTAAAAACAACAGAGAACATATAAATAGAATCACAGTCAGAATATCATCAAACAAAGCATGTACAGACAGAAGAGCCCGCTTCAACATCATTAAGAAGGGATTTAAATCTGTTTATAGAAACCAGCTCCTTAAGTTTCAGTTCATTCTGCAGCTGGTTCCATGCGAAGGGAGCAGCATAACTAAATGCCCTTTTCCCCAGTTCAGTACGGACTTTAGGTACAGTTAGTAAGAACATATACACACATAACAAATCATACACACATTCACACACTCACACACACACGCACGCACCCACACACACAGGCACACACAGGCACCCACACACACACACACACACACACACACACACACACACACACACACACACATACATGGACACAAACATAGAGAAAGATGCACGAACAAAGAAATGCACACATGTGTAAAGGCACAGCATACAATGTACACACAAACACACATAGACTGGTAGACACAACACGCAGGCAGACACAAACATACAGAAACACCCCACATGGGTGCTTAATGCTCAGCTTGAGGGACCTGTTTCCACACTGTATGACCCAATTTTTTTTTCTCTCACACACACACACATGCACGCACATGCACACGCACATGCACACACACTCACACACACGTATGGTGCAAGGATTAATACAAAGATCAAATACCAAGCTGACTACTCCAATGCCATTCTATACTGTTGTGGTATTGTGGTTTCATTGTTATGATGCTCAACAGCACTGGAGAGGAATCAGAAGGCAAGGAAGGAGATAACAGCCCTTATCCTCCAAGATTCAGCTCGTGACAACGCGATGCATAAGAATTTCCTGATACTTATTTGACAGGCGGCACAGTGCCTTGGATGATGTCTGTGTGAAGTTTCCATGCTCTTTCTGGGGCTGTGGGGGTTTCCTTCAGGAGCTCTGGTTTCCACCAACAAAGACATTAATTTATATAATACATTTCCTCCTCCCCACTGTGTGAGTTGGACACAACACCCTTTAAGTCTTAGTGGCCATTATATACCAGTGGCAAAACCCTATACTGTTGAGCATCAAATATGTAGTCATTGGGGCACTATCATTGCACAGGCTAATTAGATGTGAGGTGCTTGGGTAAATCTTTGATGTAGTATAGAGTGCAGTTTGTAAATCAATGGCACTGCACTCCTTCCACATGTCAGAACAATCTGATACTCCTTTGGCACTGTAGATTCAGTTTAAGTTGAAAAAAGCTCTGCATATCACGCTCTGCCTGTTTGAAGAACTACTGATATGTGCAGGTGGATTCTACTTGCATTAAAAGACACTTCGCGTTAAGCCTAACATAAGTGCTGACAACATGGTAACTGAAGTTGTGTTACTGTACGTTTGAACCAGTTAACATTTGGCACAGCATTCAGAAGCAGTTGAGAAGTACCACAAGATAAATAAGCTCTTCCCCTCTCTTATTATAAAGAGACAGGAGCATTGGGCACGTGAAAGCAGTTCTGATGAGCCTTTCACTTTTTATTTGAGCAATGTACATTTTACCAGCCCCTGGTTAATAGCCAAAATGAAATGGTAAACTTTAGCTTAAATGATTTACTGAGACTACATATATGACCAGAGGGAACTTGCTTTGCCAACTGGTTCTACAGGTGAGATCGTTCAAAGCAAATCGCAATTAATTAACCATCTTTCAATGCACTCGTAATTCTAACATAAAATTACTGCATGCGATATCTCCATCTTGTAAGCTTGATTGATATTATTGTGTGTGACACAATGCTCACATGGCAGACACAAACTGAGAACATCGAGGTTGTTATTATTAAACTTGTAAAAACATTTTTGTTCACTTCATCCACTGCCATGATGCATTGAATCAAGGTGATGCTGATGTTCATGTAAGATTAACACATGTGGCAGGCCACAGCTGTATTTGGTAACATGTTCAGATTGCAAAAGATATCTTGGTCCTCGAGTACATTAAGTTCTAGGTCTCACATTTTACATCAAGTTACAAACTGATCTTTCCCATTTGCTTGCTGCAGGAACAGATTTCCTCAGTGCTGATGTACTTGGAACATGCATCGCATTTTACTTCGGAGTCACGCGAGTGACTACGTGAAGAACCCCGCCTGCGCGTCATTACGTCAGACGCCTTGACGCAAACGGACGTGAGGAGCAGAGCTCCTCCAGTGGTTTGTAGTTTTTCAACTACAAGGTAAGTAAAAACTTTTTTCATGTTTTCCAGGTCCGTTTACTGTGGGTCTATGGCGATTTTTTCCACAGACGCCATGGGGAAAAAACGGACAGGGGGAAGAGGCGAGCGACACAGCCGACAGAAAGTCGGGAAAGTCGGGAGTCCGCCGTTAGAGACCAACCGCCTCTAAACCCCGGTACAGTCGCCAGCGGTGAGCATAGCGACTGTGGACCTGGGGCTGGTGAAAACACAGTCGGCGCCTGTCGGGCAAAAGATGAAGTTTAAATCCCAACGGCCCACGGAGGGAGTCCCAGGCAATGGCAGTAGCTCCAGGGCTAGATACTGCTTTCGAGCGTATTGCCCAAATAGAAAGCCTTTTACATAGGCTGTTGGAGCAAAGTTCACTCAGGGAGGAGTGTACTGAAATCCAAGCTGCTGGAAGCAGCTTAACAGCACCTGGCTCAGGGCTGATGGAATGCACCCTTAGGCATGAGGAGCGTGCTACGGGTCATGAGATTTCAGACCCCGACTCTGACGGTGAGGCTGTACAAGGCGATGAACGGCAGCTGCCAGTAGGATTCGCTGCCCTGTCAGGGTCGGGAGAGCCATTAGGAGAAGAACTGGCCTCCTTAATAAATTACTTTGTTTACCATCAGCTGGAACAGCAGGAGATGGATGAGACTGCAAGAAAGCAACCCAAGTAACTGTGGGTTGCTGAAAGCAGAAGCAGTGAACCAAATTATCTGGAATCAGTTGCAGAGAATATTAAAGCTGCTGGGTTCTGGAATAACTGCTTTTACCAGAATAGCAGATAACAGCCAAGAGATGACGAAGTTGCATCAGGAAGCACTGGGGTTGCAATGCAGCACCCACATCGAGATCAATTATCTGAGGAAGGTGCTATACGGCCTACTATGAATCCGAAATTCGCAGCACTCTGCAAACCAAGTAATGTACAATTACCCAACTTACTCTTTGGAGAAGATCTCGGGAGACGGTTTAAGAGTTGGAAGATGAAGCGAAAACAGGATTGATAAAAACATCAATGGTAAGTCTGTAAAGAGGAAGTATCCTTTCAGACGTCATATGGATCCTAGACCAGGACCAAGTCGCTCATCAACGCAGGGACGTAGCTGGCGGCCTGTAGCGGGAGTAAGAACCAGTGGTGGTGCTTCCGGGTGCTTCTCACTCGCCTAGGGCAGCAGAAACGTCGGCGGACAGGGCAAAAGACGTCCCCGTCGACCATATCCTCGCAGCCGCCGGGTGGTCCAATGAGTTGATGTTTCAACATTTTTACCATCGGCCTATTGTTAATGCGGGATTGTTTGCAGAAACTATTTTAAGTTCTGTGTAAATTCCTCTGGTTTAAAGGGGATCTGATTAATTTCATTATTGAAATGAATTACTGCATTTGTGGTACAAATGTTATTATGAATGCATGATTGATTATTTCTCGTTCCGAGTCAATCAATGCAGTGAGAAGCCGGGATTGATCCACGGCATGAAATCACAAAGCTTTAAAATCTTCACGTAGTCACTCACGTGACTCCGAAGTAAAATAGTAAGATTAAACGAGAACTTACCTAAGTTTGAAGTTTGATCTTTATTTTATGAGGAGTTACGTAGGTGATTACGTGCCCGCCACGACCCTACCCTCTATCATAAAGGTCAGATGGAAGTTCTTGTGTTACTCGTTTTATTATGAGACTATATTACTTCGGTTGTTGTTTTTTGTGATTTCACACCGCTGCTTTGAAGATTGACGCGCAGGCGCACTGGCGGGGTTCTTCACGTAATCACCTACGTAACTCCTCATAAAAATAAAGATCAAACTTCAAACTTGGGTAAGTTCTCGTTTAATCTTACTATTAAACATCAGAAAACGAATAAAAGGATTAAATGATCAATCTGTTGGAGAGAGACTGGAGGTCCTTGCTCTGATTCCATATTGCCATATTTGTCAGATTTTATTTCCACATCGATATAATTGTATTTTCTGCCTGTATATCCTTAATGAACCAACTAATTCCAGTTGACGCCTGCCTGTATTTTAAATGTTACCATCTTTTATTTGGGTGTGGGAGGGGGGGCAATTAAGACGTTCAAGTGTTCATTGTTAGTAAACAGAATTGCATCTAATTCCACCACCTCCTCCGGCAGAATGTTCCAGATAACGGGTGAAAAAAGTTCCTCTCAAATCTTCCTCTCAGAAACACATTTTCTCTTTGATATCTTCACCATGCGAAAAAGATTGTGACTATCTAGTGATCTATCAATGCCTCTGGTAATCTTGCATACTTTTCTCAGGTCACCTCTTGGCCTCCCGCACTCCAGGGAAAACAAACACAACCTACCCAATCTCTCCCCATGACCAAAGACCTTGATTGTGTGTGATGGGTTAGGAATAGACAAAGGATAAAGAGAGAAACTAGGCTTTCAGATTCCTTTATGAGCATTAAAGTTCACTTGTCCTAAGCAGTTTTCATTATTACGCATGAGGTGGTATTGTGGAGGAGGAAAACCTTCAAGCGATTTCAGATCTCTTCAGATCTCTTCAATGCGCGTGCTAAAACATTGACCACCACAGCAGAAAGTAAGGTGAAAGCATTCAAAAAAGGAAAAAAAGTTGAAGTAAAGAAGAAAACTGACAACATAGAGTCATAGTCATACAGCATGGAAACAGGCCATTCGGCCCAACTTGCCAAGGCCAACCAAGATGCCCCGTCTACACAGGTTCCAACTTCCGCATGTACCCAATATCCCTCTAAACTTTTCCTATCCCTGCAGACAAAATATAAATACAAAAATTGTTCTCTGGATGTTGACATATTTCAAACATTGTATTCAACTAATTCACCTTGTTCTATATACCCACCACCCTTTGTGCAACTCTTAAACACAAAGGATGGTGGGTATATGGAACGAGTTGCCAGAGGAGATAGTTGAGGCAGGTACTATCATAACATTTAAGAGGCAATTGGACATGAACATGGATAGGACAGGTTTAGAGGGTTATGGGCCAAGCGCTGGTAGGTGGGACTAGTGTAGAAGGGGCATGTGGGCAAGTTGGGCCAAAGGGTCTGTTTCCACACTGTATGACTCTATGACCTTGAGATCACTTATACTTTCTCAACATCTCAAAGTCGTGGTCAAGTCTACTTTTAATGAGTCACGGTCACAGAGAAATTTAGCACGCAAACATGCCCTTCGGCCCACCAAATAAGTGCTGACCATGCACTATTTACATTGACCCAACCCGATTCCTTCATTCTCCTCACTTTCCCATCAGAACCCTCAAGATTCTACCACACACCTACACATTAGGAGCAATTTACAATGCCAAATAAACCTACCAACCCGCACTCCTTCGGAATGTGAGAGGTAACCAAAGCAGCCGAAATAAATCCACATGGTCACAGAGATAATGTAAAAACTCCACACCAGGCATCAGCATCAAACCCAGGTGTGTGGAGCTGTGAGGCAGCAGCACCTGCACTACTGGGTCTCATTCCTTTTAAATAATAGTCAAATAACCTTCCAAAATGTTTCATATTACCAAATACAATTTCTTTCATGGCCTCATTTCAGGGAATGTGAATTAATAACCAAGGGTGAACGCAGAACCAGTTTTCTTCTTACACCGCATGAACAATACCGAACAACTCAAATTTAACAGCATTAGGCTCACAAGAACCATGACCTGATCCAATTTTACTTGAACAATCAATTAGTTGTGTCTTTTGGCAGATAAATAACAGTGGAATGAAAAGACAAACCCAAAATAGAAATGAGTCGGTAACTGTAACTCTCAGCAGGTAGAATGAGAAGTTTAGATCACTTTTCCTTCAGGAGCCCTGCATATTAGTAATCAGGATTCATGCAACTAATTTATTAACCTTTCCCCAGAGATGCTGCCTGACCCGCTGAGTTTCACCAGCATTTTGTGTCTATCTTCGGTCGGTCTTTACCAGCATCTGCAGTTCCTTCCTACACATTGAATTTATTCAAGAATCTTGCCATCAATTGTAACAGAGAATCACAAAGATGTGTTCTTCACAATATTCCTGAGCTAGGTTTCTCCTGGTGACATTTTACAGCTCAGTTTAATGAGATGATTCTTCTGGAGATTTTATGTGTGATGGAATTTCATCAATACCACTTGCAAACCAGTCTGGATGGGAAAGAGTCTGGATGGCATTAGAGGGAATCTTTCGCCTTGAGGATATTGAGTCTATTTTTTTGCGGACATTATAATAACAAAGATCTAAGTCCTCCCAGGCTAAGTGAACGGATCAAGATGCCAAGACTACGTTGACAGCACCTACATGTCTCAGAGATTCTGAATCTTATTGGTATGATTGTAGTCATATTTATAATCATAATCATACTTTATTAGCCAAGTAGGTTTTGCAACATACGAGGAATGATTTGCCATACAGTCATACCAATAAAAAACAACAGAACACACAATGAATTTGCATAAATACAAATAGAACAACTGGCTCTCTTGAAAATAAAGCTTCGAACGCCATGAAAAAAACTTGGCCTTGGTCGCTGCTGAACTTACCCAGTAGGGGCAGCAAAACAGGATCCCTGCTGGCCAGGATCTTCCACCTGTGTTGCATCTGGTCCTCAGGCTAGTCCACAACTGAATCCACTGTACACTGCTGTTCCAATAACCTGAAGCCAGGGGAATTGGTTCATTGATATCAGGAGATTAACAACACGGTTTCAAACGCTGACTAACTGCTTAAATCACTGGCACTCGGCGAAAGCAAAATGCCTGGCATGCTTGCATTGCAAATGGATATGATCTAAGCATAATATTCATCGTGCCATATGCTACTGTGTTGAACAATAAGGTCCCACATGCTGCTGAACAGGAACTTCTCTCGCTAAAGGTGGGGCACTTCAACACAAGTTCTTCTCGCACTTACACACCCAGGTCAATATTTCCTATTACCCTCAAAATAACCACTGTTTGGCCACAGATACATCCAGCATTCACACAGTCCTAGAATCCCTCTACCATATCCCTTCAATAAGGCGCATGTTAACCAATCCCACATTTCTTGGTGGAACCCCAGCACAATATCTAAGAGTGACTCAAGAAACCAGGAGGCTTTTCCCACAACACAGCAGTCATCTTGAACTGAGCGATGTCAACATTAGGTGCAGACACCACTGCACCACTTCATTAGGTGGTGAGAGTGGGACCCACATACGCTGGGTTTCCTGGCCATCTTTCCTCCACACACACTTCCCATTCAGCCCTCTGCCTCACACAGTCACATAATCAGTACGACATACCAGGGGCCATGTTTCAGTGCCATGCTGGTCCATCCATTATTCTTGCCAATCCATGCCAACCCTTGTCCCTGTGGCCTTTCCCAGGACCTGGCAACTCAGGCAGTGCAGCTACACAATGAAAGCACATAGACAGTGAGTTAACATCTATGCATGGCTATTTGCTCATGGCAAAGTGCAGTTAGTGCAAAGAGAGTGCAAAGTGAAAAGTGTTTCCGTGGGCAAGATTCCCAAGTCTGAAGGTGGTGGAGATTCTAACTTTTTCTGAAGGGTTCTTATTCTATATTTTGAAATCTGACTAAATTTAAGGATTTAATGTTCAAAGAAAAATATGACGTGCTAAGTGTTGACTGCCAGCCATGCAGCCACCGTAACGTTGGAAACTGAGGCAAAGTGGAAGGGTTCTGATGCACTGCCCCAAAGTTCTGCAGCCAAACCTGGAGAACATAAAGGGGCGCTAAATATGTACCATCCCAGCAGAGGGTCTTTCTACTGAATCAATTGTATTGCAGAGCCTCTGCACAATGGCAGAGGCAGAGTCGGCCAACTGCAGTGGAACCTTCTTAATGTGGTGTCAGAAAGCCAAGCAGGGCAGACAGCCTTTGGGACTATGAGTTGTTGTAGGGCAGCTGCTCCTAAATGCCACTGACCACAAATAATCAGAGAACTGGCGACTGAACCAGAGCAACCCACTGCCTTCCAGTCTGAAGAAGAGTCTCCAGAGATGCTGCCTGTCCCACTGAGTTGCTCCAGCATTTTGTGCCTATCTTCGATTTAAACCAGCATCTGTAGTTCTTTCCTACGCCTTCCAGCAGGAACACGAGGGTAGGTTATGGATTAAGGAAAGCAGGCTCCATTGTGGTATTTAGTGAATAGACACTTATGTAAGCCAGCAACAGGATAAGTCAGTAGCAGTAGCAGAGTGCTCTGTGGCATCTTTGAGCAGTTTACTGGAGAGAGAGAGAGATGGGACAGATGGAGGCAACATTGTTCTCTGAGTATTTCTCGTGAGCGAGTGACTGGTGAGAGAAGATTGGAGGCTGGCTTTGCAGCTGGAGTTTAGACGAGTGAGAGGAAACCTGAGTGAAGCCTACCTGATTGTGAGGGGTCTTGACAGGTTGGATGTGGAGAGAATGCTTCCTCTAGTGTGGGGACTTTGGTCCAAGTTCATTGTTTAAAAATTAGAGGTTGTCCCATTTAAGTTAGAAATGTGATTCTGCTGAGCGATTAAGCCTCGCAAACCATACACAGGATTCATGGTCCCCGCTCAGGGCCAGGTCTTCAGTACGTTAGCGCCGAATGGGTTGACCGATTGGCTTGGTGTATCATGAGTGAGGAGCACCAGTTCAAGCTAGATGGTGCTGATTCAAGCCAGCCTACACCTCTTAAACGATGACTCAAATGCCAATAATTGTAATGTGTTGGAAAGAACTGCAGATGCTGGTTTAAATCGAAGATAGATAGACACAAAATGCTGGAGTAACTCAGCGGGAAAGGCAACATCTCTGGAGAGAAGGAATGGGTGACGTTTCGGGTCCACCAGTAGATAGCCTGATTAGCAGTGGACACTGAGGGGAGGTTGTTTGAAATGCACCGTCAGCCTTCCACAGAGAAAGATAAGAAGGAATATTGATATGAAAGGAAGATTTGCTTTGAATTACAAGAGCAAGTCTGAAAGCGATCAGACCAAGTCGAAGAGGACACTGAGTTTGTCAAAAGGCAGTGTTCGAGGTTTCACCGAGGGTTTGCGTTACAATCAAACACAGAGTTAACAATTCCACAAATCAAAACATGCCCTTGGATTCCTGTCAGTAGTGACAGTGACAAGCTCAATTACTGGATTACCGAGCCGACAATCGTTCCTGATTTCTCCTTTGGAGAGAGTGACAAGGTAATCCCCTGAGGCCATCTCAGTCCTTGATTCAAAACCACCTTAAACTTGGCCGAGTGGGTCAGACTGGCATAACACAAACCTAAACCATGGCTGCAGTTTACATTTTCCAAGTGTACGCAGGCGCCTTTGTTCCAGTTCCGTGGCATGGGCTGCATTTGCAATTTGAATTCATTTGCCTAAATAATTATGGAAGGGAAAAAAAATGTAATTGGCTACTTCCCTATTTCGGGGCTGAAAACTCCAGTGGCACTCGTTAATCTTGAAGGGTGTGATCGCTCACTGAGGCAGTTCATTTACACTTCCAAGGTTTGCTGAAAGATGACAGGTGCTTTTGGCAATGGGTTGACGGGTGCTGCGACTGTTGTCAAAGCTGCCCGTGTGACATGAGGCACTTGTCATTTAACAGGCTCAGGCTCTGCCTCCCTCTCACAGCCACACCGTGCCGGAAAGAACGAGTCAACTGAAAATATGAAAATTAATTAAAAAGTCAAATGTCGTTTGGTAAATATTGCCGCTTATCTCTTCTCAAGAAGCTCTTTGAAGCTTTTTTGTAGGAAGGAACTGCACTTGCTGGCTTCCCAAAGATATACACAAATGGCTGGAGTAACACAGTGGGGCAGGCAAGATCGCTGTAGAAAAAGAATGGGTAATGTTTCAGGTCGGAACCCTTCTTCAGACAGGATTTTTCCCAATAATTTCTCATGCAACTTGGTGACAAATTTTCGCTGAGTGTCCCTATGAAGCATTTTGAAATGTTTTCTTATGCTAATGAGGAAGGATTAGTTTGTGATCTTGTTGTGCAAAGCCCATTGGGCAACATTGACCATAATATAGTGGAATTCTGCATTAGGATGGAGATTGACACATTTAATTCAGTTAAGGTCCTGAACTTAAAGAAAGGAGACTTTGAAGTTATGAGATGGGAATTGGCTGGGATAGACCGGCAAATTATACCTAAAGGGTTGACGGTAGATATGCAATGACAAAGATTTAAAGACCGCATGGATGAACTCCAAAAATTGTTCATCCCTGTCTGGCAAAAAAATAAAACAGTGAAGGCGGCTCATCCGTGGCTAACAAGCAAAATTATGGATAGTGTTAAATCCAAGGAAGTGGCATATTAATTGGCCTGGGGAAGCAGCAAACCGGAGCACTGAGAGAAGTTTAGAACTCAACGGAGGAGGACAAAGGGGTTAATTAAGAGGGGGAAAAGGAGAATGAAAGAAAGCTTGCAGAGAATATAAAACTCACTGTTAAAGCTTCTTTAGATATGTAAAAAGGAAAAGAGTAGTGAAGACAAATGTAGGTCCCTTACAATCGGAGAAAGTGAATTTATAATGGGAAACAAAGAAGTGGCAGAACAGTTAAACGAGTACTTTGGTTCTGTCTTCACTAAGGAAGTCACAAACAACCTCCCAGAAATACTAGATGACTGAGGATCTAGTGGGTGGGAGGAACTGAAGGGAATCAACATTAGTCAGGAAATGGTATTAGGTAAACTGTTGGGACTGAAGGCAGATAAATCCCCAGGGCCTGATGGTCTGCATCCCAGAGTACTCAAGGAAGTGGCCCTAAAAATCGTGGATGCATTGGTGATTATTTTCCAATGTTCTCGACTGGATCAGTTCCTGTGGACTGGAGGGTAGCCAATGTAACTCCACTTTTTAAGAAAAGAGGGAGAGTGAAAACGGAATTATAGACGTTAGCCTTACATCGGTAGTGGGGAAGATGCTTGCGTCGTTTGTTAAAGATGTTATAGCAGCGCATATGGAAAGCAGTGACAGGATCAATCAAAGTCAGCATGGATTTATGAAGGGGAAATCATGCTTGACTAATCTTCTGGATTTTTTTTGAGGATGTAACAAGTAGAATAGATAAGGGATGTGGATGTGGTGTATCTGTACTTTCAAAAGGCTTATGACAAGGTCCAGCACATGAGATTAGTGTGCAAAATGAGAGCACATGGTATTGGGGGTAGGGAATTAACATGGATAGAGAACTGGCTGGCAGACAGGAAGCAAAGAGTAGGAATTAACAGATCCTTTTCAAAATAGCAGACAGTGACTATTGGGGTGCTGTAAGGCTCGGTGCTTGGACCCCAGTTATTTACAATTATATATTAACAATTTAGACAAGGGAATTAAATATGACATCTCCAAGTTTGCAGATGTCACAAAGCTGGGTGGCAGTGTGAGCTGCGAGGAGGGTGCTATGACGCTACAGGGTGACTTGGATAGGTTGGGTGAGTGGGCAGATGCATGGCAGATGCAGTATAATGTGGATAAATGTGAGGTTTTCCACCTTGGTGGCAAGGACAGGAAGGCAGATTATTATCTGAATGGTGTCAGATTAGAAAAAGGTAAGATGCAACGAGACCTGGATGTGCTTATTTTTAGTAACTGAAAGTAAGCATGCAGTTACAGCAGGCAGTGAAGAAAGCTAATGGCATGTTGGCCTTCATTGTGAGAGGATTTGAGTTTAGGAGCAAGGAGATCCCACTGCAGTTGTACAGGGCACTGGTGAGACTGCACCTGGAGTATTGTGTGCAATTTTGGTCTCCTAATTTGAGGCAGAACATTATTGCTATTGAGGGAGTGCAGCGTAGATTCACCAGGTTAATTCCCGGGATGGCGGGACTGACATATAATGAAAGTATTGGTCAACTGGGCTTGTATTCACTGGAATTTAGAAGGATGGGAGGAGATCTTATAAAAACATGTAGAATTCTTAAGGGATTGGACAGGCTGGATGCAGGAAAAATGTTCCCGATATTCGGGGAGTCCAGAACCATGGGTCACAGTTTAAGAATAAGAGGTAGGCCATTTAGGATTGAGATGAGGAAAAACTTTTTCACCCAGAGAGTCATGAATCTGTGGAATTCTCTGCCACAGAAGGCAGTGGAGGCCAAGTCACTGGATGTTCTCAAGAGAGAGTTTAGATTTAGCTCCTAGGGTGAAAGGAATCAAGGGATATGGGGAAAATGGCAGAACGGGGTACTTATTTTATTGAATGGCGGTACACTTATTTTATTTCTATGTTTCTAATAAATTAATTAAATCAAATTGTTCTGAACTGTACCCATATATCATTGAAGAACATTATATAAAGAGTAGTGTATTATTTCAGTCTATGAGATAAATTGGAAACCGTGGAACATACTGGAGCAGGTTCAAATCATAAATATATTATGAAGAATAAATCTGTGTGCTGTGGTTTCACGAGTGAGTTTAAGAATCTGTGAAGAGAATGAGTGCTGAGCTCTGTATTGGTGAGCTGACTGTCAAATAAGTGAAAACTTTTGTTCAAATGTGGTGAATATCACTTACAAACAGAGGTAGTGTTAACATGTGGAAAAGGAACAGTGTATCAAAGCATCAGAGACCCAGCTTCAACCTTGGTTACTGATCTTAGATGCTGTCTGTGTGCAGTTTACACGTTTTCCCTGTGACTGCTTTGGTTTCCACTGGCATTTCTGGTTTCCTCCCACATGCCAAAGATGTACGTATCGATCAGTGATTTAGCAACTGTAATTATCCCGAGTGTGTAGGTGGATGTTAGAATCTGGGGAAGGGACTGAAACGATATGAGTTTGGGCGTGGATAAGTTAAAGACATAAATTAGTTTAGAGATACAGCATGGAGATACAGCATGGAGATACAGCATGGAGATACAGCATGGAGATACAGCATGGAGATACAGCATGGAGATACAGCATGAAGATACAGCATGGAAACAGGCCTTTCAGTTCACAGAGTCCACACTGACCATCGATCACCCGTTCACATTATTTCTCTATCATCCCACTTTCTCATCCACAATTTACGCAGCCAATTATCTTCCAAACACACACATGTTTGGGATGTGGGAGGAAACCGGAGCACCCAGACAAAGATATCCTTGACGGTAGATGCTGGCGTCATGAGGCAGCAATTCACATAGCTGCTTTCGAAGGTGAGGAAGGCTGTGCTGTGTGTTGGTCCGATCCAAGTTCACCACTCTCTGCAGCCTCTTGTGTTCCTGTACATTGAATCATGGCCTCGTATGGCAATTCCAGTCAGTCAGGATACATCCTACAACACTTCTGTAGAAATGCGTTAAAGTTTCAGTGCCATGCCGAATCTCTTTCAAGTTCTAAGAAAGTAGAGAGGCTGGCGTGCCTCCTTCATTGTTGGGCTGAATGGTGCCGCAAACTCTTTGTACTTCAGGCATATGTCAGCTAACATAAAGCTGGTTGACCACCTCCGACATCTCACACTTGCTCCTTCCTTGAAGTATCCATATGGGATACATTTGTGTAGAACAAAGTGAATTCAGGGAATGACAGAATTGCCAGAGTACAGAAGGAGGCCATTCGGGCCAATGAGTCTATACTAGTCCTCGCAGTCCCATTTCACACAGCCCTTCCTCCAGGGCAATGCAAGTTACTCTCTCTCAAGCATCTATCCAATTTGCTTATGAAGACACTGGTTGATTCTAATTCCACACCCCAGCAGGCAGTAAGTTCCTGATCATGGCTATTCATTGAATAAGAAATGTTTTTCTCTTTTTGCCCTGCTCCATTGCAGTTTTTGAAGCAAAAATAACATCTTTAAATATGTTTGCAAATGATTTGTTTCATCTAGTTGAAGGAAATTTAATTTCCAAGTTTGTGGAATCAACAGTTTGATACAAAATGCAACCATTTAATTCCCCCTCTATTTTGTTTGTGCAGATTTAAGTGATAGGTTTAAATACATGACCAAACTAACAGTTTGAACGAGGCATATTTGCAAATACTTAACATGTTATTCCACTTCAAATCTAGAACCCTATAAAGCACATTTTCTGCAGCCAACAGCAACTGTGCATATTGTTGGAAATGCGTGTGGCAAAGCTGGAAGGTATTTGCCGGATAGCTGTTTCCATGGCAACCCATGCTCGTATCAGTTGTCAGGAAGCAGACTGTCTGCCATTTTCATAGTCACCTTAATAACATAGACCATTTACCAGTGAAATAAAAACCAGATTCAGGTCAAATGAATCCAAGAGGGTAACCAAAATCAAATGCAAACACTTTCCGCAAATGAAATCACATGTGTTTAAAGTGCGTCTCAATAGTTGATAATCGTGTATCATAAAAGTTTGCCTGGTTGCCAAGCTCTTAAATTCCACTTGAATTAAGTCATAAAAACGTGCTAAAGGGACCTTGCGCAGATCCTCAACATACCTTTTCCTGGGAATGCACAAATTCGATGGCTGGCTGATGATTGCTGTTGTGTTTGCTTCATGTCTGCTGCCCTGGATTAACTGGCGCTGCACCATTACTTCACCACCATTATTGAAACTTGCAGAATAATGAAAGGCATAGACAGAGTGGATGTGGAAAGGATGTTTCCACTGGTGGGAGAGACCAGAGGTCATAGCCTCAGAATAGTAAGATTAAACGAGAACTTACCAGTTTGAAGTTTGATCTTTATTTTATGAGGAGTTACGTTGGTGATTACGTGAAGAAGACCCGTCAGGGCGCATGCGCGTCAATCTTCAAAGCAGCGGTATGAAATCACAGACAACACCATAATTGAAGTAACATATTAAGATGATCAACATGAAAACTACCATTATGACCTTTTTTCTATGAGAGAGGGTTGGGCGTGGCGGGCACGTAATCACCAACGTAACTCCTCATAAAATAAAGATCAAACTTCAAACTGGTAAGTTCTCGTTTAATCTTACTATTTTACTTCGGAGTCACGTGAGTGACTACGTGAAGATTTTAAAGCTCTGTGATTTTTATGCCGCAGATCAAAATCCCGGCTTCTCACTGCATCGATTGACTCTGAGTATCATCAATAATGCTGTAAACATGACATTGCATATCATGCAAAAACAAAACAGTTTTATTTTTGGTCATAAAACAACCAATAAACCCTCTTAATGTAGGGCAACAAATGAAACAGTATTGAAAACAGACTTTAAACAATAGCAACAGCACTCAATATTGAGTTGGCAAACAGCCCTCCATCGGCAATCGGCCGATGGTAGTATTGCTGAAACACAAGTTCATTTTTCCAACCTGCGGCTTTTAATATATGGTCGATGGGAACGTCCATCGCCCTGGCCGCGGATGTTGCTACTGCGCTAGTGGAATGAGATGTAAACACATAAATGTTAATTCCTGCCTGAACCAACTCTTGCTTTAACCACCTTGAGATAGTCTGAACTGCCACTCTTTTATGTTGGCTTCTTGTAACTGACAAATAATCCTGTTTCTTCTTGTCTTAAAGCCCTTGTGGCTTCAATGTAATGTAACAAATGTGTCCTTACACATAAACATGGAGCTGTAGGATATGCTGAGAACACAATCTTAAAACCTGTCACACCTGGCCTGCTTTGTTTGAGCAGGTCAGAAATATAAAACAGAACATTCTCTGTATTCACTTCCATTCTCTCGAACTGAAGTTTTTGCAAAGTCTGCACTCTCTGTACTGACACCAATGCCATTAACATAGCCAATTTCATGGTTAATTTTAACAAAGTTATAGACGTGACAGGGACCCAATGACGAAGTATGTTAAGAACAACGCTTACCTCGCAGATTACCATATACCTAGGCTTAGGTGGTTTGGAATTAAAGATTCCTTTCATCAACCTAGATATGAGAGGGTGAGAACCTATTCTTTGTGTCCGTGTACCTATTACAAGATATGCCGACAATGCACTTCTAGCTGTATTGATAGCAGTATAGCTAAGACCCTCATCATAATAAAGTGTAGATAAACTATAACACATTTTCAATAACTACAGTATCATATTGAATATCTTTTGAACACCATATTGTTCCCATTTGTTACATAAGTCATATACTGCTTTTGAGTACTCTTTCTCCAGGCTGCAGTGAGTATATCCACCGTTGGCCTAGAAAGTCCTCGACCAATGTAAGGCATTCTTAAAAACCTGCAAATTAACAGATCAATACGATCACATAACGGATGAACTTAACGCGTTACTGGATGGTCCAGCAAATTCCTACTGTTTGGAATCAGCAAAAGGAGGTTGGAACGCTATCTGTAACATCAGAGGGAACCATGGTTGAATCGGCCAATTTGGTATCAGCAAAACCCCTGAAGCGGCATCCTGCTTGATTTTCTGAAACACCGAGCTATGAGGCAGAATGGTGGGAAAATGTACACAAACATATCATCCCAATTTAGTGAAAAAGCATCAATTGCCACTGCCCCTGGATCTGGTGCCCATTAAACATATTTTGGCCTTCCATATAGAAGTACTATGTTCTTGAACACATCCTGGTTCAACATCCACTCTGTATTATCACGGAATTTCCATGAGCTGCCATCTGGTACTACATTAAGTTTCCCTGGCAGATAGCTCCAATCCAAATATCCATACTCCAGGTCCAATTTTATTTGCCAACCTGTCATATAATAACGATTTGATTCCACCCATGTGATTCATATAAGCAACTGCTGTAGTGTTGTCTATTTTGCACTGCACATACAAACTAGTTTTGTTAGTGCCTTAAGCCTTGAATCCATAAAATACTCTTGGTTAATTCCCCATGTTTGCAGAAGCAATGTCCATCTGTCTCCACAGCTGGATCTTGTATCAGTAGCACCCTACCCAAGTGCTCTGACATCGGTCTGCAAAATCATGGAAGCTTGGTCCAATACCACTTTGGAACTACTAGTGGACACATGCTGAATCCCCCATTGTACATCAGCAACAGCCTCTATTGATAGAAGCATAGGTCTGTTATAATGACCCTAATGTAGCCTCAGTGCTTGTTCCTTTGACCTTTGTAATTGTAGATAATAAAGTGGCCATATTGAACTGCTGGAAATGCTGCCAGCAATTACCACAGCAGACTTGTCACCTGGCTAATTGAAGGCTGTGTGTCAGCAATTAACTTGATACAGCCCTTAATTAGCTCTACCCTTTTTTGCCTGGGCAAGGTCACAATCATGTTGATTAAGTCTATTGTGAACCCAACTAGTCAATTTGTGTCACAGGTATAAATTTAGATTTCTCTGGATAGCTTATGTTAAAAAGTGGTTTTTACCAACTGCCACTGATGCTTCAGCTGTTTCCTTTGATTGTCCTACAATCAAGATATTATCTAGCTAAGCCATGAGCACATGCCCTTGACTTCTCATCATGCCTAGAATAGGTTTTAACAACTTTGTAATCACTCTAGGAGCTGAAGACAAACCATTAGGCAGTACATTGTATTGGCATAATTGCCCCATCCAGCTGAATTTTAAATCTTCTATCCTGCAAATGAAGAGACACTGAATCCGCATCTTTAAGATCTCCTTCACAAACGTTTCCATCTTAAAATGTCTATACCGTACAAAAGGGTTAAGCCTATTCAGGTCCAGTATAATTCTGGATCCCCCCATCCTTTTTTGGTCTGGGAAAGATATTGGACACAAACTGATGGCTTTGGTAAACTGCCTTAGTAATTTACACCTTTATTACATAAGCTTGCAAGTTCCACCTGAACTTCCAATTGTTCAGTGATACTGGTCAAACTCCTTTTTGGAACATGTTGCATGGGTAAATCAGAACTTGCATTAAGCTTTGTTCGATATCCTTCTATAACCTTCAGTATAAACATATCTGAGGTATCACATTAGATCTGTGTACTTGCGAACCAGACCCACTTACCTCCTTACCACCTGGCATTCTTCCCCGGCCTCGAGCTGGATATCTCACCTTCCCTGGTGGTGCTACAGCCAAAGGCCAACTGCGCTGCATCGTAGCTGGACTCGTCCCTTGCCCGGACCAGTCTCCTTGCTTATAGGGATACTTCTCCTCCAGCTCCTTCACCTGCTGTGCGAAATCCTCGCCAAACAGCTGTGCCGGTTGCTCTGTGCCAGGCTGGCAGAGTGAAGCATTTTAGAATTGATGGTTGGTGTAATCGCAGTCTTGCGAAGGCAGTTGATCTCAACGTGGGCACTCCACAATAGCGCCTTTTGTTGTAATTTGTCATGGCCTCTCCATCCACCATCCTGGCAAAGCTCATTATACCAGATGCCAGCAACTTTAAAAATATGCTGGAGCTTGACATGCTCCTGGGCTCTCATTAGTATGCCCATCTTGCCCCAATTCTTCCTGTTCCCAACAGTAACTTTTAACAGTCTACAGTTGATTGGGCTTCATGCTTCCTTACTGTCTCATCCATTGTCAGCTCCTGTAGCTGATGTGAGACTTGGTAATTTATGCTGGTGGCAATTTCCTCACCTAGAGGCTCACCAGCGTCCGATGACATGGCAAACCGTGCTGCACACGGTGTCAGCTCTGGCAGCTGCCTGCCCACCCTTTGGAAGTCGTCGTCGGACTCAGGGTCAGAGCGTATCTGCCCTTCTGCACTCACCTCTTGCAAAGAGGGTGCTTTCAAGCAGGCCTCTACTAGGCACTGCCAGCGGAGCCTTCCCTAAGGCTTCCCGCCTGCACAACTCCTCCTGGAGTGTGGCTTTGTGAAGCAGGCCTCTCCTAGGCACTGCCAGCAGAGCCGTCCCCACGGCCTCCCGCCTGCACAACTCCTGGAGTTGTGGCTTTATGAAGCAGACCTCTCCTAGGCACTGCCAGCGGAGCCTTACCTATGGCTTCCCGCCTGCACAACTCCCCTGGAGTATGGCTTTATGAAGCAGAACCTCTCCTAGGCACTGCCAGCGGAGCCTTCCCTATGGCTTCCCTCCTGCACTACTCCCCTGGAGCGTCTCTGTGGAGCAGCCCCTGTATGAGCTGCTCCTTTTGGATAACCGCTGGGGAACGGTATCCTGTCCCCGACGGGACTCTCGTTGGCCCGACTGTGCAGAGTCTATAGCCCTTACAGACTTGGCTTATGCCTACCGCCCGACTGGCGTTGGCTGTGTACCCGGCTGGGCACTTTCCGAAGTCTGTCGCCGCACCGCTACCGGCTTGCGACTCCCCCGAGGTGACAGGCTGCCTTTCAGAGACTGCGCTCCCGCAGCTCTCTCTCTCCTTGTCGGCAGCAGACCTGCACCTTTTCCTTGTTCCTGTATGTGGGGAAAAAAGAACACAGAAACACTTTCTTACTTTTTTCTAAATCCTCCAAAGTCTCCCCGACTTTGGTGGAGCTGTAACTACTCACCTGCAGAAGGAGGTCCATCCTCCTGCTGCCGTTCGCGCCAATGCGTCAGACGTAATGACGCGCATGCGCCCTGACGGGTCTTCTTCACGTAGTCACTCACGTGACTCCGAAGTAAAATTAACGGGTGCTCTTTTAGAAAGGAGTTGGGGAGGAACCTCTTTATTCAGAGGGCAGTTAATCTGTGGAACTCATTGCCACAGAGGGTTGTAGAGGCCAAGTCAGTGGATATTTTTAAGACAGAGATAGACAAATTCTTGATTAGAATGGGTGTCAAGGGTTATGGGGAGAAGGCAGGGAAATGGGATTTGGAGGCAGAGATCACCCATGATTGAATGCGGAGTGGACTCAATGGGCCAAATAGACTAATTCTACTCCTATAACTTGTGAACCTGTGAATGATGGCCATTCAGTTGGGCTGCCCACCCACAACCCTCAACATCTACCCCAACGCCATTGGCACAGGGCGGCGGTGGTGGGCGTGCCACTCAGGAAATGCATGCCTTGGCGACTCCAAAAACATCTCTTAACCCTGTGACCTCCACATCCAAGTATGGGCAAGGGTAACAAGTTGGAGACAAGAAACTGCAGATGCTGGAATCTCAAGCAACAAGCCAAAAGCTGGAGGAACTCAACGGGTTGGGCAGCATGGAGGGAATGGACTGACGACATTTCGCGTCAGGTCTGAAGACTGAACCGAATCGTCATCTGTACATTTCCTCCACAGATGCTGCCAGACCTGCTGACTCTCTCCAGCAATTTGTGTTTTGCTAAGGGTGACATGTTCGCGGGGACACCACCAGCCACAGATGCCCCCTAATGTACATGCCATCCTGATTCGGAACTATGTCACTGTTCCTTCATCGGCTCCTGGTCCAAATCCTGGAATTACGTCTTCAAAAGCACTCTGGGAATATCTTTACCAGATGGTGAAGTGTTTCAAGAAAGTAGCTCACAATCACCTTCTTGAGGGCAATTAAGGACAGGCAATAAATGTTGGCTTTGTAAGCAGAGTCTCGATCCCCGAACATGAATAAACAAAAGTGTTGCCATGGACCCAGAAACTGCACTATCGAGTAGATCACATGCTCTGGATTTCGTCCCAACGTTAATTTCTCCGAGGCGCAAATCTAATGAAATTAAACACAGGAATGTCAAGAAAATGTTCCAGGTGATTGTGTGTTCGCCATCCAGGGTATATACGTTTTTTTAAATATCACAACAATACATATCACACAGGAGTTGGAGAAATTATTTTCAAGATATTAAATACATATGGAATGAAATAGTAAGGAAGGCCAGTAAGAGTAACTGTGAAACTACTGGCTTGTCCAATCATTCCACCACGTGGTTCACAGTGTATTCCAGTTTGCACTATTCGGGTTGCGTTACCTAGTATTGGGGATAATTTATTGCATTCATAAGATCATAAGACATAGGGGCTGAATTAGGCCCATCGAGTCTGCTCCACCATTCGATCATGGCTGATTTTCTTTCCCATTCAACTCCATTCTCCTGCCTTCGCCCCATAACCTTTGATACCCTTTACAAATCAAAAACCTATCAATCTCTGCTTTAAAAATACCAAATGACTTGGCTTCCACTATCGTCTGTGGCAATGAATTCCATAGATTCAACATCCTCCGGCTAAAGACATTTCTCCTCATTGTACTGTATGATTGATTATATGTTTATTTGTTGTGTTGTTAATGTTCCCATAAAGCTGCAGCAAGCAAGAATATCATTGCTCTGTTCCTGCTGCAGATGATAATTAAACTCTCTTGACTCTTAACTATTGTCCTCAGTCTGGTCTAGATATGACTCCGCACTCATTAATATGGTTGATACTTAACCATAAAAGTTCAGAGGGATGGATGGTATATGCCAACTTTGCACATCCTACAAATTAATAAATTGAAAGGAGAATATTCCTTCTTTTTATCGCCATGTTCCCATTCCACAGCAAGCAGTTCTTCTTTCATTTCCTCCTCAAAATGTTGCTTCTATTTTACAAACATCTTGTACAGACCCTTGGTGTACTAATCAATTATTTACCCATTGGCTCATGCCAGCCGGATTGAAATAAAGACCATATGGGTTTTTTCACGGATTCTGTTAAAGGATAAAAGTTGACTCGAATACTGAAAAAAAAACTCCCTTGCCTTTCTTTTAATAGTGATGCTGCATTAAACCTGAGTGGTCAGACAGAGGGCAGATGGGGCAATCCGTTAGCAATGGACAACGTGTCAACCTAAAGTTTGCTTCAACCTAAGATTTGCGGTCAAGTGGAGACACAAGGAACCTTGAACAAGGTAAAAGTGCTGGAGGATGGTAATGGTGGGGGGGTTGTAGGGTGCGTGATGAGCATATAGGGAATAGGGAAGAGGAAAGGGACAGGGTGGTCGGGTGGTGGGAGATGCTGGGAGAAATGTGTGTGCATTGGGTTAGAGCGTTGGGTGAAGAGGGGAAGTGTGGGTGGGGTGGGGAGGGGGTTGGATTCCTTCAAATTGGAGAATACCGTATTCATACCGTACTCCACCCATCTGCCAAGCACACTCCTCACTATGTTCACCCTCTCATGTTCCAGCTTTGCAACACCCCTACCTCCTTTTTTCCATCTCTCTCCACCCTCTACTCCATCACTCTGAAGAAAGCTCCCAACCCAAAACGTTATCTGTCCAAATCCTTCCACTGATGCTGCCTGAGCTACTGTGTTCCTCCAGCACTTTGCTTTTTGTGGTCACGTCTTCAGATCTGGGCTTAAGCAGGGTCTAGAGGCACGTGTACCCCTTGTTGCCACCACCCTCGGTCACTGCCCAGAAGATGATTTTCATGTACAGACCACAATATCAAAATGTGGAAAGCGAAAAACCACCACATTTCTTTTGCCATTACATAATTCTATTACAGACAAGTGAATCACTAGTGGGACTCTGCCTTGGCTTCCATATCCATTTCCTTAGCTTGGGCTACAGGGGTGCAAGTGGTAGTTCTGTTACATAACCCCTGGTTATGACTGGTCAGCCCAGCACCAAACTGGTGAACAAGCAGTGGTTCTTATGCGTTTCAGTTCCCCTAGATAGACAAAAAATGCTGGAGTAACTCAGCGGGACAGGCAGCATCTCTGGAGAGAAGGAATGGGTGACATTTCGGGTCGAGACCCTTCTTCAGACTGAAACGACCCGAAATATCACCCATTCCTTCTCTCCAGAGATGCAGCCTGCCCCGCTGAGTGACTCCAGCATTTTGCGTCTATCTTTGGTTTAAACCAGCATCTGCAGTTCCTTCCAACACCTTTTCCCTAGAGTTCGGTTCTCTTGACGTATGCACCAAGTCAGTGATTGACCCCAATATTTTTCACAAAGGCAAGGTCTCAGTGAAATCTCTCAAAGCAAGACTGCTACAGCGTGCACGGAAATATACACAGGCTCCGGTTAAGACAATCAATGTGGTTTTCATTCCATTAATTTTCATTCAGTGGTTTCATTCAAAACTTGCAACCATGCAACATCCATTAGTGCCGCTTGATATTACACTTACAGGCAACAACCTTGTCGACACAGCCGTGCGAAAGATTACCCTATCTCCCACCAATCGCAGCAAGGCAGTGTTCTCAACAGTGTCATAATAAGCAGCATTTAGGTCATTCAAAGCTTACCTGCTGATGGATCCCCAGAGGACATGAAGGTGGACACAGTGTCTAGACGTCTACCTAAAGGCAAATGGGGAAAGCCCATTGTTAGAGTTACAGTTCACTGAGCTGAGAGTAAAAGCTGTCATTCAGACTAAATCAAATCTCAACCAGTCTGAATTGATCAGTTCTTGATTCTGTCCACCCGATCCAATGAGAAAGGCATATTATTAATGCAATTTGAAAGAGTTACTGTGTGTTCACTGGTCAGATATAATACTGATCACATTATATTAAAACATCAAGGAATAACTGAGTTTAACCGTTGATTAGATCAGCCTAATATTCTAACTGAGGCTGCCTGAATCAATAGTCAATTTTAATTTTGGAACAGGCTATTTTACTTGCAGCAATCTCATTGTGGTTAGCCGAAAGATTAGTGTTAAGACTTCATTGTTCATTTGCCGATGCTGTTGAAGGGAAAGCTTAAATTTCTGCCCTGATTGTAATGATAAGATCTTGTTACAAAGCCTTCTCCCACTACACCATATTCTACAATCAAACACCAGCATCAGGGCTTATTCAGCCCAGATCCATTTTGTCCTGGACACTCTGAAAGGGTCTTGACTCGAAACATCATCCATTCCTTCTCTCCAGAGATGCTGCTGGTCCCGCTGAGTTCCTCCAGCATTTTGTATCCATCTTCACTCTGTATACTAATTGGATGCTACAAGTCCTGTGGAATTCCTCCTTGTATGGTGTACCACTTGTGAGTTCTCTGCTGCCTTATGTCATACACAATGAAATGTTCATGATATCATGAGACAAATTGAACCAGAGCAATTTAAAAAATATATTTGATTTCATTTATAAACCATCTTCATAAAGAGGGGCAGGTACAGATCCACAAAGTCCAGTTCATAGAATAGTGTTACTTAAAGAAGCCAATCAGCCCATCAAGTCCACGTGGCTCCTAGTGGAGCAGACATGTCTGAAGAAGGGACTCGACCCGATGTGTCATCTATTCCTTTTCTCCAGGAATGCTGTCTAACCCACTGTGCAGTTCCGTCCTATACATATCTATCTCGTTTCCTCCTCAACTAAAAACACAAAGTGTTGGAGTAAAGTAGCCAGTCAGGCAGCATCTCTGGTGGGAATAGAAAGGGGTCTTTTCGGATCAGGACCAGTACTTCGGATATCGGTCTGAAGAAGGGTCCCGACCCGTAAAGTTGCCTATCCATGTCCTCCAGAGTCGCTGAGTTACTGCAGCACTCTGTGCTTTAAGGGCCTGTCCCACGAGCATGCGACTGCATGCGGCTAGCGCGACCTAACGTGGTCGTGCTAGCCGTACGGCCTCGCGGGGCCGGTCCCACTTTGATCGCCGGAGCCGTATGGAGTTGTGCGGAGCTGGTCCCGACATCGCGGGGGGCTCCGAAAAACTGACACTATCCAAAAATTCCGCCCGCCAACGGCCTGCCGGCCCGCTGCCGCATTGAGGCCGTACGCACCGCCTCCACAGGCGTACGCACCGCCTCGACGCCGTACACAGCGTCTTGACGCCGAACGCAGAGTCTTGACGGCGTACGCCTAGCGTGTGGCGTTGCGCGATGACATCACCGCCCGGCGTGCCGTTGCGTGATGACGTCACCGCCCGACGCCGTGCGACGTCCAAATTCAGTCGGCCTGCCTCCTGCCCAGCTGATTGGTGAGTTTGATGTCGGGACCAGCTCCATACAGCCCCGCGAGGCCGTACGCCTCAAGCGACCTCGTTAGGTCACACTAGCCGCATGCAGTCGCATGCTGGTGGGACAGGCCCTTTATGCTCAAAATTCCAGCATCTGCAGTTCCTTGTGTCTACCATTTAGTTTAGTTTAGGGAAACAGGCCCTTCGGCCCACCGGGGCCACGCCGACCAGCGATCCCCACACATTAACACTATTCTACACCCAATAGGGACCATTTTTTAAAACCATTTATATATCAGAGCAAACAAACCATTTACTATACGGGTAATGGAGTTTATTAGTTATTGGCAAGAGCCTTTACTTTTTTTGAAGTTTAAAGAGATTTGGCACATCACTGAATACTAACAAACTTTTACAGATTCACTGTAAAAAGTATCCTGGCTGGTTTCATTATTGCACACAAGGAACTGCAGATGCTGGTTTACAAAAACGGACACTAAGTGCTAGAGTAACTTAACGGGTCAGGCAACAGCAACTCTGGAGAATATCCATGTTCTGCAGAGATATTGCCTGACCTGCTGAGTTACTCCAGCAATTTGTGTCTTTCTTTCATCACTGCTTGGTACAGAAATCCCAACACACAGGAATGCAAGACATTGCTAAGCATGGTGAACTCAGACCAGTCCATCACAGGCACAGTCCTCCCCACCTCAAGATTGTGGCATCTATCATCAAGGATCCTGATCATCCAGGCTATGCCCTCTCTTCGCTGCTATCACCAGGACGGAGGTGCAGAAACCTGACCAGGGTCAGGAACAGCTACTTTCCTATAACCATCAGGTTCTTGATCGTATCTCAGCAACGGAACATGGCGGACCAACTCTTGCACTACCATGCACTTGTTTTCTGATTGCGTTTTTGCACCAATGTTTGTTTTGCAGGTTTTTTCTTTTTACCGTCTTGTATAATTTATGCATGACTTATATTTTGTGTGTGCTACAAGATTTTTATTGAACCAGTACTCACCATTCTTGTGCATGTGACAATAAACTCCATTTGGATAGTCTATGTTCATTGTCACTGGAATATATGAGACTGAGGGATTATCTTATAGGTATATAAATTATGAGGGGCACAGATAGGATATATGGAGTCTTTTCTCCAAGGCAGGGGAGTCTAAAACTGTGGGCATAGTTTAAGAAAAGAGTGGAGAATTTAATCTGAGTGTCAGGTTTTTCCATACAGAGGGTGGTGGAAATCTGGAACAAGCTGCCAGAGGAGGGCAAGAGACAAGGGTGTTTAATTGCCATGTGCGCTGGGAACAGAACAATGAAACTTGCTTGCTGCAGCTTTACATACACAATTACAATGAGCCTGATGCAATCGCAATGTTTAAAAGACATTTGGACAAGTACTTAGACAGGAAAGAAGTGTGCAGGGGTTAATGTGGTAAATGTGGTTGGTGTAGGTAGGCACAAGATGGGCTGAAGGGCCTGTTTCCATGCTGTACAATTCCGTGATTACATATTACATTTACTGTTTAACTGTCTTTAGGGGCAAAGAACAATTTTCTCCAAGTTCCTTTCTAAAGTACTCCAAGTACTCCAAGTATTCCTTTCTCCAAGTTCCTTTCTTTTCTGTTAAAGAAGGAACTGCAGATGCTGGAAAATCGAAGGTACACAAAAATGCTGGAGAAACTCAGCGGGTGCAGCAGCATCTATGGAGCGAAGGAAATAGGCAACGTTTCGGGCCGAAACCCTTCTTCAGTCTGAAGAAGGGTTTCGGCCCGAAACGTTGCCTATTTCCTTCGCTCCATAGATGCTGCTGCACCCGCTGAGTTTCTCCAGCATTTTTGTGTACCTTCCTTTCTTTTCTGTTTGGTTATTTCTTGTTTGTGGACTGTTCAACAGATTTTGGGTCCATTTGTTCCCATTATTTTGTTTTTCCATGAAAATGTATAGAAAATAAGAGGGGGTAGGTCCAGAAAAGTTTTCGAACTTCTTCTTACCCCTTTTGAACATGAACGATATTATTTGTATTATTTGAGTCACTTATTTGTTTGTTTTCCTTTGTGTTTTATTTTCTTTTTTATTGCTTATAAGTTTATTTGTGTTTGTATATATTTTTTTAACATGTTCAATAAAATAATTTAATAAATAAAAATAAAATAAAGTGGTCAGTGGGGTTTCTGCTTCTTATTTCTCCGTTGGAAGTTGGAGGAAATCGCCACATGTTGTGGTGGGCTGGGGTGACTGAGCTAAATCTCTGTCTTTGCCCCTTTACTTCTGTTCAGATTTCTTGGAAAGGCATTTTAGAACACAAATCCTTCTCTTTCCCAGGCCATTGTCTGAAGTTCTGGAATTTCGAATTAAATAGAAATAGATCTTTAACTCTGAAATTATTTATCAGCTCCAAAGTTCCTGATTTTGCCTGCAAATTAACAGCAGAATTTTGATACCACAGAGGTTCAGTAACATTATGTTATATAGTCAGCTGTTTAATTACCCCCCTCAACAATTTACCCTCATACCATGCTCTCGATTACACTCATATTGCCCAATCTCCTTCATGTATGGACACTGTTGCATTAGCTCAAGGGTTCCATACATCTCCACCTGTCTCCCTCTCGTTCCTTCTCTCTAATGGCAGTGAAACATCTTGACCGCTTCCTCCTTCCTTTGCCGCTCAATCTTAGTCTCTTTATTTAAATATATATTTGGTTCCATTCCCTGTGTTTGATCTTCAATTGGTGCTAAAACTCCCTCTGAGAGTGTCAGAAATGTATTCTCCTGTCATGAACATCTAATTTTCTAAACTGCCCAAGAAGTCATTCTACGCATCATGGCAGGTATCTTTACCACTGGTTTCCACGGTTCAATTTTCCACCCCCTTGCTCTCTACTGAACATCTTTATTCTCTCTATCATCTCAGAACATCATTGACGCTATTGTGCTGAGTATTCTGAATGTCACCATCTTTCAGCCTTTGAGGCCACACGTATGGCATCCCATACTGGTCCTTCTCTCAGTCAGATGAAGTTACTCAAAGCTGCACAGCATTTTACACTACTCAGTCTTTCTGACTGCTTTTAATTTAAAACCAAGATGTGACATTACCTAATCCTCTTTTGATCTGCCTCCTTCTTTCCTTTATTGTTGGCAGCCCTGCTAGTATTTAACTCTTGATCCTTACTTTGGCTCTGAGATAGTTGGGTGGTGAAGCTGAAATAGAATACTCAAGCTAGTAGTGACAGGCTTAATATTCAGCCATAGTGAAAATCTTAACATGGAGATCCGAATACGTTTTGTTATTGTCAATAACGTAGCAAGCTGCCCTTGCGTTCCTTCAAGCATGATTTTATTATTACAATGCAGGAGTAAAGTATTTGCTCTCTCGTAGTAGACAATGCATTTAAGCTCATTTCGCTGCACTTTCCCACAGCTCTAGAAATGCTTTTGTGGCTATTTAGTCCCTTTCTGAAATGTCTAGTTGAATCTATTTTCACTACCTCTGTGTCTTGTGTGTCGCAAATGCTGACTGTCCTCACTAACAGTCTTGTATTTTAGTATTGGTATTGGTCTGTTATTATCACATATACCAAGAGACTGTGAAAATCTTTGTTTGCATGTTATACAGTCAAATAAAAAAATATGATCACACCATGTACAAGTACCATAGGTAAGGCAAAGATAAATATACTAGAGTGCAAAATATGGTATTACAGCATTGTAGCGGTACAGTTAGTTAGTTAGTGCAGATAAAGAAAAAGTGCAAATGCAACAATAGGGTAGGCCGGAAGATCAGTACTACACCCTAGCTTATGGAGTAGTCTGATAACAGTGGAGAAGAAGCTGTTCCTGAATCTTGTGGTACATGCTTTAAAGTTTTTGTAACCTGCCTGTCGCGAGAGGGGAGAAGAGGGAATGACCGGCATGTAAATGTTGTCTGTTCCCCCAAAGTAGCAATGGGAGGGTGAGTGGGGGGGGGGGGGGGGGGTGAAGATTGGTTTGTGTAATGGACTAGACTATATCCACAACTCTCTACAATTTCTTGCAGAGCTGTTGCCAAACCAATCTGTGATACATCCCAATAGGATGTTTTCTATCTATGTCATTGACAAAGTTAATGAAAAAAGTAACTGCTTTTATAACTAACTAATTAATATGCATTTAGTTAGCTGATTAACGTACTCAGTCAGTATCTGCTAAACTAACATTTTAATGGAAAAATATAACCTGCTGGATAGTTACATCTGATCTTGGGCTGAAATCATGTATTTTATGGTCTCCAGAAGAGGGCGGTATTTGCATCAATAGCAATCTAATCAGTTTGTTAAGAGTGCATCTTCATAATGAAAAAAAGATACAACTTTAGATAATTAACAATTCATATCCAAGATTAGTCAAGTAATAAATGGAGCTACAGCTTAATGTCAGTAGTTAGTGCTGTTTATATTAGTGTGTGATTACTCAGTTTAATACATTCTGAAATCAGGTCATTGGTTTAAATTGCTTGCCTCCTCTGAAAGTAATAGGGGGAGGAGTATGATCCATGCTCATTAAATGATCATCAGTATTTGTTGCCAGTGTGTGACATCTGTGGAATGGTATTCACTTCCAACCAACACCATGGCAGCACATCAGCCGCCTGTTGGACAACCTGCTCAGTTTTACCTTCTGCACATTATTCCACTAATCAGCCCTTTCACGTGCGGTTTAGAAACTACCAGCCATTCTACTCTAAAAGCAGGACTATGACATTCAATAGGGCGGCACGGTGGTGCAGCGGTATAGTTGCTGCCTTGAAGCACTTTCAGCGCTCGAGACCCGGGTTTGATCCTGACTATGGGTGCTGTCTGTATGGAGTTTGTATGTTCTCCCCGTGACCGTGTGGGTTTTCTCCGAGATATGGGGAGAAGGCAGGAACGGGGTACTAATTTTGATCATATTAGTCGAAGGGACGAATGGCCTACTCCTGCACCTATTTTCTATGTTTCTATGTTTCTGGGACATGATGTAATTTGGTGGAGAATTTGGAACTAATGGAATTGTCATGATATCACGGTTCTTTGTGCAGGAGAGGTTCTGAGGGAAGAGAGCTTAATGTAGATTATTTTGAGCTGCTGAACTATAGCTTGTCTGTAGTCCATATCAGACTTCAGTACACTAGTGACCCAGACAGTGGATTCATAACTTGGATCCACCCAGGATCACAGTTGTCTCAAACTATCAAACATTTCTCGAGCCACTGTTCTCTTAACATCCTTGGATTCACATTCAGTACATACATGCCCCTGACCTCTCTCTTCTCATCGGGCTCATGTACACTCTACGTAGATCAATTCAATCACAGGAACATAAGAAACAGGAGATAGACACAAAATGCTGGAGTAACTCAGCGAGGCAGGCAGCATCTCCAGCGAGAAGGAATGGGTAACGTTTCTGGTCAAGACCCTTCTTCACACTGATGGAACTGGAACAGGAGTACGGGTGGATCATTCAATCACTCGTGTCTGCTCTACCATTCAAGATCAGAGTTATGTAGAGCAAGAGTTGACCAATGGTGTCTTCATGCCTGATCCACCATTCAATGTGAAGGTTGATCAGATGCCCATCTCTCCTTGTTCCTTGCACCCTTCCCATCCAGAAATGTATCTGTTTCCTTCTGCTACAGTCTACAATAGTAGAACCTGCAGTGGAAGAACACAGAAGTCCCTGCAGTGGGAGCACACAGAAGCCCAGTGTGAATGGCCAAAGGAGACTACAATGATACAGACTCCCCACCCAGCCATTCCTTCAGGCACATCCCGTTCCTCTGTTCAGGAGTCAACAGCTCCAATGTTGCCCTCATCCCAAATAAACTAAAATGGAAGCAAGCCAATGGAAAATTAGCCCAATATAAATATATAAAATATAAAGATATAAATCTAGTAAGTCATGCTTACTTTTGTATCTTTATTCTAGTTTAGTTTAGTTTATTTTAGTTTAGAGAAACAGCGTGGAAACAGGCCCTTTGGCCCACTGAGTCCACTCCGACCAGCGGTCCCCGCACAGTAACACTATCCTACACACATTAAGGACAATTTATATTTATAACAAGCCAATTAACCTACAAACCTGTACGTCACTGGAGTGTGGGAGGAAACCTAAGATCTCGGAGGAAACCGACGCAGGTCACGGGGAGACCGTACAAACTCCGTACAGACAGCACCTGTAGTCAGGATTCAACCCGGGTCTCTGACGAAGCAACTCTGTGCCACCCAGCCGCCCATTGCATCTTATTACAAAGTCCAACATACCATTTGCCTTGTTAACTGCCTATAGAAACCATCATCACAGCTTTCAGTGACCTGTGTGCAAGGGCACCCAGGTTCCTTTCCATGTCGATCTATCCCAGTCTCTCATCACTTCAACATACTTAGTATTTCTGACATTTCTACCGATATGGATAACCTCACATTGCACTCCCTCTGCCATGGCTTTGATCACTTACTCACACTCCCTTGACACTACTCACACTCTCATTTGTTTTGTGGTGTCAGCAAACTTGGAAAGGCTTCATTTGATTCCTTCAGCCAAATTGTTGATATGCTAAGCACAAAATCGTTCACTTTCACGAGTCACATCTTGCCAACTCGAGGAAGACTTACTTCTTTGTTTTCTATGTGTTACCCAGTTCAATGCACACTAGTGCATCACCCACTCCTCCACCCCCTACTCCATATGCTCTGAGCTCATTCACAAACTGCTTGTGTGGGATCTGATTGAAAGCCTTCTGAAAATCCAAGTCCGTAGCATCCTTTATTTGCACCTCATCCATTCCACTGGACAATGTCTTCAAAGTGTTCCAATAGATAAGTCGAACGTGATTGCTCTTTCCAAGTGCGCAGATATCCAGCATTTAACCCCCTTCAGATGTTAGGCAACAAGTCGTGTGTTCCCTGGCTTTCTCTGTCAGTCCTACCCTCCATTCTACTGGAGGTACTCCATTATCTGTAAAATTATGTATTACGATGATTTCACCTCTTTCAAAACTCTAACATGTAGATTATCAGGAATAATTGAGGGATTTATCAGTGCCTAGGCTCACCAAAATAAGACACAAAGTGCTGCTGTAACTCAACGAGTCAGGGCAGCATCTCTGGAGAACATGGATAGGTGACGTCAAGTCGGGACCCTTCTTCAACCAGCATCTGCAGTACCTTGTTTCTCTGCAAGGACATCAACCTATTTTGTAGTATTTCTTTACTAATATATATCCCTTTGACTTCCTTATTTGCACTGGATCCAATTCCCTCTTCCAATCCTGCGACATTGCAACATTGAAAGTGGGTTAACGTGAAGTCTTGTGTAGGAAGGAATTGCAGATGCTGGTTTACACTGAAGATAGATACAAAATGCTGGAGTAACTCAGCGGGACAGGTAGCATCTCTGGATAGAAGTAATGGGTGACATTTTGGGTTGAGACCCTTCTTCAGGCTGAGGGTCTGGGGAGAGGGAGACACAGAGATAAGGAAGTGTTAGGTGTGAAAACGAGACATCAAAGGGGATGCAGACCAAGCGCAGGCTCAGCGATCGTTTTGCTGAACACCTCCACTCAGTCTGCCAAAATTTACCTGGTCTTCCAGTTGCTAAACACTTTAACTTCCCCTCCCATTCCTACACTGACCTTTCTGTCCTGGGCCTCCTCCACTGTCAGAGGCCCAGCACAAATTGGAGGAACAGCACCTCATATTTCGCTTGGGCAGCATTCACCCAAGCGGTATGAATATTGACTTCTCTAACTTCAAGTGACCCTTGCTTTCCCTCACTCTCCACCCCCCCCCCCCTTCCTGGTTCTCCAACCAGTCTGATTGTCTCCCTAATTAAATTTTTATCTCATTATGCTTCGTTGTCACCTTCTCCTAGCTAACAATGATCTATTCTACATTTTCCTTGAGCATCATCCCTGTAGTAGCCATTTAGCTTAACTCAGTATGTTATAACTATAACCAGTTACCTTTCAATTTTATCTGCCTGTAATTATGTGGGTGGGATTTATTACGTAGTCGGAGGCGTGTTTGCGGCTGGGATTCTCGCGCAGACACTAGTAGTTTTTAGTTTTAGTTTGAGGAAGAAGCTTGGGAGAGAGGTCCCAGCTTTCGACCATGCCCGGGTTCCACCATGCACGAGTTTGACCACGAGTAAGATCAAAATGTACTTAAACAGGAAGAAATTTGGATGAATATCTCGCTGTTTTTACTACGAAACGAATAATTAAGAGTGTGTTTTGAAGATTTTTCTTTCGACGGCATTGAATGTCTCGAGAGCTCGTGGATGCGTATCGATTCTTATCTCCTTTACCCTGTCTTCAATCATAGTGGCTAGAGGAAAGATTCCTTGAATGATATAATAATCTGCCACTACAACCTCCTTTGATGTCCCATTTTCACACCTTACACTTCCTTATCTCTGTGTCCCTCTCAGTTTGAAGAAGGGTCTCGACCCGAAACGTCACCCATTCCTTCTAGCCAGCGATGCTGCATGTCCCGCTGAGTTACTCCAGCATTTTGTGTCTATCTTTAACATAGAAGTCTTGATGATCAGCATGAACTCGGTACAACAAAGGACCGGTTTCCATGCTGTATCTTTCAGTGAATAAACATCCCTGGTATTGTACTCAATACCTCTGCTTATGAACTCCAAGATTCCATCTGCTTTGCTAACTGCACTTTCAATGTGTCCTGCCACGTTCAAAGATCTAAGCACCAGGCTCCAGGTTTCTCGATTCTTGTGCACTCTTTAAAACTGTGCCATTAACATTAAAACACTTTTCCCCACCCCTTCTGCCAAAATGCATCATATCACACTTCCCTCTATTAAATTCCATCTGGCACTTTTCTGGATGGAGGAGATGAAGTAAACTGAAACTTATTGCATCTATGGGTTTCTTAATTTATTTTAAAACACTTGTAGCCAAAAATTGTTACCCCAAAGTTACAAGGACATTGATACTGCGAGTGATAATTCCCTTTCCTCAGGAGAAGTGGAAGAGTGGAACGTGATGTGGAATAGTGTGAGGTGATACTGCATTCATTTCCTCATCTCCTGGGTATCATATCCAATAACCTTTACATACCCCCATTTAATTGAATTGAATGATATAGCATGGAAACGGGCCCTTCGGCCCACCAAGTCCACGCTGGCCATCAATCATCCATTCGCACTAGTTCTGTTATCCCGCTTTCTTATCCATTCCCTACAAACTCTCGAGGAAATTTACAGAGGCCAATTAACCTACAAACCCTCACATTTTTGGGATGTGGGAGAAAACAGGAGCACCTGGAGGAAATCCACGTGGTCACAGAAAGAACGTGTAAACTCCACGCAGACAGCACCTGAGGTCAGGATCGAACATGGGTCACTGGTGATGCGAGGCAGCAGCTCTACCAGCTGCACCATTGTGCCGCCCTAACATTAATGAGAAGTGTACTTGCATTTAATAAATTATTACTTTCAAAAAGTCACACTGGCAAAGCACGACTTTAGTTTAGTTTATTTAGTTTAGTTTAGTTGAGTTTATTTTATGGTCACGTGTACCGAGGTACAGTGAAAAGCTTTTGTTTTGTGCTGACCAGCCAGCGGAAAGACAATACATGATTCCAATCGAGCCATTCGTAGTGTATTTGCTGTTTGTGCAAAATATGAAACGTCCTTGAGAATGCTTCCTGTTGTTGATTATGATCAGTGGGTTTCCCTCATGACTGAGCTGGGAACCACTCTCCTGAGGAGCAATGGCGACTGATGACCCGACCACCCACCCCTTAGTCTGCGTCTGTCCTGTCATGGAGGACAGTTGTACCTGGCCACGTTTACACTGTTCAGTGCCATCCATGTACAACGCGTGACATTTATTATTAAGCCTTACCCCGCTACATTTTTTGGCAAAGAATAGAACTTCAATAGGCAAGGCAAGAATATGGTCCCAATGCAGACAGATGGGAATAGTATGGATGGGCAATAATGTCAACACTAACATCATAAGTCAAGGGACTTGTTTCTGTTGTGTACATCTCTATGACTATCCATGACTCATAATTAATTGCAAGAGAGGTTTGAAATTATATCTTTAATGGTTACAGCTGTTAGAAGTAGCTGCAAGTCTTGGTAAATTTGAGGGTCCCACCCCACTGAAAGCCGTAACCAAGGGATCACCAGATCAAGGCGAGAGAGATGAAGGTTGGAAACATCACACCTTCAACCATGATGCTCTCCTGGATAATCATGCTCTTTATTCACATCACACCATCTGGTCCTTGGTGCATTGAGTAGCGGGTTGTCCTGGGGCTATGATATCCTTAAGGCTTGATACTTCCGGTGTGTTGTCCTCCAGAGGTATAACATACCAGATGTGCACCAAAGGTAAGACCTTTAAACACATCTATCAACAGGTATGGAAATAGAACAATAAAGCGGGGGGGGGTCTAACTAAGGAACAGTAGTGTTTCCTTTTGGAGGGATCTTACAGGATCAACATTGCAGGAATAAAGCTATTGACATAATTGCTGGGTGGGAGCAATCATGGTTGTTTCAACGTCACTTTGTGTTCACTTCTAAACATGGTCTGCTCAGTGACAGTCAATTCTTGGAGCCTTGAAGAGCTTAAATCCAAAAGCTGAGGTTTTGGAGCACAATTTGTAATAATACCATGGGTCCATATTTTTAGCCGAACTAGAACGTAACTCTGGATTAGGGATTGGATAGGAAAGGTTTACAAGGGTATGGGCCAAATGTAAAGCTTAGATGGGGCATCATTGTCAGCATGGACGATTTGGGCTGAAGGGCCTGTTTCCGTGCTGTACGACACTATGACTATTATGATATTCAGCTGATATTCAGCATAATCTACACTGGCTAAAATGATGAGTTTTGAACGATAATATTGGAGCCTGACTGAAGTTAGAAACTCATCATTGAATGGAGTTTGGCTGCTTAAGAATCAGAGAGACAAATTCATTTAATAATTGTGTGAGGATAATCACCAAGTACAATTATGTCTCTGTTTTCAGTCATGGGCTTTATCTGATGGTATTAGAATTTATATAATTATAACGACCACTCTTCCAAATGTTCCCACATGCTCTAATTATAATACTAAAATGTCATTTAAAAATCAGAATTAATCTTGAGGTTTTTTAAAAATATGAATGAAGGTTGGAAATTAATATTTCCTCTCGGTTCTTCGCATTGAGTAGGGCCATTGCTGTCAATTAAACATTTCATCCCCACTTGACCTATAATTTGATTCTCTACTTCCTCTAAAACCTGTACTACACATTATAACCTACTTCCTTTCCCTCCTGTCTGATGATATATCTGATGTGCTCCCACATGTTATCAAAATTACCCAGGAAAAGTCCACATATTATTTTCGGCAACTTTGCACATGTATATCTTCATAAGTTCATAAGTTATAGGAGCAGAATTAGGCCATTTGGCCCATCAAGTGTACTCCACCATTCAATCATGGCTGATCTATCTTTCCCTCTCAAGCACATTCTCCTGCCTTCTCCCCTTAACCCCTGACACCTGCACTAATCAAGGATGTATCAATCTCCACCTAAAAAATATCCATTGACTTGGTCTCCACAGTCTTCTGTGGCAATGAATTCCACAGATTCACCACCCTCTGACTAAAGAAATTCTTCCTCATCTCCTTTCGAAAGGTACGTAATTTTATCCTGAGGCTATGACCTCTAGTCCTAGACTCTCCCACTAGTGGAAATATCCTCTCCACATCCACTCAATCCAGGCCTTTCACTATTCAGTAAGTTTTAATCTTCTTCAGGAGAAGCCCACATTTCCATCCAGTTTGCTTTGGCATTGCATTCACTTTCAGTGACAAATAAATTGAAAACTCTGACAGATATCCTTGAGCACCATTCACAAAGATGAAGCCTACAGTCAGAGGGTAGATGACGGTCTAACAGTGAGATAACTTAACCATGATATTTCAAAAAACAATGAATGGTTAGATGTCTTTGTACAAGCCATTTGCAGCCAATCATTCTATTGCTTGACTTTGCAATCACTGCTTTCTTGAAGCTCCTAGTTTCCTCCTCTCTTCAGTCTCTTCACCCTTGAACTTCTTCAGGTGGTGTGATACAAGTTCAGTTAAAATTCAAGTCAACAATTGACTTTTGTCTTACTGCACAAATGAAAAAAAAAACAAATAGTAAAAAATTGTGAGCTAAGTCCCAAGAATGAGATAAGATCTGTACAAAGTGTTTTGTTTTTTCCTGGAACGGCAGAGATGCCAAAATGTTGAATGAGGATTGGGACAATTCATGTGAATCCAAAAAGAAAGCGTGCAAAACTTTACTGGTTCTCCTGGAACATCCTTCCCTTTGTGAGCCGACTGATAGTTTTACGCTAATAACATAAGCAGACATCCCCCCTCTCTCCTCACAGCATGGCAAAGACATTCATTTCGCAAAATCAAAAGATCTTTCAGAAAGAGCATTTGTTGAAGGATGCTGAGGAAATGAACATGTATTTTTTCCACATTATGCAAAATCTGGCAAAAGGAAGTCCACTTTCCACTCACAAACCAGCCAGTACTTTTAGTTTGCCATCAAACTCTAAGGGTGCCAATGTATATTGTGACACCATTGTCAACTATTTAGAACATAGAACAGTTCAGCCTTCACAAAGTCAGTGCTGAACATGATGCCAAGACCATCACTTAGTTACCTGCACATAACCCATATCCCTCCATACCATGTATATCCACGTACCTCTGCAAACGTGTTTTATTTGCCATTAACATATCTGCTTCAACCACCACCCCTACCAGCACGTTCCAGGAACTCACCACCCTCTGTATAAAAAACCTGCCCTGCACATCTCCTTTAAATATTCCCCCTCTCACCTTTGAGGAAGGACATTCTTGCTATTGAGGGAGTGCAGCGCAGGTTCACCAGGTGAATTCCCGGGATGGCGGGACTGTCATGATGAAAGAATGGGTCGACTGGGCTTATATTCACTTGAATACAGAAGGATGAACTTAAAGAAAGGAGACTTTGAAGGTATGAGACGGGAATTGGCTAGGATAGACTGGCAAATTATACTTAAAGGGTTGACGGTGGAGATTCAATGGGAAAGATTTTAAGACCGCATTGTTGAACTCCAAAAATTGTTCATCCCTGTCTGGCGAAAATTAAAGCGGGGAAGGCGGCTCAACCGTGGCTAACGAGGGAAACCAAGGATAGCGTTAAATACAAGGAAGAGATATATAAATTGGCCAGAGGAAGCAGCAAACCGGAGGACTGCGAGAAATTTAGAACTCAACAGAGGAGGACAAAGGGGTTAATTAAGAGGGGGGGTTGAGGGGGGGGTGTGGGGGGGGGGTGGGGAAGAGCATGAAAGAAACTGACTCTAAAAGCTTCTTTAGATATGTAAAAAGAAAAAGATTAGTGAAGACAAATGTAGGTTCCTTATTGTCAGAAACAGGTGAATTCATAATGTGAGACAAGGAAAAGGCAGGACAGTTAAACGAGTACTTTGATTCTGTCTTCACTAAGGAAGACACAAACAATCTCCCAGAAATACTAGGGGATCAAGGATCTAGTGGCAGGGCGGAATTGAAAGGAATCCACATTAGTCAGGAATTGGTGTTTGGTAAACTGTTTTGACTGGGCAGATAAATCCCCAGGGCCTGATGGTCTGCATCCCAGAGTACTCAAGGAGGTGGCCCTAGAAATCGTGGATGCATTCATGATCATTTTCCAATGTTCTCTCGACTGGATCAGTTTCTGTGGACTGGAAGGCAGCCAATGTAACTCCACTTTTTAAGAAAGGAGGGCGAGAGAAAACGGGGAATTATAGACCAGTTCGCTTTACAGGGTAGTAGGGAAGATGCTGGAGTCAATTATTAAAGATGTTATAGCAGCTCATTTGGAAAGCAGTGACAGTATTGGTCAAAGTCAGCATGGATGAAGGGGAAATCATGCTTGACTAATCTTTTGGATTTCTTTGAGGATGTAACAAATAAATGGATAGCGGAGAGCCAGTGGATATGGTGTATTTGGACTTTCAAAAAGCCTTTGACAAGGTCCCACACAAGAGATTAGTGTGTAAAATTGGGGGTAGGGTATTGACATGGTATTGGGGGTAGGGTATTGACATGGATAGAGAACTGGCTGGCAGACAGGAAGCAAAGAGTAGGAATTAACTGGTCCTTTTCAGAATTGCAGGCAGTGACTAGTGGGGTGCCGCAAGACTTGGTGCTGGTCCTATTTCTATGTTTTTAAAGCTATGCCCTCTAGTATTTGATTTTTCCAACCTGGGTAAAATATCTATCCTATCTATACTCTCATAATTTTATATATTTCTATCAGGTTTCCCAGCAACCACTGACGTTCCAGAGAAAACAATCAAAGTCTGTCCTGAAGCTAATACCTCCTAATCCAGACAGCATTATGGTAAACCTCTTAACATAGAAACATAGAAACATAGAAAATAGGTGCAGGAGTAGGCCATTCGGCCCTTCGAGCCTGCACCGCCATTCAATATGATCATGGCTGATCATCCAACTCAGTATCCTGTACCTGCCTTCTCTCCATACCCCCTGATCCCTTTAGCCACAAGGGCCACATCTAACTCCCTCTTAAATATAGCCAATGAACTGGCCTCAACTACCTTCTGTGGCAGAGAGTTCCAGAGATTCACCACTCTTCTTTCCAAAGCTTCCACATCCTTCCTGTTGTTCCATTAATTCATGTTCGATTGACTCCATTTATACCCCCACGCTGCCTCGGCAAGGCCAGCAGCATTAGCAAGGATGAGTCGCTCCCTCTTCTCCCCATTGGGCAAAAGGTGTAGAAGTGTGAAAACGCACACCTCCAGACTCAGGCCCAGTTTCTACCTAGCTGTTATCAGGCAACTTAATCATCCTACCACAATGAGCGAACAGTGCTGAACTATTTACCTCATTGGTGACCCTCAGACTATCTTTAAAAAAGAACTGCAGATGCTGGAAAAATCGAAGGTAGACAAAAATGCTGGAGAAACTCAGCGGGTGAGGCAGCATCTATGGAGCGAAGGAATAGGTGACGTTTCGGGTCGAGACCCTTCTTCAGACGGAAGAAGGAATAGGAAGAAGGGTCTCGACCCGAAATGTCACCTATTCCTTCGCTCCATAGATGCTGCCTCACCCGCTGAGTTTCTCCAGCATTTTTGTCTACCTCAGACTATATTTGATCGGACATTATTGGCTTTACATTGCACTAAACGTTATACCCTTATCATGTATCTATATACTGTAATGGCAGCTCTATTGTAATCATGTATTGTCTTTCCACAGACCGGTGAGCACACAATAAAAGCTTTTCACTGTATCTTGGACAATAAACTAAACTGAAGTGAACTGATGTGGCGACCAGATCTGACATTAAGTGAGTTATCAGAGGACAGCCAGACCCTGTGGATCAGTACGAAAGCAGATTAAATCAGATCTTATTTATATGACTGTTAACAGAAATGATTTCATCATACATTATCACCTAATAAACTAACGTTTAATGTAATAATTATTTTGATGACATTGCAGATAACAGGGATTAACTCTGATTAAATGAGAAACCACTGAGTTTATTTATATTTCCGTGGTTAATTGTTGACTGTAGTTAATTGTAAAGGGTTCGGATGTGTTTATACCTGTATTATACATAGTATATTGTTTATGTTGTCCACTGTTCATTTTAACAATGTAACTAGACCACATGTATCAGCTTGTAATAACATATTTAGTCAGTCATACAGCACAGAAACAGGGCCTACGACCCAACTCATCCATACCTACTGAGATGCCCCATTTATGCTACTTCCATTTGCCTACGTTTGACCCACATCCCTAAATCCTTTCCTATCCACAGACCTGTTCAAATGTCTCTTAAATCTTGTTATTACACCTGCCACAAAGTTCCTCTGCCAGCTTGGTCCATATACACATCAGCAATAATTCAAATGAATGTTCATTTCCTTGAATGTTCATTAATATTTGTGGTTTTTTAATGACATCTGGCACTGTTGTAATGCAGGTGAACGTGCCACCCAATCCGCGGCACACCACAAACAGAAATATGATGGACACAAGGTGAATTTGTTTGTGTGATGGTACAGACCAGGCACTGGAACATCTTCCTCGTTTGTTTCTGAACAGTATAAAAGGATTTTTTGCATCCACCAGTGAGGTCCTCATTTTAACATCACATTGAAAAGATGGCACAAGCAGTAGGGTAAAACTCACAAGTTTACAAGTTATCGGAGTAGAATTAGGCCATTCGGTTCATCGAGTCCATTCCACCATGGCTGATCTCTGCCTCCTAATCCCATTTTCCTGCCTTCTCCCCACAACCCTTGACACCCGTTCTAATCAAGAATTTGTCTATCTCCGCCTTAAAAACATCCACTGACTTGGCCTCCACAGCCCTCTATGGCAATGCGTTCCAAAGATTAACTACCCTCTGACTAAAGAAGTTCATCCTCACCTCCTTTCTAAAAGAACGTGCTTTAATTCTGAGGCTATGACCTCTGGCCCTAGACTCTCCCACCAGTGGAACATCCTTTCCACATCCACTCTATTTATACCTTTCATTATTCTGTAAGTTTCAATGAAGTCCCTCATCAACTTTCTAAACTCCAGTGAGTAGAGGCCCAGTGCTGTCAAACGCTCATCATATACTAACCCACTCATTCCTGGAATCATTCTTGTAAACCTCCTCTGGACCCTGTCCAGAGCCAGCACTCCTTCAGTAATGCAGTGAAGTTCCAACCTAGGTTGTCTGTCAAGTCTCCTGAGTGGTACCTTAATTTAAGGATTAAAAGATATAAGAATTAAAGATATCTGGGCTTTAATATGTCCATCTTATGTCCTGGGGATTGCTTGCATACACATTGGCCTGGAATTAGCTGGTGACATGAAAGATTAGACCAGCAACTGAATGAACAGGAAAACATGGAAGTGGATTTTGGAATTTCAATTCACAATCCGATCACGTTAGTTCCTATGTAAGCTATCTTTATTGAAGCAACAAGCAGCCATTTGCTGTGCAATATTAAAATAATACTTAATGGAACTTAAGTATGTGTTACAATAATTAACGTGCTAATTTTGGAAAGGTAGGTTATTTAGCTGTGAAATGTGCAATATTTATGGATAATACATTGGAAATTAGAAAGAAAATCACATTTGGCTCCCAAGACTGTAGGTAATATTATTTAGGTAAGCAGAAGATGGTGATGTACAAATCAGTGTGATTACATTAAAGGGGATAACTTTAAAATACTTCTGGAAATAGAAGGATGAAAATATTTGGTAGAAAATAGAAAAACTTAATTCCAGCAACAATAATCAAAGAAAAAAAATAAGTATGAATGAAGTGTATGACTTCTTGAAACACAAGACACTCTGGTATCTTGAGCAAAACACAAAGTACTTATGAATTCAGTGGGTCAGGCAGCATATATGGAGGAAATAGACGGATAACATTTCGGATCGAGACCCTACTTCAGGCTGATTCAATCTGAAGAAGGATCCTGACAAAACATAGTTTGTCCATTAGAGTCATAGAATCATTGAGTCATTCGGCCCAACTCGCCCACACAGGCAAACAATGTCCCAGCTACCTTAGTCCCACTTGCCTGCGCTTGGTCCATAACCCTCCAAACCTGTCCTATCTATGCACCTGTCCAACTGTTTCTTAAACAATGGGATAGTCCCAGCCTCAACTACCTCCTCTGGCAGCTTGTTCCATAGACCCACCACCCTCTGTGTGAAAAAGACAGAAGGTGGTGGGTGTATGGAACAATGGACCCTCTGTCCATTGCCTCCACTGATGCTGCCTGGTCCATTGACTTCCTTTGACTGCTTGAGACTCTCTGCCATGCAATAAGTTCATGCATCTTACCACGTTCCCACCCTATCCCCATATCCTCCAGGCTTCTTAAAGGGCAAAACTCTATCAACTTCAGCTTTGGATAGATACATATGCTTCTAAACAAAGCGCCCATAGCTGTGTATGAAAGGGAACAGAAGTCTATGATTTCAGAGAATACTTGGTCAGTTAACCTATTTGTTCTTGGCTGCCGTGAAGCTGCATCGCATCAATCAAGGGCAGTGACACAGAGACTGTCTCAGGCTCGCTGACTTCCATCAGAAAGGCGTCAGCTGGTCACAGGCACAACACAAGGTCAGACAGGTGACAAAACAAGTACAGTTTGTGCACGCTGAAACAAATGGGTCACTCAGGATCACGTTACACCTAAAAGAAGCAACTAGGTCAGATAAGACTTCTTCTTCTTGCGTATGGTGTGCACAGCCTAAAGTTGTAGGACAACTTGTTCTATTTGATCTTATTTGATTGTGCACGCCAGGTTGATTGCATTTGTCGAAACAGGGCGGACCATGTGAAGGTTGCAATCTCCCACCCCTGAGAAGACTGACTATCTGGCATTGTCTGATGAACAACTTTAGAAAACATTCTTGGACTGTAATAAATCATGTCTTACTATCAATTAGTTATTAATGCTCTAAATCTTCTTCTGCCCAAATCCCTACATCATGGTCCCTGAAATTTCTTCCATCCTGACAACTCCCAGAGACCTTGCCCTGCCCGTTCAATTCTGTTCTCTTGTACATCTTGATGTTGCTTCATTCTCCTCTTACACTTGAGGAGGAAGTGTCTGAAGAAGGGTTTTGGCCCGAAACGTTGCCTATTTCCTTCGCTCCATAGATGCTGCTGCACCCGCTGAGTTTCTCCAGCTTTTTTGTGTACCTCCTCTTACACTTCATGCCCAAGATTTGGAAATACGCCTCTCTCCCCAAACCTCACAACCTCTCCACTTCTCTGTCCTTTAAGTCAAGAATTCAAACCTACCTACTTTAACTATGAGTAGTACAGCAGTAGAGCTACTGTGCCAGAGACCCAAGTTCAATCCTCATTACGGGTTTATCTATACGGAGTTTGTACGTTCTCCCCGTGACCTGCGTGGGTTTTCTCTGAGATATTCGCTTTCCTCCCACACTCCACAGACGTGCAGGTTTGTAGGTTAATTGGCTTGGTAATAAATGTAAAATTGTCCCTAGTGTGTGTAGGGCAGTGATAATGTGTGGGGATCAGTTTTTGGTGCGGACTTGGTGGGCCAAAGGGCCTGTATCTCCAAAGGGCCTGTATTCTGCGCTGTATCTCCAAACTAATCTAAACTAAACTAAGCTTTCAGTCACTTAATTTTGGTCTGACTACATTCCCGTTTCCATAGCACCGTCCACTTAGAAAATATCACCATTAATAGTCCTGAGATGTAATGGTGTTTATACGGGGGAAGGAGCAGAGTTATATTTTATGAGTTTCATTAGTCAGGGTTGAAACACAGAATATTCCAGCATAAAAAAGAATTAATTAATATACTTCACAATTCACCAACTTGTGCTGGAGCATTCTCAGATGAATGAAATGAGAATCAGGAATTATGAACTGGAATTCTTTTAAGTGTTGATGTGCTCCAATTGATCCATAACCAATTATCAACAGCGATCATTGTTTTGTTGAGGATAATGCCCCTAGACATTTGCAGACAAACACAGTGGCAGCAATATTAGTTTGGTACAACTTCAGGTAGATACAGCTGTAGATGTGTGGCTTGTGGACAGTGTATGGGACTTGTGTGGAAGCTTGGCTTCGCAGCGTATGTGTTGGTTTCTGAGGTCAGGCTTGAATGGATGCTTGCAGAAACAAGGAACTTCAGATGTTGATGCTGCAGATGTTTACCAAAGAGAGACATAATAATGCTGGAGTAACTCAGCGGGTCAGGCGGCATCTCTGGCTCAACCCTCCGAAGGGTCCCGACCCGAATCGTCACCTATCCACATTCTCCAGGGATGCTGCCTGACCTGCTGTTACTCCAGCACGTTGTGTCTCTCCTTGAAAGGGTGTTTGCCTGTCTGGCAGGCCCCAGCCTGAGGTATCAGGAGTAGATAATTGACTGCAGTTGGGTTTTCTTGCTAAAATATAACTTCTCACTATCACCCCATCCCTCAAATGTTGTTCGGTTCCACACCCACCCAAAGCCTAAACCTGACTCACCAGAGACTCAGCAACTCAAGTTTGTTAGATTCCAGAATCATAGAGCACAGAAAGAGTATCTGTGCTACATATCTATATAACAGGAACTTGTACCTCTCCAAATCATTCCTATCTCTTTATTACTCCAAATGTCTTTTAAATGTTGTTAATATACCTGCCTCAACCACTTGCTTTGGCAGCTCGTTCCATATACGAATCACTGTGTGTGAAAAAGCTGCCCCTCCGGTTCCTATAAAATCTTTTCCCTCTTAGCTATGACCTATGCCCTCGTGTTCTTGATGCCCAAATCCTGGGAAAAAGACTTTGTTCATTCACCCAATCTATGGCCCTTATGCTTTTATGTACGTCAATAAGATCATACCTCTGACTCCTGCACAAATGCTAAAAGTTCTAACCTGCCCAACCTCTCGCTGTAACCCAGTCCCACGAGTCCTGGCAACATCCTTGTAAGTCTTCTTTGCACTGTACCTCAGTACATGTAACAATAAACTAAACTGAACTGAACTGAATTAATTACATCTTTCCTATAGCAGGGTGACCAATTACATGAGTGGGCAAAGGACTGTGTATGTTAGAGAAGGCCTGTTCTAAAGCAGGCAGTGAGTTGGGCCTGGAGTGCAAGAGATTTTTGCCGCCTTGGTGCTGAGAGTTCACAGGGTGATGAGCCTTTCCAGGTGCGAAAATATGTTTAGGCCTAGTTGTGATAAGGTGGATAAGCTAATAATTTGTAACTCTATTGAAGACCAATAGAAATGACGGATTAGCACTGTGCAGTAAACATGTACTGTTACAGTTTAAAGTTTTGTTTATATAGTTAAATCAATATGGATTGATTTGTGATAATTTCTCAACAATATGGACGCAGCACAGATAGGGAAACGTGTAAAGCAAGTGAGATATCGAGAATCCCACTTATCTGGAATGTGGATAAACATATTCAATCAAAATAAGTCCATATGGGTGGCACAGTGGCACAGCGGTAGAGTTGCTGCCTTACAGCTCCAGAGACCCTCCTCTGATCCTGACTATGGATGCTGTCCATTTGGAGTTTGTACGTTCTCCCTGTGACCGCATAGGTTTTCACTGGGTTTCCTCCCACACTCCAAAGACAAGTAGGTTTGTAGGTTAATTGGCTTCTTTAAATTGTCCCTAGTGTGTAGGATCGAACTAGTGTACTGTTGATCATGGTCGGTGGGAACTCGGTGGGCCTGTTTCCACACTGTATCTCTAAACTAAACTATACATGAGACAAAAAATATACACTGCAAACTGTACTAATAGAACACGGCTTTGGACAAAATGTAACTTTCCTTCTCACCACATTACAAAGTCTATTAATAATGCATAGAAAAATATCTTGGAATAATTTGATTTTTTAAATAACTAATATTGGATACGTCAGACTACACTTTCAGTCTTTAAAGCTGTGTAACCATTTAAGTAGCTGTTCACAATTAAAGTGCTGAAATATCATCTCTCAGATAAAATGTTATGTCTGTTGAGAAAGCATTCTTGTTACAAGCTGATGGTTGAGCCTTGCTGTGTTCTCAGCTGTTTGTGTCTCTCTATTAATGCTGTTCAACGCGTTATGCAAATCAACTCTTTATGTAATTTTAGTTTTCTTTCAGTCACTTTTGACAAAAATAACAGGTAATATTTCAGAAGAAACAATTTCAGATTATGGTTACCATTCGCGATACCAAATAAATATACTTCACAAATTGAACTCATCACATAAAATCAACAGCAATTCAGCAAATAATCACGATCATTTCCTTTTAGCTCTTCCAACATGTTTTAATATCATTTTCTGTGCATACTGCGACTGATCAAAAATAATTTAAATGAATCCAGAATTCCAACCGCTTAGAAATAATGAATCCGAGAACTCAGTTTCAGGGAGAACATGTCTTACATTCTATTTTGTATTCAGTGCATTCACATCTCAGTGTCTTCAGCAACATGGCTTCATATTTCACATGGTTTATGCAAAATGTTACACATTTATATATAATGCTGGGGCTAAATATTATGTTTTTGACTTTTGGAACATGATTCTAATTATTTGACATTCTGAAACGTGCAGCGTTGAAATACACTCTTGATAAAGGATAATTACTTGTTAGATCTGAATTTGGTGTTCAGTTAATAGGTCTCATTTCTCTGGTCTTTGCCTCTACCCCTCTGTTGGCTCCTTCTAGTACACTGTACCGCTGTGTCATGGAAAATCTGCAGTAAATGCTGGACTTGCTGCTCTCCACTGAAGGTGGAAATAAGTCCTTGCCGAGATGATCGATAGTGTTGTCATTTTTAACTCCCCCGAGAACTATGCGTGCCCTATTAGCCCTGTCCATGTATTTAGCAGCAAGCCGACGAGGAACATTTGCGTTGAAATGGCAATCAATTTAAAGGAATGAATGAGAATTCGAATCACTTTTTTTCTCTGCATTGTCTTTGTTGAAAAAAAAATCATAGCATTTCATTACCATTTTGGATGCAATTTTACATCCACAAACTAATATTTTGAAATTATAGTAAATCACTTTTACTGTTCTGAAGATGTGCTGATAGGCAGTCGAATCGTGGGAGGCGATAGTGTATTCTCGTCATGTTCAGTATCATTGCAGACACACACTTGTGTTACTAGGGAGCTGAGGATGAGGGAGTTGAATCCTTCAATCAGCCTGCCATTCTCAGTGACATGGTACAATACAGATGGAATTAATTTGCACTGTACATTCTCTGCCCATTCATATAACAACATGTAGACTGAATGAATAGCTTATTCTTCTCTGTAGTCAAGTGAATTAGCCCAGTATATTTCTCTTGTAGCCTAGAGTATTTCCCTTACTTTCACTGAAAGGAAACAACAATTCCTGTGTGTCTCCAGATCGATGTGAATTGACTGTTGAAAAAAGACTTGGCTGAAATGAAGTGGACGATTGTATCAGAATTCTATTACTGGACAGTTCTTCGGTTCAAGATGTTAAAATGCAATATTTTTCAATGGGTTTGCTCTGCATTGGGAGTTATTAGATAAAATTGATGCTCAATACTTGGAATATTGAAGATGCATCAATATCAAATTATTTTGAGCAAATTCAGAAAAGGTTGTCAGTCTGAAGAGGGTCTCGACCCGAAACATCACCTATTCATTTTCTCCAGAGATGCTGCCTGACCCGCTGAGTTACTCAAGTTTTTTGTGTCTATCTTCAGAAAAGTTAGTGCCTGAGGAAAGCAGAATAAAGATTTATGGAAGTAGATTCAACGGTAGTGTTCGAAAAGGAATCAGATGTACATTTAAAAAATAAACTAACTGGAATGTTATGAGGCAAGAGCAGAGCAGTAGGGTCATCGAGTCAAGCAGTGCGGAAACAGGCCCTTCGGCCCAACCTGTCCATGATAACCAAAATGTCCAATCTACGACAGTCCCACCTGGCCACAGTAAGATAATTAGTAGCCTTACAAAAGAAGGTATGGCAAATGTTTACGGGCATTTCTGTGGGCCAGGTTTGTGAGAAGCCAAATAATGCACAGTCTCTAGTCTTCCTCATCTGACATCAAAGACAGCGTGCTTGGAATACTGGTTAAAAACAGGAACCAGGTAGGAGGTTGGAAGAAAAATCTGAGCAGTTCAGGCTCTCAGAATGGCAGAATCCTTCCTCACCGTGCAATATTCTTGCTTCAAATCATAGGGATGGTCATCACAAGTAAGATGCAGATATATCTTTTGAATAAGGGAAGGAAAATATCAACATCATTTCCCAGATAATCCCTTCAGCAGCATCCTGCAAATAGGCTTGGCAATGGTCTGAATTAAATTTAGAACAAAGGAAAGACAAAGACCATTCAATGCAGCAATATTCCAAACTAAGTTAGTTCTTTGCCCATTCATTCAAATGTAGCTCAATGTTCTTCATCAGTGATGAGTCCATCACCAGAATATGAACATTGTAGGAACTTAATATAGTCTGAATGTTCTTTGTTGATTTAAAAAAAAATATGATACACTGTAGCCTGTTACTTGCGATCCCCCTGTTGATCCAAGTATTTCAGACTGAAATTGTCTTCAACTCCATTCATTAGGCTTGTTTTGGAATTGAATGAGATGTTGCAGGTGACGCAGCCTTGAAATTGTTCTGTGCGATAAATGCACAGAAATTACTTTTAGATTCAAATCAATTTGAATTTAAATTAATTGAATTTCACATTATTCTGAAATTACTATTTCTATGATTTGAGGTGGCGGTGGCATTTAAAAAACAATACGATGGGAAATGTGTCAATTCAATTAATGCATCTTGAAAAACGGAGAGGAACGGGATACAGATTCTGAATGATCAGCCATGATCATATTTAATGGTGGTGCTGGCTCGAAGGGCCCAATGGCCTACTCCTCCACTTACTTTCTATGTTTCTATGTTAACGAGTGCTTTAAAAGGAGGAGAGAGCAGAGAGAGGAGCGGTGTGGAAAAGGAGGTGGAGGTTGACCAAGTTGACAGTATTGATGTAGCACTGCGATCTCATAAGGACATAAGGCTGGAGAATTTTATAGTGAAATGGAGAGGTTGAGTCATTTGAACAGACGGATGAAAATATTACATTGGTATTTGTCAGGGGACCTATTGCAGTGGTGAATTTTCTTGACAATTCTCCTTCACATTCATTTTTGGAGGAATAATATTAATAAATGTTCCATACAATATTTCTAAAAATGTCAGGCAATATAAATATAAATATGCCAAAGCTCTGAATGTTATCTTTGTCATGTAGAAGTGATTTTTTTAAACACTACAAAAAATGCAAGTAATTTAGTACATCAGAAAGTTATAATAAATCCTAAACAAAAAAGGGAACAAATTCAAATGTACAAGGATTGTATTTATTTTTGAAAAAATATAATCAATAATAATATAATCATCACATATATGAAGTAGTCTTCTCAATCAATACACTGAAGGAACTCAGCAGGCCAGGCAGCATCTGTGGGGGGAAATGGACAGATGACACTTTGGTTCAGGCCCTTCTGCAGAGTGATGGGGTGGAGGGGAGAATGTTGAAAGGGGTAAGTGGAAGGGGTGGGATAAAAGCTGGCAAGTGATGAGCATCTTCCATATTTGCATACGATGCAAAACGATACGATAGAACTTTATTCATCCCTGGAGGGAAATTGGTCTGCAAACAGTCACAACACACAACAAGGTACACAAAAACTTGAAATTAAAATTGAATTAAAAGTGAAAAAAAGAAAAAGACAAGCGACTGTTTTCTGGCTTGCCGTGTGCACAGCACCTTAACCAGAATGAACGAACAAACAAACAAATGAACACAGACTTAAACCCTGGGCAGGGGATTCTAAAACTAAATTATTCTAAACTCCTGAGACCAAGGAGTGAAATGGATGCAGGTTGAGGATAATATCCAAAAGCACTGGTCTCAAACACATCAGTAAATGCAATGATCCTGTTAGTGTGTTACTGCCCATTACCACTTCCTTAATGTTCTATTCAGCTTGATTTACTAATGCAGTATTCACATTTTATATACAGAAGATTAGATGCATGTAATGAATAGCTCAGAAAAGGCCATTTGACTTGGACCAGTCCATGTCGGTGGTTGTGTTCCGTCAAGTGTCCCCTCTATCATCAGCTACATCCATGAGCCAAGTCCTCCAGTCCCCTCTCAACTTCTAACCTCGCCCTGCCTTCCCTTACATAGACATCTACAACTCACTCCAACCTCCCCCTGTGAGAGACAGTTTCATGTTCTCACCGTGCTTAGGCAAGAAAGTTCCCTCTGAATTTCCAGCTGTTTTTCCGACTAACCACCTGTGTTAATGATCGCTGGTTCTCCCCTTTCTCACAGGTAGGAACATTCCCTCTACACCCTCTCTCTCAGAACCTTTCATCATTTAAAGATCTCCATAATGATTTTCCCTCAGTCTTTTTCTATCAAGAGTATAGAGACTGATACACATTTTGGTCATATTGTTTTGTAATTATCAATATACACACACCTACGGTATCATGTTTCTATGTTTTTATGTCTGAAGAAGGGTCTCGAACTGAAAAGTGACTTATACATTTTGTCCAGTGATGCTGCCGTACCCGCTGAGTTACACCAGCACTTTGTATCTATCTTCATGTTTCTATAACATCTCTACAACCCTCCCCACGCCCTCCTCCTCGAACTATCCGTTACCACAAAGTCCTTTTTGTAAGATGACGATCAGAAAGATTTTCAGATCTAACAAAAGCGATGTAAAATCTGTGGCTTCATGTCATCTTCACCCTGCCGATATATCATTGTATATTTGTCATTCATACACACTTTTTAATCAAATTAATGTTCTCAGTGCATGCTTCGTCGTGCACAATTACATTTGTCAAAAACAAATGACGCAGGGAAAAGCCCTTGGAAATTATTCAAATAGAACAATGGGAAAAACAATCTCTTTACTTCTCTGCTGCTTTCCTTCATCCAACTGCAGTGAAAGTAGTTGGATGATTTGGCTGCGTTTTCAATTTATTCACTGAAGATGTATGGGGAGCCTTCAATTTCCATTTGAATCAAGCGAGGCAGGTCACAGTGTGAATCCTTCAAACACACAAACACATTATTGCAATTATCCGTCTACTGATTCCATTGTCGGGGTTTCAAACCAGGTTATTGTTTAACTGTGGCTGGGACCAGCTTTGATGGTGTGTGTTACTACACTGCAAGGAACCACTCCGAGATTGTCCACATCTTTATCTCGGTTCTCGCTGGTGTTGTGTGTGAACATTAAGTGAGCAACCTCACCTTGTGTCTGGAAGGTCAGAGGCCAATTACCTCCCCAAAGGGATATTGTTGTGCCTTCCGCCAGTTACAGCACATGTGTTAGCATGGCTGTCAAACTCATTGCAGTGCAGTCGTTAAACAAGAATTCCACAGTACTGGTGTAAAGTTGAATTCCCACAATGACAGCTGGCAAATATAAGTTAATGTGGGTGTAAAACAAGAAGCTAGTTTCAGTAATAGTAACTATGCATCTACTGGATTGTTTTAAACCCAAGATGGACACAGGAGGGACTGCAAATGTCAGAACTTTGAGCAAAAAACAAACTGAATGAACTTAACGGGTCAGGCAGCATTTGTGGAGAGAAATGAAGGGAACTTATTTGAAGTGGGCTTACTTTGAGGTGGCTTTGGAATGGACCAGGGGTCCCGACACAAATTGTCATTAGTCTGTTTTCTCCACACACGCTGCCTGATCCTCTGAGATCCACCAGCAGCCTGTTTATTGTTTTAAAACTAGTTCACTGCTGTCCTTTAGGGATAGAAGTCTGCCATTCTCAGTCAGTCTGGCCTCTATGCTCATGTTCATAAGTTCCAGGAGCAGAATTAAGCCTTTTGGCCCATCAAGTCAACTCCGCCATTCAACCATGGATGATCTATCTTTCCCTCTCAACCCCATTCTCCTGCCTTTTCCCCATAACTTCTGACACCCATACTAATCAAGATTCTGTCAATCTCTGCATTAAAAAATATCCATTGACTTGGCCTCCATAGGCCCCTGTGGCAATGAAAATTGACATTAGTGCAATGAATTCCATAGATTCACCACCCTGTGACTAAAGAAATCCCCCCTCATCTCCTTTCTAAAGGCACATCCTGAGACTATGCCCTCAATATTCTGAGACTACAGCCTCTATATTCTGAGACTACGGCCTCTGATCCTAGACTCTCCCACTATGCGACTCTGGCCCCAACAATATGGCTATTCCTGAACTGCCGCCACAATTCAGAGCTAATTAGCGATGGACGGCAATGTCAGTGGCGTTCACATCCCGTAAATGAACGAATCAAACAAAATTTGAGGCCTTTGGACTTTGCTCAAATATATCTTCACTGGAATACTGGAAAGAAGCAAGCCCAATGTAGCTGGTATAAAAACTTAGCTGCAATACCCATTATGGGCACAAGAAAAGGGTGGGTTTGCTACTTCAAAAATTGTATTGATATTCTGCCCACAATATCATCATTACCATGTGTTTTCATGGAAATTATTTATCCAATATGTTTCAGACTGACTTCTATGATCCTTTCATAAGTATTTTTTTTGTGTATTCTCTATTTTTTCTGTTTGAAAACCTTTCCAGCATACTTCAAAGAGCACTTACATCGGAAAACTGGTCAAATCTGTGTGTGCTGTCATCAGGAGATGAATGGCAGAAATGCGTAAGGCCAACGACTAGTTTTAAGCTTGTACACAATCACTGACCACAGAAGCTTTGCAAAATATGTCAATTTTCCGTCCTTTTTTGTGAATCTCTTTGCCTGAAAGCATTCTGCTAGTATGGCCAATTTGTAACATTTTAAAGAAAATATAACACCAATAAAATAATTGCATGGCAATAGAGGGAGAAAAAGGGATTTGACTCATCGAATGAATATTTCAAAGAGCTAACAAAGATGCCAGGAGCCAAATAGTCCTCTTCCAGGCTGCCCAGACTTGGTCAATTCTTCTTATGTCGACCTTATGTTGTCAGCGTATATATTCAAATTTCAGATTGCAGTTTTCTGATTATAAAAAAGTTTAAATTCCCAATCATTCTTTATAAAATATTTTTTTTTACTCATAGTGAATTAAAATAAAAAATAAACAGCATTCAAAACACTACCAACCATCCCTGTAATATATCCCCAGTCCAATTAGGATGTTGGTGCAATGAAAATCTTGCTTGCTGCCACATCTCAGGTACATAGACTGAGACAAACACAGAAAAACATAAATTTTACTTCGGACTCACGTGAGTGACTACGTAAAGACCCCGCCAGCACGCATGCGCGACATAGCGTCTCACGCAGTGCAACGCGACGGGCGGGGGAAGAGCTCTCCCGCGCCAAAATTTAAAACGGGACCTGGAGGTAAGGAAATCTTAGTCTGAGGTCGTTATTTGGAACCCTTGTTGTGCTTTAATTTTAGCAGCTATGGACAAGGGGAGAAAAACAAAGAAGGTCGCGTCCCGTACACCTGAGGTGGACCAGGAAGGTTCTGGCAGGGGGGGGCGACCGACGGCACCGGGACCGCATTCCCTGCGGTTCACAGTCACCGACTCTAACACTGCGCAGCCAAGCCCAACGCCGCAAGCTGCTCATCTGGAACCAATGCAGCGGGTTGGAGGCAAGGCGAAGCAGAAGTCGGTCCGGCCGATAGACTCGGATGAGTCCGGTCAGGAGGACGCGCTGCCCGAGAGCAGCAAAGGTGACCGTTTATCCCGCATGGAGCGGTTGATGGAGCAGATGCTCCAGCGAGACTTGCTCCGGGAGATGGAGCAAGCTCGCCATGGGAGTGCTCGCACACCCACAACAGCACCGTATTCGGCGCTGTCCATCGCATCTCCCTCGACAGAGGGGAGCGTTGGGGGCCAGGGCTGGGCTGGCCTGGAAGAGGGGTTCGTGGCTGAAGATACCAGCAGTGTGCTGGGGGTGCAGGACCAGGTAGAGCTGCCGGGAGTGGTCAACAAGTTTGGGGTACCACCGCGTGCGGGACAACCATTGCAGACCAAACTGGCGGCCAGTATAGACTACCTGTCCTTCCACCCTCTACAGGAACAGGTAGTCAATGAAACTATGGGAAAATACATACCTCCGAAGAACTGCATCTCGCTAAATGTACCCGCCGTCAACAGCCAAATCTGGGGGTACATTGGGCTGGACACAATGGCCCAGGAGGTGAAGCTTCAGAAGATATTAAAACTTCTGACTTCAGCTATAACATCTTACGCTCGTTCTGTTGATGGGGTCGAAATGACCGATAACCAGCAGGACACACTGGCCCTACTGTGTAATACACAGTATGAAATAAACTGCCTGCGGAAGAACGCCATCAAACCTGCCCTCAACCTGAAATTCGCAGGGTTGTGCAAAACTGCAACTGCACAGCCACAAATACTGCTGTTTGGGAAAGACTTGTCCAAACAAGTAAAAGAACTGGACGAAGAGTCTAAAGCCGTTGGGCTTATGAGGGCAGCTGCAGGAATGAGCAAAACCACATACCCCAGGCGGCAGCACCCCCATGCATCCACCAGCAGGCATCAACACCAGGGTGCTGGTGAAAGCGTGAGGGCCGCACATCAACCACAAAGGTCTTTTTTAGGCCAAGGCCCAGAGCGGCCCTCATGGAAGATGCGGCAACCCCACACTCCGGCGCCTCAACCAGTGAAGAGACAGAGGTGGAAGAAATGAACTTACCACCGGTAACCATGGAGGTAGGTGAGTCTGGTTCTTTCCAGAACATAAAAGGTGTAGGTCCTGTACTAACAGGGGGAAGGTTACACTTGTTTTGGGAAGCATGGAGGGATATTACATTTGACATATATATACTACAAAGTATTCAGGGATACAAAATTGATTTCATCCAAAAAAGTATGCCACCAGTTCAACATGTACCTGACAGGGAGTTTGTACTCTCACAAGGGGAAAAATTCAAAGGACATGCAGAACTGGTGAGGTTACATGCTAAAGGAGTTATAGAGAGAACGGAGCATGACTCTCTGGAATTTGTATCGAACATATTTACAAAAACTAAGAAAGATGGTGGATGTCGCATCATCATTGACTTAACTAAACTGAATACTTTTGTTAACTATATACATTTCAAAATGGAAACATTTGTTACTGCCAAACAATTCGTTTCCGAAGGATACTTCATGGCATGCATCGATTTAAAAGATGCATACTATTCAGTACTCATTCATAAGGATCATCGTGGATACCTAAAATTTAACTGGATGGGGCAACTATGGCAGTATAAAGCATTGCCTAATGGGTTAACATCAGCCCCAAGACTATTTACCAAAATATTGAAACCAGCCTTGGCAATACTTAGGAAACAAAAACATATTGCTATGGCATATCTTGATGATATTTTGATTGTGGGGAAAACCCTGGAATTAGCTAAATCAGCGGATTTAGCTACCAAACATCTGTTTGAAACACTGGGGTTTATCATACATCCAGATAAATCTAAGTTGACACCATCCACAACTATGGACTATCTGGGATTCACAATTAACTCTGTCCACATGTCTGTAACATTGCCAAAGGACAAAGCAGCAGATTTGGTGGAAGTCTGCAACAAATTGATTGTTACTAATCAACCATCTATTCAACAGGTGGCAAAAGTGATTGGGAAACTAGTAGCAGCATTTCCAGCTACTCAGTTTGGACCTTTGCATTACCAAAATTTACAAAGGGCAAAGGTGCAAGCGCTAAAACAACATAAAGGTCATTTTGATTGGGCAATGCAATTACCAGCCAAAGCAATTTCGGAGTTACAATGGTGGAGAGAAAACATTTGGCATAGTTCCAGCCCCATCGTTATTAGTAACCCATCATTCACATTACAAACGGATGCCAGTGCTCATGGCTGGGGAGCAACTAACACTATATCTAGTACTGGTGGTAGATGGAACATACAAGAATCATCACTACTACAGACACTGGGTATAAATTACTTAGAAATGTTGGGTGCGTTTTATTAGCTAAAAGCTTACTGTTCAGCTATGCACCATTTGCATGTCCGCCTACAAATTGACAATACCACAGTGGTGGCTTATATCAATCATATGGGTGGAATAAAGTCAATATCATGTGACGATTTGGTCAGCACAATTTGGCAATGGTGTGTCGACAGACATATTTGGCTATCAGCAACTTACCTACCAGGTAAGCTCAATACAGTGGCAGACACCAGGTCACGAAAATTTAATGACAACACCGAATGGATGTTGAACCACAAAGTATTTGCTGATATTACAATGCGGTATGGTACACCTGATATCGATCTCTTTGCATCCAGACTGAATCGCCAGTTACCAACATATGTCGCTTGGGAACCAGACCCTGAGGCAGCAGCGATGGACGCGTTTTCGCTGAATTGGGGGAAATTGTTTTTCTATGCCTTTCCCCCCCTTCTGCCTCATCAGTCGGGTCCTACATCAAAATACAAATGGACTCAGCTTCAGGTATTTTGGTAGTACCCGATTGGCCTACACAGCCATGGTTCCCTGTGGTCCTCGACATGGTCTCTGAACCACTCATGACCATTCCCAAAAGACCAGATCTCTTCGTCCATCCTGTTACGGGCGAAAGTCATCCATGCCATGACAGGATAAATCTGGTGGCTTGCAGAATTTAAAAAGACCTCTTTTGGATCTGGGATTATCGGACAGGACCATGAACATGATGACGGCGGCCTACCGAGAATCGACTAAGAAGCAATACCTCTCCAGCATTCGGAAGTGGGAAGTGTACTGCTCAAGGACTGGGGTAGCATACAAATCAGCTACAATTACCAACGTCCTGGAGTTCCTATCCAGCCTTCACTTTGATGAAGGACTGAGTTACAGCACAATTAACAGTGCTAGGAGTGCTCTGTCAGCATATTTATGGCAGGCACCGGGACAGCAGTCCATGCGATCCCACCCTCTAATTGCCAAACTAATGAGAGGTATCTACAACACCAATCCGCCCAGACCAAGGTACACCCAGATCTGGGACGTCAGTGTTGTACTGACATTGCTAAGGGGTTGGTCACCAGCAATGTCCCTGTCCCTGGAACAGCTCACACTAAAAACAGTAATGCTGATGGCTTTGGTATCAGCTCAAAGGGTCCAGTCCCTATACAAATTAAGATTGGACAATATGAAAACATCAACTGACAAGATAACCTTCCGGATCTTGGAGTTGGTCAAACAGAATAGAACAGGAACTTCGGGACTGAATTTGGAATTCCGGGCATACCCATCTGACCCCCGTTTATGTGTCAATACACACCTACTGCTTTATCTTAGGACAACAAAATCCTTAAGAGGAAGCGAAATGGCATTATGGGTTAGTTTCAAACAGCCTCATGGACGGGTGTCAGTACAGACCATCTCAAGATGGCTCAGACAGGTTCTGGTGGCTGCTGGGGTGGATACTGACATTTTTATATCTCACTCCACCAGGGCAGCAGCAACATCGGCGGCAAGAAATATGAATGGTACCAATGGATCATATCCTGGCGACAGCAGGATGGTCTACGGAAAAGACTTTCCAAATATTTTATAATAAGCCGATCGCCAAACCTGCAGTGTTTGCAGAGAGAATTTGAAGTTCTGCAATATAATTTGGCCCGAGGGAGCATTATTTTCTTTGCAAAAAAATAAATAAATAAATCGTTATTGTTTGAAAAATTGATTCATGTTTAATGACGATAACATACTTCCTCCCTTGGATGACTTCGGCAGTGAGTGAGGCATGGACATGTTCCACGGTATGAAATCACAGATCTTTAAAATCTTCACGTAGTCACTCACGTGACTCCGAAGTAAAATAGTAAGATTAAACGAGAACTTACCAGTTTGAAGTTTGATCTTTATTTTATGAGGAGTTACGTCGAGGGATTATGTGCCCTCCACACCCACCCTCTTGTAAAGGTCAACTGGTATCCTAGTTCTTCTTATCTTACTATGTTTATTTCATTACTATTACTGTGATTCCACACCGCTGCTTTGAAGAATGTCGCGCATGCGTGCTGGCGGGGTCTTCACGTAATCCCTCGATGTAACTCCTCATAAAATAAAGATCAAACTTCAAACTGGTAAGTTCTCGTTTAATCTTACTATTATACATAAATCACACATAAAAGTTCTAAAAGAACGACGATGCAAAAAGTGCAAAACACTTTTATGTTCAATGATTCTATGGTGGTGCAATAAAATGGTCCTTAGTGTTCCATAAAACAAATTAATTTTTTGTACAAATACATTTACAAGCTATACATTTGTGCTTTTGACCCATATTTGTACAGATGTGTATTTACCAGTCACTCTGATTTATTTGAGGTGGGAACAAACACTCAGAAAAGTTTGAACTTGGTTTTCAGAGAACATCTCAGAACTTTACAATTCATGATAAATGCAATCATGCGCGAACACATCGTGGACAGAGGACTAGGTGGCATCCCCACTATCTGTTGTTCAGCACCTTTGCCAAGATTGAGCAGAGAGCGTAATATAGATGAGACCAAGAAAGGTTGAAGCTTGACAAATGGTTATGAAGCTTGACAAAGGCACGACGCCATGGCTCCGAACAAAACACATTGTTCAGCACCAGAAAGTGTGACATTTGTAAACGGGAGAAGCTTTTGCAAATTGAAAACTGCGAAGTTTGCTGATTGCTTTAAAGTCGAGCAACTTATACATCTGTAGAGAAACAAAGCTGCTATATGGGCACTATAATTATTCTGTGAAGGGGAAAAGGACCACAAAGATGTTGACAAATATCAGCAGCTGAATCCATGCTCAAAACACTACTGGTAGGTTCATTAGATAGAATAACAGGAAACCATTTACTTTAAGAAGAGCAGTGTCTCAGTGGAAAATGAAAACATTTCCATCTTCAACTGATTAGTGGCTCTTGTGTCCCTGAGTCAGTGGGTGAGTGAAGGTTTCTGTACCCCAGTTTCTCCTTTAAGTAACACTGGTCATGTGCTAGAGTCTCGTGCATTCCAAAAATAGAGAGCTCTACCACATACCAAGAATTTCCATCACCTGTCGCCTGTCCATTCCCTCCACAGATGCTACCTGACCAATTGAGTTCCTCCAGCACTTTGTGTTTTGGTCAAGATTCCAGCATCTGAGGTTCCTTGTGCTTCCAAGGATTTCGGCCTCGAATATTAAAAAGTAGAAGGGGAGAAAAGGGCTGACTGGAGATGTGGATTTTTGCGTAACTGTAGGTCAAATCTATAAGCTGCAGAATATAGGAGCATTGAAAACAAAACTTAGAACAGGTTTTTAATTCATTCCAGGGGAATTGCTATGAGAGCAAAGATTCGTAAAGGGAAAAATTAACTGAGGCAGAAAAGTGTTTCTCTCTTGAAAATATATATATATTTTTTTAATTTTAGGAAGGGTTTGTTTTTTATGGCATGCTGAAGCTTTTAACTGAAGCAACAGAGAAGTGCAAAAACTGCAGTGAAAAGTGCTCATTTAAAATGGCGGTAAAGTATACTTCTAACCAGAGTAAACAATGTAGTTCATCTAGATCGACCAAAAATAAGATGACCATTAGATGGCCAATCTTTTGTAGGACATCTGAAAGTTTTAACTGATCAACAATTCAATAGAAGACAAGCTTAACCAAGTCAGAATTTCCATGAATAATGTGGGCCTAAATTGATTGATAGCACCTCGTTCCGAATGCTACTGTTGTACACTTGTGTCAAAAAACCATGCCACATGTTTTAATTATCCCCTGAGAAGATTTGATACCAATCCCCAGCAGAGTGTTTAAGATGGGTGAATGAAAGCCTATTTCTCTTTCTCTCACTTTTCCTCTTCAAGCTATTCAACTCCAAGACCACAAATTCTTTGGCTATGAATACTGCATATAAATGCTTAATACTCAACGAATATTCTTCCCCTATTTAATATTAATGGGTTATTAAGGTATCTAAATTAACGGGAGGAAGAATTTCAGTCCAACCTTTGCAGCACTCAGATATAAATGTTCCAATGCATCACATCGAGGTTATGGTGAAATTTATTGTTTTAATTAACAAAATGATAATATATCTGTTGGAAAGAAACACACATTGCTATGCATTTTATACTTGGTAGCAACCTGCAGCAGTGCCCTATATTGTAACACACAGGGCAATCCACCCTAGTTTCCATCTCACTGCTGTCATTATTATAAAAGCACATTGAGATCCTGTTGAAACAGGAGCTGTCACATCTATTGATGATTATCTTATTGATCAAACCAACGTCATTTAAATGTAGCCCCCTCACAATTCAATTCTCTTGCAGTCTTTTTTCAAGGGGAAATTAGTTTCATGAGACAATTGATAACGCTTGGAAGGAACAGTAATAATGATTAAATATGTATTCAACATTTTTTTAATTAAACATATTTTTAAAATTGTCGACTGGAATTATTTTGTGCGTAATTATATTACAACTGCATCTTTTATATCAGGTTCCTTGGACGGTCTACAAAACGACAACATTAATAGTTCAATTATTTTAATTTAATTTAGCACCTGGCTCAAATGCCTGAAATAATTCCAAATACATTTCCTGGGAAATGTTCTATCCAACTACCACTCGATAACGCTTTAGTAGTTTAAACATGAATGCTGCCACCTTGGCCATTTTCAGCGCTGGCATTTTACTGACAATAACCCAGGATGAATTATCTACCTTTGTTCTCTTTCATCTTCCCTACTTTCTCTCATCTCTTTATGGCAAAATGTTCTAATAGATTTATCCCCAGTTGTGTGGTGTGTGTGTGTTTTTTTATGAGGGAAGTAGTAACATTTGTGGATTGTACTCCATGTCTGAAATTCAATGTCAATTAAGTTGTCACCTCGTATTCATTTTAGTAAATAATCTACCGCTTGTCTTATTGTCTGATCTGTACCCACAGTTGGAGTGGCAACGTCAGTGCAACTGGACGCCTGCATCAGGGGGAGATGGGGAAATGGAGCAAATGTTGGGTGATGTTGGGAGCAAGGGTTGACATACCTACCCTCACCACAAGCTCCCAGAAAAATGTTGCCCTGTCATTTGAGTGCAAGGTTAAAAGTGCATCATAACATTTGCAGTGCTCCGTAACGGACAGCGATGTACTTACACATTGGCACCAAGGTTTGTCTTTTAAAAACGCGAAGTGTTTCCCACCTGTTGGTCCCGTCACAGTCGTGTGAACTTCCCACACTGTGTCAGGTCTGGCTGAAAATGTCTGTTGTGTTGACAGGACTCACCAGGGCTGACATTTAAATGTCAGGAGGAAAACAACAGGGGGATTGTCTTGGCCGCATCACTCAGCTAATTTGATCTCCCTACTGGCGACAATCTCCCCGAGAAATAATGTTTGGGCATTATCCGACTGCCGTTCGCTGTGCAGAAATGTACCCATTGTCCACAATTCAACACGAATTGGCATCAGCACGGCCAAGTCTCACTCTGAAAGGCGATCACGCTCCTGATGGGAAGGTGGACTTTTCGCAGCAGTCTCTGGGAATGGCTGGTTTTACCTCAGGTGGGCAGAGAGTGAGCGAGGACAGAGAGCAAGATCACAATATACAGGAAAAATGACCTGTGTTTAAATATCATCTTTCATAACTTCAGGGATGTCTCAAAGTCCTTCCGCACAATGAAGATTTTTTTTGTGTAGTCAATGGTGAACTTTGCTTCTATATAGGGTGTGGTACTCATAGAAAGTACAATCAAAACGGAATTGGCGATTTCATATGAATTTCAAGTTTTTATACACAATGTCTCAGATGGAATTTGGGCATTAAAGAGGTGCAGCGGTTAGTGCTGCTGCCTCACGACTCCAGCAATCCAAGTTCGATCTTGACCTCGGGTGCTGTCTGCCTACAATTTGTAGGTTTTCCCAGTTTCCCCTCGCAAACCAAAGATGTGCGAGTTGGCAGCTGAATTAAGTCATCGAGCTGCACGGTACAAATACAGGTCCTTCAGCACACCATGTCTATGCCGACCATCATGTTTATCTGCAGTAATCCTACATGTCTGCATTAATTCCCTATCCCTTTATAACTTTCTTATTCCAGTGCCTATCCAGGTGCCTCTCAATGTTGTCACTGTTCCTGCCACCATGTCCTCTTTTGTCAGATGCCAACTAGGCTTTGCATGAAAAATCTATCACTTTAAACTTCCTCCCTCTCACCTTGAACCAATGCCCCCACTAGTTTTTGACACCCATATCATGGGAAACAGACAGTGGCTATCTACCCACTCTAAGCCCCTCATTATTACAAACCTCTCCTTCGATCCTGGCAACATTCTTGATGAACAACAGACTAAGAACCCAATAAAAGGGCTCCCCGGTTACAGTTAACCTGACTTACAGATCTCTGACTGTATGCACACTCTCATAAACCTTTTGAAAGCATTTTCAAGCAAGTAGTATTACTATGACTACAACTATTACTACTACTACTAGTATCAATACTACCATAACGAGTAATACTACTACCTCTAATAATAATGAAATATCTATGGTATTCATTAATGACTGGTACATAGAACATAAAATGGTGCAGCACAGGAACAGGCCATTCTACCCACAATAACTGCTCAACATAATGCCATGTTAATCTCATCTGCCTGCATGCGATCTATATCCCACCATTCCCTGCATATCACTGTGCCTGTCCAAATACCTCTGAAATACCAACATCGTATCCACCTCCACCATTACCCCTGGCAGCGCGTTCCAGGCAACCGTCATTTTCTGTGTAAAAAAAAAAAATTGCCCCGCACAGCTCCTTTAAACTTCCCCCCTCTGACCTTAAAGCCATGTCCTCTAGTATTTAACGTTCTCCGCAGAAAATTGACATTAGTGCACAAGGAGTGATGGAAGACCCAGGATAGAGTTATTCTGAAAACTAACACACACTCAGTAGACTCAAAGGCCTCGTCCTCCCTGCTGTAAAAGGCATTGTAAATGCTGTGCTTTGTTAAATGAGATGTGACTGAATTTTTATAGCAGTGCTAAATCACAATTACAGCCAAACAACCTCTATAAACTTCAAGAATTTAACTAGTGTTTGTGATTTGCCATTCACTCAGAATAGCATTTCCAAAATCAATAGTTTTAAAAACAGTTAACTTTTATTATCTTAATGCTTATGTTTCAATTTTATCTTAATTCTTTGTGGAGGCCATAAACTTAATTTCATTTCCTATAAAATGCTTTAGAAAAACTGAAGGAAATTTGTACTTTGCAATTCATGATTTGCCCACTGTGATTAGATTAGTTGCTCAACGGCCTGGTTGACATCAGTCTTGCTAGGCTTCCTATTAGCCGTGGAGACTGTGCCTAATTACAAATCAGTAGGAGCGGAGGAAACTCTGGCCGCAGAATTCATTTAATCTTTGGGGACAAGCATCCAAGTGAACAGGGAGCTAATTATCTCATCAATTATATCATACTGAAACTTAAAGACACTCACATCAAATATCTCTTCCTGCTGTTTGACTGGGAGGATTTGACCTGTTCGCTTTCACCGATCAATGAGCAAACACATTAAACCAACCTATATAGAGCATTCATTCCAAACATAGAAAGTAGGTGCTGGAGTAGGCCATTCGGCCCTTCCAGCCAGCACAAACAATGCAGGATTTAGCAGAATGCTGCGTTAAGGCCAAAGAATTACAGTTACTTCAACGAAGTTCAATGCTCAGTTTGTACCAAATACTTTATTCTCTGCACCTTAAGTTGCTTTTCAACAATGCTCTATCCAAATGACATAATGTTGATTTGTCCAAATTATCTGCAAAACAGAGCAAGTGTATCAATCCTAGCAGTTCTTTACGAAGGAACTACAGACGCTGGTTTACACCAAAGATAGACACAAGATGCCAGTCTGAAGAAGGGTCTTGACCTGAAACATCACCTATTCCTTTTCTCCAGAGCTGGTGTCTGACCTGCTAAGTTACTCCAGCATCTTGTGTCTATCTAGCAATTGTTTATTTGGTTTCTGTGTAATATTAAGGCTCCAAGCCTATTTATTTAAAATAGATTTTTTTTTACATACAGCACACGAAGAACGCCTTCTCTATATCTTCCCAGTTTGGTTTTAACTTGAGTGTCAAATGTCACATGGGTCAGATTCAAAAATATACGTTGCATCACTCTGCTCTGCATCATGAAACTTCTAAAAGAAAGATACTCCCATCTCTAGTGGTTCATGACACCTTTAAAAGTCAAAGCACAAATTGGTTTCCATTAATTGCCAGTTAATAATCATTTTGCATTAACAGTAATAATGAGATATTATGTTAATGGTCAGGAGATTCTCAACCCAGTCGTTAGTTACTATTAGTGCAAAGTTCAAAACAGCCCATTATTTATTACAAATGAAACTAAAACGCACCTCAACATCAACAATTTTATAAAAACGTCAGAGCAAGAAATTTTTGTTTGACTATATTACTTCCATTTCTCATTTCGTTTTTATGTCATTATTATTTCATAATTATATTACTTGATTTCACTTCTACCAATGGGAGTCTGAAACCCATCACCACCAAGTTTCAAGAACAGCTTCTTTCCAATAACCATCAGGCTTGTTGAACACTGCACAACACTAACCTCAACAATATGAAACGTCTATGGACTGCGTCTTTGGTTGCACTATGGACTTTGTTTTTTTGCATTAGTAGTTGCAGTTATTAATTTATTGACTTTTTTCATCATTAAATATTATTTGTGTGTATTGCATTTACAGGCGTGTTAAGCTGCTGCAACTAAGAATTTCATGGTTCCATTGTCAGTACATATGACACGTAAACATTCGTCTCTTGACTTCTGCACAACTTGTTGATCATTTTAAAGGCTGGCAAATTAATGTTCCCTACACAGGCCGTTCTCGGACAACAAAAGGATTTCGATTTTACTGGTATCGATTTTGTTCATATGGAAATACACAAAAATGGCTCGATATGGTAAACATATCTCCACAATGTTGCAACAAATGACATTAAAAGTACATGAGACTGATAAAAAAACAATTACTAAAAGTGAAGCGAGAGGAAACTAGCTCTGCTGTCCGTAGGAACAGATATATATACACACAACAGTTTGTGAATGTGATAATACTATGGCATCTGGTCCGTATCTACAGGTGTCCATGAGATGGATGTTTGTAACCAGGGGGCAGCTTGTTGAGGGATCAGATGTAGCAACTTCACCAAAATAATAATTGTTATTCCTGCTCCCCAAATACCCCGAATAACTAACTCTGCATTAAATTTGGTGGCAGGAGCCTGAACCAGTCACTGACATGGAAACTGTCCAGTGAAAGCCATTTTGTCTGTTTTTCTTTCTCAACATGGTCCATTTCCCCACAGATAATGACACAGGTCTATGGTGGGGCTTCCTGCCATCAGTCTTCAGGCAAACATCTTTCCACTGACATCAACCCGGATGATGTGTCTGACAACCTTGGTCTTTCTCCAGGTGCTGCACAGCACAGGACAGGCACTCTGTCATCCTTTGCCTGGCACTGTGAATGTAGCTGGGCTAGACATTCATCTTCTGTAGTATGCGCTATACATACAGAATGATTTAATGACAACTACACATTGAACTCTGCTTCTGAATGTTGTTGCTGTCGACTTATTTTAAATCATACAAATGCCAAAATGCACTTCTAATTCTATTTTAGTTTCCCGAAAGTGACCAAAAACTATATCCTGAAGCTTGGAAGAGTAGCACCACATCAGAATCAAGCCGCTATTTTATGGCTGAAAGACACAGAAACGTTGCTGGAAGTACCTTGCAGGTCAGAGCGAGGGAGCGAGGTTAATGTTTCAGACCTATTCACAAACTATGTCAAGAGGATCAAATGCAACGTTTCTAATGACATGAAACCAGGTGGTAATGTCATAGAGTCACAGTGTCATTGACGCATACAGCGTGGAAACAGGCCCTTCAGCCCACCTAGTCTGTGCCCACCTGCAACCATTTATACTAATCATTTCCTCATTGTTTATTTGGTTTAGTGTAGCGATACAGCGCGGAAACAGGCCCCTTGGCCGACCAAGTCTGCGCCGACCAGCGATCCCCGTACACTAACACTATCCTACACACTAGAGGCAATTTACAATTTTTACCGAAGCCAATTAGACTACAAAACCACATGTCTTCGGAGTGTGGGAGGAAACGGGCACACCCGGGGAAAACCCACGCTGTCACGGGGAGAACGTACAAACTCAGTGCAGACAGCATCATTAGTTGGGATCGAACCCGGGTCTCTGGCGCTGTGAGGCAGCAATTCTACCGCTACGCCACCGTGCCGCCCCAATTCTCTCCACAAACTCATCCCCTCACGTTCTACCACTCACCTACCCTGGTTGCTGGGGCGGTGAATCTGCCATACAAGGAGAGATTGATAGGCTAAGCCAGTGATTTTTCTGAACACAAAAAGATGCAGGCACGCACCTTTAATAATCATACAAGTCACCTGGCGTGAAAACAAACAAATGCGTTTACCTAATTAGAGGTGGCAGTACATCACGCCTTCATTCCCCAGTTTAGGAGAATAACAGATGAGCTCAATGAACCACACAACATTCTCACAAGGCTTGACAGGCCTTGTGAGAATGTTGTGTGTTGCTTCTGGCCACACAGTCTTGAAGTAAGAGTCATTGTGCCCTGGGATGGTTCAGGTCCTATCTGGCAGACAGAACCATGTGTGTAAGCCTTGCTGGTTTTGAATCCTCCTCCGCTCCTCTGTCATATGGGGTTCCACAGGGCTCAATTTTAGGGCCCCTGCTTTTCTCACTACACTTACTTCCTCTGGGTTCCATTCTTAAAAAGCATGGCATCTCTTTTCATTGTTATGTTGATGATAGCCAACTATATATACCGCTGAGGAAGGAAGACGCCTTTTCTGTCAAATCACTTCTGTCATGTCTTGAGGACATTAAGTCCTGGATGGCCCTAAACTTTCTAGGATTTAATGAAAAGAAGACAGAGGTGATATTGTTTGGCCCCAATGGCTGCCGTGAACCTCCCCTTGTTGACTTGGGTCCACTGGCACGGTACGTGAAGCCAACAGTTTTGAACCTAGGTTTTAGGATGGACAGTGATTTTAAATTAGATCATCAAATAGGCGCGGTGGTTAAGTCCAGCTTCTTTCACCTAAGGAAGCTGGCAAAGGTGAAGCCCATTCTCGAGCGGCAGCATTTTGAAACAGTAATCCATGCCTTTATTACATCTAGGCTGGATTACTGTAACGCACTCTATTTTGGAGCTGCACGATCTTCACTGGCTCGTCTCCAGTTGGTTCAAAATGCTGCTGCTCGCCTTTTGACTGGAACTCGAAAGAGGGAGCACATAACGCCAATTCTGGCCTCCCTCCACTGGCTCCCGGTGCACTTTCGAGTTCATTTTAAAATTCTTTTATTAGCTTTTAAATCTCTAAATGGGCTCGCCCCGCCTTACCTCTCTGAACTGCTCCACCCATACGCTCCTGCCCAGTGCCTCAGGTCAGCTGATCAGCTGCTCCTGGAGGTACCGTGGTCTAAGCGGAAGCTCAGAGGGGATAGAGCCTTCTCTGTTGCTGCTCTGGCACTCTGGAACACCCTGCCGTTGCACATCAGACAGGCCCCCTCACTGTCCATCTTCAACACCAGTATTAAAACACATTTATATTCCTTGGCTTTTGACACTGCTTGAGACTTTGCTCCTGTTTTTAGTGCTTTTTAATGTTTTTAATTTTATTGTTTTTACTCTTTCGTTTAATGTTTTTATTGTTATGTAATAATTTCTTGTCCATGATTAGTCATGTACAGCACTTTGTTGCAACTGTGGTTGTTTTTAAAGTGCTCTATAAATAAAGTTATTATTATTATTATTGTCTCATTAGAAATGGTGAGCCGTGTTCTAATGGTGAAATGTGTGTCATGAACCAGTTGCATGCATAAATTTTACTTATTGATAAGCTTCCACAAATAAACTCTGTGTCTGTGTGATTGCCTGTTTATGTGCCTGCGTGTATGTGCGTGTGCACGTGCATCTGTGTGTACATGTGCGTCAGTGTGTGCGTGTGCATCTGTGTGCGTTGCAAACCAGTTTCAAGCAAAACTTTTACTCAATGATAGCTTCCACAAATAAACATTGCACCAACCGTTTTATCATTTACCTTTTTAATTTGTTAGCAACTCAAGTTCTAAAGCACACATGCACAGAAATACAGTGGCGCTCGGAAGCTGACTGTTCTGAGGATGGCTGCGATTTGCAGGGGCGAGGTAGAACAAAGTTGACTTTGTAGGAAGACACCAGTGGGCTTATTAAAATATTTCAAGACTGTGTAAAGCTAGAATAGACGTACCCAAGGGCACCCAGAGCCGGCGGCTCTACAGCTCGAAGCAATTTACACTTCTGCTGAAGAGACGTGGTTAGGCCTGTCGCTAACCACAGAGGACTGAAATGCCCCCATCTGGCTCGGCAAGCAAGAACACAGCCGCATTCATGGAGTTTAAACAGAGCCAAAGGAAAGCAGTGGAGGGTCGCACCTCACTGGTGCTTGTCCATAGGGGACCCATAATCCGATGGCCAGCTATTTACTGAGGGGACTGTAGGTTCATTTAAGCAGCCCAGTCCCCTGAATGGACGCAAATCAGACACATAACAATATGGAGTAATGAAGGGACAAAGAATTTATTTCCTGAGTAAATGTTCACACGCTATCACTGTATCCTATTACACACATCAAAAGAATGAAACTCACCGCATTCGGGACAAAAGCAACTACATGGGAATACTCTTTTAAAAGAAAAACAGATTTCAACATTCTTTCGGAGTGAAGAGAAGCAATTTCCATGACACAATGTTTATGGCAAAAATTTGGCTTACACGGCAAGTTCTGGAGAGACAATATTGTTTACAGGGGTTGAGCAGCTGACACTGTCCATTCAAATCTGAATGCCATTACTTTCTGATATTTCTGCAGAATATTCATGGAAAACATGCAGAATGGAAAGTGCAATTTTAGTGACAAAAGGAAACAATCCCCTGACTGTGGGTTGCACTGAAAAGTCTGCTTTATTTGGCCTATTTTCCTTCTCTCTGGATGATACTGTTTGCATTGTAAATGCAATGCTGATGAAAAAGGAAATCTCCAGAGCCGTTCTCTCTGAAGCTGCCTTGCTTCCTCGGTGCATATCAATGGCAGCTTAGTCAAACAAAACACAAAGATCGTCTACTGTGGGCCGCACCGAATAGCTTTGCAGAACCTTACAGGGCAGCATAGTTGGTAAAGTTGCTGCCTTACAGCGGCAGATACCCGGGTTCAATCCCGACTACAGGTGCCATCTGTACAGAGTTTGTACATTCTCCCTGTGACTGCGTGCGTTTTCTTCGGGTGCTCCGGTTTCCTCCCGCTCACCAAAGACATGCAGGTTTGTAGGTTAATTGGCTTCTGTAAATTATCGCCAGTGTGTAGGATAGAACTAGTGTGCGGGGATCGTTGGTCGGCGCAGACTCGATGGGCCGAAGGGCCTGCTTCCACACTATCTCTAAACTAAACTAAAGCTGGGAAGTTGGGGCATTGTAAAATTGACATTCAACTGTAGGTAGACATAAAATGCTGGAGTAACTCAGCGGGTTAGGCAGCATCTCTGGAGAAAAGGAATAGGCGATGTTTCGGGTCTAAACCCTTCTTCAGGCTTCTTCCTCAGCCTGACCCGCTGAGTTACTCCAGCATTTCGAGTCTATTTTTGGTGTAAACCAGCATCTGCAGTTCCTTCCTACACATTCATCTGCAGGATCAGACTTGGATTTATATAGACCATTATGCAGAGCAATAAGCCCTTTGGCCCACAATGTTAGCGCCGAACATAATGCCATGTTAAACTGGTCTCATCAGCCTATACATGATCCATATCCCAGTACTCCCTGCCCCTCCATGTCCTTATCTAAAAGCTTCTTAAACGCCACTATCTTGTTTCAACTTTTTTGCAGTAAGTGAGACCATTCAAAGCGGAACCAAGCTATGGTTGTAGTGTCTGAAAGTGCAGATTCGCTGGTGACGTGAGGGACAGAATGCCGATTAAATCACACGTGGATGGTGAAATCACTTATTAACACAGAGCCCCCTTATACCACGAGTGGGTACAACCTCAGACTGCAGCCAGCAGATTCACACACTGCTGCTGCATTGGAAACTGCTCCTCAGAGTGCTGTAACCTGGTCTGGAAAAATCCATACTGGTGACCTGAGATCATTAACCAGCTGATTGGATAACTGGATTGCAACAGGTTACAGAACCCATGGTACCAATTGAAACTCATTTGATTGACCTGAATGCATCCCAGCTGGAGGCTGATTTAATAAACTGCTAAACTGCCTAGTTTCATAAAAATTAATGAGAGCGCATTCATCGATGCTGTGCTTGCTAAAAAGAGTTCTCCGCATCAATAATGCAGATCAATGTTTTAAAGTACCCCAGGGCCTTGTTTACCAGGATGTGTGGCTGTGGTGTTGTCTGTAAACTGCACTTACATGCTGCTAACAATCGGAAACTTTACTGTTGTCTCAGGTTCTTCGCATTACGATCATACCCTTGTATATTTATGGATCTGTTGTGGAACATTCGAGCTGTAGTTGCCCATCTGAAACCGCTTCATTTTATTTGGTAATGTGACTCAGATGCCTCTTTGAATGCTCCTGTGTTTGAACATGCAACAGCAATGTTGGTTGTCGTACGGCTGGGAAACCAGGCATCAACTTGACATTCAGCCAATGTGACTGCATGAGTCTAGTTTAGAGCTACTGTGTGGAACAGGCTCTTCGGCCCATCGAGTCCACGCCGACCTTCGATCGCCTGTTCACACTGGTTCAGTAATCAGACTGCCTACACATTCGGGGCAACTTACTGAGGGTCAATTAACACACAAGCCCAAGCATCTTTGAGGTTGGGGCCTGGGGGGAACCGGAGCACCCGGAGGAAACCGTGCGGTCACGGGGAGAACGTGCAAACTCCACAGTCTGCACCAGAGGTCAGGATCGTACCCGGGTCTCTGGTGCTGTGAGGCAGCAGCTCTACCAGCTGCTCCACTGTGCTATCTTAGGGTTAATGTCACGACATTGGAGTTGTGACATTAACTCCAATGTTGGGTGAAGGCAAATTTCACCCACAATATCACCAGCAACTTGTCCTGGAATATCACCCGCAATATCACCCCTAATATCGCCAGCAATATCACCAGCAATATCACCCGCAATATCACCCGCAATATCACCCGCAATATCACCCGCAATATCACCTGCAATATCACCCGTAATATCACCCGCAATATCACCCCCAATATCGCCCGCAATATCACCCGTAATATCACCAGCAATATCACCCGTAATATCACCTGCAATATCACCCGCAATATCACCAGCAATATCACCCGTAATATCACCCGCAACTTGTCCTGGACCAGCCAAATCAAAGCTATGGCCAAGAAAGCACACCATCTCCTTTCTGAGAAGGCTCAGGAAGTTCAACATGTCCCCTACAACCCACACCAACTTCTATTGATGCGCCGGAGAAAACATTTTATCGGATGCACCACAGCATATTTTGGGAACGGCTCCATCCAAGACCGTAAGAAATTGCAGAGTTGTGGACGTTGCCCTATCCATCACGCAAATCAAGATCCCTTCCATTGACTCCATCTACACTTCACGTGCCTGGGCAAGGCCACCAGCATAATCAAGAACCAGTCTCCCCCGTTCGCTCCGTTTTTTCCTCTCTCCAATCAGGCAAGAGGTACAGAGGTTTGACAAGGCATATCTCCAGATCTAGGGACAGTTTCTTCCCAGCTGTTATCAGGCAACTGAAACGTTCTCTCACCAGCCAGTGTGGACTTGACCTCCCATCTACCTCATTGGAGACCTTTGAACTACTTTTAATCGGACTTCATCTTGCACTAAATATTATACCCTATGGATTGTACACTGTGGATTGTAATCATGTATCGTCTTTTCTTTGACTGGATAGCATGCAACAAAAGCTTTTCAGTGTACCTGTGCATAATAAAATAGTGACTATAATAAACTAAACTAATTATTTGACTCATAGATCCATAGAGTCATACAGCAGAGAAACAAGCCCTTCTACCCAATTTCTCCATGCTGACCAAGATGCCCCATCGAAGCTACTCCCAATTGTCCACGTTTGTGTTTAAGGTGTGGATTTTCAGTCACTTACCTCGACGGAGATGCGATTTTCTCCGTGCTGCATCTCCGCAGCCCCCACCCCCCCGCTCTCCTTTACGGCCTAACACGTGGAGTGGTGCGGACCTTCCTGGAGTCCAGCCCAGACCTTCCTGGAGTCCAGCCCAGACCTTCAAGCTGCGGGCGCGACGCAGACTTACCATCGTGGAGCCACGGATCCTTTGCCGAGGATCGCCAGAAGAAGAACTCCATCCACGGGGCCTGTGGACTTTAACACCGTGAAGCCTGCGGTCTCTGGTGAGAAGTGGCCGACTCGGGAGCTCCATGCCGGAGTATTCCAATCCGTCCCGACGCCGGAGTTTCGACCATCCCGACGAGAGGGCTTAGACATCGACCGTCGGCAACTGCGGAGGGTTCAAGGCCCCAACCACGGGTGAACAAAGAGGAAGATGACTGAACTTTATTGCCTTCCATCACAGTGAGGAATGTTGATTCCACTGCGGTGGATGTTTATATTAAATTTATTTGATGTGTGTCTGTGTTCTTTTCACTTGGTATGGCTGTATGGTACTCAAATTGCACTGTACCTTAGTTGGTTATGTGACAATAACCGCGAACTTGAACTTGATTATGAGTTTGTCTTTGCATGATGTGCACCACAAGTATTGTGGGCCAAAGGGCCTGTTCCTGTGTTTAGTTAAGTTTTGTTTAGAGATATGGACCATTGATCACCTGCGCACAAGTTCTATGTTATCCCATGTACACATCCTACGCACAAAGGGCAATTTACAGAAGTCAATGAACCTATAAACCTGCACGTCTTTGAAATGTGGGCGAAACCGGAACATGCATAGAAAACGTGGAAATTCTGTACAGACAGCACCCATAGTCAGGATCGAACCCGGGTCACTTGCGCTGTGAGGCAACAGCTTTGCCGCTGCACCACTGTGTTGCACTGTTCTGTTCGATAGTCTTTCCAATTATCAGAAGAGCAATACCTTTCTTGCAAGTTGTCTGTGGAATGGGCTGGAACAAGGAGAACTGCTGAACAAGGTTTCTTTGACAGAAGTGTATATAGGGATTCAGTAGTGTGGCCGGGTTGTATTGTCCGTGTCTGTAAGTTGGGTCCTGAGGCAGTGAGGGGTGTAGCCATTGCTCCAGAGGTTCCACGTGCTCTCACCTGTTGATCTTATCTCACTCATCCAAATTACAGGACAGAAGAAAAATCTCCCCCCCAGAAATGTTATCTGCACGTTTGTTGTTCATGATTTACTTGTTGCATCAAAACCACATTATCCAGTAATCTTTGTTCAGTGACCAAAGTCAACTGATAAGAATATCATCTATTGTAGTAACAGATGCAAATATCGGGAACAAAATAATTTCCACATAAATTCCACTTCCCCGCAAAAAAAACCCTTGCCGTTTGGAAACCCTGGGCAGAATCCAACTGCAACAAGACGGGGCTGAGGATTAGACTGAGAATGTCTTTAAGTGAGACTGTGTGAGTGTGTCGTGAACAAGTTGAGCATGTCAATTGTTCATAGTTTACTCAGATAAATATTGTACCAAGCTTTATTACCTTTTACCAATACTCCCCAGTCACTATGGAAATACATATCTGACCGCCGTTTTGTTCCAGTCAGAAACTTGGTTCCCCTCCTCCAGACACATCTACATGCTGTTGAATATAGAACAAGAGTTCACGTCTGTCTGCCGAACTTTATGGCCTATGCTTAACTCCCGGTGAGGGTCTGGGTTCTCCGATCATGCTCTCATCTGTCAAGCAGACACTTCACAGTGAAGTGCTTAGTCTCACACAACTGGAGAAGATCACAATCTGGTTTAAAACTACTGCATTCTTGGGCTCTATGTGTCCAGTGACATTGCCGCAAAAGTGACCATAAATCATTTAGTACAATTAAAATGAAGTCTCTTAAATCTTAAAGTGTGTGTCTGTTTAATATATCGTAGTCTATCAAGAGTTTGCTGTCATGAAAGGTTCGAGAGAACACTTAAGTTAAACCCTTTGTTGGCAAAAAAAGCCACAGTATGGTTTCTGTTCAGGAGTAACCATTTCCTTCAATAAGTTACAATAATTTAAAATCTCTAATTTCAATCCCATTTAAGACAAACTGTTATGTTGGCTGCAAGCAACATGAATTTGATTTAAAAAAAATTATTATTATATTACTGTACATTCACGTAAAAGGTGAAAATTCAGACTGGATTTCTTGATTCCTGTTTGTTGAAGTCTGCTTGTGCAAAAGCAACGATGTTCAGAATGAACACTATCCACATGTACATCAGAGCTGTTGCTTAGAGGGCTGTCAACCTGCGGAGTGGGCTGGAGAGAGCAACATGATGTATTGACCCAAGTACTCCTCTCTATTGTACCTGCAAAGGAGGGCAATTGGTCCTGCCCTAAATGTAAAGACAAATTTATTATATGGACATTCAATCCTCCATTTTCCTCCTTGAAGCAGCGGGCTCCTACTTTAAGATCTACCAATTTTCTGAAGATGGGCCCTGACCCGAAATAACACCCATTCCTTCTCCCTAGAGATGCTGCCTGTCCCACTGAGTTACTCCAGCATTTTGTGTCTATTACCAGATTTCTGAGTCAAGTGTGCTCTTCAACACAGAGAGCCTCATGGTCAGGATCAGTGATGGGGTCACCTGATGGTCAAAATGTGGGATGAAGTATCTCGTCATCGAGCAACGGTGCAGCAGAATTGATCCTTCCATCGGCCACTGCATTCGGAAGGTTGATACTCTCAATGCATTTCAGGATATTGACTGGTCGGCCTGGTTCGGCAACTCAAATTCCCAGGAACAAAGGAGATTGCAAGCGGTGAACACTGCCCGATTCATCAGAGCTACTGATCTTCCCACCATCGAAGGGATCTAAAAGAGGCGCTATCTCAAAAAGGCAGCCAGCATCATCAATCACACACACACACACCACCCTCGCCATGCTCTCATTTCACTGCTGCCATCGGGAAAAAAGGTATCTGAGTCCGAAAACTGCAAGGTCCAGATTCAGGAACAGCTTCTTCCCAACAACCATTAAGCTATTGAACACAATGAACTCCAACTAAACTGTGAACTATGAACTGCCTGGGTTGCACTTGGGACTTTGGGCTTTGTATTGTTTGTTGCTCTATACTGGCACCCTCCGACATACATAGTAGGCAACTGGCATAAACTCGCACTGCAATTCCTGAGGCCCACGTGGTCTCCACGTCGAACAACTTTACACTTGCGCAGTAGCACTACCATTTCCGACTTACGTAACATCCCACTTACACAAGGGTCCGGGGGACATAACCCTTACGTAGGTCGGGGAGCGTCTGTATTGTTTTTTTATTTATTGAAGTCCTTGTAATTTGTTTGTTTATTGCGTTAGCTACAGAGTACTGTGATGTACTGTAATTACAGACCTGTTGTACTGCTGCAAGTCAGAATTTCATGGTTCCATTTCAGGACATATGACAATAAAACACTCAACTCTTCAGGCACCAGGATGGTGGCAACTATGACATCATTGTCCGCCTCTGTCATCCCTCAAGAGAAAATAAACAAAAGCTGAAAACAAAACTTTCAAAACCATCCATCTTGCAAAAGCTGAGACAGGAACTCAAACTCCAGTCAAAAGACACAATCACAAAATTCAGTAGTCTGAAGAAGGTCTCGATCCAAAACGTCGCCCATTCCTTCTCTCCAGAGATGCTGCTTGTCCCGCTGAGTTACTCCGGCATTTTGTGTCTTCCTTATAACAAAATTCAGCCTCGGGAGAGTTAAGGGCCTCCAAAACTAGACAGGTGAAGACAGTTATTACATTACTGTTTACTATGTTTAACCTTCAGTAAAACTATCTAACCACAGCAACTCAACTGCTGCACTACTGTGTAGCCCCAAGTTATTGCAGACTTGCCAAAGTGCCTCAATACTTCCAACAGCAGTGGCCACAGAATGTTGGGTGAGTTTACACTAGTTAATATCAGTGTACCATGGCAAAGCAAACTCAACACATGAAAGAAAGAACATTATAACTTCTAACAGCCTGGAGCAATTAGGTATAGATATCACAATTAAATCTCAATTCCTTGCTTGGAAAAACAATTCATCTTTGTTCTTGACTGCAGAACACAATCATCATAATCTTCAATCTTCATCTCAGATATGGAGATTGAGAAATAGCACAATGCATTATTCCAAGTCAGATACAGTTTTTGTTTGAGCAGTACTTTCTTGTCGATATTTCTGGAAATGAATCAAATTCTTGCAACAGATCCAATGGTTACTGACACCTTTTCAATGATTTATTCCACTTACAATAGTGAAAAGTTAACGAGCCAGAAATTCCAGGTGCCTATAAGGGCAAGGTGGTTTGGGGTACAGTTCCCTGGCAGTGAAATTCTATCCTGCACAAGGCCCTGGAGGTCAAACAGGAGCGGGTAGAACTTTGTCCAACAAAGGTCTTTCCACTGTTTGCTGTGCGCAGCAACTCAGTTGGGCTGGAGGTACTGCATATAGAACATACCTAGAACATAGAACAGTACAACATAAGAACAGGCCCTTCGGCCCCCAATGTCCATGCCGATCACGATGCCAAGTTCAACTAATCTGCTCTGCCTGCATATGACCCCTCTATCCCCTGTGTATTAAAGTGCCTATCTAAAAGCCTCTTAAATGCCACTATCGTATCTGCCTCCACCACCTCCCCTGGCAGTTTTCTGTGTAATAAAACTTGCCCCCCAAATTTCCTGTAAACCTCCCTCCCCTGACCTTAAAGCTACGCTCTCAAGTCTTTGACTTTTCCACCCTGGGAAAATGGTTCAGATTGCCTACGCTATCCAGCCCTCTCATAATTTTATATACTTCTATCAGGTCTCCCCTCAACCTCTGATGCTCCCCAGAGATAACATTCCAAGTTTGTTCATTCTCTCCTTATAGATGCCTCTGGGTTTTTCCTGTAATGGGGTGACCAGAACTGCACACAATACTCCATTATGTGGCCCAACCATAATTTTATAAAGCTTCAAAATAACTTCCTAACTCCTGTGCTCAATGCCCTGACCGATGAAGGCGAACATACCATACACCTTCTTTATCACTCCATCTACCTGTATCGTTACTTACAGGGAGAGATTGGTGGGCTAGGGAGTGGAGGAAGGATCAGGAAGTATCCGAGCATCACTGGATGGGTGTTGATTGTCAGGCTGGGGCCACTCATACAAGAGTGTTTCTGATGAAGGGGTGATGGGTGGAGGTAACAATGGGGAGATTGGGGAGGGGTTTACAGGAGGGGCAGGGATGGTGATGTATGGTGATGGCTGACCAGGCAGCTGACTGGCGATGACAGTGTGAGGGGGACATTGAGGAAGGTGGTCAGTGTAGATGGTTTATGCATGCAACCAATCACATAGCTACCTCACCACTACTAACCCCGCCTTAGGTATCATTTATAATAACGCCTGCTACTCCTGCGCAGTACAGTAGCAGACTGGAGTCAGTGACTACTCATGTATCGTTTAACTCTGTATCCTTATTAAAGACTATTATAAAGTTACACGTGTGTAATGATTCCTTTACCAGGTGTCACCTGTAATTCGTGCACCGCACAGTGTGTCTCACGCCATGAAGGACAAAGTCGAGTCCATGTTGAACGACATGGTCACCATGGGGGTGCTAGAAGCGGTCAGTGAGCCCACCGAGTGGGTGTCCACCATGGTTGACACGTTAAAAAAGGACAAGAATGAAATCCGTGTGTGTATCAACCCTAAAGACTTGAACCTTGCAATCAGGCGCCCCCACTACCCCATGAGGACCGTTGAGGATGTTGCAGCTCAGGTCGGACAGGCCACCGTCTTCTCTGTTCTCGATGCAAAGAGCTCGTTTTGGCAGATATCGCTGGACAAGGGGTCATCGGATCTGACCACGTTTTCGACACCGTTCGGCAGATTCAAGTTCCTGCGAATGCCATTCGGCATCAACTCTGCCAATGAGGTGTTCCAGAGGACCATGGAACAGCTGTTCGCTGGCCTACCGTGCGCCATCATTGTTGATGACATCCTGGTCCACGGGAAAGACGTGGTGGAGCACGACCAGAACCTACGTTGTGTCCTGGAGCGGGCACGACAGATCAACCTCAAGCTTAACCCCAAGAAGTGCAGATTCCGGGTCTCCGAGGTCACTTAAGTTGGCCATGTATTCACTCCTGCCGGACTCAAGCCCGATCCTTTGAAAGCTGCCGCTATCACTGAAATGCACGTTGCGGACACTCTCTCTTGCGCCCCTCGCGCTACCAGTGATCGCCACCCATACGAACGGGAAGACCTGGTGCTCGGCGTTGACTTTGTCCCCACTAAGCAGCTTCAGTGCCTAGCTGAGCATATTGCCGCCGACCCCGCTCTGCAGCGACTTTCTTCAGTGATAAAAGGGGGTTGGCCGAGCAAGCGCGCCCGCAGAGACACAGCCTTTTTTCCTGGTTCGCGACGAACTGGTCATCAAAGACAGCGTTATTGTTAAGGGCCACAAGGTCGTGGTCCCCTCCTCCCTGTATGACAAGTACTATAGCGTGGCCCACAGCAGGCACCCGGGCGTTGATGCCACGATCGCCCACGCACAGTGCCAATTCTACTGGCCTGGAATGGCAAAGTACATTCGGGACCGTGTCTCGTCTTGCTCTACCTGCAACAGCCTTGCGCCCCACCAGCAAAGGCAGCCCCTTTTGCAACAACCCGCGCCTGCCCTGGCCTGGACCTCGGTGGCCGCTGACATTTTTGAGTGGCGTGTTAAACACTACCTTGTCCTGGCTGACTCGTACTCGAACTGGTTCGAGGTTGACCTTCTGACCTCCCTCACGTCCGAGATGGTCATCCGCAGGCTGAGGAAAAATTTTTCCTCTTTCGGCTCGCCTGTCCGTCTGCAGACCGACAACGGCAGGCAGTTTACCAGCCAGGAGTTCAAGCACTTTGCCAACAAATGGAACTTCCTCCACTTCACGAGCAGCCCTGAGTACCCGCAGAGTAACGGGCTTGCTGAGCGGGCTGTCCGGAGTGCCAAACTGCTAATGGAGCAAGCGCGCCTGGCGAATTCCGATTTTTACCTCGACCTCCTGAACCTAAGGAACATTTCCAGGGACGCAACCCTGGGCTCACCTGCCCAGCGGCTGATGTCCAGAACGACGAGACCACCGATTCCGATTGCTCAACACAAGCTGCTACCTCGGGTGCTGAAGCCTGCCTCCATCCAGACGCGCATTCAGGAAAGGCACGACAGCCAAAGACGGTCACATGATAGATCGTGCAAACCACTCAAGCCTCTGCGGCCTGGACAGGCCGTTCGTCTACATACTGATAGCGGATATTCCCGACTGGCCACCGTGGTTGGCATTGCCGACGAGCCTCGTTCGTACCTTGTGGACTTTGAAGGGACTGTTTACCGCAGGAGTCGTCAACACCTGCTTGCAGTACAGGAGCCGCTCCCGCAGGCAGCGGGACCCTACGCTCAGCCGCTGCAGTTCCAGCCGTCCGCTGCTGATCCCGTTACCGGCCCCTGCATGTCTCAGTCCCCTCGCGTGTTTTGTTCACCTCCGCGTGGGACGCCCATTGCTAACCATTTTTCCACCCCTCCTGCACGTTTGCCCCCCCTGCCACTTTCTGTTTCCGGTGGGGGGGGGAAGGGTTGGTCCGTACGCGCTCGGGCCGTGTCAGCAAGCCGCCTGTTCGGTATGGTGATTTTGTTTAATTCGTTGCCATGGTTATCCACCATGTTTAATCTTCTAAGGTGAAGGATGTAGATGGTTTATGCATGCAACCAATCACATAGCTACCTCACCACTACTAACCCCGCCTTAGGTATCATTTATAATAACGTCTGCTTCTCCTTCTGAGCAGTACAGTAGCAGACTGGAGTCAGTGACTACTCATGTATCGTTTAACTCTGTATCCTTATTAAAGACTATTATAAAGTTACACATGTGTAATGATTCCTTTACAGTCAGGGTGGCACTGGCATCATCTGCAGACAGGATGCATTGAAGCAAACCCTAAGAAATCACTTAAAGGAGATCTATATGGAAATCAATGAACTTCCCGAACTCCTTGGCCATGGATGGGATAAGGTAGTGGCGTGTAACAGGCCTTAACCCTCCAATTAAAGTCCCCTCACCTCAAGGACGTCTGAGGTCCATGACATTTGTGCAGCAGAATTGTACAGAAGTTTACTGAAGCAGCATCCAATGTATGTTGACATCTCTGCAAATGCTCAATCGAGCCCTGCATGTATGTCCCCTGTGAACTGAGCACCTCCAGGAACTGGCTACCCCTAGACTAGATGGCGCAGCAGGAGCACCAGAGACCCGGATTCGATCCTGGCTACGGGTACTGTCTGTACGCAGTTTGTACGTTCTCTTCGTGACCTGCGTGAGTTTTCTCCAAGAACTTTGGTATTCTCCCACACTCTAAGACGTACAGGTTTGTAGGTTAGGCACAAACAGCTGGAGTAACTCAGCGAGTCCGACAGAATCTCTGGAGAAAGGAAATTGGTGACATTTTGTGTCGAGAGCATTCAAGTTAATTGGCTTGGTATAAATGTAAAATTTGTCCCTAGTGTAGGAGCGTGTTAATGTGCAGGGATCGTTGGTTGGTGTGGACTCGGTGGGCTGAAAGGCCTGTTTCTGTGCTGTATCTCTAAACTAAACTAAACCTCATTGGGTTTAGTAGATGGATTTCAGATACAGTCCTACAGTGCACAAAAACATTATGCTATGAATGGAATTCCTAGACCGTAGGAATTAGATTCTGGCAAGTGACACCAATTTGGTGTTAACTAAACAGTGGATTAATCCATGTTGCCATGCTGACCTAGATTTTATCAGGAGGCTGACCAAACAATCCAAAATATATTGTTAATATAAAAAAAAAGTTGAGAAAAGAAAGTGTAGAGTGAACGATTAAAAATTATAAAACTTTGGCATTACCAGTGTAGCAACATTATTCATTCATCTGAAGTTCTTTCCTTCACAATTTTGATGAGGGAAAGCCAGGTTTAAAAATAAACCTGTTAATTAGAGAGGAAGAAATTTTGTATGAGTGCTGTAGCATTTGTTGGTAGCCCGCAGTGTGTTGAAAGCCAAATCAGGAAGACGTTTCATCTAAACTGCTACTTTAACCTTGCTGGGTCTCTTGTCTGCATGCGTGTAGTGGCTGAGGCAAGGCTTAGACTCTAATTATTTCTATCTGTCAAGTATCCTGACGTAAGTGAGCCAGCAGTTGGAATCTCTCAAAAAACATTGCACATCACACCTGGGTGTTTTGATTAGCTTAAAGCATCTAAGCCAAATATAGCCCCTTCAGTATTTTTTTATACATCCACAATTACAGATGCAAAGGAGAAAACATTGTCAATTGCTGTCTTCCTTCCTGCTCTGCAGCTGATCCCACTTTTTGTTTTTAGAAAGTCTTCCATCCAACATTGATCAACTCTTCTTGAGAGCGGCACAGTGGTGCAGCTGGTAGAGCTGGGTTACTTGAAGTTAAAGAAGTCAATATTCAGACCGCTGGCTGCCTGTATTCATACAGCTGGCTAACTGATGTTAAAGAAGTCAATATTCATACAGCTGGCTGCCTGTAGTATGCATATCAACTTCTAACTTCAAGTAACCCTTGCTTTCCCTCTCTCTCCATCCATTCCCCACCCTAGTTCTCCGACCAGTTTGACTGTCCTTCTGATTACATTTTACATTGTATGTCTTGTTGTCACCTTCCCCTAGCTAACAATGCTTTATTCTACAGTTTCTTTCATCTTCGTCCCCTTCGGTCTCTCGTTTTCATGACTTACCCTTCCATATCTCCCCTGACTCAGTCTGAAGAAGGGTCTCGACCCGAAACGTCACCCATTCCTTCTATCTAGAGATGCCACCTGTCCCGCTGAGTTACTCCAGCATTTTGTATCTATCGTCTGTGTTAACCAGCGTCTGCAGTTCCTTCCTACATGAAACAAGAGTTCTGATGGTTCAGAAAGGTTGCTGGAGCAACCGTTCCTCCTGGCCTGAACCCAGAGATGTCAGTGGATCACTTCTCGTATCTCACGAACCACACCTCAGTGAAGGTGGGCGTTGACAATAACATTTACCATCATCTTCACTGCACCAGCACAGCCACTGACCTTCTGAAGGTCAAGTCTTTAAAGCTGGCCCAACGTTCACGGTCCACCAGGTAGCAGTAAGCCCTATCCTCCTGTATGTTTCAAAGACCCGTATCTCCATCAACGGGCACCTCAAGGAATTGGAACGGTAACACCCATGCTTTCTCCATAATACCCTTCCTAAGCAACAGGCAGGATAATCAAAGTAATGTCAGTGTCCTCTTCCAGGTCAACCTCCCCAACACAGAGGTACTAATTACACTCAACTAGTTCCAGTAGGCAGGTCACCACATTCACATGCCCAACATTAGACCCCTGATATGGTATTAGCTTTGGTCCTCAAGTATGAACCAATTTTAAGTAATACCCCCCTCACCCCATCTCTTTCTTGTGCCCCTACCTCCCCCCGCATCACTGTATTTACCCATTTCTCCCACTATTCCCCCCAATTTCCCACACCCCTATCCTCTTCTATTTCCCTTCCTCTGGCTTTACATTTCACTCTTCTTCTCTCCGTATCTGAGGACCCCTTTTGTCTCCTTTTCATCTCTAGCCTATATAACTCATTCCACCCATCTGCCAATAACCCCCGCCCCCTACAGTCGCCGATATTTGCCAGGCTTTGTCCTGCCCCTACACTTTTGTCCAGCTATCTCCCCTCTACTACAATCAGTCTGAAGGGTTCCGACCCAAAACGTTGCGTATCCATTCCCTCCACAGATGTTGCCCGACTCACTGAGTCACTCACCATTTGTGTTTTGCTCAAGATTGCAACATTTGTCCTTGTGTCTCCATCAGACTCCTGAAACAGGCGTTCAATTCCCAGCTCCATCATGGCAAGACATTAAGAGTAGGGCAAAGGAAGTGGAACAAAGGATGTTCGCAAAGCTTTCTTTTAAATTGTAGTGTCTTCACTGGCTTGTGGGAATTCCTGGCCAATGATCAAATTGTGTCCAGGATGTTGCTGGGAATATCAGGAGCATACGAGGCCCAGTGGACAGGGCAGGAGAAAAGGACCACCACCCAAATGACAAGTCTATCCTCCCCTCCCCTGCACCTCCTGTCCTCTGTAATGAGGCCTGGTGTCCCACAGTGATCTCAGCCTCGTCCACATCCTCACATCCCGAGTGGAAGCAAATGCCACCCACCCACCCATCCATCCTCACAGGGCTGCCAAAGAGAAGTGTGGGTGAGGGATATCTTTCCCCCCACTTCAGCATATTTGACCATTCAGGCCGAGTTCAAGGTTGAACTTCACAAGGTCTGTCTGAGCCTTTGCTGTTCCAAAATAACATGCTCATTTAGTAATTTAGTGCAAGTCAAGGCTAAACCCATTGTTGAGGTTACTGCCCGATAGGATCGCTGTAACCGGGGAGAAAACAACTTTGATTAGGACAGAGTATCAAAATGATAACACTTTTCAATCACAGAATGCTTGGCCATCCTAAGCAAAACGAGTATCTGGATTCATCGACTATTCACTGTTCACAGAAAGCTTCGAAATGCCCGAACATATGGTGTTAATGATATTATGATAGACAATATGGTGGTTTTAAAGATATTGTGATAGACACAGAGTGCTGGAGTAACTGAAGCGGTACGGTGGCACACAGGGGCGGCACGGTGGTGCAGCAGTAGAGTTGCTGCCTTACAGCGCCAGGAACCCAGGTTCCATCCTGGCAACGGGTGCTGTCTGTATGGAGTTTGTACATTCTCACTGTGACCACGATATTCAAAACTGACTTATCAATTGGGTTGTGGTCCCATTGCAAATATGTGATTCGACAAAGTTATTTGCCTACAAATGGGCAAGTGGCGGCACAGTGGTGCAGCGCCAGAGATCCGGGTTCGATCCTGACTACGTGTGCTGGTCTGTACGGAGTTTGTACGTTCTCCCCGTGAGCTGCATCGGTTTTTCCTGGGTGCTCCGGTCTCCTCCCGCACTCCCAAGTGGGTTTGCAGGTTAATTGGCTTGGTCAAAATTATAAATTGTCCCTAGTGTGTGTAGGATAGTGTTAGCGTACAGGGATCACTGGTTGGCGTGGACTCGGTAGGCCGAAGGGCCCGTTTCCGTGCTGTATCTTTAACCTAAATTAAACCATACTCAGCAGGTTAGGCAGCATCGCTGGAGAAACTGTATATAATATATAATGTGGCCGAACATATACTGAAGCTGTGATGTATGATGGTATTAATGATATTAATCTCCACGGTGCTACTATATATAATATATATCAGGCCTAAACATATGCTGCGGTGCCAAGATAAGTACAATTTCTTCTTCCATTTTACTCGAAAGCTGATGTGAAAGAGTACAGCTCTACGGAAGCTTCAACTGGGACAACAAGTATACTGTGAAAGTCCAGGAACAAACACAAGACTGGTCTTTTGTTTCGTTTGCCTGACTGCATGAGAGCGGCAGACTGCATCAACTTGCTTTCCACATTGTACTGAGCATCAGTGCAAATGTGCCAAGCAGCGTGCTCGGAATTGTTAGTGGAGTGTCCATCGATAGAGCCTTGAATAATGCATCTCTATCACAATGCTCACCCCAGCACCACCATCTGTGAAGCTCTCTCTCTCTCTCTCTCCTCTCTGTGCTCTTGGCAGGCGTTAAGACCCCCAGGTTCAATCAGAAGTTTGATCTCCATTTTTAACCAACCGCACAGCCGCCCCGGTGCCACAACGTGGGAGAACAAAGGAGACTGGCACATAGCTTGAGGAGACCACCGGACAGAAATGAAATCACTGGGAAATGTGTGAAGCGAATGCCAAATGCTGCCCTTAGATAAGCTCCATTCAATTTTGTTTTTTAGTTTAGTTTCGAGTTACAGCGCGGAAACAGGCCCTTCGGCCCACCGGGCCTGCGAAGACCAGCGATCCCTGCACACTAACACTACCCTACACCCACTAAGGACAATTTTTACATTTATCAAGCCAATTAACCTACAAGCCTGTACGTCTTTGGAGTGTGGGAGGAAATCGATCCTGGGTCGATCCTGACTATGGGTGCTGTCTGTACAGGGTTTTTAATGTTTTCCCTATGACTGTGTGGTGTTTCTCCATGTGCGGACGTGGCGTCGAAGGACGAGAAGCCGAAGCAAAGAAGTGGAAGCCAAATAACCAATCGGAAACTAAGCCGAAACGCCAACTAACCAAAAGGGTGGGATGCCTAAAAGCAAACTCACCGAAAGGCCGCTCTGCCGAAATGATGGACGCAGGGGTCTGGACCAATCGCTGACAAGTCCCCCCCCCCCCCCCCCCCCCCAGGCGACGTCATTGTCCATTATTTGACTTTTCGGCAGAGCCGCTAATCGGTGAGTTGGCTTGTAGGCGACGCTGCCTTCCGGTGAGTTGGTGTTTCGGCAGAGTGGCCTTTCGGTGAGTTTGCTTTTAAGGGTCCCACCCTTTCGGTTAGTTGGATTTTAGGCGTCCCGCCCTTTTGGTTAGTTGGCTTTTAGGCGTCCCGCCCTTTCGGTTAGTTGGCGCTTCGACTTCATACGCTTTTGGTTATTTGGCATTTCGGCTTCGTTTCCATTCGGTTATTTGGCTTCCACTTCTTTGCTTCGGCTTCTCGTCCTTCGATGCCACGTCCGGGTACCGTGTTTCTCTGGGTGCTCCAGTATCCTACCACACTCCAAAGATATGCAGGTTGGCTTCTGTTGATTGTAAATTGTTCCTAGTGTGAAGGATAATGCTAGTAAACGGGGTTATCGCTGGTCTGCACTCACTTGGTGGGCTGAAGGGTCTGCATCCATGCTGCATCTCTGAAGTCTAAAGCACCGTGACAGTCGATCCACATCACAGCAAAGATCATTGAATGTATTCAGAATTTTGATTTACCTTCTACAAAAGCTGTCACGCTGGCTCCATTGAATGGGAATTAATGTTACATTCACGGTGCCAGGATGTCATCACAAATGTCTCCCCTGTGATCCACCGTTTTACGGCTGTAAAAAAGTTAGGGTATTGTGCAGTGTCATTCTGATTGCAAAGAAGGAAATGGAATGTCCATCACAAGAAGAAAATTCCCACCCTATTTCCAATCCTCCTAAAGTTTTGAAACAACTTATTGGCAAAATGTTGCCTAAACTGGGGGGTGGAACCCTGTGATATAAATAACGAGGTAGTGTGACATTTCAGGCCCATGCACCAAGTTTCATCCCATTCAATGTGATCTATCAAAGTAGATCCCCCTCCCACCCCCCCCCCCCACTTCCAGTCCGAAGAAAGGTCCTGACCAGAAAAGTCACCCATCCTTTTTTTCTTCTGAGATGTCACCTGGCCCGCCGAGTTACTCCAGCACTTTGTGTCTGTCTTTGTTGCTTCCTGCAACCAGGAAACAGCCTTTCTATGGATAACTCTGCAAACCTGATGGTGCCTTAAATTAAGCCTCCCTGACATCTGTAACCTGCATGTTCTTGGTACATGATACATGAAGATTCACAGGCTGAAGAAGTGTTTGGACCCCAAATGTTGTTTATCCATCTCCCTCCACAGATGCAGACGGACCCACTAAGTTGGTTGTGAGTATTAAACTGCAAAATTATGCATGCAGGGCAGCTCCTTCAGTAAGTTACTGGAGATTATTTGTTCCTCTGAGTGGCAAAATTATCTGGAGAGTGTTATTGCATCACATCGTAGGTACATCAATCGGTGTGAATGATGTTAAATTAATAATTATTTGTAATTCGGTGGGAGCAATAATGTACATGCATCTGCAAGAAATAATGCACATTGACATAAGAAATCCATTTATTATTGCTCAACAGTCTGCTATTGTTCTCTAGCATCCGAGAAAAAGCTGCAGGTCAGCAGTCTCTCACTGTAATATAATGAGAGCATCTCATGGATTTCCAGACTTGTACCCACACAGTGCCCTTAACTTAGAAAAATATACAAATGTTTCTCAAAGATATCGAATCTAAAATAGAATGTCAAGCCAGTGAGAATATATTAGGATGAATGATCAAAATGCTGATGGAAGGAGGAGGTGTGAATGGGAAAGTGGTGCAGCTGGGAGAGCCGCTGCCTCACAGCGTCGGAGACCTGGGATCGATCCTGACCTCAGGTTCTATCTGTGTGGGGTTTGCATGTCATCCCTGTGACTGCGTGGGATTTTCTCGTGCTCTAGTTTCCGCCTACATCCTAAAGACGTGCGGGTTTATGTTAATTGGCCTCTGTAAATTGCCCGCAGAGTGTATGGAGTAACACAGAACTAATGTGGACGTGTGATCGATGGTCGGCATAGATTCAGCGGGCCGAAAGGCCTGTGCCTGTGCTGTATCTCTAAACTAAATAATCTAAACTAAAACAAAGGCATATCTGGAGCGACGGAGATGTTTTCTATTTGCTTGTGTATAACGAACATTTTTACTGTGTGTGAGCAGTAGCAGGGACTTCTCCATCCGAGGAAAACATACTTTTCTTCTCATGCTATCTGTACTAAATGACTGACTAAAACCTATTGTTGGTTGCTTGACATTTTGATTAAGAGCCATCCAGATTTATTTCATCTGGACTCCCCCAACATCAGGAACATTTTTCCTGCATCTAGCCTGTCCCTTAAGAATGTTATATAGTTCTATATATCCTCTCATCCTTCTAAATTCCAGTGAATATAAGGCCAGTCGATCCATTCTTTCATCTATAAGGCCAGTCGATCCATTCTTTCATCATTATCTTACAACCACTCATTCCACTGTTCACAGCCTCTTTAACAGTCCAGGATGCTGTGGGACGGATCCATCACAGAGGTTTCTACACTCACGGCCTGACCCTGACCAAAACAAAATAATGCTTGGTGCTCATCAAAAAAAATTCAGAGACTTTTAGAGTTCAAAACCTGAGAAGAATTTCATCAAGAAATCCAGTTCCTCCTTATTGTTGCATGGGATTGGGAATAAGTATGTAAGAACTACAAAATATTGACAGAAAGGTATTTATAATGGCCTAGAAATTCTTTTGTGTCACAAAGTACTTTTGTGCTCGGTATAGAGAAGTTAAATTAAAATGTGACTGCACTAGTTGCTCCGTGGTTGCAGAATACTGAATACCTTCATAATCATGGAGAGATGCAGTATGAAATCAGACCCTGCGGCCCATCCAGTAATTCTAACCTAATCAGGCAGCATCTGGAGGAAGAAGGTTCCCAACCTGAAATATCACCTATCCCTGTTCTCCAGAGACGCTGCCTGATTCACTGAGTTACTGCAGCACTTTGTGTCCTGTTGGGTGCTTTGTTTGCTTGAATTCTAACAGTAATTCAATCAAAATCCTAACACATTACTCCGAACATGACCCGTTTTATTCTGCTCACATTTCCATCAATTCCAACTACCGCTCATCCACACATTCGGGACAACTTACAGTGTTCAATGTACCGATCAACCCTAATATCTTCGGTATATGGGAGGAAAAAGAGAGCAGAGAGAATAAAGCAGGCATCGCATGATGAGCATGCAAACTCAGCGCGGCCAGCACCGGAAGTCAGGACTAAACCTGAAATTATTAAAGCACTTTGAGAATTTGCAGTTGGAGCATTGTGAGGCAGCGACTCTATTATTACAGTGCTGCCCTGTTCTTGGGGGCTTAAACACAAAGGGTTCCAGACAGGACCAGTGGCCTCAAATTATGGTGCAATGCAGGACTGGTGTCACTTGTGCAGAATTAATTTGAGTGTGCAAGCTGCTCTCATGTGAGGGTGTTCGCAAGCCTTGTTGCTCTTGCATAATGGAATATGTTGTGAGACATTCAGATGCATTCAGTAACAGTTAAGATCTGCCCCAACACGACAGAAGGATGAGGGGGAACCTCATTGAAACTTGCCGAACAGTGAAAGGCCTGGATAGAGTGGATGCGGAGAGGATGTTTCCACTAATGGGAGAGCCCAGGACCAGAGACCATAGGCTCAGAATTAAAGGATGTACCAGTAGAAAGGAGATGAGGGGAAATTTCTTTAGTCAGAGGGTGGTGAATCTGTGGAATTCATTGCCACAGAGGGCTGTGGAGCCCAAGTCAATGGATATTTGTTTAAGGTGGAGATTGACAGATTTTTGATTAGTGCCAGGGTGTCAGGAGTTATTATGAGAAGACAGGAGAATTGGGTTGAGAGGGAGAGATAGATCAGCCATATTGAATGGCGGAGTAGACGTGATGGGCCGAATGGCCTCATTCTGTTCCTATAGCTTATGAACAACAGCAGTGCAGGAATGGATCCAGCTGTTTTGCTAGATGTGAAATGGTTGACAGTGATGGCAGCTGTTGGAGATCAGAAATGTTCCGTTCTCCGAGCTCATAATCCTAACTTCAATGAGTCAGAATAAATGGCCTGTGGAATGTGGGTCATCGAATCAGTGTTGATGAAAATCAAATAGCAAATATGGATATGTCAGACACTCGTAATAAAATGAGAAAACACTCGATAGGCCGGGTGGCATCTGTGGAGAAAGAAACAGTCAACATTTCAGATCGATGACCTCTCATCAAAACTCTTCTGATGAGAAGTCAAAGGACTAAAATGTTTCTCTCTCCTCAGAAGCTGCCTGTCCTGCTGAGTACTCCCAGCAACTTCTGTTCTGTTATCTGATCCTCAGCATCCAATGTGCCTTGCATTTGTGGAGAGAATATAGGTTCCGTGTGGATTATTGGCAGCTACATTCCTCACTTTGTAACGGTGCAGTGCCTGAAACCCACTTCACTGTGACATTGATTCCAAAGAATAACTGCAGCAAAAAGGCTTTCCATGACAGCCAACGGTGAGAGATTGCTCCCAATTCTATACTTGCCACTCTCTCACACGTAATCACCCACTTTGGCCCCCCGCAGGTTTGATGAGATATTCTCAGATGGGACATCATCGTAAAAACAATGCCGGGATTTGGTGTTCTCACGGGGCACTTGGATAACTTTATGAACATAGAGTCAAGTAGAGTTTAATGTCCTCTTCACACACAAAGTGATATACAGGTACGATGAAAATCTTGCTAGCGGCAGCAACTCAGACAAACACAAAGCAGATAAATTATATGTAAACTACACAAGAGAGTAAAATAAAAAGATTAAGTGTGTAAAATCTACCCCCTCTATGATCATATAGTGGTGAGGAGAGAGAACTGCAATCAAATCTTTGGATTTCCTTTGAATTGTCATTTCTGTTAGCATAGACAAGTCATATTGTGCCTAGGTAGACAAAAATGCTGGAGAAGCTCAGCGGGTGAGGCAGCATCTATGGAGCGAAGGAATAGGTGACTGAGTCTGAAGAAGGGTCTTGACCCGAAACGTCACCTATTCCTTCGCTCCATAGATGCTGCCTCACCCGCTGAGTTTCTCCATCATTTTTTTCTACCTTCGATTTTTCCAGCATCTGCAGTTCTTTCTTAAACAGTCGTATTGTGCCAGTAAGATGTAGTGCCAGTGACCCAGTGCAGTCTTGACTGCTGATACCATCTGTGTGGGATTGCATATTCTCCCTACGACTGTCTGGATTTCCTCGAGGTGCCCTGGTTTCCTCCCGTTCATTCCAAAGGTATATGTATCGGTAGGTTAATTAGCCATTACATATTTCCCCTGGTGTATAGGAAACTAGTAGAACCTGTGGGCAGTTAATGGGAATCTGGGAAGGATAAAATAGGATCGGTGTAAATCATGCTTGGTGGTCAACATAGACTCGATGGGCTGAAGGGCCAGTTTCCATGCTCTCCTGCTCTATGTCTCTTTGAAAAACCCAGACCAGTTGCTCTATTTTTCAAATGGAGCTGGGACCAATTGGTATGGATTAGCATCTTTATTTGCTCCCATCTGTAATCAAGGAAGAAAGTTTTGGATATGCAGGGACTGGAAGGATTTGGACCATGTGCAGGCAGATGTCATCACATTTTCTTTGCATCATGTTCAGCTGGTCTATGTTCGACGTTAAAGTGCAATACCCTCACATCGTCTGCAGAGTATAGCTGGCAGCACCACACATGATGGGCCTCATTGAAACATACAGAATAGTGAAAGGCTTGGATAGCGTGGATGTGGAGAGGATGTTTCCACTAGTGGGATAGTCTAGGGCTAGAGGTCATAGCCTCAGAATTAAAGGACGTTCTTTTAGGAAGGAGATGAGGGAAATTTTATTTAGTCAGAGAGTGATGAATCTGTGGAATTCTTTGTCACAGAAGGCTGTGAAGGCCAAGTCAGTGGATATATTTAATGCAGAGATAGATAGATTCTTGATTAGTGTGGGTGTCAGAGGTTAAGGGGAGAAGGCAGGAGAATTGGTTAGGAGGAAGAGATAGATCAGCTATGATTGAATGGCAGAGTAGACTTGTTGAGCCAAATGGCCTAATTCTACTCCTATTCTTTATGACCTTATGACATGAAAAGCAACATTCTTGGTTTGTCACCGACTGCAGAGAACCATTTGTACAATGGTTGGTGCAGCAACAGAAGATAAGCCCTTGCTATTTCATTTACCAGCAACTGAGTCATTGAGTCGTTGAGCTAAACTGTGCAATGAAAGGTCCATACGTCTAGTTTCCCTCTCCCGATTCTCAGTCTGATGAAGGGTCTCGATCCAAATCGTCACCTATTCCTTTTCTGTCTGACCCGCCGAGTTACTCCAGAATTTGTTGTAATTGTAATTGTAATTGATTTATTGGCCAAGTATGTAAAAACATACAAGGAATTTGATTTGCCATACAGTCATAACGAAAAAGCAACATGACACACACCTACATAAACATCCACCACAGCGCACTGTGATGGAAGGCAATAAAGTAATTATCTTCTTCCCTCCTTTTCTCCCACAGTCGGGACAGTCGAACCATCCCGAGTCGGGACGATCGAAGCTCCCGCATTAGGGCGGTCGAAGCTCCTGTGGTTGGAGCTCCCTAAGTCGGTCCCTAACCAAGGGACCGCGAGCTCCACGATGTTAAGTCCGCAGGCTCCCACGGTTGGAGCTCCCAAAGTCGATCCCCAACATAGGGACCACCAGCTCCATGATGTTAGGCCGCAGTGCGGACGGAGATACGATACGGAAAAGTCGCATCTCTGTTGAGGAAAGTCCGAGGGCCTCCCAGACTTCCCCGTGAGACATAGGTAATCTGTGTGACAGAGAGGTCATCTGTTTTGCAAGGTGAGTTTTTAATCTTCGATGAACCTTTCCTCGACCGAGAAACTAAAAAAAAAAAGTGAAGAGCGCTTTAACCGTGGACTTGTATCTTTTTAAAAATTTCCTTCTAAGATATTCAGTCGTGGAGCTTGCCCTAGTTTGGGACTGAAGCAATTGCTATTGAGTTGATGCATACACGCCGTGGCTTCAGCTGGTCACTATAGCAAACAATATCAGTGGGGAGCAAACTGCGGTCTCCATAACAATATCCGTACAACACAATAAACCATTATTCCACTCTGGGTCGCTGAGGTATGAACCTACGACTTCCAAGGTAAGCAGTGATTGATTTAAGCAGGACACCTTTTTGCCAAGTTACGCAAAAACACTCTGTTGAAGGGAGGGGCAAGGGAAAATAAAAATACTTCACTCGCATTGGCATTTATATGACAATCTGCTCTCACTTTAAATGCGTTGTTTAAATCATGGTTAAATCTTGTTTGCTTAAATCACGATTTACATGATTTTGCACTTTGAAATGTTATACCTTTTTAAATGTTTACTTTCTTACAATGCTGTACCAAAGGATTATTTTTCACCACTTTTAACGGTGTAGTTACTCCAGCAGTATGTGTCTTTTTCTAAAATTTTGGTATATTGTACGTTAGAAAATTACACTATTTAAAAAAGAATTGCAGTAGCAACATCAGAAAACTAATAATTTGGTTTCAGCATTCATGCTTTGATAAATACATTCTGAATACATGAGATCTGAGATGCATTTGCACAAATAATTAGAATTTATTAGTAAGATTAAATGAGAACTTACCAGTTTGAAGTTTGATCTTTATTTTATGAGGAGTTACGTTGGTGATTACGTGAAGAAGACCCGTCAGGGCGCATGCGCGTCAATCTTCAAAGCAGCGGTATGAAATCACAGATAACACAATATTTGAAGTAACATATTAAGATGAGCAACATGAGAACTAGCATATGACCTTTTTTATGAGAGAGGGTTGGGCGTGGTGGGCACGTAATCACCAACGTAACTCCTCAGAAAATAAAGATCAAACTTCAAACTTGGTAAGTTCTCGTTTAATCTTACTATTTTACTTCAGAGTCACGTTTGTGACTACGTGAAGGGTTCAAAGCTCTGTGATTTTATGCCGCAGATCCAAATCCCGGCTTCTCACTGCATTGATTGACTTTCGATGAGAAACAATCAATAATGCGTTAAACATGAAATGTGAATATCATGCAGTAACAATTGATTTGAATATTCAAAACAACCAGTAACCCCTCTATCCCAGGGGAAACTAAACAGGACTTAATCCTGAATTTGCAAGCAGCTTCTCTCCGATCGGCCGATGGTAAAATTTAAAAAAAAAAATCATTTGACCACCCGGCACCTATAAAAATATGGCCGCTGTGAACATCCATCGCCCTAGCCGACAACGTTGCTGCTACACTAGTGGAAAAAAGGATATATACACTTCAGTGTTAATACCTGCCTTAATCAACATTTGCTTTAAACCACCTTGAGATAGTCTGCACTAACACTCTCCTGTGTGGCTTCATGTAACTGATAAACAATGCTATTTCCACATTTCTTAAGGTCTTTATAGCTTCAATATAATGAAAATAAATGTGCCATTACACATAAACATGGATCAGTAGGTTATGCTGAAACACAATATTAACAAACCTGTGACACCTGGCCTGCTCTGCTTAAACAGGACGCAATTATATAACATAACATTCTCTTCAGCAACTTCCATCCTGTCTAGCAGAAGCTTTTGCAAACTCTGCACTTGCTATGCTGAACCTATGCCAAGAGCATAACCACTTTCATGATTAGTTTGGCAAATTCAGAGACATGACAGGAACCTACTGTCGAAGCATCTTGAGGAACACACTTACATCCCAGATCGCCATATACCTGGGTTTAGGAGGTTTTGAGTTGAAATTCCTTTCATCAATCCAGCTCTGATATGATGAAACTCAATAGGATCTTTCCTGACCCCATCAAAACCATACGATGACAACGCACTTAAAGCTGTATTAATGGTGCTATAACTGAGCCCCTCATCATCATAGAGTGTCAACAGGAACTCTGAAATATCCACAATACCTGCAGTACTATAGTCAATATTATTTTTTACATAAGTAATATACCCCTTTTGAGTACTCTTTCTCCAGGCTACGGTGAGCATGTCCACTGTTCACCCAGACAGTCCTTGCTTCAGGTATGGCCTTCATAAAACCTGCAAATTAACAAGTCAATACAATCACATAACAGATGACTTTCCCGTGTTAGCGGATGCTCCAGTCAATTCCTACACTTGGGAACCACCAAAAAGAGGTTGGATCCCTAACTGTAACATCAAAGGGAACCATGCTTGATTCGGCCAATTAGGTATTACAAGCACCCCCAAAGCGGCATCCTGCTTGATTTCTTGCAGACTCCGACCTATTAGGCAAAATGGTAGGAAAATATATAAAACATACCACCCCAATGTAACGTCAAAGTATCAATTGCAACTGCCACCTGGTCTGGTTTCCATGAAACATATTTAGGCTGCTGATGGTTGAACCTTGATGCAAAACAAATCGATATCTGGCATTCATATACAAGTACTATATTATTGAACACCTCCTGGTTCAACATCCAATCTATGTTGTCATGGAACTTTCGTGACTTGGCGTCTGCTACTATGTAGAATCTACCTGGTAGATAAATAGCTGAAATATATTTTTCCATGCACCAAGCCCAAATGTGATTAGCCAATCTGTCACAAAATGCCGACTTGATTCCACCGATGTGATTAATATATATGCCACTTGCGTATTATTGTCAATCTGAAACTGAACATGCAGATTACATTTGTTAGAGCAATAAGCCTCTTTATAGTTAAACGCCCATGTCTGCAGAAACGATGCCTCTTGCTCAGTCCATCTGCCTCCACAGCTGAAACTCGTATCCGTGACACCTCACCCGAGTGCACTGACATTCATCTGCAAAATCATGGAAGGCTGGTCAAGCATTACCTTGCTATAACTTCTGGACACATGGTGAATCCCCCATTGCAAATCAGAAATAGCCTTTACTGATAACTGCATAGGTCTATTATAATGACCCGAATGTATCCTTAATGCCTCAATTAGCTTGATACACCTGTCAATTAGCTCTACCCTTTTTTCCCTGGGCAGAGTCACTTAATTGAATCAATTGTGACCCAAATAGTCAGGTGTTAATTTGGATTCCTCTGGATGAATAATGCCCAATCTTTGAAAATTGGATTTAACAACTATCACCTGTTACTTCAGCTGTTCTCTTGGATACCCCTGTAATCAAGATATCATCGAGATAAGCCATGAACACCTGTGCCCTGGCCTTTCAGCATGCCTATTACAGGTTTTAACAATTTTGTTGCCATAGTTGATCCATCCAGGTGAATTTCAAATATCCTGCAAATAAACAGACATTGAGTAATGCGCATCTTTAAGCTCTAGTCGCCATATAGCATCCTCTTGCCCAGTTGCTTGGCAGTGACAATTCCATCTTACAATGTCTATACTACATGCCCCATCCTTTTTTGGCCTGGGAAAATATTAAGACACAAATTGATGGGTTGGTGAACCAACTTATAATTACACCTTTATCACATAAGCTTGCAAGCACAGTCTGAACATCCATCTGTTCTGTTAATGAAAACTGAATAGTTCTACCAAGAACATGCTGAATGTGCAAATCACAATTTGGATTGAAATCCATTCGAAACCTTTGAATAACACTCTGTATAAACAGAGCTAAGGTAATGTACCCCAGTTTAAGTTGTGTCACATTTGATATGTGCACCTGAGAACCAGGCCCACCTACCTCCTTGGTACCTGGTGGATGTTTGACCATGTTCCCGCTTCATTTGTAGGGATACTTTCTTTTTTGGAAACTTGCCGACTGCCGATGGCTTGATCAAGCCCACCGTCTTTGCCTCATCATCCATGTCCTTGACACTCTTGCCGAGGTCCTCTCCGAAGAGTAGGTTGGCCGGTTGTATGTTGCTAGGCTGGAAAAATACTGCAATCTTGGAATTAATGGTGGACCGAATGGCACTTTCCCTGAAACAATTTATCTCAAAAATGGGTGCTACAAAGCAACCCTAGTACCTCTTGCTGCGTCTCTGACACATGCCCTCCATCCACCGTTCTCGCGAACGCCGTGATTCCTGAGCCAAGTAATTTCAGGATTCTCTGCAGCTTCATCTCCTGGGCACTGCACGCCCACACCCATCTGGCTCCATATCACCCGGTTCACTGCTGGCATCTTCAGCAACTCGCGGTTACCCCGTCTCTTGGTGATTCCAGACTCTGACTGGACAGCGAATCGTACTGCCAGAGATGGGAACTCTGACAATGGCCGTCTTCGCTTTCCCAGTGGCATTCCATACTCTGACGGGACAGCGAATCGTGCTGCCAGAGAATGGACCTCTGACAACGGCCGTTCTTCGCTATTCAACAAAGTCTCCGTCAGAGTCGGGTCAGAACTGAGCTGACCCTATCGTGGAGGCCAGCTCTTCTCCCAGTGGCACTCCATACTCTGACTGGACAGCGAATCGTGCTGCCAGAGAATGGACCTCTGACAACGGCCGTTCTTCGCTAATTTCCAAGTCTCAGTCAGAGTCGGGGTCTGAACTTAGCTGACCCTCTGCACTCACCTCATGCATGAGGGTGCTTTAAGCAGCCCTCTACCAGGTGCTGCCGGCGTGGCCTCTCTGCAGCCTACCGCCCATACGACTCCTCCCCGGAGTGTGCGTTTCTGGAGCAACCGCTGGATGAGGTGCTCCATTTGGGAGAACCGTTTTAAAAACATCTCCAGCCCCATACAGGCTCATTGTGGCCCGACTCAGTTGAGTCCAAGGGCCTCCCAGACTTCCCCGTGCCTTATGCCTGACAGGCGTTGGCTTTGGTGCTTTTTAGCACTCAGTCTGAAGTCGCCCACTCCCGGTCGGCGACTGTGCAGGGGTACGAGGCAGCCGCTGACAGACCGCATTCCCGCGGCTCTCCTATGCTTTACCTGCGGCTGCCCTCCCCCTGGTCGTCTTCATCATGGTGCTGCCTGTAATAAAAAACAGAGCACCACAAAATAAACTTTTCCCTCCAGCTAAGCTTCCCACTTAGCTGGAGCTTTAAAACTATAAAAGTACTTTAAAAGTATCTGCTACAGGAGCTCTGTCCTCCCCTGCTCGTCTTCACCAAGGTGCTGCCTGTGACAAAATACAGAGCACAGCACCACAGTCAAGGAACTTATTTTACTCCAGCTAAGTTTCTGACAAGTTTCAGACTTAGCTGGAGCTTTAAACCTCTTTAAAAATACTCTAAAAGTACTTACATCGGGAGGAGCTCTGTCCTCCTGCTGTCTGTGCGCCAATGCGACCGATGTAATGACGCGCATGTGCCCTGACGGGTCTTCTTCACGTAGTCACAAGCGTGACTCCGAAGTAAAATCTCAGAGTAGGTAGCAATTCCAGAAGCTATCACACTGATGTAATTTATCCCTGCACATTGGGGCATTTTGATTGTCCGAAGAATACAGTGTTTTTTTATTGCTTAACTTAACTTCAGCTATTGAACTGAATCGAGTAACTTAAATCAGCTATTTTAGTGCACTGCTTCCATCACCTGCAACAGGACACCAAAGCAGATACCAACCTGGAGCAGCTCAATCAAGAGGCTTCACATTTACCTTCATTCAGACTGTCACATGCAATGCACATTCGTCCACAAACAGAACAATTACAACTTGTCCCAAGATAGATGTGCAATTCAAAATTCAGTAGATGGGCCTCTAGAATCCAAATGGATTAAAGACACAGAGAGATGCCAAGAATGAATGAGCCACTGGGCCTTCTACCCTGATAAAAAACATAATTTGCTTTGGCATCCATTCCAACACAGTATAATGTTAGCTATGTCCAGGAGCAAAGTCACCAGATTGCTGCTTAAGTCACTTCACACTTGGCAAGTTGGCAGCTGCAGGGAACAATCAGATGGTTGATTCCCATGTGAAAATTTTGATTCAGTAGCAATTTTCATAATTGTAGCGTTGAGCATCGATTATTATTATCATTTCTTTGTTTTAGTACTTTAAAAAGTATAGATAATAAACCATTAGCGTGCATTGCGACATGCAAGCATGGTGACATAAACATGAATGAAACAATGTCTGCTGAATTCACACTTCACGTTTTAAGATACCTACCGAATAATGAAAGGCCTGGATAGCGTGGATATAGAGAGAATGTTTCCACTGGTGGGAGAGTCTAGGACCAGAGGGCACAGCCTCAGAATAAAAGGACGTACCTTTAGAAAGGACATGAGGAGGAATTTCTTTAGTCAGAAGGTAGTGAATCTGTGGAATTCATTGCCACGGGCAGCTGTGGAGACCAAGTCAATGGGTATATTATAAAACGGAGATTGATTGGCTTTTGATTAGTAAGGGTGTCATCAGTTACAGGGAGAAGGCGGGAGAATGGGGTTGAGAAGGAAAGATAGATCAGCCATGATTGAGTGGCGGAGTAGACCAGATGGGCCAAATGGCCTAATTCTGCTCTTGTGACTTATGATCACCTTAAATGATCAATGTGGCAATGACTCGCCTGACACTGGCTGCTAACCAGTCCCCAACAGATGGTGTGTTATCTGGCAAGAGGCCAAGGTGTTAGAGCTGGAAGAAGGTTTGTATCCTGAAACTACTTTTGGCAGCAGCACATTTATGAAAGCTCAGAGGAATGTGTGAGAGATTAGTAGGTGGAAGAGGGAAAAGTAATGATTAGAAAATAAAAAAAAGTCACAGGGGTCCTCTCGTGGAACTGAAACCACACACAAATAACCATCACATATCCGGTTTTAAAGGTACCTGACGGAGCAGTAGACTTGGGCACCAATCTAGGGATTGCATTCTTGGACACAGCTAACATTACACTGTGTCGGAATGGATGCACAAATAAACTGTGTTTCTAATCACAGGAGAATGCCCAGTGACTCATTCATTCTTGGCACCTCTCTCTGTGTCCTTATTCCATTTGGGATTCAGTGGCCCATCTACAAATGATTGTCATGTGTTGATACGAAATGTCAACTCATGCAAATTGAACTGGATATTTATATGGATATTTTTCTTCCAGCATTATGAAACCGACAACTGTATTTTCTGAAGTGAAACATGATAATGAGCATTTCTGGGACATTTCCCTTTTGTCCCCAGCTATCTAAACCTGCTGATCCTGCCAGCAGTCATCTTGTGCATCTTCTGTGACACGAGGTACACGTGTTTAGTTTACAAGGTGGAAACAGGCCCTTCGGCACACTGAATCCACACCGCCCAACCACCACCCGTACGCTAGTTCTATCCTACACACTAGGGCCAATTTACCAAAGCCAATTAACCTACAAAATCAGCACATCTTTGGAATGTGGGAGGAAACCGGAGCACCCAGAGAAAACCCATGCGGTCACAGTGAGAAAGGCAATATCTCTACAGACTGCACCCGTAGTCAGGATTGAACCTGGGTCTGTGGTGCTGTAAAGGCCGCAACTCTACAGCTGGGCCACCGTGCTGCATTGTATTGGTGAGTTTCCTGTGTAGTATTCCTTCAGAGCTTTGCAGAGAAAGCTGGACCAAGTTTTGTTGGGGGAACCCAGCAATGAATACTACTGAAACCACTTTGCCTTTGACAAGGTCCTGTACTGTAGGCTGGTCCAGAAGGTAGTCAATGACTGAAGATCTACCACCCATTTAGGTAGTGGACTCCAAAGAATGACCAATTTCTGAGTGGTTGACCCCATATTCTGAGATTGCGATACCTATTCTAGACATGGGGAACATCAACTCCACATTTATGTGGTCATACCCGTCAAACTTTTGTACACTGCAATGAAATTACTTCATGTTCTTCTAAACTCATGAGGGTATGAGGCTAGTCTACTTAAACTCTCCCCATAGACAAATGTGCTATTCCAGGAATCAATCTGGTGTGCCTTCACTGTGCAGCTTCCTTTACAAATCAAATCATCCTTTGATAGGGAGACCAGACCTGTATATGGTTTTCCTGATGTGGTCTCACCAGGGTGCTATTTCTTTGGCGGAAGATACATCCACTCTCCAGCTCAAATCTTCATGCAATAATGGTCAGCCTGCTGTATACCTTCCAAATTGCTTGCTACACCTGCAATATTACTTATAAGACAGGAACATTCAGTTCCCTCCGAATATCAACACCTTTCAATTTCTCTCCATTAAAAAGACACTTCAATTTGTGTCCTGCTTAAAAGAAGTCAACTTCTAAGCAAAATGTTTCAGTGATATTGGTTGATGGATAGATAACAGGAAGAGCTTCATTACTTCAAAATAGATATTGTGCATCTTCCTCAGAATGGTTGAATAAGGCATCCAAATGGCAAAACCCAGATCAGATGTGTCTTGAACCCACAACCTTCTGCCATGAGGGAGATAACTTTTCACTGAGCACCATCTAACTCCCAATAACACCCAGCAGGTGACACAAGGAACTGCAGATGTTGGAATCTTGTGCAAAATACAAAGTGCTGGAGGAACTCAGCGAGTCAGGCAGCATCTGTGGAGGGAATGGACAAGCGATGGATGATTCAGGTCAAAACCCTTCTTCCAACTGGCGATGTTTCGGGTCAGGGCCATTCTTCAGTCTGAAAAAGGGTCCTGACCCAAAAAATTATCTGTGTAGGAAGGCACTGCAGATGCTGGTTTAAACCAAAGATAGACACAAAATGCTGGAATAACTCACCGGGACAGGCGGCATCACTGGAGAGAAGGAATGGGTGACATTTTGGGTCGAGGGTCTCGAAGCCCCGCCCAAAAAATCATCTGTTCATTCCCTCTTTTTCCTTTTTCATTCTTATTTGAGAATGTCAGCTGTAATATTTTGGATTGCGGAAGGCGTTGGAAAGGGTCCAAGTTATTAATCTCAAAGAGCGCTCAGAATGTATCTGGCTAAAGCTGTGATCCTGGTTCTAGGAATTTCCCAAGCTGACTTTTACTACTAGAGTCAACCAAGTGTTTGTGGATCAACGGATCAGTGAAGAATGCACTGTGGTAGTTGCAGATTACATTGTCCAATGTCAAGCGGAACAGTTATTGTGGTGAAATGGCAAGGATTTAAGATGACAGGATGCTGTTTCGTACAGTACATTGATTGAGTTTTTTATTAGATATTTGTATTTAAGAAAGTCCAAAACATACAAGCATCATGATTTAATAAATCTCCTGTGATGCTGCTGCTGGCAAGTTAGAGGAAACAATTTGACACATTTTGAAGTCGATGGCAGCACAAACTGAGTGAGATCAAATCAACAGACTGCTGTTTGCAAAGGATCTTACTTGTAAAAATAATTGGTTAATCGGCCTATGTTTACATCATCACAAGTAGGGAAAGAATGACAGTGTAATATAAAATCTCCACGAACATTGCCTGAAACCTTGGTGTTATACTGTATTGTGCTTCAGTTTATGGTTAATATTTCGGAACGTATACACTAACGTTGTCAGAATCAGCAGGCAAATGCAAATCTACCAAGTCACTGTAGATCCCATGCCTTGTTCTTTTGGGTCAACGTAGCAAGAGGGACCTTGTTGAATACTTGACTAAAGTATTCTACCCTCTTCAATCATCTTCATCACCTCCTTAAAAACTCAATCAGGTGTGTAAGACATTACCTCCCTGGCCACATAGATGATCTGTAGTAAGTCTTTACTTTTCCAGATGCAAATAGATCCTCTCCTTTATAACCTTCTTCAATTAGTTCCCTGCTACTGATGTAAGGTGTACCAGCCTATAATATCCTGCTTTGTTCCTATTGCCCTTCTTAAACAGAGGAACGATATAGGCTAGACACCAGACCTCTGTGAGCTCGCCTATGGCTAAAGTGGATATAGGGATCTCCGTCAAGACCCCAGCAATTTCCTCTCTTAACAGCTTGGGATAAATCCCATCAGGCCTTGGGGAATTATTTGCCGGTATGTTCTTCCACAGACCCAACACCTCCTCCTTTTTGAGATCAACACTTTAGAATAGCAGCATAACCTTCTCTGGTCTCACTATCTTCCTTGTCCTACTCCTTGGTGAATATTGATGCAGAGTACATTCATTGTTTGTTCCCTCGTCACATCTTCTGGCTTCAAGCATCAATTCATTGTTTTATCATTGAGTAGACCTATCTCATCCTAGGGCTACCTGCCAGTTTTTAATGTACGCACAAAATGCCTTAGGATTTTCCTTAATCCTACTCACCAAGGACATTTCATGTCTCCTTTAGCCATCCCATCCCCTGCTGAACTTCTTTCCTGCACTTGGTCCTATGATGATCGTAGTGATCATCTAGATGCTGATCATCTTTGAAGGTGGAAGGAAGCTAAGCCTTTCAATTGTGCACATTATATTTCTACAGTAATCCAACATATTGAGTCTAAAATAGGTGAAAATGCAGGTGGGCAGGGAGGGGGTGTGGGGGCGGGGGGGGGGTGGGGTGGGGAGGGTGGGGACGGGGGGGTGTGGGGGTGGGGACGGGGAGGTATGGGGGTGTGGGCGAGGAGGGAGTTATGGGGGGAGAGGGGTGTGTGAGCGGGGGGAGGGTGGAGTGAACTCGGAGAAAATATGCGGGAAGGGCCATGGGGAAGAGGGGGTATCACGGGGGAGGGGGGAGGAGCCAGTGAGGGGGATCAGAGGGGTAGTGGCTGAAATTGGTCACCGACTGGGCTGGGCTGGATCTCCGACGCTGGGCTGGGTCTCTGACGGTGGGCTGCTCGGGGCTGGGCTGCTTCAGGTCCCTCCGAAAATTGTGTCCGGTTGGAAACCTCCGCCGGCCATCCTCAGCTCCAGTAAAGACGCGATGGCGCAGGAAGGGGCGGATCGTCCAGGTGAGTGACAGGGGAAGAGACTAATCCGCTCGGCGCTGAACTGCAGGAGAAGAGATTGATCTGCGCATGCGCCGTTTTTCAGATTTTGTAAACCTCGCTAACTTTTACGACATTCAACCGATCGGAACGAAACTTGGTGCAATCGCAGCATAGGGGAACGGTGAGTGAACTGGTGAAAAATCGTAGCGCTATCGTGAACCATTTTTGCGCAAATAGAAAGACCGCACAAACCGGAAGATGGAAGATGGATAGATAGATAGATAGATAGAAGATTAGTAACATATATAGGGTGTATTTACAAAACTGATATAATGTTGACGGTTTCTCTTTCCATGGATGGTGTCTGACCTTCTGGGTATTTCCAGTACTTTGTTTAATTATGAGAGTTATTCTGCAATAAAGATTTAATCTCTGCAATATATATATATATCAAATCATATAAAGGATATCGTTCAACATTTGTTATGCGCCCTTCACAGTGGTTATTCCTGCCCACACTGAGATCAATCTGAATGGATTTGTTTGAAGTCAACTTAATAATAAAAAAGACAGAATCAGGACTAGGTTATTTGTTTCATTAACCCCAGGCATGAGTATCTCCACACAATTTCTCCCTATCAGAATGAAACACTGAAGGAAACCTAATGGGACTTAGCCTCTTATTTTCCCCAGAGGTGAAACTCTAAACAATCTCTCTAATTCACTAGTATTTTGCTCCCCAAGGGTCAGGAGTATGTCCTGAAGGTCCACTGCCCACATGCAGCATCAATGAATGATCACAGGGTTCAGAGAAAGAGCTTTAACAGCGAGCACGAGAAATGTGATGAAAAGCTCAGGAACACAATAGTTCAATTCCTCAATGATTCGTTTTGAGATTGGCTTGAGTCCTGGAATTAAAGATAATAGCAAGCAAGCTTCAAAGAAATATTATGTCCTGGAAAGCAGAATAGCAAATACAGAGCAAAGTTTTCCACAGATTGCTCCAGTTTTTACTACAATTTATGTGCTGTTTATCAATTTTCTTTTCATTCACAGCTACCAGTGATATATTTATGCATTCTATTACAGAAATGTCTCACTCTGGACTAGTGTTTTCCCATCAAAAACAGCTATTAAAAGTCTGATGGATTTCGCTGACTCTTCTTGTAAGATTTTATTACATGATTGATGATTTAACGCCAAAGTCATAAATCAGAAGAAAAAAAGCATTGTATTGTGTTAAAGTGTTACCAAAAGTCTTTTACATTAGGAAACTTTGATTCTTAGATTTGGCCATTGGTGGTCATGAAAGAAACCGGGTTAAAAAGCACGTAAAAATAAATATGCTATCCTTGTGATCAGGTTTCCTATCCTTTCTAGATCCATTCAATTTATTCTTAAACAATCCTTCGTCTTCATAGCAATGAACTCCGTATGAAAGTGGAGTTTACTGCCAATGCTAAATGTCTCACTCTTCCAGAAGACGTTGACTCCATACTTCATGAATGAAATTGTTTCTCAAGAACACCTTGCCAGACTCCATACTCTGGCCAGGAGAAACTCATATCGTTATGGTCATGTTATCCAGACTCTTTGAAAGTAAAGTCTCAAATTTTATCAGCAAATCTCCATTTCTGAACTGTTATTTTATTAATCTCTGTGACTTTAATCCAATTTCCAGTTCATTGTCTGGGTCACCATGTAGATACTTTGAGGCCTGTTATAAACCATGTCCTATTTCCAGGGCCCTATTGAACAGGTCCATAACCAAATGTTTGGTTCTCAGTGGTTAAATCCTTGAAGTTTTCTAAACACTGAATTTAGCCCACTTGCTGAATATCCATTCCTTTAATTCAGTGCGGTAAGACTGCATTGAGCAGAGTGAAATATGCCACTCACTCCTGAAGGTAACATGAGCAAAGTGCCACATGACTAAATTTTAACATTCAACACTTTTAGGGGCGGCATGGTGGAGCAGCGGTAGAGTTGCTGCCTTACAGCACTTACAGTGCCCGAGACCCGGGTTCGATCCTGACTACGTGTGCTGTCTGTACGGAGTTTGTACGTTCTCCCCGTGGCCGCATGGGTTTTCTCCGGGTGCTCCGGTTTCCCCCCACACTCCAAAGATGTACAGGTTTGTAGGTTAATTGGCATCAGGAAAAATTGTAAATTGCCCCTAGTGTGGAGGATAGTGACTGTAAACTGGCATCTGGAGTTCCTCAATTCTACTCTGAAGATTTACTCATCCTTTTTTGTTCTAATGCATCTAACACCTCCACCTCCTTAATACTTGTTTCTCCACACTATCAGCGCACCTCTCCCTGAGCTCTCTCTCCTTCATATCCTTTGAGAGGATTACAGACAGAAATATTCATGTTGGACTTGCCCACATCCCTTGGCTCCACGCAAAGATTACCCACTCTTTCCCCAGATATGTTCTTTTCATAAATATAATTATGGACTGATTTAGGATTCTCCATAATGTTAACTGCCATAATATTCCATGAACTCCCTTTGCCTCCCTAATTTCCTTCAAGTTAAGTCCTTTTCTCCCCCCACTATATTCCTCATGGGTCTTGCACTATTGCGGTTGACTCTACCTGTCATGTGCTTCTATTTCTTTCTCTGATCAATCCTTCAATAACATCTGAAACCCATGGGTCCCTCAACTTGCCAACTTCTCACCCTTACCAGATCATATTGTCCCTGAACTTGTGTTAACTCTTGTTTTCATTCAGTCCACCTTCCAACAGAAACCAAGAAAGCTAAGTGAAATATTAGGCTCCAGTTGTTATTCTTGACAGCAGCTTTAATTTCAGCTCCCTTTGAACAAAAGGTTGAGGGGAGATTGTCAGTCTTGTTTCTGCAGATGATAATTTCCTCTGCGCAGAATTATATTTAAAACACTCAGTAAAAGTTCAGTCGAAAAGATTTCTGAATTGTTATTTAAAATCACCACATGCTGCTAATTTTTATGTTTTATTTTCCAAAGATGTTTGGAAATGTCTTCTGTAGGCAACAGAATACTGTGGTGTTTTAAACATTGAAATTTAAAAAACATTTTTTGCACTACCATGGATTTGTTTTTTGTATTTTTGCATTAATGTCTTTTTTTTTTTGCACAACCTTTTTCTTGATGTTTTCAAGAGAGAGTGAGATTTAGCTCTGAGGGTTAACGGAATCAAGGTGTACGTGGAAAAAGCAGGAACGGAGAACTGATTTTGGATGATCAGCCGCGATCATATTGAGTATCGGTGCAGGCTCGAAGGGCCTACTTCTACTGCTGCATCTATTTTCTATGTTTCTATGTTTCCATTGACCTGGAGAATGTATTTATAATTTACGTATAATATGAGTTCTTGTGAAGTCTGTATGCCTGCGGTACTGCTGCAAGCAAGATTTTCATCATACTTGTAGTTCACTGTGCTTGTGCATATGAACAATAAACTGAACTCGACTTGAATCAGAACAAAGTTGTGAGTCACTGTCTTAGAAGGGAACGGTAATGTCTCAAAAGTGATCATGTTTTATTTTAAAGCACCAGTTTCCACCTAAAACTCATTTTCTTCAATGATTTGATTTTCCAAATTCATTTGGAACTTACACAATGAAATGAACCATATGTTTCATAAAATATGATGGATTTATTTCATTTGCTGCAAACATAAATCAAATCTTTGTTCACTGCGAAATAAATAATATGCTGGCTGACATTGTTCCACCAGTTGTGATCTATCAACGCTCCATCCCGCTCCCGGGCTGAGTGGAGAATGACTTTTCTTACAAAACAGAACTGTTGTGAAGCAAGTGGTATGTAGTGTTGATGAAGGCAGCCAATCCCACTATAGTGAGGTCAGTGAGATGACAGGCAACTCCAGTGTGTAACTCCTGTCTTGTGGAGAAAAGGCAGAACAGCCCAGTCTACCATGGCCTCAGCTATGCTGACTGTCATATTTATTTAACAAGAATAAATATCTCTGTGCATATCTGACATTCTAAAACAAAATCTATTACAAATTAATTATATAAAATATATTAAAAATATTGAAAATAATTGAATTGAACTCAGTTCAAACTATACATGAATAAAATCATGCCAAACACAAGTAAAATGAGTAATGCAGAGGAAAATACCAGAATGCAGAATGATTTGTTACAATGTTAGAAAGTTACAGAGAAAATGCACATGAAAAAAGTGCAAAGGCTGTAATGAGATAGGTTGGCAACATCTAGTGGAAACATCCTCTCCACATTCACTCTATCTCGGCCTTTCACTGTTCTGTATGTTTCAATGAGGTTCCCCCTCAAGCTTCTAAACTCTAGCGAGTACTGGCCCAGTGGCTTCAAATGCTCATCATATGTTAACCCAATCATTTCTGGGATCATTCTCGTAAATCATTCCTGGGATCATGCTCGTAAATCTAAACTCCCTGCAGTTTGGTGCGGTCTTCGGCAAAGCTGTTGCCAAAGCAACCTGTTATGCGTCTCAATAGATGTACTCTATAGTTATGGCTATTGTGTGCTATTTATAGTAAGAACTATCATTATAGTTAATGATAATTACATTATCATATCAAAGCTCAAAGGGAATCAACAGTCGTTCTGGGTAATGACCATCTCCACCAAGAAAGAATTGAACCATCTATCACATAGCCACCATAGAGTCTGCTATCTTCAATGATCTGTTGGTATCATGGATCAGAACCTCAGCTTCAGTAACAATGTAAATAATGTGCCCACTGAGGCTGTCGAACTGGTTACTCCTGATGGTGCGATTCCCCTCACTACATACCAAAGCCTTTTCATAAACCACAAGCATAACGTGTGAAGGTATATTCCCATCTGCCTGGGTAAATGCAGCTTCAGCACCTCGAAGAAGCTTGACAACGTTCCCAGCATTTCCCCGCCCGTTGATCAGCACCCCGTCAACCATCCAAAACATTTCAATGAATATGTTTCAATGGAATTCAATGGAATAAATATCAATGGATAATTTTAAAGCAGAGATAGATAGATTCTTGATTAGTACAGGTGTCAGGGGTTATGGGGAGAAGGCAGGAGACTGGGGTTAGGAGGGAGAGATAGATCAGCCATGATTGAATGGCAGAGTTGATTGATTGGCCGAATGACCTAATTCTGCTCCTATCACTTATGACCTTATGACATTTATTCCTTCCACCACAAGTGTACTCTGGCCATTCACAAGAGTTTGCTGCAGTTACTTGCCTATGTTACTCTGCAACGCCTCCAACAACAAGACAGATAATAATAGCAGGTGATCCTCACCGTTTTTGTATGAAAAGGAATTTTACTGCTTTGGCACTTCGCACAATATTCTGTAACAATATACGCACTAATCCAATCATCCCCTGCAAGATCTTTTGCAAGTTGCACACCACTCAGACCTGGAAATAGTCACCATTCTCATCTTGGAAGAACATAGCATATTGAAAAGTACAGCACAGGCCCTTCGGCACACACTGCCGAACATTGTGCCAAGATACATTAATATCATCAGCATGCATGTGATCCATATCCCTCCATTCCTTGCATATCCATGTGCCTATCTAAAAGTCTCTTAAATGCCACAATTTTTGTATGCCTCCATCACCATCCCTGGCAGCAAGTTCCATGCACCAGCCACCCTCTGCGTGAAATAATTTGCTCCGCACATCTCCTTTAAAGATGTGAGAAGCCTGGGCCTGTGGTATCCTGTGAGCTGAGGTCAGCCCCAGTAAACTATCCACAAGGTTCAGTGCAGTTTAGTTTATTGTCACATGTACCGAGGTACAGTGAAAAGCTTTTGTCGCATCCTTATGGTAGGTAGGTCCACCCTTACCTGGAGAAGAGCTTCTGTCAGCAACATTGCCCCTGAACTAGGCCACCCTGCCTATTGAAGAAGGCCAGCTTGTCCTGTTGCAGTGCTGCTGAGCTTTGCCTCAAGGCACATGGGTTGTCGAAAACAAAATCCAAAGTGTGAATTTTTACAATTGTATCTGATTTTCATGAAAATCCTAAGTATTCAATAACTGTAGAAAATTAAACATGTTAAGAAATTATAAAAAATAAAATAGTTATAAAAATGTACAAACCACCAGAAATGCAATAGTTTCAAATTATTAAGGTAGACAAAAGTGCTGGAGAAACTCAGCAGGTGAGGCAGCATCTATGAAGCGAGGGAATAGGCGACGTTTCGGGTCAAGACCCTTCTTCAGACTGATGTTGGGGGGGAAGAAAGGAAGAGGCGGAAACAGTAGGCTGTGGGAGAGCTGGGAATGGGAGGGGAAGAAGGGAGAAAGCAAGGACTACCTGAAATTGGAGAAGTCAATGTTCATAAAATTTCAAATTAACTTAGTTAAGTCAAAGCATAAAAATTGCACTAACTTACCTTTCTCCTACTTCCCCTACCCTCATATTCAAGTTCTAAAGCTACGCCAGGTCCAGTCTAATGCAAGTTCAACTAGTATATTTCCTTGAGAGGTCCCGACCTAAAACGTCACCCATCCATTTTCTCCAGAGATATTGCAGGGTCTCGACCCGAAACGTCGCCTATTTCTTTCGCTCCATACATGCTGCCTCACCCACTGAGTTTCTCCAGCATTTTTTTCAACTTCAATTTTCCAGCATCTGCAGTTCCTTCTTAAACAGCTGAGTTACTCCAGCATTTTGTGTCTATCTTTGGTTTCAACCATCCTCTGCAGTTCCCTGCTTCTACAGGAGTCCTTTGTAATAGGACAGACAAATGACAGTAATGATAATCTCACTCCTAAACTTCCCAGTGTTGAGTGGGGACATGCTTGTAGTTTCCAAGCAGAACTATTGGAATACCTCAGGAAAATGTGGTTCAATTAGTCCAATGTTTTTGTCCCCGTCAGGATCAAAGATTATTGAGTATTGGATTATTTTAACTCGAGGCAGTTGTTATTTTAACGTTGTCTCAATCAAAAAAAGTATGCCCCACCGTTGTTATTAATCCTCTGAATTTATCCATTTCACACAAAGCAAAAACTTAAAGTAATTAGGTAAAAGTCAAGCCTTTTATGATTTGAACAAATTCCATCATAAAATAGAAAAAAACATATTTTTACCTTAAAAATCTGCCATCCAATACAGCATATTACAATTATTAGCTATAGAAGCAAGTTTGGTTTTAACAACAGTGATAACGGACTTTAAGAACAAAATGATTAGACCTGTTGGCGGCACGGTGGCGCAGTGGTAGAGTTGCTGCCTTACAGCGCCGGAGACCCGGGTTCGATCCTGACTACAGGTGCTTGTCTGTACAGACTTTGTACGTTCTCCCCGTGACCTGCATGGGTTTTCTCCGGGCGCTCCGGTTTCCTCCCACACTCCAAAGACGTACAGGTTTGTAGGATTATTAGCTTGGTATAAAATGTAAAAAAACAATTATCCCTCGTGTGTGTAGGCTTGTGTTAATGTGCGGGGCTCGCCGGTCGGTGCGGACTCGGTGGACCGAAGGGCCTGTTTTCCGCGCTGTATCTCTAAACTAAACTAAACTATGGAAGTCATCTTCCTGAAATTGATAAGCGAGTCACTGTATTTCACTGAGCTTATGGAAAAGATTCTCAGATAGTTAAATCTCAAGTATCACAGCGTGGGCTTGTGGTCAGAGATCCTTTAAAGTGGAGACATTACCTCACAGTTACATTAGCCCTTATGTAGCCATTGTCCAAATAGCAGAGACAGCTGTATACATACAAATAGTTCATGTACAAAGCTGTTGACAGAGGTTTTCAGCTGATGAATGAGCACTGATTAGCTTCAAACTGTTGCAAACTGAATCACCATTGCAAAATGAGCTTTGAATCATTCACACTGGCCAAGAAATGCCTCTACTAAGGAGACATAGCAGAAGACTGAGGAAATCCTGCATGCCTCCAACGATTATTTATCATTTTCAACAGATGTGCCATAGAAAGCATCCTATGTGGATGCAGCACAGCATGGTTTGTCATCTGCTCTGCTGAAAATTGTGGACAGCTGTGAACGTGGTTCATTCCATCACACCTCTAGTCACCCACCCCCCACCCCCCCCCCACATCCACCACGGAATCAAATCGTAACGCTGCCTCAAAAGCAACCATCATAATCAAGGACCACTCACACCCAGGTACATGGAAAGGACAGGTTTGGAGGGATATGGACCAAACTCAGGCAGGTGAGACTAGTCTACCTGGGACATATTGGCCGGTGTGGGCATGTTGGGCTGAAGGGCCTGTTTCCACACAATATCACTCTATGACTATGAGATTCTGGTCATTCTCTCTTTTCTCCTCTCCCATTAAGCAGCAAGTACAAAGGCTTGAAGCACATACCAGCAGATTCAAGACCAGCTTCATCTCTGTTGTTACCAGACTCCTGCTAGGGACCAAATGCTAGGGACGACTTCCCAATCTTCCAATCTACCTCGTTGTAGCCCTTGCACTTTTGTTCATCTGCACTTTCTCTGTAGCTTAACAGCTGTAACACTATATCAGTCTGAAGAAGGGTCTCGACCCGAAACGTCGCCTATTTCTTTCTCTCCATAGATGCTGCCTCACCCGCTGAGTTTCTCCAGCATTTTTGTCTACCTTCGATTTTCCAGCATCTGCAGTTCTTTCTTAAACGCTGTATCCTGCGCTCTTTATCTTCTCTTTTACACTACCTGAAGTACTCATGTACAATAAGATTTGCCTGGATAGCACACAGAATAATATTCTTCCACTGTTTCTTGGTACATGTGATAATAATAGACCAGCATTCTGTTTCTTGTTTTAAAGGACAAATCTCTGCGGAGATCAAAGTACTCAGGTAATTTCAAACAAACTCAAATAACCACAACTAAAAGAATCCCAAATGAAGACAATGGCAACTAGTTCAAACCACTTGGAAAATATCATACTCCAGTGAGAAAATGATCACTTTCATCGACATCTGCTTGCCTGACAGGATGGCTTACATAATTTTGGTTGATTATCCTGCCAATTCTTCCAACCTTGCATCAATTATAAAAAGGATAACTTCTTCCTGCAGCATGCTACAGTGTATAACTACATTTGCAATTGCACACAATAGATGACCTGTACATCCTGAGAGACCCTTGCTGCTGTCTTTCCAACCATACTCCAGTGTTGGACATCCAATGACGTCCCACACTGGAGTATGAACTGCTTGCTATTTGCAAACAGTGGCCATCTGGTGCCACAACGGCACCAGGTTTTAAAAAAAGACAAAAAGTGCTGGAGTAACTCAGCGGGTCAGGCAGCATCTCTGGGGAACATGGATAGGTGATGTTTCTTCTGGGGGATTCCAACCCAAAACGTTGCCTATCCATGTTCTCCAAAGATGCTGCCAGACTCACTGAGTTACTCCAGCACTCTTTGTCTTTTTTTTGCAAACCAGCACCTGCAGCTCCTTGTGTCTGCATCACCGGCTTCCAGGACATAGGCAAGCTTGGTCATTTATTTTTTCTTAATTAATTGTATCAATTTTACTTAAATGTATTTAGCAGCTGTTATGTGAGCATTAATGACATTAATTTTTTTACAAGCATGATTAATTTTTAATCGTTTTTGAATATTTGTCCGTGCATTCACATTCACAACTTTGTCCGTTGATAAGCCTAAGATATGTTTTCAATGCCTATTAAAGCATTATGGGAGATTTTGAAGGGTGGGGTGGGGGGAGAAGTGGAAGGTTGCATTCTTTCCAACGAAGAGTCACAATTAGGTTGTGGGCCGAGGAGCTTTATTCCAGTGTTTCGTGACCCAAGTCACCAAACTACATGAAATTTTCACATATTGTGTAAAAAAATCATATAAATCACCCCTGAAACTCGTCATGAACAAGACTTGCACATTTTCATTAAATTTGAGAAAAACCAGAATTTTGTGAATCAACTGGAACTGAAAAGGTAAGATCTAAAGTCTGAATTTATGAAAATTAATCTGTATGCACTTTAATTAATTTAATTGCACCTTTATAATGTGAAAAAATGAGATTTGGAGGCTGTACATTCACTCATTCATTCACTCATTCATTCACTTATTCATACACTCATTCATACATTCACCTGTTGCTAGCTGCCTCCGCCTCAGTCCGGTATCTTTTAGTTTTTTGTTATGTTTGAAGAGCGTTTGTTGTGGTTTTTTTTAAATGTTTTATGTGGGGGAAGAGGGTACAATAAGGGGGATACCGTCCTTCAGTCGCTTCCTTGAGTGGATGCGACTATTATTCGAGTCGCGTCCTCTCTCCCCCCCCCCCCCCCGCCCCCCCCCCGCTCCGGCAGCAGCGGAGCAACATTGGAAACATCGCGGGGCGGGCGATGCCTTACCGGGGATCGCCGTTTGGAGCTCTGGGGTGCTGGGCCTGCTGCACCGACAGCGCGGAGCTGTGGTTCGCGGAGCTCCCAACGCCGGCGGCGCTGACCAACATCGCGGAGTCCGGATGATCTGGAGGTCCGGGCCGCTGAGGATGTTCTCCGTCGGGGTTCGGCGTCGGGGTTCCACCGTTCCCGGCGAGAGGGCCTGAGCATCGGGCCGCCCGTGGCGGCGACTACGGGTGCTCGGGAGGCCCCGACTACGGGTGAACATCTGGGAAGATCGGCGGGGAGGCTGGCTGGACTATGGTACCTTCCTTAACTTTGGTGCCGCTGTGGGATTATGTTGTGTGTGGACTTCTGTGTTTATGCTTATTTATTTATTATTTATTTTTATGTTACTTGACTGTAAGGAAAATCCATTTTGTTGTCTCTAAAATGAGATGACAATAAATTGAATACAACAACAACAATTCACTCATTCACTCATTCATTCATGGTACATGAACTATATATATAGGTATAATCTATATATATAGGTATAATCATATATAGTTTAATTGGACTGCAACACGGAAATAGGCTGCCCATGGTGTAATATGGGCATTGGCCACTAGATGGCGCTTACTTTCCCGATCTCATTTTCTAATTAGTTTAATTAATTAATGTGCAGCTTTTGGCAATGACGAGTTATGACTTCCTTCTCACTTATATTTCATCTAAATCTGTGGAAAATTTCATGTAGTTTGGTGACTTGGGTCACGAAAACTGGATTCTAGACACATTTTTGATGCTCGGCCCACAGCCTAAATCTGTGGCTGGAGGTTGGGAAACAGTATTCTAGACCATCCATATGAATTACTTTGGCCCAGCAAATCTGCTTGGATATTCAAAGGAGTTTGGCATCTGCAGAGTGCTCCCATTGTTGGAATGTAAATCTGCAACATTACCTGTCGACATTCAAATTGTTAAAGGATAGTATGAAGACGTAGCCCTCATAATTTCATACAGCTCTATTAGATCACCTCTCCGTCTCCTGCACTCCAAGGAATAAAGTCCTAGATTGCCCAACTTTTTCTTCTAGCTCAGACCCTCAAATCCTGACCACACCCTCAAATCTTCTCTGCACTCTTTCCAGCTTAACGGCATCCTTCCTACATAGCAGGGTGACCAAAATTGTACACAATACTTCGGTTTGTAATTGCAATACTCCATTGCCACTGTAGTTAATCGTTTATTGGTGTCTTTGAATAATGGACGTTGAAACTGTAACTAATCTTTTGTTGTCTTTGCTTGAAAAACAACTCGATGTGCTTTGACTTACATTTCTGTGTATATTTTCTTTACAGTTTTATAGTTTTGTTTATTGTCATGTGTACTGAGGTACAGTGAAAAGCTTTTGTTGCGTGCTATCCAGTCAGCGGAAAGACAACACATGATTACAATCGACCCATTTACAGTGTATCGATTCATGATAAGGGAATAACGTTTAGTGCAAGGTAAAGCCAGCAATGTCCGATCAAGGATAGTCCAAGGGTCACCAATGAGGTAGATTGTAGTTCAGGACCGCTCTCTGGTTGTGGTAGGATGATTCAGTGGCCTGGTAACTGGGAAGAAACTGTCCCTGAATCTGGAGGTGTGCGTTTTCACTGAGAGGGCATCCAACAGAATGGAATAAAGATTTTGTAGCGACACCTGGTGGTGACTTTGGGTAGTTAAACCCTCGGATTGGCTGGACCGGTCACGTGGGCGCGGGGGGGGGGCGATATTCGCGCGCTTATTACCAAGTTGTATCGGTCTAGCACCACACTTGCGGGAGTAACATAGTTTTTTGGCTGTCTTACCGACTTGAGTTTATTCGTTGTTTTACCGTTACAAAATAAAACAATTTAAATTCACCCACTGTCTCGACTCGCCAGAATTTCATATCTATAACTTTAGTGTCATCACTAGTCAAATCACAAGCAACTTTCCCACCTAATTAGTGATGAGTTCGACTGAGAAAAGTCTAAATTCCCACCTAATTTGTAGCCGTGTTAGACTGAGAAAAGTGTTAGAGCTGTGATTACAGAATATTAACGATAAAGGCAACAAATTTAACATTTGAAATATCAAACCTCCTACACCATTTTACACCAGAGCTCAAGGTCTATTTCCTGACAACCAGCTGACTTAATTAGAGAGAAGGACACAAAGGTGCTGGTGTAACTCAGCGGGTCAGGCAGCATCTCTGGAGAAAAAGGTTAATTGCAGTCTGTGTTCCACTTACAAGTATGAATTGGCAGAAACATCCCGGTGAACTTTACTCGAGAGCGAGGCAATTAAAACAATTTGCATACATTTTGCAATTGGCCAAATACTTATCCGATTTGTCTTTCTATTTTGACCTCACAATTCATGTTCATTCCTTTAGTGGCCATAAAGACATGTATTATTAAATTTGCATTATCTAACTTTTTTCTTTTTCTTCTTTATTTCAAAAAATTTAAAAAATAAAATTAAAAAATAAATAAAAAAAGACATGTATTATTAAAATATTCCATCCAATCTTTACAATCTGGGTGTCATTGACATTCTCCCACTCAGTAGCTTCATCTCCATCAACTCACATTGTTTTGGTCATTCTCGGGGTTTTAACCACAGTTCCAGAGTTACACATATCCGTGAACTAAGCCATCCTGGCGTGTGACTTGGGCAGGAGAATTAGAAGTGCACACATTGCAGCTGTGTTATCCAAATCCGATGATTCCATTCCTCGTTAACAGGCTCTTCAGACAGTTGAGTGGTGTGAAGCTGGCTTTATCCCCTAACGTCTGGGACAGATATACTTCCAACGTTAAAATGAACACCAAATGTTGAAAGATTGCTCTCAGTGGGGGAAAAAACAAGTGAGGTGTAATATTAACAAGTCTGGAAAATATTGTTTCGAACTTTTTGATAAAGCATGCTGCTCATGATTATTAATGAAACAGAAAAAAATCCAATAAAAACTACCCAGTACAGTCCAATGATCCAATGAAAAATGTATAGATTTGTGCTGCAGGAACACGGACAAGATTAATACAGTTGAAGCTGGCTACTTGTCCCATGTTTGTTTGCCTGCCCAGACTCTCTTCTCCTTCGTGGAATCCAAGAGTTTCTTAAATGCTTCTAGATTTATATCTTCAATGCTCTTAAATATTGGAGATAGAAATCTAGACGCATTTAAGAGACACTTGCACACACGCACTCACTACTCTCTCCTTGAACATGAATGTCCTGACATGCTGATCACTGCTGCAATCTGAAACTCCCCTTGCACTCGCATGCACCCTAGCCATACCAGTCTATTCATTGGTCACATTGAACAATGTTTGCTCCAAGTGTACCCTGATACTCTTTCTCTGCTAGGAAACAACTGCAGATGCTGGTTCACACCGAAGATAGACACAAAATGCTGGAGTAACTCAGTGGGTCAAACAGCATCTCTGGAGAAACGGAATAGGTGATCAATGTCCGGCGAAGGGACTCGACCCGAAGCGACACTATCCCTTTTTTCTGGAGATGCTGCCTGGCCAGCTGAGTTCAGCATTTGGTGTCTATCTTTCTCTGTAATATCAACAACTGCATTGGGGTTGCCTCCTATGCCCATAGACATTGCCCATTTCATCAACTTCACCACCAACTACCACCCTGTCCTCACTTTGATAATCACTGATGCCTCTCTCCCCTTTCCTGATCTCTCTGCCTCCATTTCAGGAGAAAGACTATCCACCGACATTCACTACAATTCCAATAGCTACCTCTACTACACCTCCTCCCACCCTGTCTCTTGCAATGAAAGTAAGCATGCAGGTACAGCAGGCAGTGAAGACAGCAAATGGCATATTGGCCTTCATCACAAGAGGAGTTGAGTATAGGAGCAAAGAGGTCCTTCTGCAGTTGTATAGGGCCCTAGTGAGACCACACCTGGAGTATTGTGTGCAGTTTTTGTTCCCTAATTTGAGGAAGGACATTCTTGCGATTGAGGGAGTGCAGCATAGATTCACAAGGTTAATTCCCGGGATGGCGGGACTGTCATATGCTGAGAGAATGGAGCGGCTGGGCTTGTATACTCTGGAATTTAGAAGGATGAGAGGGGATCTCATTGAAACATATAAGATTATTAATGGTTTGGACACACTAGAGGCAGGAAACATGTTCCCGATATTGAGGGAGTCCAGAACCAGGGGCCACAGTTTAAGAATAAGGGGTAAGGCATTTAGAACGGAGATGAGGAAACACTTTTTCACACAGAGAGTTGCGAGTCTGTGGAATTCTCTGCCTCCGAGTGAGGTGGAGGCCGGTTCTCTGGATACTTTCAAGAGAGAGCTTGATAGGGTTCTTGAAGATAGCAGGGTCAGGGGATATGGGGAGAAGGCAGGAACGGGGTACTGATTGTGGATGATCAGCCATCCTCACATTGAATGGCGGTGCTGGCTGGAAGGGCCAAATAGCCTACTCCTGCACCTATTGTCTATTGTCTATTGTCCATCCCTTTCTTTCAGTTTATCTGTCTCCAGCACATCCTCTCTTGATATGAGGTTTTCCACCCTAGGACATACCGGATGTCGCCTTATTTCAGCAAACATGGTTACCTCCCCAAAGTCATGGATGGATCCCTCACCAGTGTCTCCTCAGTTTCCTGCATCATTGCTCTCCACCCAGCTCCCCCCACCCCCCTTGGACCTCAGCTTTCACCCTAACAGCCCCCAATGTTCTTTTCTGACATTTCTTCCAGCTTCAATGCAATCCCATCAGCAGTCACACCTTTCCTCCCCACCCCTTTCCATTTTCTGCAGAGACCATCTTCTCTGCGACTCCTTGATTCATTCATCCCACCCTATCCACTACTTTCTCCCCAGGCACTTTCCCCTGCAACCACAGGAGATGCAACACCTGATCCTAAACCTACTTTCTCACTTCTAACCATGGACCTCAACAGTCCTTTCAGGTGAGTCCAAGATTTACATGCATCTCCTCCAACCGTGTCTATTGCACTCAGTGGTCTTGATGAGGCCTCCTCCATGTTGGTGTGACTAAAGGAAGACTAGGTGACTGTTTTGCTGACCTCATCCCCAGCCAACATTGGGCTATTATGGACTCCAACTTTGCTTGGTCATATTTTGCTGGACCTGATTTGTTCTGGCCTTTTCCTTCTTCTAGTTCCCTCCCCTCTACTTTCAGGCTGAAGAAGGGTTCCGACCCGAAACGTCACCCATCCTTTTTCTCCAGAGACGCTGAGTTACTCCAGCACTTTGTGTCTATCTTCCTCTTCAGAATGTACTGTGACATTGTGAGCTGAAGGGTGTGATCCTATGCTGTTCTATGTGCCCGCACTAAACATAGAAATGCAAATTCAAACACAGATCACCACGTGATGCCAAAAGCCCATCACACCTTGGATCCTGGGGCTCACGGATAAAGTAACACCTTGATATGCGACTTATTATCAAATGGAATCAGACATCTCAATCCAGCCTTAACTTAACTAGGACTATGGAATGTACCCATCCAAAGCAAACTAGTATGAATCACAAGAAAAATAAAGGGTTCTCTTTCAAATATTAGCTGCCTCCTTGTCTCCATGCAATACATTCAGTATCCCTTACTCGTTGACCCTAGTTCCAAATATACCAAACCATGTTCTCAAAGTGCACCAATTTTGACACACTATTTGGATGAAAACATAATTCAGTTTTTTTTTGTTTTTTTTTTTAATTTTTATTTAAATTTTATTAGAAGTTAATACAATACAAAACAATACAGTGGCACCTAATTTTAGGTGCCAACTATGTCATAACGTAATGCATTCTATGTACAACCTCTAGTTTTCAGTATTTCAAGCTTATTTCAAGAGGTTTCCCCAATATTTCAGAGATTGGATGAATGGATCTGATCCTTTCTTCATGAATATTATCTTCAAATTCCATTATCCCAGAATGTTTTGTTCAGCATGAACGGTGTGGATCATTTGGGCTGTCTTTGAAGCAATTTGCAGAGATGAGACTCTTTCTTCTGCCCTCTCTCAATGGTCCACGCAGCTTCTGTTTGGAGGAGGTTTTGTTCCATCCTGAAGACATACCTGGCCGACATAGTATAAAAACAAGGAACTGCAGATGCTAGTTTACACAAAAGGACACAAAAGTGCTGGAGTAATTCAGTGGGTCAGGCAGAATCTCTGTTGAAGCTGCCTGAACCGCTCCGTTACTCCAGCACTGTGCGTCCTTTCCTGGTCCACTTAGGCTGAGTAACCACAGCTCTTGCTCAACAGAGGTTGTGTTTGCTCTCCAGACGATGCTCTCCTGCCAACAAATGGCAACACGGTGGCGCAGCAGTGGCGTTGCTGCCTTACAACGCTTGCAGCGCCAGAGACCCAGGTTTGATCCCGTGCTGTCTGTACGGAGTTTGTACGTTCTCCCCGTGACCTGTGTGGGTTTTCTCCGATATCTTCGGTTTCCTCCCAGACTCCAAAGACGTACAGGTTTGTCGGTTAATTGGCTTGGTATAAATGTAAATTGCCCTTAATGTGTGTGTAGGATAGTGTTAATGTGCGGGGATCGCTGGTGGGCCGAAGGGCTTTTTCCATGCTGTATCTCTAAACTAAACTAAACTAGATGCCGGCTGCAGAATGGAGAGAACACATGGTGATTTCAATGTGTCTCTGGTAGAAGATGCATGTCAGGGAGTGATGGCCGGCCCAATGCATTGTTGGGTGAGGACATACTGACACATGGAGACATTGTCTACAGCCACTATTAGCCTCAGTGTTTATGTTGCATGCCAAGTTGCATGCATCTCACCTGTCTTAACATGGCAGCATATTCAGCACGGAGCCGAACAATAACTCTTTATTACATGGGAGACTTATAACCATATGCAGTCAGGTTAATACTCATCATGGAGTCTAGTCACATAGTAGGTACATTATGTACAACTGGTTACTTCATCGCATTACATCATGAACTCTCCAAAAGCTATCGGCTGGCCCATGATATTTTATGAATATCCCGTAAATCAATGGCAGAGAGCTGAATTTCTGGCTTTTCATTCTTTCAACATGGAAGGAGGCCATTTGGCCCATCAAGGCGATGCCAGCTCTGACAGCAATCCCATCAATCACATTCTCCATTCATTTCCCTGTCATTTATTCTCTCTCACATGCTCGTCAACTGTCCCAGATTCCATTACTCACCGACACACTCGGGTTAATTTACAGCGGCAGATTAACCTGCGTTCTTTGGGAATGTGGGAGGAAACCAGAGCGGCCGGGGGGAATCCCGCATGGTCAAAGGGAAAAGGTGTAACCCTGACACGGACACCACCGGAGGTCAGGATCGAACCTTTTGATCGCTGGAGCTGTGAGAAAACCATGCGCAACCTTCTGCGCCACCGTTCCCATGCAAATCAACTGCAGGATCCACACCGCATCCACGCTGCTGAAGCCAGAAAAACAATGAGGCAATTTTCCACATGGTTACGGGTGCCACCAGCTCCAGCCACCTTCAGTAAGGCTCTGAACCTGCTGTCAGCCACAGAGGGGAAAGTAACCCATGCACCCTTCCCCTTCTCCCCCCCCCCCCCCACCACCCCCATCCTCCCACCCCTACTCATCCCTTGCATTATTTCTTGATGGCTTCTTTTGGAAGAAGTCACTTTGAAAATTATTGTTTACCAACCCTTCTTGTATTTCACTGCCGAAGCACTGTTTGATCAACGAGTCTTGTACCTGTGGTAGTTCAATTATTTGTTTCATTACGCAATCTTCACAATTTGCCTGAATGTTAGAATATGTTACTATGTAAAGCATGTAAAGGTTTAATAGTAATTTACTGGTTACTTGAGGAAACCGAGTGGAGTGGACAACGGCAGTAATTTCAGGTGCTGCGTGCAATGGGTTTGCGAACACAAGACAGACCAACCAGCCGGCTTCACGGGGCCTCTCTGGAGCTGTGGTGGGTTAGACTGCAGGCTGGGTGATGTGTGAACCAACGGATATCCTACACACCTTGAAAAGCTAGGAGGCACCTTGTCGCTTGAAAAGAAATGATTTACCATCAGGGCATCAAGTGTACTTCACAAGTGGCTGCAGTCTGGGCTCACAACTGAAAGCCTCCTTACATGCAAAGCTTCCCAGAAAACTGGTCCTCATCACTGCACGGTATGTTTTAGAATAGGAAACTTCATGTGCATTAATTAAGGTTCAGCAGCCATAAGTGTTCGACATAATGAACAAGATGCTGTTAATAATCTTGATGCTATGGAGTGGCAAATTGAAATAGGCCAATGGATAGAGACTGAAGCAAAAAGAGGCTTTTCAAATTCAGTTGGACAGATATGGTGAGGAAGGGTTTAGAAGGCGAGGTGACAAATGCAGGCAAATGGGACCAGCGGCCCAAATGCCAACGTGGTCGTCGTGGACAAGTGGGCCTGTTTCCGTGCTGTACAGTTTTATAACTGTACATCTCTACGAGGCAGTGCTCATGCATTTCCATTCCGAGGGGGATGAGTTGCTTCAGTGAGTATGGAGGGACAAGTTTTACCGCAGCTTATGTCAATGTTTTCCTCACCACCACATCACATTGAGTAGACTGACACCAAAATAAAAATACTGCAGAACTTAAAAAGGAAAATCTCACCACATCTATGAAGAGAGTGAAAGAGGTGATCACTCAACTGTATCTCATCCCTGATGTTGGCCTATATCCATCTTCTGTTGTTTAATTAAAAAGACAAATGTCAAAGTTAACGCCTGACATTTTGTATTCTAGTGATTTTTATAACCGATCCTGTGTACCTTTATGTAAAGATGTAAATGAGTCATGTATGTGTCATAGTCATAGAGTCATACAGCGTGAAAACAGGCCATTTGGCCCAACTTGCCCACACCGACCAACATGTCCCATCTACACTAGTCCCACCTGCCTGCGATTGGCCCAGATCCCTCTAAACCTTTCCTATACATGTTCATAGACACAAAATAGCTGGAGTAACTCAGCGGGACAGGCAGCATCTCTGGAGAGAAGGGATGGTATACATGTTTAATTCTCTAATCTTAAACGTTGCAATAGTTCCTGCCTCAAATATCTTCTCTGACTGCTCGTTCCATACACCCGCCACCATTTGTGAGAAAGAATTATCCCTCAGATTCCTATTAAATCTTTCCCCCTTCACCTTAAACCTATGTCCTCCGGTTCTTGATTCCCCTACACTGGGCAAATCTCGATTCTCCTACTCTGGGCAAGTGTGCATGATATAATGACCTGGTCATGCATGCGATAGATGAAGTTAGTCTGCGATCAAGTGCCGACACATGTTCTGAAGCTCCTGGGATCTCTTGGAGATAATTACAGGCAGAACTTTGAAGCTCAACAGGAGAGACTCAGACCACCTCAAAGTACACTGTAACCAACAACAAGGATAGTCGAAAAAACAAATCTGTTTCAGAACATGGGGCTGTTTGAATTTTTTTTCAGTAAAGCAGATGGTGTTCCAACAGTTTTGGCAGCTCGCTATCCAACATTATCACCGGGAAAGGAGAGTTTGACAAACATGTGGCACTCAATGGGGACTCTACTGTCAGTGTAAATCACAGAATGGCAATACTTCTTATGGAAGCACGTCACCAGTTCTGAGAAAGGACAGACAGCTCAGATGATTTGCAGGCACTTTGTCTTCCTCTGCACCAGGTCACATTGCAGCCCACAGTCCAACTTCAACATTGCGTAATGAGCGTTCACCTTGATTCAAGCGGTTTCAACAAAGTAATGTTTATTTTGACATTTCTAGACGTGCTTGTGCCCAGAAAGAAGAGGCATGTAATTTTTCATCGTTGTTCATCCGGACAGATACATTTACTGCAGCCTCATCCCACGCATTAAGATGCATGTCCAACAAACACAGACCAAATATTGCAGAATTAAACCCTAGTTTAGTTTAGATAAGACATACAGCACGCAAACAGGCTCTTCGGCCCACCGAGTCCGCACCGACCAGCGATCCCCGCACATTAACACTATCCTACACACATTCGGGACAATTAACAATTATACCAAGCCAATTAAGAAGGGTTTCGGCCCGAAACGTTGCCTATTTCCTTCGCTCCATAGATGCTGCTGCACCCGCTGAGTTTCTCCAGCATATTTGTGTACCTGGGATTTTCCAGCATCTGCAGTTCCTTCTTGAACAATTAACCTACAAAACTGTTACACCAAAAGATTACTCTCTTATGGGCCTGTCCCACTTGGCCGTCATTCGTGCGCCATTTACGCGACCTGCACTAAAGGGCCTGTCCCACTTACGTGTCCTTGGCACGCTAATAACGCGACCTCGTGGTCAGGTTGAGGCACGACGGTCCTGCGAAGGTCGGGCGCGATTTCATTCGACCGCACAGCCGTCTGGAGCGCATGACGTCATTTGAAGATGGACGCAAAAAGCTGGAGTAACTCAGCGGGACCGGCAACATCTCCGGAGAGAAGCAATGGATGACGTTTCGTGTCGAGACTCTTCTTCAGTCTGAAAGAAGGGTCTTGACCCGAAACATCACCCATTGCTTCTCTTCAAAGATGCTGCCGGTCCCACTGAGTTACTCCAGCGTTTTGTGTCTATCTTCAATTTTCTTGGCCCCGCTCTGGGAGTAGAAGTGGGGGCGGATCCGGACCGCAACGGCCGTGAGCCCCAGGCCGAGTTCGGCGATCGTTTGCCTGCTTCTGCTGCTGTTGAAGGTGAGACGTTGCGTCGCAACATGGCCTTGGGCCTGTCCCACTTTGGCCGTCAGTTCCACGACAGGCCGTTGGTGTGCGAAGATTTCGTTCGCTACAAAAATGTCGGAGCCCCGCGCGATGTCGCGCACAACTACATACCCCTCTGCGCTTCTCAGTGGGACCTGCCCCGCGCGGCCATACGATGCCCATGCGCCTCAACGCAACCACAAGGTCGCGTAATTTGCGTGCCAAGGACACGTAAGTGGGACAGGCCCTTAAATCTTTGCGCGCCACCGGCCTGTCGCGTAACTGACGGCCAAAGTGGGACAGGCCCAAGACCCTGGCGCGGCGCAACATCTCATCTCCAACAGCAGCAGAAGCAGGCAAACGATCGCTGAGCTCGGACTGGGGCTCACGGCTGTTGCGAATCCGGATCCGCCCCCCCTCCTACTCCCAGAGCGGGGCCAAGACGATTGGACATAGAGACAAAATGCTGGAGTAACTCAGCGGGACCAGCAGCATCTCTGGAGAGAAGCAATGGGTGACATTTCGGGTCGAGACCCTTCTTCAGACTGAAGAAGAGTCTCGATCCGAAACATCACCCATTCCTTCTCTCCAGAGATGCTGCCGGTCCCGCAGAATTACTCCAGCATTTTGTGTCTATCTTCAAATGACGTCACGCGCTACAGACGGCTGTGCGGACGCATGATGACGCGCGCGACCATCACGCGTCAGTCACTACCGGCCTGTCGCGTAAATGACGGCCAAGTGGGACAGGCCCTTTAGCCATGGCCGCAAAGACTCTCAGCTACAGAGTCAAGGCTCTCTTATTTGTAGAAGGATATCAGATACAACAAAAACGTCTTGAGGTGATTTTGAAGAGAACTCCTCAGCAAGGATAGTGTTAGAAGAACCATCAGAATTTATCAGCACAGATTATACAGAAAATAGGATATTCCTGGATACAAAGCCCCCAGTAGAAGAGGGTGCGCAAATCTCCATGGAAACAACAATTTATTACTTTTATGTCTTTAAATATTATAAAATATTTATTCTATGTTTTTTTCCCTGCTTCTAAGTTGTGTTTGCTTAACTGACAGTACTTTCAAACTGCCTTATGTTCAGAAGCTGTACGGTCAAGAATGTGTACGACTGCTGAAAAAGAGATTGCTTCTGCATAATGGCCTTTTCATATTATCTTTGCCCTGGACTCTTAAATAACTAAAATAAAAATGAATTATTTCAAGATTACTTTAAGGATGTACTGTATGTCTATTAGCAGTTGCTAAGTAACCACCTGCATATGAAACGGAACACATCTGGATCACATTATTGCTTTTGGCAGCAGTGTTCCTAGGATACACCGCAGAACAGCTTTACTTTACTATCTAGAATGTCTTTTTATTCTGTAGTTAGCAGCCTCAGCAGGTTTCAGTGAATCAACATGATTGTAAAACCTACAGAGGACTCTAATGTTGTTTGCACCAGTCACGTATAAAATCCATATTTATCATCATTAACTACACATAATAAATAGGCTTTAGATGTCTGACTGGTTTACGGGCAGACAGGTGTCATTTGACATAATCCCACTTTGTGAATGACTGCTTGTGGTACAATAGCCATTGACTGGGACGTAGCTCCACTGTGCAGCACACAACAACAGCAGTGGTCAGGAATAGCCAATCCCTTCATTCAGACTGAATCAATGGGGGTATCCCAAGTATGGTTCAGGTAGCACCACCCAGGTGGTACGGAAGACTAGTCTGTGCTTGCCGCTGCTAAACGCTCGCAAACGTATCAACTGCTGATGGCCCTCACCTAGTCACAATCTGCTCCATTGTTAAGCGGCATGTGTAGGAAGGAACTGCAGATGCTGCCTGACACCGAAGGTAGACACAATGTGCTGGAGTAACTCAGTAGGACAAGCAGCAGAGAAGGAATGAGTGATGTTTCTTGTCGTGACCCATCTTCAGACCAGATGTCTTGGCCCAAAACATCACCCATTCCTTCTCTCCAGAAACGCTGCCTGTCCCGCTGAGTTACTCCAGTATCTTGTGTCTATATCCATTGTTAAGTGGTATGTATAACCTGACGCTGATATAATTGTTAAGCTGCAGACCAAGGATTTACATATGGTCATAGTCATCCAGCATAGAACAGGCTCTTCGGCCTAACTCATCCATGCCAACCTAGATGCCAAACTAAGCTTGTCCTATTTGCCTGTGTTTGACTCATATCCCTCTAAGCCCTTCTTATCCATGTACCTATCAAAATGTACAACCACTCACAGGTAATGGAAACGACCCTGCATTTTAAAAGAGACATCCCCTGGGGCTGAGTCTTTTATCCAATCTATTCCTCTCATGATCATATACACCTATATAAGATTATCCCTCATTCTTTTAGTTTAGTTTAGAGATACAGATTGGAAACAGGCCCTTCGGCCCACTGAGTCCACACCAACCAACCATCCAAGCACATTAACACTATCCTGCACACACTAGGGACAATTTACACTTATAACAAGTCAATTAACATCCAAACCTGTACGTCTTTGGAGTGTGGCAGGAAACCAAAGACCTTGGAGAAAACCCACTCGGTCACGGGGAGAACGTACAAACTCCGTACAGACAGCACCCGTAGTCTACCGCTGTGCCATCATGCCGCCCATTCTCCTGCACCCCAAGGAAATGGTCCCAGCCTGCTCAACCTCTCCCTATAGCTCAGGCCCTCGAGCCCTAACAACATCCTTGTAAATCTTCCCCTTTCCAGCTTACAACATCAATGAGCATGCGCAATGAATCAGGTGATCATTGAATCACTCTTCCCTCTGAACGTAAAATGCCACCATAGTTCCCTCAGGCACTAACTCCACCAACACGCTTTTGCCTCAGAGTGCAACCTCCGGTTGAAGGCACCATTGTGCCATTATACACGTTCAATGCCCACCACTGAAGTGGTGTTTCTCTCTCAAACTATTTAATCAGGCAATCAGTAAGAGCTCACTAACAATGTTTGGATATGTCTGGAATTTCACCCTGGAGGCATTGAACTCCACATTACGTGCTCTCTCCCTGCCTACAAAATTCATTCCATTGAAGTGTACGCACGCCAGTGGTTTAATGGGGATGAAGTTCTGGATTTTTGTTGCAAACTGATTTTCAGCCACATCATGGATCTCATTTCATCTGATTTTTGTCAATGAAGTAATTTAGAATCACATGACTGTCATGCAGACGTACGAGGAAAACCTTGTCAATATATCAATATACTTTAATACCATTTTTATTGCAAGCTGCATTTGGTCAGTCATATATTCCTTAATTGGAGCTCGGTGTTAAAGTCTACAATTTAATTGTTGGCCAATTTAGGTCTGGCAATACTTTCAGCAGTGTGGTGTCATGAGCTTGGAATCTTGCTCCACTTTCCATGTCTGGTATTCTGTGTAACACAGTGGCACAGCTAGTAGAGCCACTGCCTCACAGCGCCAGAGACCACAGGTTCAATCCTGACCTCGGATCCTGTCTGTGTAGAGTTAATACACTCCTCACTGTGACCAAGTGGGTTTCCTCCCACATCCAAAGACTTATAGATTGGTTGGTTGATTGGACACCGTAAATTGCCCCTCATGTGTAGGTGAGTGGAAAAATCTGAGTGGAGTTTAAGAGAATGTGGAGAAAATTAAAAAATATATAGGATTATTGGAGGATTAGTGGAAAATAGGTGATTAATGATGCAGTCTCAATGGGCAAAAGGGCATGGTTCCATGTTGTATCTTTCTATGACTCTGTGGCATCTGCCTAAGTTGACAACAAGACCCAAGATTTGTATAAAGCTTCTAACATGATAAAATGCTCCAAGGAAATTCACAGGAATGTAATCAGAGAGATTCATACAGCATGGAAACAGGACCTTTGGAGCAACTTGCCTACGCCAACCATCTATGCCCCATCTACGCGAGTCCCACCTGTCTGTTTTTGGCCCATATCCCTCTAAACCTTTCCTATCCATGTATCTGTCCAAATTTCTTTTAAATGTTCCAACTAAGAAATGGTAAAAAGTAAGAAGCCAAGTTAATGAAGGAGAGACTTTGAGGTGTTGGTCGAGGAGGCAGAATCTCAAAGGAAGACAAGAGGTTGGAAAGGTTTAACAGAGGAGGACTAAAAGCTAGGGCAGTTGAAAGTAAAAGTACGTGTGTGTAGAGAAGGAAGTGTCAGATGCAAATATTAAAGGAAACCTTGGCCTCAGGGTTGGAAGAGGGTTCACAGATAGAGGGGGACGGAGCCATGGAAACATTAAAGTACAAGTTTTGGAACAGAGGCCTTGGTGGAATAAAACTAATATTATTCCAGGAGCATTGGAAACTTTTGTTTGAATGACAATAAAGGAAATTCTGTATTCTGTATCACTGAAGACACACCAAATGCTCAGCAGGTCAGGCAGCGTCTCTGGAGAAATGGAATAGGTGACGTTTTGGGTCGAGACCCTGGAGTGATCACTGAACTGGACTGGGTGCAAGGAGGGGGAAAAAAAGACAGAAGAAGTCTTGCACAGCGTAATGTTATAAAAGCTGGGAGGTGATTCTGAAGATCCACTGTGGGAGAAAAAAAAACTATTTCCCTGCAATAAAAGCTCAGACAAATAAATTAATGGGCACATCAAAGGTTACCAGAATTTTCAGAGGTATAACTATGTAGTCGCTGAGGAATTATGTTTATTGTATATTTGGTCTACAAGGATAATTTTATTTAGCTCTGTTTTAGTTTGTTTTAGCTGCGATGTCTCTCGTGGCTCCCATGACTGTCTATGTGGCAATTTCCTGATCCAGTTGAAAACCAATGTGCTTATATCATTTTTGGATGGATTTCAGTTTAGAAAGGATATCACCAATGGTCAAGAAAATGTATTTCATAATACTACAGAGGCTCAGGAGAAAGAGCTTCTTCAAGAACAGGTCCGGAAAGGGAAAGAATGTTCAGAACTTGACCAAATATGTGAGGAATTAATAAAACTTATCTGACAAACATGTTAATCTCATGCCTTAATCCTGCAGCATTTTTGGTTAAAAGTGATCCTATTAATCAGGAGTGAGAGAAAAATATGCAGTTAGTTCACCAGAGGTTTATCCAAAGTTCATCAAAAGCACTTTTACTTAAGAATGTAGAATGACAGGCGATGTTTTCCTCTGCTATTATCATACCTTTTCTAAACTGTGTAATTAGCTCATCTTACCTTGGTCACGCATTTAAATGCTTAAAGATATTTTGCAGTTATCTACGATGCTGGAGAACTACCTATTCAAAATTTTGCAGAAATATTTGACTCAAAAATAATACTTGGTTGTTCGTGCTAAATGAAATATCTGGACATTCACTGCATAGTCCTGTCTCTGCAATCCACTGCCTGAAGTCAATGGAAAGGATTATAAAGCAAGAGAGTAGACAAAGTACTGAAGTAGCTCAGCAGGTCAGGCAGCATCACTGGAGATCATGGATAGGTGCCCTTTCGGGTTGGGACCATTTTATCCATGTTCTCCTGAGATGCTGCCTGACCCATTGTCATTCCAGCACTTTGTGTCCTATTTTGTGTCCTATTCAGGTCAGATCGGGGGGAGTTCCCACCCTCACGGGTACCATATAATCCCTGCTCCATGGTTGGATAGTTGGCGACTAAACCGTCTCCCCAACCTGGTTTGTCAGGTGAGGAGGGGGCTGTGGACCCCCAACAGGACCAAAAACAAGACTTGTCAAAGGGCGGATGAGCTCCTAGCGAGCCAATGGCCATCCACACTTCAGCCGAAGTTGCGATCACTGTCGTACATAGCATTGTAAGGCACCGTGCCCGTTGATGTTTTCAACGATGATGATGATGATTGTAAAACAGCTTCTGCAGTTCCTTGTTTCTATGAGAGACAAAGTACAATGCGTTGATTATTTACTGCAATAGTGCGGAGATGAATCACTTGCTTTTTGTGACCAGCATTATTGCCTAATAAAGGACTCTGGGGAATATGTTGCCCTATGGATGCTAGCATGAACTTCGTGCAAGAGTATCACTATTGATTGCATGCATCTCCCATGTGAGAGAACCTTTGAACTCTGTGGAATTGAGCATGCTGAGATGGATATAAGGGTCTGTCTATACGCTTACACTATGAGAGTCTGAAAAGGGGTCCTGACTTGAAACATCACCTATCCATTCCCACCAACGTTGCTGCCTGACCCGCTGAGTTCCTCAGAAACTCTGCATTTTGCTCAATATCCTCGCGCCCTTTTAACATAAGCAAGAGATGATTAATTATTCCGTTAAATATCTTATCCAGTGCAAAGGCGTGAGAACCAAATGTATTTGGTTTCACCATTAGTTCCTTCATGTAGCCCACAAACTATGGGTGGTACATTAGGTGCTGGGTCACCTCCAGTGGCATCTGATGGAATCGGTGGCTGCTTTGGAAAGCTTGGGCAGCTATTTTGATTCTATTTTCTCCAGCCTCTGACAAACAATTCATTGGAAGCTGTAATCAACGTTGAACATATTGAACTGTTGAGGAATGACATGGTGGCACAGTTGGTAGACCCACTGCCTCACAGCACCGAAGATCCAGGTTCAATCCTGACCTTGTATGCTGTCTGTGTGGAGTTTGCACATTCTCCCAGTGACCATGTGCTCTGGTTTCCTCCCACATCCCAAAGATGTGTGGGTTGGTAGGTTAATTGGCCTCTGTAAATTGTCCCCAGCTTGCAAATATATAAGATTGAAACATATAAGATTGTTAAGGGTTTGGACACACTAGAGGCAGGAAACATGTTCCTGATGTTGGGGGAGTCCAGAACCAGGGGCCACGGTTTAAGAATAAGGAGTGAGCCATTTAGAACGGAGACGAGGAAACACTTTTTCTCACAGAGAGTGGCGAGTCTGTGGAATTTTCTGCCTCAGAGGGCGGTTCTCTGGATGCTTTCAAGAGAGAGCTGGATAGGGCTCTTAAAGATAGCGGAGTCAGGGGATATGGGGAGAAGGCGGGAACGGGGTCCTGATTGGGGATGATCAGCCATGATCACATTGAATGGCGGTGCTGGCTCGAAGGGCCGAATGGCCTACTCCTGCACCTATTGTCTATTGTCTATTGTCTTGCAGGTGAGTGGTAGAATCTGGGAGCAATTGATTATATGGAGAGGATAAAGTAGGATTTTATGAGCGTAAGATTAGAGTAAATGGGTGATTGATGGTCTGCATGGACACGACAGGCAAATAGGCCCGTTTCTCTGCTGTATCTCTTCAGAAAACAAACGTGCCCAAGAACTCTTACACCAGGAAACCTCTCTGTCAATTTTATTCTGTCAAAAGGCTGATGAAGAGCAGGGAGAAGGGAACGGAATGCAAAAATGCAGCTGCAGGGATTACAAATTGACAAGAGGATGTTTTCTGCATCCAACTAATAAGCTGCTTTAATTCACAGTGAATGAACTAATCATGCAACAATTATACAAAGTCACTTCATTCAAATTGGCCCATTTTTATTTCCCGAGGTAACATGAATTAATCAGCAGTCCCTACATCAGCAAGTTGTTTTATTTTCTCCAAGCATTCCTCATTTTCCCTTGCACATTGCCTTTCTGCCCATCGTTCTGCCTCTATGTAGTCCCCCCCATCAAGGTCCTGGGACCAGAGTCTATGGTCTGCAATGTGTCGGAAGGATCTGCAGATGCTGGTTTAAACCGAAGATAGACACAAAAAGCTGGAGTAACTCAGCGGGACAGGCAGCATCTCTGGAGAGAAGGAATGGGTGACAATAGACAATAGACAATAGGGGCAGGTGTAGGCCATTCGGCCCTTCTAGCCAGCACCGCCATTCAATGTGATCATGGCTGATCCTCCCCAATCAGTACCCAGTTCCTGCCTTCTCCCCATATCCCCTGACTCCGCTATCTTTAAGAGCCCTATCTAGCTCTCCCTTGAAAGTATCTAGAGAACCGGCATCCACCACTCTCTGAGGCAGAGAATTCCACAGACTCACAACTCTGTGTGAAAAACAGAGAGTTGTGAGTCTGACGTTTCTGGTTGAGTCGGAAGAAGGGTCTCGATCCGAAACATCACCCATTCCTTCTCTCCAGAGATGCTGCCTGTCCCTCTGTGTTACTCCTGCTTTTTATGTCTCTCTATGGTCAACAGTGTTGTTCAGCCATGGTGAAAGCAATCCCCAAACATGGCTAATCTTTGGGAATCTGAACCTGAAAGAGCTTCCACATTGTGCCAGATCAGGCTCGCCTGGTCCAGACCTGGAGATGCCACCTCATGGCACCCACGTCACATCCGCCCGCCTACATGCAGGGAGCCTCCCTTGTTGCCCATCTGCTTCATAAAAAGTAATGCTGCACAATCTCAGCAGCAACCGGGCTGGAGGATGGAGCCACACCCACAAAACCCACAATGTGCCTGGATTTTACCAGTGCTAAAATAGGCTGTTGATTTCAGTAGTGTGTCTGCAATAAGCTGCTAGAGGAAGCTGCAGAACTGGAAACAAATACAACTTTTAAAAAACATTTAGACAGGTATATGGATAGGGAGGGTTTAGAGGGCTATGGGGCAAATACAAGCAAATGGGACTACCTCAGGATGACAACTTGGTAGGCATGGACAAAGTGTTTCCATGCTGTACACCTTTATGTCATAAGGTCATAAGGAATAGGAGTAGAATTGGGCCCATCAAGTAAAGCAAAATCATTTAAAACAATAACAGTGGCACAGAGTTGCTGCTTTACAGCGCCAGAGACCCAGGTTCGATCCTGAACTCGGGTGCTGTCTGTGTGGAGTTTGCACGTTTGCCCTGCTACCGCGTGGGTTTCCTCCAGATGCTCCGGTTTCCTCCCATACTCCAAAGATGCACAGGGTTGTAGGTTAATTCTCTTCTGTAAATTGTTCCTCGTGTGTAGGATAGAACTACGGGTGTTGATGGTCGACACAGACTCGGTGGGTGGATTGGCCCTTTTCCACGCTGTATCTCTGAACTAAATTAAATGACTTTCTTTGTTCCCAACCCTTGGCCCACCAATCTCCACTTGGCACCAGGCATGATCCAAGAGGAAGTTCACCAGCATAGACCACAGACAAGCATCAGCAACCAAGAGATCTTGAGTCCTGACATTAGCAGCAGTAAGTCCAGGACTTCCGCACTTGGCACCACAAGTGCCAAATTGCTGGATTTACTGCAGCTTCAGCAATGGTGTTCGAGGCTCCAACCGGAACTGTCTGCAATGGCCCAATAATCTTTTGTCCAGGTGCATCTCAACCAAAACGTGCATGAAAGCACTTGGCTTAAAATACAATGATAAATTGAGCTCTATTTCCAACAATAATGGGTAAACAATCCAACATTTTAAAAACAGATTATTCATACCATGAATTACCTCCTCGTACTAGAGGTTCAAATTCTGTTTAAAATTTAGTTCATTATTTTGTTCTGAAAATGTCCTTCCTTGAAATGTCCCCCTTCATTCTGATGCCGAATAGTTCTGTGTTTTTCCAGTCTTTTCCGAATTCTTTTTATTTCTAGAAATGTAGAGCTTGTTTTTTTTAAATCTTGGAAGAAGGTAGCATGGTGATAAAGTAAATTGTTGAGGTGCAGGCTAGAAATTCTAACTCTGCAGCGTGGCATTGTTATTAATAATTTACAAAGGCCTCTAAAATTATTTAGGTGCATTGCCTTCATTCTTCAAAGATTTCATTTCAGTTGCGAGATTATATTCCAGGAAAAGCGGGTTCACTAGTTATGGCGAGATTGAGTGGATGGAACTGCATTCTCTAGAGTTTTGAAGAATGGGAGAATATCTCATAAAAATGTATAAAATTCATAAAAGGTTGAACAGAAGGATGTTTCCCACGACTGAAAAGTCTCTCAGACCAGAAGGCAAGAGTTTGAGAATGAGGGGAGTTGAATTATTGACTTCATTGTTTCAGGCAATTAAACTCACTTTGGTTTCAGATTTATTTAATTCAATTTGACTTCCCCAGTTGCCATGGTGGAATTCAATCTCCTCCTCAGTCTCTGGATTAATGATCGCTGAATGCTGGTCCAGTAACTTACTCACTACACTGATTATGTGGTTTTCTGGCCCATGTCCCACACAGGGTCTTGCTGATAAGCTCCAAGATGATCAACCTGCACAGGTGATCACAGACCCAGATTAGGGTGGCTCAGGACCATGGAGAATTCATCTGACGAAGATGGGGCCATGATCATCTAATTCTGTACGGTAAATGAAGAGTTTACGTGGCACATTGGAAGAGTTGCTGCCTGACAGCATCAGGGACCCAAGTTCGATCCTGACCACGGGTGCTGTCTGTACGGAGTTTGTACGCTTCTCCCGATGACCTTTGTGGATGTTCTCTGGGTGCTCCAGCTCCCTCCCACACTTCAAAGATGTACAGGTTTGTAGGCTAATTGGCTTTGTAAAAAAAAATTGTAAATTGTCTCTAGTATGTGTAGGATAGCGTTAGTGGATGGGGATCGCTGGCCAGCACTGACTCAGTGGACCGAAGTGCCTGTTTCCGCGCTGTGTCTAAAGTTTTGTTGCTTATTCCATACTTTATTATTTTTCTTTAGCTTTATTGTTTAATTATTTTATTTTCTGAATTTTGGGGCTCTTACTTGGATGTTGAAGTTGTTTGTGTC